>JBBMOI010000001.1:41592500-41685000 GCA_038088405.1 Porites divaricata
TTTGGGTCCCAGGCTATCACCCTCTTCCGAAGTGAGCTATAGAGATCAAGATTGATTAATTACTATTTAATACGAAATCATCATGAAATGTTACCTTTTGGTGTTAGCGAGGTGCTTGGCCGTTTTTTCTCCCTCAGATCCTATAAGAGAAATTTGTCAAGACAAAACGGATTATAGTTAAAGCATGATACATGACAAAAGACACACCAGACTTTTTTGTAGAAAAAAAGGCTCGAGTTGAATGCCATATTTAGGTTCGTCATTTTTGCGGGTTTATAACCCTTTATTGTTTCCTGACAATATAGCAGGAAAAGTAAAAAATGAATACATAAAATAATAAGCAAGGCATACTCATAGTCACACTCAGTAACCAACTTTCAAATTTTGCCTGTTTGATTACTGGATTTTCAAACACAAAACTTCATTTAAAAAAAGTGGTGAGCAATGTTCGATCTCAAACCAACGTTACTAAAATTTCATGAAAGTGAGAATAAAATATCTCTACACTACCGAAAATCTGCTATACAGTAAAAAACCTTTCATCAGAACCTACAAAGTGATTTTAAAAAAGACCTATGGGCTAAACTTTTAAGATTTAGACCACCATTTAAAAAAACAATAACAAAACAACTGAAGCAAAAATCTTGCGCATCAAGGAAAACAAAAAAAGGCATAAAAAAGGAAAATCAGTAAAAAGCAGTGAAAATTCGTGGAGAGTGGTCGTCTGCTCTGAGTGAAATCTTATTAAACATAACAATAATTTTAGTCATATGAAGAGAGAGACTATAACCAATTGATTAAAGCTCATTTGCCTCTTAAAATATAAGGATCTTTTTGTAAAAGAACCTAGTGAACATCCCATACTCCGCAGACTAGACTGCAGTAAATGCCCAAAATAGGAGGACTCTTCACCGTCAAGTTGGAAAATGGTAGGTTATTACAGTAAAGATTATTAACCCTAAAGTTTTACCTTTGATGCAGCAAGGTAGACTTTCACTCTTTCTCTTTCTCTAATCGAAGAAGCCAAGTCTTTTATCTCATTAAGAAACTTCTTCATAACGGAAGGTTCCATTTCAGTGTATCGTATTTCCCATAATCTTTCACGAAACTTCAAATCTTCTTTCTTATATCTCTTACTAAGATCTTTCATTTTGAGTTCCTCGCACAATTGTAGTATTCCCTTGATCATTTTTTCCCTAGCCACCAACTTCACTTTTGATTCCTCTGCGCGTTTTCCTTCTTCCCACTGCCTTTGCCAGGTTGCCAAGAGGTTTTCTTTAAACTTCTTAATACTGTTTTTCTCCCCGATGTCTTTATACAACTCTTCCACCACTTCTTTTAGCGTTGATTTCTCCTGTTTCTTCTCACCAACAAAATCAGACCTGACGAGGACTTTCTTAAACAGCGCCAACTTCCCCTGTTTGTGCTTACGAAGTTTTTCATGCTTATCGTGTCGACTACAGAATTCAATTAACTTGTCCAAGAAGGCAGTTCTCTCTCTCAGCAGTTCATTAAGCACCTTCTTGTCTGTGGCCCCGTCAAATTCATTGTTAAAGCTTTCCTCGGTAATTCCTTGCATTCCATCATAGAACCAAAGAGCTTCTCTTTCGTACTTGTCTATGAGAGCTTTTTCTTTCTTATCTGTCAATCCAAACTTACTGGTTCTTTTCTCCAGTAGATATAGTATGGCATCAATAATCTCCTTATTGTAAGGAGTAAAGTTAAACTGTGGAGAAGCTTTCTCTTCTTTCCAGAAACGCTCACAAAACGCCAAAGCGTCTTGCCTAAACTCTTCTTTTTCTTTTTCGGCACCTTTCTTCTTTAAAAATTTATGCATATCAAAGACGCCTTTGATAATCCGCCTCCAAACCGCACTTTGGTTCCCAGCACCCAATAATTTCTCCATTTTCCAAGCTTCTAAGAAAAAGTCCAAGGCTTTGTCATAAGTCTCTAAGTTTGCTTGAATAACTCCCAGTTGAAAAATGCTTCGCACAGTATCCGGGTGATTTCCAAGAATTTTCAGCCTGATTTTTAACGCCTTATTTGCCTCCTCTTCGGCATCTTTGTACTTTTCCTGGCGAACGTAAACATTGGCGAGATTTCTACGAAACAGTGCTTCATCTTCATATCCCAAACATTTGAGCTCTTCTAAAAGTTCAAGAGCATCTTTGTAACAATTCACTGCATCTTCATACTCTCCTTTGTCTTCATGAACTGTGCCAATCTGATTCTTGTAAACGGGCATGTCGTAGTGATAATCAGAACCGGATAATTCTTCTCGCATTTTAAGTGCCTTGTTGTAGAACTCAAGAGCTTTCTCAGGTCTGCCAAGTCCGTAATAACAATTGCCTAGAGCGTTATAACACCTGGCAACATTAGTGTCAAGTTTTAACGGACCCTCCATGAGGTCTAAGGAGGACTCTAAACATTCAATCGCTTTCTGGTAGTCTCTGTTTTGGTAGTAGATTTCTCCCTGAAAATACAAGTAGAGCCCTTGGGTCAGCTTGAAAGATTCGGTAGATTTGTCATCAACTTGTTTTAATGACGTGGACGCCTTCTCCAACACTTCAAAAGCTTTCTGAGCACCCTGAGATTCTGAGACCAGCCTAGCTTCCCAACATCGTAACTGAGAGCGAAATAAAGAACCTGCAAAAAAGCGCACATTACATTTGCAACAATCGTAAACTTTGGCACGATGAGTCTATTTGATTCTCTGTAAATATACCTCATTTGTCAGAGCGGGAGGAGGAAATGTGTTGCACTGTGGTGGTAGCGGCAGGGATAGTAGCAGTAGCAGTGCAAGTGGTGGTGGAAGTGTCAGATCTAGTGGTTGTGGCAGTGGTGGTGATACATAGAGTGCTACATGTAATTCATTGTGGTGGCAAAAGCAGTAGTGGTGATGACTGGGGTACTCTGGTGCAATATTGACAGTGGCAGTAATAGTAGCTGTGGTAATGGTGGTGGTGGCGGTAGTATTGGTAATGGTACTGGCAGTGGTAGCAATGGTTGTAGTAATAGTAATACAGGAAGTAGTAGTGGTAGTGGTAATAGTTGTGGTACTGGTAGTGGTGGTGGTAGTAGTGGTGGCTGTTGTACTGGTAGCGGTGGTGGTGGTAGTAGTGGTGGTAGTGATAGTGGTAGTGGTGGTGGAGGTGATGGAGTTGGTAGTGGTAGTGGTATAGTAGTGGTGGTCGAGGTGGTAGTGGTAGTGGTAGTAGTGATAGTGGTGACAGCATTACAGATATGCGCCCATTGTAAAACATTGATCGTGAAAATGTAAATGAGTGGAAAATGAGTAGTTATTGTTCTTGCTCAGACTCCTGCAACATTTGATTATTCTTTGAAGAAGAAAAGAGCCTCACGAGGCTAACAATAGTGCAGTCTATTATACACTGTAAAACTGTCTACTTTTACCTTACGCTGATTGAAAAAAAATTGAAAAATTCCACTGATTTAATCTTCACCATTTAGCTTGTACAAACTTCACATTCTCCGAATCGATTGATAAAAATTTGAGCGCAACCAATGTCTGGAGCTGTTTACATTTTGTAGCTGGTTTCAGATCATATTATAACTCTTACATAATTTATTTATTTATGGCTAAATTCTACTAACAGGGAGTGGTAGTTTCCTTTAACAATACTCCAACTACATATTTGATCGCCAACCTGAACCACGGTTTTGACTGTCTCATGAAAACAACTACCATTTGGGTAAATACTTTTCTGATAGTAGCAGACGCTGCTTTAAAACGTTTTTATTCAGTCTTATTCATTGATTGATTTTCCTGAAGAAGAGTTTTAGTTTCTGGTTAGTTTTAACTTTTTTTCATCAAGTCAATTCGCATAATACTACATAATTTGGAGCATTATAAGTGTTAGAATACACAAAAGAAAATACTTCTTTTTGCATGAATATTTTCTCCTCTGTAGCAATGACAAAAACATTCCAACACTTAAATCAATTAATGCAAACCAACTCCTATTATCATTCAATGTAAATGTTTCTTCCTCTTCATTGGCTGAGAGCCCACCACGTGACCTGCAAATAACTGTCTACAAATAATGGTGTGCTCATGCGCAATGTCGCTCAACTGTCTTCTGTATTGTCTCTTGAAAGTGTGAGAATTATTAGTCTCTTTAAAGTTTGTAAGAGACCCAAAATGGCAGTAACCTTTGAAACCTTGTTTTTGCTTGCAAAGCCTAACAAGTACCCCACTTTTTGTGGGCCACGTTTTTAAAAGGGCGCGTTTCTGTAACGTAGTGGTAATAGTAATGGTAGTGGTAGTGGTAGTGGTAGTGGTAGTGGAGGCTGTAGTAGTGGTACAATTTAATGTAGTGGTAGTGGTAGTCAGTATTCTTGTTGTCAGGCAGTAACCGGCAAAATTTACCGCCTGAAGCCACACTTCCTACCGCCTGCAACCACTTGAAGGTTTACTAAATTTTAAAAAAAGTAGATTTTAAAAAAGGAAGTTGTGATCCAATCCGATTCTTATGAGGAAAAAATATATATATAAAGTATTAAACTCTATGCAGCATTTCTTTTTATGGGCCACGCAATATTTTTTCAAAGAGAACATCGAAGACAGAGTAAAATTATTGGAATCAAATGATTCAAATTGCTGTCTGAAGATAACAACAACAGATTTGCATAAAACAGGTCTTAGAATGAGGGAATGACATTTCAGAGAAATTAGTGCCAAATTTTTTTTTCCCAGAGAGAGTGGGCCGGGCCATGTCCCTCACTCCACCACCCCCTACCCCCACTCCCACCACAAACGTGTGCCTCTTGTGCATATTTTCTGCCTTACTGGCCATAAATGGTCTCTTACCTGCTGAGCTAAAATTTAGGGAGAACACTGAGTAGTGGTAGTGGTAACACAACTGGTAAAGATGGTGGAAGTGGTATTGGTTGAAGCAGTGGTAGTGACAGTGGTACTGGTGTTGGTTAGTGGTTAGTCTTGGTAAGTGTTAATGCCAGTTACACGCAACAGAAAGGACCATTTTGTTTAAATAAATGGGTCATAACATTGTCAAGGTAACCTGTGAAACTACTGTAAGTAATTCACTGACAAGAGAGCATTTGCTTTTAAGACAAAATTCTGAAATCTTTTAGTGCAGTATTTGGGATGAAAATATAATGTAGAAAACAATTTGAGACACCTAGTTAAAATGTTATGCAGGGATTTTTGTCATAAAATAATGAAATGAAAAACATACCTAAGTTTCCATCATCTTTGCACATCTCTGCCCAGGAATGGAACAGCTTAGTCTGCTTCTTTCCAGACAACATGGCATTAAAAAGGGACACAATCGATGCACTTTCATGGTATCCACCTGGAACAATGAAGTACTCTGGTAACAAAGCAATGTCAATTGCAAACTCAAAGTTTGGACGATCTCTTTTAAACTCATTGAATGCTCTGATGTAACTCGACTCTATTAATCTAGCAATTCTTTTCATCTTTGACATAAAGTGCTCATAAAATCGGCCCTTTGCTTCAGTGTAAGATTCATAGAACATAGCATCACTTTGAATGCTCTCAGCATATTTTCTTAAAAGTGGATGAATGTCATACATCAACTGCTTGGCATCTTCATCAACTACATGAATAATTTCATTGGTTACTAGTCCTTCAAGCTGTGCCACTGCTTCGGACATGCTCACATCAATAATTTTGGCAGCAGTGGAAGCAGTGAAGGGTCCATGAAACAAGGATACCGATACAGCAGAAACCCTCAAAGTGTCAGATGGTAAAGTATAGAACATTTCTCTGATCACTGATATTTGCTCATCATCAATGCCTTCTTCTTGTGAATTAAAAGATCTTTCTTCTGTATCCTCTTCATATTTTGATTTCACAGGAACTCCAGCTTCCTCGTTTCTTCCTCTGTTCATTTCTATCTCATCAATCAGATCACTGGGAGATTTTCTCCCTTGTTTCAAAATTGCAGCTGCTCCTTTTAACAGTAACGGAACTCCTTTGCAGAAGTCAAGAAGCTTCTTTTTCTGCTGTGCCTCAACATGAATTGCTTCTGTAGGTAACAAGATTTTCTCTGAAAAATTATTTGAAAGAGGTTGCAACTTATAATCAGACACCTCTGAATTATTCAGCTGAGTCCTTGAAGTCAGAAGCACATTTAATGAACTTTTTTCACCATCAAACTCTGAAAGCTTTCCCAGGAAGTCTAAAAATTGTGTTATTAAGTTCTTGCCCTCCTTTCCCTTTCCTTCAGTGAACTGATCCACATTGTCAAGAAGTAAAAGAACAGGAGGACCTCTGCTTGTCACTTTCAACAGGTCATGAATTCTTCCAACAACAGTACTCATATCTAAACGAACGTTTTGGATGTTTAGGTCAAGTTTACCCATGATGTTCAGATAAACTGCCGTCATGTCTTTAGCTTCTCTTAAATCGAAGACATATTTCTTCCCAGACCATTCATCACAAATGTTCTTGGCAAGAGTTGTCTTTCCCACTCCAGCGGAACCATACAAATTAACAACAAAAGGCTTCATTTTAAGTTTTTCCGTAATCTCTTTGAACTCCTCAATTCTTCCGTGTAATTCCTTTTCCGGATCAGGGTACGATGGGTGGGAGGTCTTAAAGTCTTCAATTTTTTTGTTGATGTCATTTTCATTGCTTGACTTTGTAGCAATAGACTCTTTGAATAGAGTCAGTCTTTTTCTCGAAACATGACCAAACTCACAAAAACGATACAAACAAGACAACAAATCTTGATTTCCTAGCGATTTAAATGGCTCTCCGTAAATTCTTTTCGAAGACTCCACGACGAGTTTTGACTCAACTGCAGAAAACATCGGGTATATGTCTCTACAAAGTTGATTTAGCTCAGAAGAAGAAGGGCTTTCCACCAAAGTGGTCGCCATCTTTGATTGCACCGCTGGCCAAAGCAAGCCGGAAGTACTTAGTCTTCCGCGGCTGGAATAGGCACGCGAACGTCACCTGTTGTCACGCATATTTCATATAGACCTTGGACGAGGCAATTTTAACAGAGATGTTTCGAGAAAGGATGTCTGAAGCCAGAATAAGCGAACACCACTTCTTTTTGTTGTTTTCTCTGCCTCGAAGCCAATAGAAAGATTGCAAACATTTTAGTTTTCGGAACACACTGATCATCAGTCAAATGACACGAACCTGACCCGTCCCTACTCTCTCCCAGCCCCCAGCGCCCCGCCCCACCCCCCCCCAAAAAAATAAATCAAGGAGAACAAATTCTTTAGAAACAATAACGGCAATATTGAGGGCAGAATCATTTTCATGGAATAATTCAGAACAGGCATCCATATCGACAGAAGAACGACGCGACGGCAATCGAGCGACGTCGCTTAAAAAGAGAGTTTGCATTCTTTCATTCTTATCGCAGTCACTCCTACACACTGTATTTTGTCAAAAGTAGGCGAACCCTCTTGGAGTTGAATTCCTAGCGTCCATATTCAAGTTCAGAAGGAGAAATAAAATTTCGTCGTTGCTTGTTTACGTACTCCATAAAACGCGAAATTAGGCATGTTCACGTCGTAGTCGTGCAAAAACAGGAAAGAAATGTACAAAGAAGTGTGATGCACGTGCAAAGTTGTTGTTTTGGTTATTAAACCTATTGTCTTTATGACGTTCTCGTTGCCGTCCGCGTTGTTGGGTCTTAAAGTGCCTATTATCTGACAGGACCTACCCCCTCAAGGTCCAAAGCAGTTTTGCGTGAAACGCTTTTAAGGGTTGTTATACCTCCTCTAGGAATTCCTGTTTTGGTAATTAGGCAAACGTCTTTTTCGCCCATTGATTTAAGACATGACGAACATTAGACAGACAGCTACAATCAATAAAAACGAAACCATGACTCCTGAAGACGTCGAGGGAAAAGAATACAGATCTTTCTTTCCAAGTCCAGATTTCTTCATCCACTGTCCCATTCAAGGTCTGCCTTAGTGGCGAAAATGCACGGCGCCTAGAACAAAACTCGTCCCCAAGATAACGATATGATGGTTTAAAGGGAGAAGACTCGCCGGCATTTTGAAAACCGACAAGCCACCGAAACAGAGTTTGATCAGTTTTATATAACATTTTCTTGGTCCAAAAAGAGGCAAATCTCAGCCCTCATTGTGCCCATTTTTAATAAGGGTCATCATAGTTGAAGGTGTATGGACTGGAAGGTATAAATGATAATAACAATGTTTTTATTAAGACTGGAAAATGATAAATAATAAAAAAATTAATAAATAAAATATGTACATAGGATATCAAATAACAAAATCGAGTCTAGAAGCTCAAAACACACATTCATATTAAAAATAAATATCAATATAATAAACTATATATTAAAATAACAATACCCTACACCTATAGTTATCATCAGTTCGACTAAGTACTTATAAAGTTAACATTTAGATCATGTGTCAGTGTTAAATAATGCTGGTCTTTACAGTCTTTGCAATATGTCAAGTACATTTAGCAAAAAAAAACAAAAAATCAAATAAAAATTGAAATAATTATATTCATGGGATACCAAATAACAAGGCGGAATCTAAAAGCACAAAACACCAACATACTTAAATTAAAAATAGAAATTAATGTAAAAAATAAATAAACAAATAAATAAATTGTAAAACCAATTCTGACTGTATATCCATGGTTAATATAATCTTCTTAAGGGTAAACGAGAAGAGTTCCAGTCAGTCAGAGTCCGCTCCACTAGCTGTCCTTTGTGTCGTCACGGCAACGCTCCTGAGGGGAGGAGCGTTGCCATGACGACACAAAGAACGGCTGTGAAGCAAACTATAAAGTCAGTCAGAAAGCTGTAATTTCAATTGCCCTCTGTTGGGCTGTTCTCCTTAGGTCTATTATTCAGAATAGAACGTTTTTACTGACTCACGTTGCGTGCAGCTACACTGGATGTAAATTTATTGGAACAAAAGGTTTTTACGTAAGAGAATGGTTTAACTCCCTCAGGTTGCTTGGTACACGAGTAAAAAGCAGAAGTAACTTAAACATTAAGAAGTAGAAAGTAGATTACTGTCGACCCAGTGCAAAGAAAATATTAAAAACCTAGTTCAGTCAAGTAACAAAATTCTTGTGCTAGATCTGTACGATTTACGAGTGTCTCACGCAACGCGTTATTCAAAACACGGTAAGTGGCATCTGAGCCTTTTCGTCGTTTCCAGTGTAACAACATTGCGTATGCTTTCTCGAATATTTCTTCATGGCCTCTAGCAAATTCTTGCAGATCTTCTTCATCGAAGGACAGCCGTCGCCCAAGCGTTTTCCAACCGACAGAGATTCTCCTGGATAGATGTTCTAATACATTTTTTGTTGGACTGCCTTCCTTCACTTTACCTGTAAAAAGAAAAACCCACTTCGGTTGACAAAATGGCCGAAATATTTTTCGTCGAAGTACTAGCTATATGACCGCATCGCTCAACTTACTTCAGACCGACAAAATAAAAGAAACGGAGGATGCATGTAACAAGACATGTACGAGAGAACAAGTAAATGGTTGAACTGTGAAATGGGTGGGGTGGGTGTTTGCGTAAATGGGTGAGTGGATGGGTAAATGGATCAATGGTACGAATGAACGAATGAAAGAATGAGCGAGTGAACGAAGGAGAAAAAGATAAGTTAAGAATGACTAAACGTAACAAACAGATAAAAACTAACAATAAACGTTTAAAACATGTAATGAAATATATATTAATCATCGTGATAGTTTCTTTTATTTATTGATCGCTAATAGTCTGGCAGAGCAAATAGACATGATGAAGAGCAGCAGTAACCTGTCGAGACGTCGCGACAATATCTTAACTATCATGAGAGAAACGAAAAAACCACTCAGTATCATTTAACAGCGGACTCTATAAACAGGGTAATCAATTGGACAAACTAACTTTTACAATTTCAGTGAAACCTAGTATCCTTTGGGACATCTCTATTAAAGGAACATTTCTATTCAGGGGAAAGGGACACCTTTTCTCGGTGCTAAAACCCTGGTTTAACCCCCATTCCGGGGACACCTAAGCACTCAAAACATGACCGACCACAAATTCAAAACACATTGATAAGTTTACGCGTACTCGAGTCACAATGACGACAGTTTTTATAATATGAATAGTCTCACTTAAATCGATGTACTGCACTTTTGCACTTGTGGGAATCCAACACGCAATATCGCAGAGATACGTTAATCTTAATGTTTTTATGCTTTATCTACCGCTTGAAATAATGATTGCGATTCAGAATAAAAGAAAAATATTTTATTCATTTGTTGATTACTAAGAACCCCAGTCCAACCTCCAATCACGAGACACTAGCTTGGTCTTGCGGGTGTCCCCAGAAGAATTATGGAAGAATTATGGAGATCGAGGAGGGTATTACCAGGCCTCGGCGGATAACACCCTCCTCTACCTCCATAATTCTTCCGATGATATTCAACCTCACTCAATAATTGCTAATTAAGGTGAACACTGCAGTGAAAACAAAGAAAAAAGTTACCAGGCTGTCGCGCAACTTCCCTCAAGTCCTGAAAAGATATAATTTAGAAATCATGAAAATTCTTGGGACGTTGCAGTTACCCGAGAAACATTTTCCAAGAGTTTGCAATTTTGTTGAAGGTGAAAAAAATACCACAAACATATATGATGTTATGTTTCTACAGACGAGGCCCCTGTTCCTGAAGTTGCTAACGCACCAAAAATTTACCAAATTATGATCGCGAGAGTTGCATGACAATCATTCTGTTAGAGTTCCTTCTAAAAGGAATGAAGGGGTGGGGGGAGGAACTTAAGTCTAATTTCACCTCAGCTTTGATCCAAAATTGTAAAACTCACGATGACATAGCCCTATTAACTTAGGCCCCGTTTATATGGCGAAAACTTGTCCCTGTTAGAAGGGTCACCCTGCAGCTGGGTCAACTTTAGCGAGCCAGTTTATATGGGAAAAAAACTGACTCCTTTGCCCGAGCCAACAGCGCTCACGCATGCTCCGATTCTCTCGCCTTAACCGAGTAGACCAGGTTAGGCTGACCCGGTTAGGAAAGTCTCCCTTCTAGCAGAGCCAACTTTTTTTTCTCATTCTAACGGTTCGCCATGTTTTGTAAGGAAATGTATGAAAAGTTGGCTCCCCCAAGGGTAGTGCGAGTAGGGGGTGGGTAGCTCGAGTAGGGGGGGGGGGGGTGACCCTTCTACTCGGGACAACTGCAAAAGTTGGGCTTATAACTGCGACGATCTTCTGTCATATAATACAACTTTTCTACATATAAACGGGGCCTTAGGAGGCCATCATAAATCAGGGTACTGATGTTTTAAAATACCCCTGAGCGACGCGACTTACCGAACGATCCGTACCCTGAGTGGGCGTTTTTAAGTGCATTCGACATAATAGAAGCTCTCTGTGTTTTAAGGTTGTGTAAAATTCAACGCCTGCTACTTCTTTCCCAAGAAGAAAATCAACCTCCAACTCGGCATCGTCTAGATCGTTTCGTAGAAACCTGTTGAAAAATAATAATAATTAAAAAATAGGGCAGAAATACTTTCGAAAGAATATATACCTAAGTGTCAGTATACATTGCTGAGTGAGCCACAATTAAATAGATAGAAGAAAGAAAGCGGCTAAACTGTGCTTGCTTTCGTTATGGTTATTATTAGTTCAGTGTACATATTGGTGTTGTAGGTAACCTCTGTTGTTAGGTTAAACTAGCACTCAACCTAGTTTGTTACCTTTGCTTTCTCTCTTATTCATAGAAGAGTGAGACGAAAAAAATTCTAGTTTAACCTAAAAGCTAGCTTTTCTGCAACATAGCGTGCATTAGCTAAGGTGCTTCATCACAAATAGTATCGATAAGGTTACGGATACCTAGAGATCTACAGTTTTGTTCAAATTTTGATTGTTTTCTTTTCTTTTTTTTTTTTTCAAAACCAAAGTCAGTTCTATTTGGGACAGATGCACCAAATACACAGATTACTGAGTGAATATTGACAAAGAAAAGACGCATTTTTTAAAACTTTTAAAACTAATTCGTTCACCTTTGTTTTATTTGCTTTTGCTATGGATACGTGAATGTATTATAGCTTATTCTAACAACACATTTTAGAAAGAGCAAATAGCATTCTTAACCAGTTCAAATGCGTTGTTTACAATGACGATCATACTCAACCTACGTACCGTAAATCCTCTATTAAGCCCCCCTCTCAAATAAGCCTTCTCCCTCTAATAAGCCCCCCCCCCCCCCCCCCCCCTTTTCAGGGGAAGAAAGTTAATGAGCCCCTATTAACGATATGGCCCGTAATAGAAGGCTTCAAAATATTGCCTTACTAGTGTAGGAAGCATTAAATAATCTTTCTCCATCTATGTGCCACCATGTGATGTTAGGGGGGTCTCATTTTTACCTCTTCCCAAATGTTATACAACACCATATGGATTAAAATCGATTAGATATTTAGGGCCTAACTTACGGAATTCTCTTTAAGATAATCAGTTTAGATTATCTCAGAATCTTAGTTCTTTTAAAAACGTGTTATATAATTAAAATTGATTTAGTTTTCTGCTATATGCACTCATGATCATATCTTTTATGCTGCCCAATTTTATTTTAAGTATTTTAAGCATTGTTATAGCTTTAGTAGTTTTAGTTTGCTCAAACTAACACCAGTGTGCTATTATTGTAAGTGAGTCAGTTCAAATAAAGATTCTATCAAACTATCTATTTCTTTTACGGCGGCGTCTGTAAAAGCTTTTAAAGGATTAGTTAAAGGTAGCTCCAGGAGAAGTTTGTTTTTGTCTAAGATTGCTAATGTCGGGTAATGAGTATAAAACAGAGGAATTAAATTTAGCTAAGGATAAAATTGAATGGCAACAATACATACGAGTATACGGAGACTCACCTAAGATACGTTTCCTTCATGTGCCTTTTTTTGGATGGGCGCATTCCTCCTGATACCAAAACAAATGCCTTGTCGTAACCATGCGTCATTTCCTTCTTCGAATTTTTACATTCGGGCTTTATGCCTTCTCTTTTAAGCATTTTTTTCACCTTTTCCCTATGGTGAGCAGGGCAACACATCAGACACAGAATCCTCAAAAGATCTGGACGAAGGTAGGCAAAAAAGACTGCCCTTCTGGACTGCTCATGAATGCGGCGGTTATAGAATTTTTTAACTTCTCGTCGATGAAATCTGGAGTTTTTGTTTCGCCTCTTAACATAACACGACCACCTAGAAGGACAAATTAAAACAACAACCACAACAGTGAACTGACAGAATTGCTACCACGCTTGAAATGAAATAATTCAATTTATTTTTCATTCAAAATAGTTCGCCGTTTCGTATTAGCTTTAATCCTTAGGTTTTTGTTGACCAGATTTGGAGAATAATGGAATCGATACGATAGTATAACTGTGTCAATTATACGACCACAAACTCCTTGGAATCAGTGCAGAACTCAAGAAAAAAACAGTTCACGGCTATCCAAAGACGAAATAGCCAAATTACTGACTTCAAATAAATGGCCAAGAGTATTTTCATAGCCTGTGTACAGCCGCCCCTGTCCTCAAAAAATTTTGAGGACAGGGGCGGTTGTACACAGGCTATATTTTCATTGATACATAACGTACTATTAATACTGAATATACTGATAATACTGAATATTGCTTTATGGATGTTGAGGAGTATCTGCAAGGAAATTCTGAAATGGTGCAAAGAAACAGGCAAATGCTCAATTTTGAAGAAAGTCTACAAGGAGGCAAGAATGTTTAGAACTTATAAATTTTGGGTGAATCATAAAACAACTACTGAATTCGGCTTTTGTATACTGTGAAGAATGTGGATCTCGAAGGGTTACAGAGGCCGAAAACCTTCCTCGATATACATAATTCTTCATATCATACTCAGCCTCATTCAGTAAATATCTACAAAAAGGTAAAAAGACTATAATTTTAATCATATATATTAAATTTACATACATGTCCTCTAAATTCGACATTACAAAAGTCACACAATTTGTGTGGGTGCCCTGTGGTTTCCAACGTTATTCCTTCGTCAGAGCGAATGAAAACGTAGAATTCTGAATATCTTTACGGTCGTGAACTAATCTATCTAAATGTTTGCAGTTTACGCCCCAGTCGAAGCAGTACCATAATTAAGTCCCTCGCAATAGACCTTATTCGTGATACTCGCCAGAGGTTTTGCTCCTGCTTTAGGATTGATGGGATTAATGCAATGTCACGTGGTATTTCAGGGGGTGATACGAGTACTCACAGTCGAGTTTTTTTATTTTATCAAACGAGACGACGATTTTAGTATACGCGGGCTAATTTCAGTCATGCCAAATGTACAGTCCGAGTTTCGACAAGTTGTACGTCATTATTGTTTGCTGTGAGGACACCTTCGATTGCTAGTGCATGTATACAAAAACGTAGCAATGATCCACCTATATGTGTCAATATTATCCTTAAGATAAAAAGCTTTCCATTTTCTTTTGTCTACAATAAACAAACCAGACCGCAAATTCTTGTATTGGCAGATTTTATCTCTTGTTTGCCCCTGAGAAACCACGTGACATCGCTTTTATCCCATCACTACTTAAGAGCGAGCAAAGATACGGGTATCGTGAACATGATAAAGTCTATTTTAAATCTGACCTGCAAGGCAATTATTTTCTTCCTTACCAAGAGAATCGTTCCACCTCGAACCTTACAAACTTCCCATCAAGACTTGGAGGTTTCACAAGATTATCAGTGATTTCAATCCATTCCTTTTTTTCATCATCAGAATTCAGGAACAAAACTCCGACCCTCCACGTTGTGGGATCTAGATTCAAGTCTTGTTGCTCTCGAAGCGAAATTGGCAACTGAATGGTGACAGGTTTCAAGAACTGTACAGCTTCAGAGCAACTGATTCGCAGAACAGGTCCAAGAAATATATCTTCCCCTGCAAATTCTTCATTTGGAACTTCTTGTATCTGTTCAATTAGAAATGATAGTCAATAGTTCTTAACTTTATGAGTATTGTAAGACCATCACGGGGTTAAAGTAAGGTTAACCTCAGTAAAGAAAACACAATTCAGGTGCAAAGGATCTAGCCACAGGTTTCGACTTGGTTTGGCTCATCGACGAGTAAAGTTCACGACGATACACCAGAAATCATTTTTGAAGAATAATATCCAGAAAATGGTAATACAGTCGTAGTGATTTTGAGGTCAAATATTGAACAGAATGTAACTGAGATCATGATTAACGAGCTTATAAACAACGGATAGGGCTGGGATGAGATCTCGAAAACTGACTCAGCCTGGTCGGTCAACTGGTCTCATCTGAAGAACCCCAAAGACCGACATATGCAATAACTCCTACCTTTAATTCCACAGGAAACTTTAATGTAGGTGCAACAGCATTCTCAGGGATTGTAACTGTCACGCCTGGATAGTCAGGATGGCTAAATGACCCACCACGAGATGTGATGATATACGTTGGAGAAGCCTTCAGACGACAAACTACGGCGTACGTTGAGCACTCAGTTATGTCAGCCTGGACAAGGGGAAAGAAAAGGTCTGGTATTTTCGCGTGAAATGGGTAATCATCTTCGATCTCTGAAAAAAAAGAAAAACAGTCATATGGACTTATCTTGTTTCCTTGTTAATGAAAAGGTCACAGAAGAAACCAGGCCCAATAAACCGAACCTTAGATTAAAACGGCAGTTCAAAACAACTATAAAACCATGTAGAACTATGCTATCACGTACACATAGTTCAATGTTAAACTCGTTTGTTATTAAGGATGATCAGGCACAACAACACTGTTTCTTGAAGATTTATACTACCTTCTCACTGGAGTTAATTTTGTGGAACTACAAGGAGCTATTTTCCGACTTAGTACAGTTAAAATGACTCAAGAGTAAGAGAAAGAGATAATCTAGTCCTCCTTCCCCTAATATTTTAACTCCATTTTGAGGGTTAAAATAACTCTTTGAAAATTACTGTGAATGGGTAGAAAACAAAGGAACAAATTTCGACCCAGGGATGAATTCGAATCCCAATCTACACAAACCTAAGAGCAAACGGAACTCTTAAACCCCATCTAGCTATCGGGTCTCCACGAGGATAATCGATAATCCGTACATTATTCTACTGCATGAAGGGATTTCCTATACCTTCACGACAACGTATGTCAAAGGTTCCATCCACTTCCTCCCAAAAGTTCGTGTCCTTATCAATGAGCTTTTTTATCACCAGTTCGTAGCCCAGTAGGTCTGTTGCGCTGTGGGATAGTGACAGCTTCACTTTTGCGTTAAATTTTAGACCTTGGCTATCCCTGGGTGATAGTTCAATAACATTGCTGGTAATGGCCTCATGCTCCAGCAGCGGGGGTGAACAGACACTGTACTTCCATCTGTGGACCACTATTTCCGTAGGTTCTGACACAGCATCAGGAGGGAAAATCACGTGAACACCAAGTCGCTTGATGGGCCAAGGAAAACCTTCACTTGTTACTATTTTTCTGCATCAGCAATTACAAACTATTTCAACATTTGGTTGATTTCAAAAAAAGGTGTTGTCTATTAGTGAAGGGGGACACTGGATGAAAAGGAAAATATGTTGCAACGATCAGTTTGTAGATAAGGGGACGGAGCCAGTATCCTAAGGCCAGTGTCCCACGGTCTCCTAAGGCAAAGTGTTTCGACCCCTCCAGTTTGTTTTATAAGTCTGCCTCCCTTGTTAGATAAAAACAGAAAAGTAGCTGCTTATGAAGTCAATGGAATCTAAGATACGCTGCCACACTTTATGAACGTTTTTTTTTTCGACCCAGACACTGTTAAATAACGACACCGGTTGGCAGTGGTCATTAACAATGTTTTAGTGTGATTGGAGTGCGAATAGTCTCATATTTTGAAGGGGCACTTTTGCGGGTATTCATGTTATCCCTTGGTTAAATTTATAAGTACTTTATCTCTCCTACGAGCGGCGCCTGTACGACAGCAATTAGTGTCAAGTGTCTTGATATAAAAAAACATATATATCTACAACAACCCTTCAGTTGTTAAAACCTTTCCTTCTTTACCTTCCTCCTTCACTTACCCGGATTCTTCTTCAGTGACATTCTGTCCTTCTGCATCATCTCTATAACTTTCAGTTTCATCATCAGACTCTTCCGCAATCTCTTCTTCCGATTCCTCAAGGAATCCTTCTCGCATGGCCTCCACACCTGCCAACTCAGCCACTTGCTCATGTATCTCAACATCTTCTTTCTCTCCTCCTGTATCATTTTCACTTTCGGTTTCAGTTTCATTTTCAGACTCTACTTCAACCTGTTCGTCCAATCCTCCGTGAGATACTGCTCTCATGCCCTCTTCAACTGCCACACCAGCAGATTCTGACTCTTCTGTGGGTTCTCCTTGTAATACAACTTCAGTTCCCTGCGCAGATACCACTTCAACGTCGTCTTCAGCTTCTACTTCAATTTCGTCTTTCTCTTTTCCAGTAAAGGAGGGTTTTTCTTGAAAAAATGGATTGTTTTCTATTTTAACATGATTTGAAGATTCAATGTTTTGCAATGACTCAGCAATTTCTCACACAATGAATGGTCGAGTCGATGAGAGTATAGAACTGACGTGATGGTGGTGCACTTTGTTTTGTTCTTTCTTGCGTGCGCGTTTTTCTAATAGACTTAAACTAAATGTCAATATTATTGTCAAAGAAACAAGTCGAAAACGATTTTCCATGGTCTATACTCTTATCGACCATAGAAATAACGTCAAAATAATCACAATTTTGCAGCGAAACCACTCGCTTGCGGCTGAATGGTGGCTCATGTGGTGGCTCTATGCACTTGAGTTTTGAACATTGTGACGTGATTTCTAAGAACAAAAGGAAGCTTTTAAAAGTAATCTTATCAAATTACTCCAAATATGGAATGCAAAGAGACAGCTGGAGGCTACTAAGGTGGCCATAAATAGTTAATGTTGATACTAAAGAGTAATAATTACGGTTTAAATCAAAATAAGGACAAGTATTGTAACGCTGGTGGTAGAGGTTGGGATCGACATTATGGTGATGAAGATTATTAGTAAAGGTGGAGATGATGATGACAATAATAATAAAATATAACGTCGAAAATGACTTTGATGAAAATACTGATCACGTCAATGGGGGTAACGAGGACAACAACTAGGGCCAAGCGGTAAGATATAAGATAAATTATTGTAGGTTCGATTAGAACGCGTAGGGTAATAATGAACGTGCTTTTAATACCAATCCTAGTACGAGTGACAAGACTTCTATATATATAAATTTACACACGTGATGGCCTGGGACTATTGTGGAAAACCGCAGACCAGTCAATGATACTACATCCCCCTCCTTTTGAGGAGAAGATAGAAAACCAGGCGTTTTACTAATGTTGAACTATTCAAGTTCCTAATAAAGAAAGAAAACTAAACAACGCATGCAATCATAAGTTCAGTCTCTCTGGAGCTTTAACTCTCCTAGTTGATCTGCGCAGGGGAGGAGGAACAGCAACAGGAGCAGGGACTGTTTCAGCAGCAGGGGAAGAGGCAACACTAGCACTGTCTGGTGATGCAGAGGAACTGCTTGTCACGGGCTCTTCAAAATGTGAGTCACCAATTGGAATATCCTCAGGGACTTCATTTGAAGGAACTGGAAGCTCAAAGGGCTCATCAGTCCTTCGTAGGTGGCGACGGTTTCTTCTGAGAACTCCACCAGTGCTATTAGCCACCATGTAAGACCGGGGGACATCAGCCACACTGTGAACGACACCTGGTTCCCATCTGTTGTTGGCAGGGTTATGGATACGTACACGGTCTTCTGCAAATAGTGGTTGAAGTGGCTGCTTGGCTGTTTTATCATACTGTGCCTTCTGCTTATCCTGTCTGAGTTGGAGGTTGACATTAACATCTCCATTAGAAGAGGAAGGCTTAGAGACTGCTGGAAGGTTTGTCTGATACACCCGGCCATTCAGAAGCTCGGCAGGCGATGGTAAGTCATGAGACAGTGGGGTGGTGCGAAGACAAAGCATGGCCAAGTGAGGGTCCTGGCCAGATTCCTTGCACTTTTGTAGAACATTTTTCACTGTCTGCACTGTCCTCTCACTCAAGCCATTGGACTGAGGATACAAAGGGCTTGAGGTGACATGAGTAAACCCATAAGTATGGCTAAATTCTCGGAAGGCAGCAGAGGAGTACTGGGGACCATTGTCTGTCACAAACTTACTGGGGATACCATGCTCTTCGAAGACAGACTTCAGGTGAGCAATAACTGTAGATGACTGGGTGTTGGCAAGCTTTTTCACCACAGGAAACTTGCTGTAATAATCAACCACTAACAAGTAGTAAGTTTGGTTCCAGAAAAAGATATCAGAGCCTAATGTATGCCATGCTTTCGCAGGAACATCGTGAGGTAGCAAGGGCTCCTTTGCATTCAGTTTTTGGTGACGCTGGCATGGAGAGCAGGTTTTCACTAACTCATCAATGTCCCGGTTAATGTTTGCCCAGAACACAGACCCCTTTGCTCTGAGTTTACATTTCTCAGCCCCTTGATGGGCATAGTGTAGTTGCTTGAGAACAGCAGGCTGTAATGACTCAGGGATGATGATACGCGTGCCTTTCAGGATCATACCATCTGCTACAGTCAGCTCATCACGATAGTTCCAATAGGCAAGAAGAGCAGCAGGGCAATCAGGTCTTTTATCAGGCCATCCACGCATAATGACTTCACGCAGGGATGACAGGGTTGAATCTTTAGCAGTTTCTTCCTGAATCTGGCACACCCTTGTTGGGCTAGCATTGAGGTGAAGATGTACCTCGTGAACAGATATATCAAGCCCTTGTACAGCTTCACCAGGGCAGGAGCTGATCCTTGAGAGAGCATCAGCAACAGGTATATCCTTCCCAGGAAGGTGTTTAATTTGCACATCATACTTCTGTATACGCAGCAACATTCTCGCAAGACGAGGTGGTGCACTTGACAGGTGCTTTTTGAAGATGGCCTCGAGAGGCTTGTGGTCAGACTCCACCACAACAGGTCGGCCATAGGCATAATAATGAAACTTCTCCAGACCAAACAGGACAGCTAACATTTCTCTCTCGATATTGGAGTACCGACTCTCAGCTTCGGAGAGCAACTTGCTTGCGAATTCCACAGGGCCATTAGCTTGCAGGAGGACTGCACCAATACCTCTCTGGGAGGCATCCACCTGAATGGTGACTGGCTGGGTACTGTCAAAGTACTGCAGGGAAGCAGGGGTTGTGATCACTTTCTTGATACGGTCTACTGCAGAGCGATGTTCAGGGCTCCAGACAAATTCACTTGTCTTCTTGGTGAGGCTCCAGAGGTGAGCTGCTGTGGAGGCCAAATTAGGAATGAAACGGCTCAAAAACTGAACCATCCCGAGAAAGGTCTGCAAGCTTGCAAGGCTAGTTGAAGGATCCATGGACAGTATGGACTCAATCTTCCGTGGGTCAGGCTGCAGTCCATTGGCACCAATTATGTGACCGAAGAATGGAATGATGCAGGCACACTTAAACTTGCACTTATCTAGGTTAAAACGAAGGCCAGTCTCATGGGCACGCTGCAAGACAGCACGGAGATTCTTATCATGATCGCGGTCATCATATCCATACACAACAATGTCGTCTGCAATTCCAGTGACACCGGGTAAATCTCCAAAGGTTTCATCCACCTTCCTTTGGAAAATGTCTTGAGCACAGATTAAGCCAAAAGGTAAACGCAGAAACCTGTACCTTCCGAAAGGCGAATTAAAGGTGGTATACAGTGAACTTTCTTTATCCAGCTTAATGTTCCAGTAACCGCTTCGGGCATCAAGGATTGAGAAATATCTTGCACCGCTCAATTTAGGCAATATGTCCTCAAGTGTGGGCGTAAAATAGTGAGGCCTTTTAATGGCCCGGTTCAGGTCCTTAGGGTCTAGACAAAGCCGTAATGCACCATTGCTTTTAGTGACACAAACCAGGGAGTTAACCCAGTCAGTTGGCTCGGTAACTTTTGCTAGAATTCCCTGCATAACAAGAGAATCAAGTTCCTTCCTCAAGGGTTCCTTGAGGGCTTCCGGGACACGGCGCGGAGGATGCACAACTGGAGGGACTGCAGCATCGACTGGAGGAGGGGGATGTAGTATCGACTGTAATGTGAAATTCACCCTGAAAGCAACCAATGCCTTCAAAGCAATTACCATACTGTTCGAGGATCTCCTTCTTGGCCACTGGGTCTGGATTGCAAATGGGCTGCTGGACAAAACTTGGTTTGGACTCTTTCTTGTGGTTTGTCATACTAAAGTTCATGGTAATCAGGTTTAAATCTGTACAGGTAGGTAGGCCTAGGATAGTTGGGCCATCTGCATCAACAACATGGAATGGGTAGGATTTAGATGACCTTCCATGAGCTAGTTTGAGATGAGAAATGCCATGATGATCAACAGGATGTCCACCAAATGCAACTATGGTAGTACTGGATGATGCCAAGTTAACAGGAATACCATTAGGATTACATTGCGAGCTTGGAAACAGGGACTTATAGGAATTTAGAGAAATGACGTTTCCCTAGGCACCGGTGTCAACCTTGCACAGAAGTGGTTTCTTACGCTGATCAGCCTCGACTACCACCTCCAAGAAGGCTTGAGTATCATTTTTTGTAACCTGGTCAATTAACAGGGTGTAGAAATACAGCTGTTCTGGTAGAGATGCTCCATTGTCAACTTCGGCTTCATCATGAGTCTCCAGGTTATGCAAATGCTTCTCTGGGGCACGCTTCTCTTTAGAGGACTTGGAATGTTTGGGACCTCCCCTTGCATTTTTCTGTTTCCTGTTAGGCTTTGATGAGCGACAAACTTTCCTCCAATGATTTTCCTTACCACATGCACCACAAATTGATCCAAATGCTGGACACAAAGATCGCTGAGAAATGTCACGTTCAGAACCACAGCATCCACATAAACGAATGATGGGGCCGCGGGGTGTGCTGAGTTGATTTGCTGCATTAGAACGAGCCTGGCCACGCTTAAGAGCATCAATTCGAGTAGAATTATCAGTTGCAATCCCCTTAATTTGATTGCTTGTGACTTCTTCCGTCCTTGCAATATCCAAAGCAGTGTCAAGGGTAAGTGTGGCGTCCTTTTCCAGAAGCTTAGTTTGCGTACGCCTCGAATTAGAACCGAAAACGATCGCATCGATGATGTGTTCATCGGGACTCGTAAACTGACACTCTCCGACGAGGATTCGAATTTTCTTCACAAATGAATCAACTGACTCGTCAGGCTCTTGCTTTAAGGTTCTGAGTTTGTACCTTGCAAGTCTAAAATTGCTCTTTGGAGACAGGTAGTTCTCAAAGCGCGTCCAGTAGGTGCTAAGTTTCTTTCTTTCATCGGCAGTCAAGTTCCACGTGGACACCAACTCGATGCCATCATCTCCCGACCAGATAAGAAGATAACTTACTTGCTCTTCCTCTGATTTCTCTTTTAGTGGACCAGAAAAGTAAAGTTCGCAACGAGCTTTAAATTTCTTGAATGCTTGTGGAGCGTTCGGCGAATGCCAGTCCATGGTTGGGATTGGTAAACCAGCGAGTTCCGCCATCTTGGATTCAGAGAGCGGGAAATTTCTTTATCAGGAATTATTTTACCGACCTGGTAAAACTGGAGGCTTGATTCAGCGATCGCTCAATGACTTTTAACTCCTGACACCATATTGTAAGTTCGATTAGAACGCGTAGGGTAATAATGAACGTGCTTTTAATACCAATCCTAGTACGAGTGACAAGACTTCTATATATATAAATTTACACACGTGATGGCCTGGGACTATTGTGGAAAACCGCAGACCAGTCAATAATACTACATAAATGACATAGGTCAATTTCACACATCAAAATGGAAATGTACCTCTTGTTCGTAGGCTAGCGCCTGGTTGTTTTGTCTCCCTCGAACTCTAAAAAAATTAATGATAAAGAGGGTTAACGTCTGAGTTTTGTACAAGGCAGACAAGTAGAACTTGTTTAATATTACAAATAGGCGCTTGAGTTTGGTGATGCGCTCCTAATTTTAACAGGCTTATCACTTTTTCTTGGCAAATAGTAGTGATAACAACAGCTACACTTTACATATGTGATTACACTCCAACTTTCAAACTGTACCTACAATACCTGTATGGTTAGTGGATTAACTACATCATCCTCCTCTTTCTGCATGCCTTCATCGAACCAAAGAGCTAAGTTCTTGTACTCATCTCTTAAATCTCTCTCTTCTTCCGTGTCACTAAGTAGATCCAGAATACAATCAATGATTCCTTTGTTGAACGCAGTGAAGCTGAAGTGTGGAGACTTTATTTCACCTTTCCAAAAATGTTGACAAAACTCCAACGCTTCTCGCCTGAATTTCTCTTTGTCAACTTCTTTGATCTTCAAAAAATCATACATGTCAAAAACGCCTTTAATAATGAGTCTCCAAACTTCACTATGGTTCCCTGCAACTAACAATTTCTCCATTTCCCAAGCTGTTAAGAAATAGTCCAAGGCTTTGTGATAAGCCCGTAAGTTTGCTTGAAGGACTCCTAGTTGAAAAATGCTTCGTACGGTATCCGGATGTGTTCCAAGCCTCTTTTGTCTGATGTTGTATGCCTTTTCTGCCGGCTCAACGGCTTTATGGTACTTTTCCTGACGCATCAAAACATTAGCAAGATTTCTACAGAAAAGTGCTTCATCTTCATATCCTGAGATTTGCAGATCCTCCAAAAGACTTAATGCCTCTTTGTACCATTTGACCGCTTCTTCATACTCCCCTTTTGCTTCGTAAACTGTGCCAATTTGATTCTTGTATACTGGCATGTCATAGTGATATTCAGAGCCAGACAATTGCTCTCGCACCTTCAGCGCCTTAGTGTAGTATTCGAGGGCTTTCTCTACGTTGTTAACTCCGTAATAACAATTACCTAGAGCGTTATAACACCTGGCAAGATTGGTGTCAGGTTTCGACGGACGCTCCATAAGGTCCAAAGAAGACTCAAGGCATTTAATTGCTTTCTTATAGTCTCTGTTTTGATAATAGATTTCACCCTCAACATACAAGAAAAACCGTTTAGTCTGTTTGAAATATTCGGAAGATTGATCCTGAACTTGTCCTAATGACAAGGACGCCCTTCGCAGCAACTCAAACCCATCAAGAGGGCCTTGAGTCTCTGACACCAGCCTAGCCTCCCAACATCGTAGCTGAGCTCGAAATAAAGAACCTGGAAGCAAATGAAAAAAGAAAAATTTGTCACACTTATTATATGGAAAGTATTTCTCAAGTAGCACTTCTAATAGTCTTTCATTTTTCCCTTTTTTCTCTTTCTTTTAATCTTAATCACCACTGGTTGCTTATTTCAAGACATTTTTTAAGACAGTTCTTATGCCCACAAGGCGATCACAAGGCGGTTCAAGGGGGTGGCAACATCAATAGTCCTAGAAACTGTATAGACGGTAATGGTTCCTACACGGAGAGGCAAATGGCTTACCTAAGTTTCCATCATCTCTGCACACCTCCGCCCAGGAATGGAACAACTTAGCCTGTTTCTCCCCAGTCAACATGGCGTTGAAAAGGGATACAACCAATGCCTTTTCTTGGTATCCACCTGGGACACTGAAGTACTCTGGTAACAAAGAGCTGTCAATTGTAAACTCATAGTTTTGGCGATCTCTTTCAAACTCAAAGAATGCTTTAACATAATCAGACTCTATGAATCCTGCAATTCTTTACCCTGCGAGCAGTGGTTTCTCCAGGCCGGACGCTACGGGAGAGAAACCACTGCGAGCAACCGTTTGATTCTATGATCGAGCCGCCGTCCAGCGCTGTGGACGAATAAATTAATTTTGAACAGGTAAAACCTGTTTCGAAACAAGTTTAGGCTCTCGCGCATTTGCTTACGCTTATAATTGCTGTCCTTAAAACGAGCCCGCTGTATCCAAAGAGAAATGGAAAAAGCGTTGTCTTCCGTCCTGCAGGGCTTAAATTCTTTGGGCATAAGTAAGTTGATAAAGGAACAGCGACAGGCACTTTTTCTTTTTTCGAAAGGTAAAGACAGATTCGCCGTACTCCCTTCGGGGCATGGTAAATCCTTGATCTATCAAATGGCTGTTCTTTTGGCTAAGGAAATGAACAAAGACCGCCCAGTTATCATTGTTATTTCTCCTCTGAAGTCATTAGTCGCGGACCAGATAAGAGAGTGTGGACGTTTTGGTCTTTCATCTTGCAAACTAGAAGCTGAAAACGTTGAGTCATTGAAAAAGGAATGCAATTTCGACATTATTTTTGCAGTCCAGAAGTTTTTGAATCGTTCGCTTTGAATCGCTTTTGAATCAAGAGGAAGTGACGTCATTTGACGTTTGACGTAGGCGTCACGTGCACGCGCATGCTCGATGGAAAATCAAACGGTTGCTCGCAGTGGTTTCTCTCCCGTAGCGTCCGGCCTGGAGAAACCACTGCTCGCAGGGTAGCAATTCTTTTCATCTCCGACAAAAAGTGCTCGTTAAATCGTCTTTCTGCTTTGGTGTAAGATTCACAGAATTTTGCATCATTTGCAATGCTCTCAGCATACTTTTTTAAAAGCGGATGAATGTCATACATCATCTGCTTGTCCTCTCCATTAAGCACATGTTGAGTGATTTCACTAGTTGTCAGTCCTTCAAGTTGGGCTACAGCTTCTGGTATTCTCATCCCAAGAACTTTGGCTGCTGTGGTGGCAGAAAAGGGTCCATGGGACAAAGACAGTGATACAGCAGACATTCTCAAACTATCAGACGGGAGAGTGTTGAACATTTCTTTGATTACTGACACCTGACTTTCATCAACTCCTTCTTCTCTAAAATTAAGAGGTTTTTCTTCCTTGTTCTCTGTCAAGTTAGAGTTGGAAGGAGTTTGGGTTTCCTTTTGAGAACTAGTCTCTGTTACTCTAATCAAATCATTGGGTGACTTTCGTCTTTGTCTCAAAATTGCAGCTGTTCCTTTTAAGAGCAACGGAACTCCTTTACAGATCCCGAGAAGCTTCTCTCTCTGCCACGTATTAACATTTGAGGTTTTCCCAGGGAGCAAAATTTTTTCAGAAAAAAATTTTTCAAGAGGTTGTAATTCATAGTCAGTCACGGTTTCTTTAACTTTTATCTCAAACCTCGAGGTGAGAAGCATGTTCAATGATCCTTTCTCGTACTCATATCCTGAAAGCTTGTTTAGAAATTGAATTAACTGTATCCTTAAGTTCTTGCCCTCCTTCCCCTTTCCTTCAGTAAGCTGCTCGACATTATCAAGTAGAAAGAGTACAGGCTGACCGTCGCTCTCGTTTTCGATATACTTGCGAATTCTTCCAACAACATAGTCCATTGATAGAACAAGATGCGTGACACTTAGTTTTAGCGTACCCATAATGTTAAGATAAACTTTTCCCATGTCTTTAGTTTCTCTCAAGTCAAAGACATGTTTCTTTCCAATCCACTTTGCATAAATTTTCTTGGCAAGAGTAGTCTTTCCTATTCCAGTGGTTCCATACAAATTGACAACAGCATTTTGTTTACTGTTGAGGCTTCTCATTATTTCTTGGATCTCATTACTTCTTCCTTCCACTTTAACATCCGTTTTAATCTCTGATGGTCGAGAACCCTTGAAGTCTTCAATCCTTCTGTTAATTACATTTTGGTTGATTGATTTTGAGGCGACAAACTCGTCGAGCAGTGTCAGGTTCGAACTCGAAACATAACCGAAGTCATATAAACGATCCAAACACGACCACAAATCTTGATTTCCCAGCGATTTAAATTGTTCTCCGTAAATCGTCTTCAAATATTGCACCACATCTTCCGCTTCGGCTGGATAAAACATCAAAGATATGTCCCTAAACAGTTGATTTAAGTCAGGTAAGCTTTCCACCACCACACCGGACGCCATCTTTGAATACGCCGCTGACCAAAACGAAGGTTCAGAAAACCCGTGAGTCAACCCGGAAGTAGAGTAAACGTCGGTATTATCGCGTATCGGGGAAGGGGGGTCATATCTTACAAGTATCGTAAGATTTGGATGGGTAACCCACCGAGAATATCGTCGTGAAGGTCCCTACTTTGTTCTTTCTTTTAGTTCTTCTTCTTTTTTGTGTATTGCGTGGTGTAACCAAAAGCTGTCCACGATATAAAGATTAAGAGCACGTGAGCGATGGAGTGAGCGAAAGAGTGAATTTGCAATCGAGTTCAATATTAATTAAACTGGTTCATAACGCTTCGACAGCGTATCAAATTATTTTCAATCTTTGCTTCCTGCGTCGTCTATAAAACGTTTTACTACCATTAGGGAGAACAAACCCTGTCACACTTTCCAGGAAAGCTCTTTGAAAATAACTAAGGCAATTTATTAATTAAAAAAATATTCTGAGAAACGTATTTGTTTAATTCACGGGAATTTTTTACCTTCTCTTGCATTAATTCATACTCTTCGCTTGAAAAAAACGTGGCTGTCTATACGAAACAGGATATCTCCCGGGCATTAAGTTTTCCTCGTGTATTTTGCAGTCAATCGGAATCCGATTGACTGCAAACAAAATAGCCTCCATCTCGAGGGACAAACTTGAAATCGAGGCAAATGCGGTGATATACATACAGTCCGAACCTCTCTAATACCGACACTGAAGAGACAGAGCGAAGTGTCCGTACTAGAGAGGTGTCCAAAGGAGGTCACGATGATGACGTCACTTTTATGACTCCACGTAAAGTTTTAAGTGTTCAGTAGGTATTGCTTTATAACGAAACAAGCTACAGCGTAATGCTGCATGTGAAACGTTGTAACGTAAAGCACAATTCTGAAAGCGTCTTTCGCTATTTTCCAACTCAGGTGTATTAAGGAGTGGGTCAATTAAGGCATGTGTGAAAACGAAGGGGGGTGGTCTATCTTCTACAGTATTCAAGATAATGAAACGAAACGTTGTCAAGGTCTTACACTCGACAAGATGAATCAAGTTGACAAGAAGTTGTCACTAATTAGTCACGTGACCCTGAATGATATCAAGTTTCCTTATTTTCCTTTAGGTTAAGCGCACACTAACTTAACACAAAGTGATATGCGAAATGATGCTTGAATGGTTTCATGTGCACCAAATTCTACACGAAAGCAATTGGAATGGATGTCCAGGTCACGTGACCAAGAAAATGTGAAATTGTTTTGTCACGCAATAGCCGTTAAAAGTTGATGTCACCTAGATGGACTTCGATTCCAGTTACATTTGAGAAGAGGCCTTACATACTAAAAACAATAATGCAAAAAAATTTCTGTAAAGTTAATTTTTCCTAGTGTGCAGAAGCCCTAAAAGAACAAACCGGAAGTTAAGCCGTAAGTGGTCACGTGATAGGTTACTATGGAAACACTTTTGTGAATAAAGCTCCCTTGACAAGTTTTAAGTCGTGGCCTAGTTTCTTGTTGATTGGACGTTTACTTTCGGATATAGACCACCCCCCGTATTTTCTTTACAGAATAACGTGTGACCATCTCCTTAACTTACCTGAGAAGTGCAGTAAACAGTAACTAGAGTACAAAATGTAATAGAAAAGATCTTTTTGCTATCTGTAGTTATTGAAGCCTTCAAAAAGTCGGTCATGTTCATATGTGCACCTTTCGCAAATCGTTGTTTGATATGTAGCGACTGAGCTTTATATCACCTTGCATAACTCATCAACCAGACTAGACGGGATTTTCCCTGTGCAGATTCACCTGATCGGGATTCGGGATTCGGGATTCGGGGTTCACCTGATCGCAGCAATGCCCGTAATAAAGAGGTTAAGTTTATAGGAATTTACTCTCTGGGGCCGAGATTTAGTGTCCTTTGTCCATATTATAGAGGGTCTTTTTAAAGAAAATATATGAAAATTCTTTCGGGACATTGAAAACTGTACGTAATATTGAAAACTGTACGTAATAGAGAGGTGTCCGTATAAGAGAAGTGAGGTGTCCGTATAAGAGAGGTGTCCGTACCGAGAAGTTCGACTGTACATACATCCAAAAGTCTCAAATGAGGCTGGCTACGGGCGCAGGTAACCCAGACTGGTCAAATTGCTGGTTTTCACATGACGTCACTAAAATTCAAACTAAAAAACTATCCTTCCTTTCGAGATTTTACTTTCACGATGCATTAGAGCAGCCGAAAACTAATTGTCAAACAAATTTTCGCTTCAAAAGGGTTCTTGGTTTTGTGATAGAGTACGCTTGAATTTTTAAGCTTTTGTGTGACGCAGCATTTACATGACGGCCAAGAGAGCTGTCAAGTACGTTAAAAAAATGACTTATTTCAGGAAATTTTGCCATCTAAGCAGTTTATGTACTGGAAAAAGTATTATTTTAATGTTAATGAGTTTCTCGAAGAATAAATTCACGCTTTTGTAGCAAAACTCCGTAACAGATGTTTCTGTTGGTTTCCGTCCGCCATGTTGGAGCTCATCCAGGTGAGCACCAGCATGGCGTCTCCATACAAATCTCTATAAATTTGGGTAAAACATTTCTTCGGATATCTCGTATACGAAATATTCCCCTGACCTGAATCTTGGCGAGGGTCTTTGCATATGTACCTCCTTTCATTTCCCAGATTCTGGACTTTATCTATTAAATGGTTTTGATTTTTGTTTTCATTTATTTTGAATGGCGTGACACTGAAAACCAGCAATAGACGACCTGAACTAGTCTGCTTCCCAGCAACAAGTGAAGGACACAGCATTATACTTCAAGTTTGTTAATAGAATACTATTATTTTTTGTCAAGATTTGCCTTCATTTTTCACTTGGAATGTATATTTTTTGGCCAGTTAATGACCATATAATGACGTGAATTTATGTTCTCGGATTTGCTGTGTGAATACTCTAAATGTATTAAAATCAGGATACGCTTACCCCTCAGCCGGTACATAAATGTCCCTAGCCTGCGAACGCTTAACTGCTAAATGCTTAACTACTCAAGACATACCAAACAAATTTCCAGTTATTGTAGTTAGTGTTTTTGTTTTTGTTTTTCTTGCTTGCTTATTTGTTTGTTTTTCCCTCAAGAATTACTGGCTAGAAATATTAACATTCTGATCACAATATAGACTAACCAAAGGGTAGGAAGTGACATAACCAAAGTGTAGGGTGTGCGGGCGACAACGATCGGAAATCCAAACGTTTCAGTGCTCCAACGCGGTGCTTTGCGTAAGTTTCACGTGACAGGTGGCCAAAATACGCGTGATCAGATTACGAGGGGTGGAAGGTCCAAACGCGCGTGATCGAAGTGCATTCTATGCATTCCATTCATTCTTAGTGGAAGTCCAAACGAATGCTGGCTACGTACACGCGACGCATGCGTAATAACAACCTGGACATCAGGATTACGGGCGACAAGAGGAGATCGCAAAAATGCGATCGATGAATTACTTGTTTTAAGTTAATTTATCAAAGGATAAAAGCGCTGATATTAATACTGCAATTCTTTGGGAGCCACCTAACAATTTCAATTGTCCAAGAATTAAATACGCAAATAGAAAGCATAGTTTACCTCTTTGTCTTCAGTGACCATTCTTGGTATAATCGGTCGAATAAATGTGGTCTTATATCTGGCACTATACCATTTAAGGCCTTGAGAGATGTAGCCTCTAGCGGCAGTTGTTCGAAAACTGACCAGTCATATGCCCAAGTAACCTGTTATGTTTCTTATTCTTAGGTACCTAGGCATCAGGAATTTCGATTACGTTGCGCTAATATTAATGTTGTTTGGCGCGCGAGATTTGTCTGTAAGCCTGAGAAAACAGCCGACATTTGGTGACGCAGCCACTGGTTTCCCCGCAAAATGACGTCTGAGAAACTAGCGCAGAAATTCCATACTGATGACGCGTCACTACCCAGATCTGGATAGTGCGTCCGATTGGTCGTGCCGCGTGGGAAATTTGACTCAACCAATCAGAAGCACTACCCAGATCTTGGTAGTGACACGTTATCGGTATGGAATTTCTGCTCTCGTTTCTCAGACGTCATTTGGCGGGGAAACAAACTGTGGTAGCGTCGCCAAATGTCGGCTGTTTTCTCGGGCTATTTGTCTGTTAACTGAAACGAATCAATCATAAGAGAATAGAACCCTACTGGGGGGCCAAACCACAAGATGCCTGAAACAGCGAACAACAGTACTGACGTCACTAACGTGACGCTTTGAAATTATATAGCACCGATAAGGAACCAGAATGTAATGGTGTAGTCCAGACCCATGATGGTTTATTTACACTGAATGTAAAAAATGATTTATAAAATATAGATGCAACAGTTCACGGTAGGAACTCTGGTCTAATATAACCTTAAAGATATTATATCAACCAACAGAAGGTGAAGGCTAAGGCAGCAAATCCCCCATAGATCCTATTCTATATGCAATCCCTCTGAGGGTCAGCTCTCTCTTGGTTCGGTTAGAGAGTTTAAGCGCCAGTGAGAAATTCAAACTAAGATCTTTTTAAGCTTCAATGCTGTAACTCTGGAATTTCTACAGTGGACTAGAGGGCGCATATTAACAAAAAATCATATGTCAAAGTTTTTCATATCTTGACACTATTGCAGGGAAAATGACGTCGGAAATTTGGCACCAGAACTTGGTTTTATATCATAATGGGACACCTTAAGACGTCAACTGAAAGATACGGCTTTAAAAGGCCTCCAAACTATAAAGAAATAAAACATGTCCATGCATCCACTCAAAAAATATAACATTGCAAAATGTGACATTCACACCATTTTGTTACAAAAATAACTTTAATAGGAGGGACAGCCTAGGAAATAAGGCCTAAAAGGAATTTGTTTTGCTTAACCTTTTAAAGGCTGCGAAAGCTAAGTTATTTTAAAGAAGACAAAGTGAAAGGATACACTCCGTAAGATAACAGGAGTCACTGTTCTATTATTTTGTGTATACCGTAAAATTCCAAAAATAAGCCCCTCCAAATATAAGCCCCCCAATCCGGTAACGCAAAAAAACCCTCCGTTAAATTGCCCTTCCAAATATAAGCCCCTCGGGGGCTTGCACTTGGAGAATTACCCTCAAATACAAAGTAAAATAAAGCAAAAACGGTAAATTTACTTCCAACTATAAGGCTAGCCCAATCGGTTTTGAAGCGCAAATTTCCTTCCGTAGATAAGCCCCTCCGAATATAAGCCCCTCAAAAAGGGCCCTTGAAAAATATAAGCCCCGGGGCTTATTTTCGGAATTTTACGGTATTTTGAAGTAATTTTACGAAAACTATGTATACTTAGTTATATCTGACTGGATTTGATACAAGGTGCCTCTGCCAGTAGCATTATGAATATGAGTCGAGCAGGGAAAATTCCTTGACTTTGCACTGCTTTCTGACTGGAAACTCCAATCAAATTGACAAAATCTTCCCTCCCTACCCCCTACTTTTGACACAAAAAAAGCCAGCCAACCACCCATAGTTAGGTATGGGTCTGAGCTCTCTGCTGACGCCTAGCAAGACGTCAAGCTCCCTATTTGTTTTTCGGCTACACGGGCTTAAACACTGGCCATGCCCGTGTTTAAGTTAAAATAACTTAGCGGGCACCTTTTAGCAAAATCACACAGATATATATTTTTCGAAACAGATGGCGAAACACGGATCAGCTAAACATTACATAGGTTAACTAAGGATTTGAGGACTAAAACGATTAGAGAGAGAACTTAAAAGAGGGACCTTAAAAACAACAAGATTTAACCACAGTCATGGCCACGCCCACCACGATAGAGGAAAGCTCAAGACTCGTAATTATCTTTCAAAAGGAAAAGACAACGAAGAAAAAAGACGTAAAAGGCAAACTATCTGTTGTTCAGCCGTTTCGGTACACCCGTTTCGAACGGCCGTGTGTTTCATCCGTTTAATGGCAACCCGTTAGTGTAGGTTTTAGCGACAAGGTTCATAGTTATCATCAAGTAACAACCTTGAGTGTCTTCACGGAGCTTTTTGGACAATTTCTCGCACTATATTTACAAGCATCTTACACTGTTTCTCCCAATTGTACTCTTTGTCATAGTGCTCTCGGAGATAGCATGCTTCCTCTAGCCGGAGTTTCCTTGGTGTCTTTCTCACACGCCTGATAGCTTTACCCCACTCTACGGGATCATGGGAATATACCACGCACGAATCTCCGAATTCTACTTTGCGAATAGCTTGACCGAACCCCGAATTGTTACTTACCAAAATAGGAAGGCCAGCGGAGAGTGCTTCGAGAGCGGTGAGGCCAAAGCCGTCCGTTCGTGACGGCATAATGGCAAGATCCACCTTCCACAAAAGTTTTTTTGTTTCGTCGCGATTCTTAGGAAATGGTCCAACCCTGAACTGTGTGAGAGGAATGCCACACTTCAGTAACCTATTTATAACTTGTTCTTCGTTACCTTTTGAGGCCCCGACAAATTGAAGAAGGTAGTTTTCGTCTTTTAAGCTACCTACAGCTTGAGCAGCTATATCGTATCCTTTTAGTTCAAAATCTTCCAAGTTACCACAACCAAACACTAAGATGCGGAACTGTTTTCTCCCCTGACTGGCTTGATCCAAATTTGCGTACTCCCAAAAGATTCCAGGTTGATGTCTATCACATCTTCATCTCTACCGTACAACCGAAGATTGGCTGAGACAGCTTCCTTTAGCTTTGGTCCAATGGCAACGACGACATCAGCTTCCTTACACAAATCTATTTCAGTTCGGTGCTTATCCTCGCCTTTAGGTATCGCTGTTTCGTCTTCCTTAAACATTGCAAGCTCTTCAATGTCAGTGTGTACTATATGAACTCGTCTGCACTTGCGTTGTTTTGCTATGACATGGGCTGGTGCTCCAAGCTTCTGACCATGGCCTACAACAATATCAATATCGAGATCTTCAGGAGGAAAACACAGTTTCATGATGCGATCAGACAAGAGCATCGCATCTGGTGTGGCAAGACGCACATTACATTCATTAGCTTCTTGCTTCTTCAATTCAGTGTAGTTTGGCAGTAGGATAGTTACTTCAACCGCAGGCTGACGTGCCAGGTTTTTTGCTAATTCCCTGTTCAACGTAGACAATCCGCCCTTTGAAGATCCCCATTCATCTCCGACTAGTGTTACCCTTAAACGGCGTCTCGCTAAAGAGGCTGACCGTCCATCAGTAGCGCCTTCCTAAAGACGGAGAGAGAGAATTAAAAGAAATCAACTTCGACGTAAGCTAATAATGCAAAACATTCGTTATATTTAATCTAATTAATTTACCGTAACAACCGTACTTTTACGAGGCGAAAACCACAAAATAAAAACTATTATCGAGAGCAGCCCATACCAACTTTTCAGTCAAACACACCGAAGGATTGTTAGTGTCTTAACACTTTATGCCTATGGTTTATCTTCATCCTTAGCTGATATCCAATCAGACCACACGATTAAGAATTCAGCAATTTTGTTCTATTGTCAACAAAGGAAAAGGTTGACGGAAACAAGGGCACTGTACTATTGGATGCCGAATCTTGTCTAGAAATGTTCCGACTGAAGACACTGCAGATGGGTTTGACGATACTAGAGAGTAGCGGGTGGCCCAAGCCACGCCAACCGCACAACTTCGTTTAACACCTTCAAAGACTGCGCTGCATAATAAGGAAAAATCAAAATTTTATAAAGAAATTATGCCCTTACAAGATAGAATACTGATCTATTTTAGATTATGAGATTATTTTGGCTCTTAAATATATAGTGCACTTGTACAATATAAATCTAAAAAACCTGGTACTCATTTTGGTGGCACAAAGACGGAGGTACGTACATCACAACTACATATGCAAAAACACCTACCTTTAATTTCAAAGGTGACTTTGCTTTAAATGCAACATCATTCTCAGGGTCTGTAACTGTCGCTCCTGTATAGTTAGGTTGGCCGAATGAGCCGCCAGATGATGTGACGGTATAAGTCGGAGACGACTTGGGACGGCAGACTACTGCGTATGTCGAGCAATCGGTTATGTCAGCTTGAGCAATGGGAAAAAAATGATCCGGTATTTCCATCTGGGAAGGGTAATCATCTGTGATATCTGTAATCGATATACCATGCAAGTAGAAAACAACCTTCATAAGTACTTATTTTGAAAACTAGGTCATTATGGCTGGTTTACTTCCTATTTGCACAATAGTAATTGACATTGTAATTGCTCAAGGAGTCCCTCAGGGATCTCTGCTAGGTCCTCTTCTATTTCTCTAACTCTTGTATATTAATGACTTCATTAATTGCAGCAAATTATTTGACTTTCACAATTTTGCAGATGGTTAAAAGAGGATCTAAAGATCAAAGAAGCTCTAAAATCAGCGAGTCGTTTTCGCTTTAAAAAAGCTTTTAAAAGAATCTGTCATCTCCAAATATTGATTGTTCCTTGGTATACTTTATGCAGCTAATTGTGTGCGCAGCCATCGTTTTGCTTCTTTTTTTGTATTAGTTTGTGTATTTGTTTATTTATTACAACTTAAATATCTAGTTACTTTTTAAATGCTTTTTTGTTTTTTCCCGCATGGCTCAGCCGCTCAGGGCGATTAGCTTTTTGCTATTTCTGAGTGGCTGTGCTCTCTTTTTTCCGCAAATATTTCCTTTAAATTATGTTACTCCTTCTTTTGTATCAAGAGCACAATAAAGATTGTTGTTGTTGTTCCTAATTGTCAAATTAAAGTTACGACTACTACGCTGTGGTTCCATGTCAGACTCCTTTGTTTTAGGTATGATAACGCATGACAATAAGTGGAGAGCATACTGCACTGAAAGGTTTATCGATAACCCGCTTGTTATTCTACTTTAAAATAAAGCTTCTGCACGTTTTCTATTGGATCCTTTTCATAGTGTAACAATATGAAGTGAATGCTACGCTGCTGGCTGAGATTGGTCGTTGCCCGTGGTCTGATTAGAATAAAGACACGGATTACGTGAAAGGCAATTAGGTTTTTCCAAAATGGGGCGCAGTTTTGAAAATGTTTTGCGAGATTATTTAGGATTGAGCACGGTTGACAGATGCTGTTTACAAGTACGAAAAAGGAGAAATCAGCGAGACAGAGAGTGTTCTTGAGTGACTTCAAATACCCAGACTAACACAAATCTACAAAACAGTTTTCATCACTACGAGAAAATAATTACGCGATCTTTCTGATTTGAACAAGGGAATGCCTTCGAAAAAGTTCCGGAGAAACAAAGAGGCAAGGAGATGCTGAGGCGGCAAACTGGAACAAACCTTCAAACAGTCGAGCGCTACAAGGCAAGTTTGTCGTTTTTCTTTTTTTGTCCATTGTATATAAAACAAAAACGTTCCATCTTGCCGTGTGTCTGCTTGTAATAGAACGCAGAGGATGTCAACATCTAGGAGGAGCTTTTATAGACGTCAAGCGTGTGTTATTTTTTTAGACACCGTGGAAAACCATCTTCTCCTTCTTCTTTTTACTACGTGTAAATCAACACACATTTGAGGTCTACAGAAAAAGCTGAATACACTCTCTTTCGGTCCGTGCATCTACGATTAGTTTTTTGTAGACCTCAAGCATGCATTTATTTTCTTATCGAGAAAAAAAGAAAACCACCTAACTACAGAAACTAATCTCTATACCTTGACGACAACGTAGGTCCATAGTTCCATTCACGTCGACCCATTCATTGCTCCCATTACCAATCAACATTTTTATCACTGGCTCGTGGCCCCGTGTGTCTGTTGCTTTGTGGGATAGCGACAACTTCACCTTGGCGTTGAATTTTAGACCTTGGCAATCCATGGAAGTTATTTCAATAACATTGCTAATAACGGCCTCGCGTTCCTGAAGCGGTGGTGAACAGACACTGCTTTTCAAACTGCGGACCACTATTGGCGTAGGCTCAAACACAGCATCGGGAGGGAACATCAGGAGAACACCACTTTGTTTAACGGCCCAGTTGGCACCTTTACTTGTTACTAATCCTCTGGTTAAAAAAAAAATCAACAGTTACCGTTCTTATTGTTGTTTTCTTTCTTTTTTGTTTAAACAATGTCTTCACACAAAGCCGGCGAGTAGGATATTCCGAGTATGTTCAGTGTGTCAGGGGTTTTCGACAACAAACAAAAAAGAATGCGTTTGAAAAGTATTATTTTGGTAAGAGCTGTTAATATCACACTTAGTCTATAATATGCAATCAGTGCAGATCTCAAATAGGGTGTTCACAACAAGGGACCGAAAAAAAGTATACTCCTGAGAAGAGTCGAAGTTCTCTGCTGGATTTTCAGTCCAATCCGGTGTTAACGGGATACTATATACCTAACGGCAATTTTTTGCTCAAAAGGTAGTATTTGCAATATTATTACGGAAAAATAACAAAATGCTCAGAGATTGACTGTGTGACCTTAGTCGCTAAAAACAACAAAGCGGTTGAAGCAGAAGGGTTAGCTTATCCGTATGTTTGCATAACACAACATCCGGGATTCAAGACTTGATTTATCACGCGCTGAGCGCACCTAAGCTGTTTAGGCCAAGCTTCTATAGACTATGCTTGACCAAAGGGGATAATATATTAAGATTTATTTATATACATGACGATTTTTTATATATATATATCAGGACATACAGATATAGATCAAGATTTATTTATATAAATCAAGATCTATTTATATATATCAAGATTTAATCCAGTTTGTCTGGTGTCAACTTGAGACTCGACGTGGCATTTTATTACTATTTAGTTTCGTACCGTACTACATGCACGGCACTCCTCAGATAAATTTGCCAACCAATTTGCCAACAATTTGGCAAATTTATCTGAGGAGTGCCGTGCATGTAGTACGGTACGAAACTAAATAGTAATAAAATGCCACGTCGAGTCTCAAGTTGACACCAGACAAACTGGATTATACTACGCTCTAGTCCTTATAAAGCTATTGAGCACTCTACCGATAGGCGTGCGTACGCATCAACTGGTATATATCAAGATTTTATATATATATATATATATATATATATATATATATATATATATATATATATATTAAGATTTAATTATCTACATCAAGTTTCATATATCAGTGAGAAGATTAGTTTACATCAAGATCCATATACATCGAGATTGTAACAGGCTTACTTGAAGTACCAAGTGAAATTGATTTGCCTGGTTAATTCTTGGCTCCGAGAGCCCCGCAAAATTGCGCATGTGATACCGAATCTCGAGCAATTTTTCAAAGCATTTCTAAGAGAACGCTACATAAGCAATTGAAGGATTTAACAAGCACTATATATCTTGATGTATATAAGTAAATCTTGATGTATATATAAGTTTATCTTGATGTACATATAAATAAATCTTGATATATATAAATAAATCGTGATGTATATATGGTAAATCTTGATGTATACAAGTAAGTCTGGATGTTTATAGAGTGTTTTCATTCACGTGGCCAGCATCTATGCAAATTTATTGGAACAAAAGAAAGCGTTTGCATAAGAAAAGAGTTCAACTCCCAGAGGATTGGTTGGGACACCAACATGGCCGCCATTTCATTGTTTTGGGACACCAATATGGCCGCCGTGACGTCATGTGAAAACACTCTATAAAAATATCTTGACATATTGTCCTTTTTGGACAAGCATACTAGACCTTACACGCATTCCTCTCCAGTAATCACACCCAACGAAACGAGATCGAGGCTTGGGTTAAAAATTTCATACAAATCACTCTATTTTGTCACACAAGCCTCGAGTTGGTGTCTCAATGAATGATTTTCCAGTAATCGGAGACCCATGTTTTGCGCACAGGATTCTGGGATCGCCAGGGGGCAAACATTGCGAGTCGCTACAAAGAAATGTATGGCGTGGAGTTGTTTCTCCGTTAAAAGCGGTGTCTTTGGACAGAGAATGCCGCATTTTGCCGTGATTTTATGAGAAACAGATGTAACTAAAGTTGGGGCGTTGAAATTTGAAGTTTCTGTGTGATTAATGCGATAAATTCTATCGATAAACACTCCTTGCGTGAGGTTTAGGGTGAAATTCTTGTTTACCGAATTTACACAGTGATCTACATGAAGAAAAGGTCTCGAAATATATAGTGCAAATTTAGGTATACATATAGGGGGTCATTTAAGCGTTTAAGTTATAATTACGTGTGGTGATATTTACGACGAGTGTAATAACTACGCTCGGCCGCGATGAGCGCTGTGCGGCGCTGTGCGGGTTATTACAAGACAACAATCATAGGTATGTACGTAGCCATAAAAATAAAAAATCCTGCTTTACTTTGGTGTAAACATGCAAAGTGACATCTACGAAATATTTCATGGAAAGTACATGGTATTTAACCATTAGTAGATGAGGCAGAAATCGTACGAACGAGTATAGATTTCCGATACAAAAGCAGTCACGAAATTCAGAGATTCTATATCTTCCCAAAAAAAGATTGGAAAAGGCATTAGAACTCATTGGTGCTCTGGATCATGACAAAACATTTCGCTTGTGTGTGTGTGTGTTTTTTTTTTTGGCGAGAAGAAATCAATATAATGTGGAAAAGTTGTTAAGTGTTTTTGTCTTTAAAGCAAATTCGACGTAATACATAAGCTTACCTTCGATCGTTGTCACAAACCGGCACAGCATTGTGATCGCCGCCGAGCGGAGCGTAATTACACTCGTTGTAAACGTGAGCACATTGAGCACATGTGAGTACAACTGGAAAGGCTTGAATGAGTCCGCATTCCCCGCTCATTTATACCTAAGTTAGTACCATATATTTCGAGACCATTCAGTAAATTTCACAGTCGACCTTACGCAAGGAGTGTTTATCGATAGATTTCATAGCATTGATCCCACAAAAACTTACAATTTCAAAGCACAAACATTAGCCACCTCGGCTTCTCATAAAATCATGTCAAAATGCGGCATTCTCTGTCCAAAGACACTGCTTTTAACGGAGAAAACAGCTCCAAGCAATACATTTCTCTGTAGCGACTTGCAATGTTTGCCCCCTGGCGATCCCATAATCCTGTGCGCATAACTAAGTCTCACATTACTGGAAAATCATTCATTTACAGAAGGCGGGAGCGGTCTTTTAGAGAAGCCGTTAACAATTCTTGTGTTTAAAATATGGACATCACTTTTCTTGGTGTCTTCAGGAATGAGGTTCAAGTGTCATTTGATTTTGTAGCGACTTATTTAATTACCTGAACAAAACAAAACTTTTCTCGTTAAACTCTCCTATTGATCCTCCTTTTATCACTTCGCTAAATTCTACTTCAGTGACCTCTTCTTCATCTCCTTCGGCTCCAGTTTCATTTCCGGACTCCGTGTCTTCTTCCGATCTTCCTTCAATGGTTTCTTGCGATGCTGCTCGAATGACCTGCTCACCAGCCAACTCAGCCACTAGTTCAGACATCACTCTAGTATCTTCTTCTGATTCCGCTGTAATCACAGAGAAAATTTGGATAATGACGATGACGATAGTAATAAAGAGAAAAAGAGAAGTAAAGTACCATAAACGTAATGACATAGGCTATTTTTAGTTAGAAGCTTAAAAAAAAATCACGATATGTTACTTTTCTGTCTAAGAGTCGCATCTTCACGACGTCCAATCCAAGAAGCCACCTCTTTCATTTCACTAAACAAGGTCTTCATCTCAACAGACTCGTTTCCACTGCGCCTTTGTTCCAACAATCTTTTACCAAAGCTCGAAGCTTCTTTTCGATATCGTTTTTTTAGTTGTTCCATTTTAAGGTCCTTGCAAATTTGGAGTATGCCCTTGATTATTCTCCATCTGGCCATCACGTTTTTCGTTGACTCCTCTTCGCCTTTCCCTTCTTCCCACTGCTGTTGCCAGGTTGCCAAAAGGCGTTGCTGAAATCCTTTAATACATTCCTGTTGTCCAACGTCTTCATACAACTGTTCCACGGCACTTTTCAATGATACTTTGTCCTGCTTCTTTTCACCAACAAAGTCTGGTCTCAGAAGCACTCTTTCAAGGAGCATCAACTTGGTTCTCCTGTGCTTTAGATGTTTCTCATGCTCATCGTGTCGATCACAGAGCTCAATTAACTTGTCCAAGAATTCAGTTCTGTCTCGTAACATTCCATTAAGCAATTTATTGTCTCTTGTCTGATCAAATTGGTCATTAAAGTCTTCTTCACTAGCTTTCTGCATACAATCGTGAAACCAAAGTGCTTCTCTTTCGAACTTATCTCTACGACCTCTTTCTTTCTCTTCTGTCTCCCTGTAGGTAAATAGGCCCAGTAGAAACAGAATGGTATCGATGATTTCTTTATTGTATACTGTAAAGCTGAACTGTGGAGAAGCTTTCTCCTCTTTCCAAAACTTTTCACAAAACTTCAAGGCATCTTCTCTAAACACTTCTCCCTCTTCATTCCCTGGAAAATCATACAAGTCAAGGCGGTCTTTAAAAATCTCCAGTAGGTATCGCCAGTGCTCACTTTTGTTCCCCGCACCCAACGATTTCTCCATTTCCCACGCTTCTCTGAAAAACTGAAAAGCTTTGTCATGAGCCTTTAGGTTTGCTTGGATAACTCCCAGTTGAAAAATGCTTCGCACGGTATCCGGGTGATTTCCAAGAATTTTAAGTCTGATTTTAAACGCCTTCTTTGCCTCCTCTTCGGCTTCTTTGTACTTTTCTTGGCGAACGTAAACATTGGCGAGATTTCTTCGAAACAGTGCTTCATCTTCATATCCCAAACATTTGAGCTCTTCTAAAAGTTCAAGAGCCTCTTTGTAGCATTTCACTGCCTCGTCATACTCTCCTTTGTCCTCGTGAACTTTGCCAATTTGATTCTTGTAAACGGGCATGTCGTAGTGATAATCAGAGCCAGATAATTCTTCTCGCATTTTAAGTGCCTGGTTGTAGAAATCAAGTGCTTTCTCTGGTCTGTTTAGTCCAAGATAACAATTGCCTAGAGCGTTATAACACCTGGCAACATTGGTATCGAGCTTAACGGCTCTTCCAAGTGGTCCAAGGAAGACTTAAAGAATTCAGCTGCTTTCTTAGTAGTTATAAGAGGATGCCTTACCATTCAAATTCGCCACCGGTTATTTCTGTCATTTCTCTGATTAACTTCATACTAACTTCATCAGTACAAAAAATGACAGACTTAATGGGAAATTTTAGCCCGTCAAGCACCCACTTTTTATTTCAAGTTTAACTCTGTCATATTTTGATACTAAAAGAATTTTTGAAAAAAATTAAATTTCCCATTAATTCTGTCATTTTTGTGTTTATTTGACACTTTATGACATTAATGGCTCGCCCTGCGGGCTCGCGGAAATGACAGAAATAATCGGTGGCGAATTTGATGGACAGGCATCCTCTTATAACTACTCTGAAAGAATTCAATCGCGAATGTGATAAATATTATTACAAAAATTATTTTTATATTTAGAAAAGATTAATTATAAGAAAAAAAATAATTTTGAAATAAATATATTGTAGAAATGTTTATCGGATTTGGATGAAGGGGGAGAAGATTAAGACAACTTCACAAATGAATTTCACAAATTAATTTCACAAATGAAATGTTTTTTATTGAAAAAATTTCACAATTGTGAAGTGAAAATGTGAAGCTTTTGATTGGATGAAAAAAAACATATGATTGTCTCATGACACCAAACAATAGCTAAATAGTTATGATTCATATCCTGTTTACCAGACATGACTAGACTTGACTTATAATCTGAATTAGTAATCAGGGGATTTCCCCAACAAAAATAATCTAATCATATTCTAAAATGGGGTACGATCACTTTTTTCATTTTATTAAAGATGATTTAGTTGATCCAAATAATGTTTTTATACAAAATGTTGATAATTTTTTGTTTAGTATATATTTTAAATACTTTAACAGATACGACAGTGAAATTAAAGAAGAAAGAAATAATGTTTTAGAATATTTTTTTAGTAATATTAAAACTTCATTGATGAGTAAAGGCGTATCTATTGGTAATAGTATGGATAAATTTATTGATTTACAATTCAAAGGTAGAAGAATGAATTTTGCAGAAATGCAGATTAACTTAATTTTATATTGTATCTTGGTAAATGGCTTGAATAAAACAAAAGGAAAAAAATTTAAATATATTAAGAAGAAATTGTACCCTTTAACAAAAATATTGAAAGAGATTTTTTGTGAATTTGATAAGAATGAAATACACAAAGAAAGAACCTTTATTTTTCCATTAAGATCGCCTAATGGTACTGATGATAAATTTTATATTATTAATTATAAAGATGATTTGTTAAGAAGATCTTTTGGTTGTTATGATGATATTTGTTCTTCTGACGATGAAATTTTTGAAGATTTTTTTAATGGAGAATATGATAGAGATGAATATAAATATGACGAAGATTATGATATAAAGAGTATGTTTTTACATAGTAATCGTAACAAAGATGAAGAAGATGAAAGGAAATCTAAATATTATAGTATCGTTTTAGATGAGTCTTTACATGGGGGTGGGGAAGAATATAAACTTTAAAAATGCAGTTGTCAAGTTACGATCGTCTCTTCTAGAAAATATTATTTTAAAGAATTCAAAGAAACTATGACGTCAATACATTCCAGAGTTCCCTAACAATTTCAATCGCTGAAAGTAAACTCAAAATCTATTTTCAGTTTTGCTGGTTGCCAGGGAACTCTGGAATGCAATCTATTGTTTTCAATGAAACGTGAGGTTATTTTTGATGAGATCATAATCAGGGGATTTCCCTTCAAAATAATCTAAACAAATACTAAAATGGAATATCAAAACCCCGAGGACCAAGATTTCATTGTTGAAGATGGTTATAAACATGATAAAGATCCTGATTATGTTCCTGAGGAAGAGGAATCATCATCTGATGATGATAAATATGTTGTAAAAGGAAAAGATTTTCAGAAGTTGAGCAAAAAAGCTAAAAAACTCGGCGCCGAATCTCTTGATTATTCAAGGCGGAAAAATAACAAGTACGTGGTGAAGCTGCCAAGTGGAAAGAATTTGCATTTTGGCTCGTCGCAATATCCAGACTTTTTAATTCACAAAGATAACGAGCGAAAAGAAAAATATCTTTCTCGGGCGATGAAGATAAAGAATAAGAAGGGTGAGTTGACTTATGAAAATCCTGAATCGGCTAATTTTTGGAGTGTTAATCTGCTCTGGTCGGGGAAGTAGAATATTTGATCAAAGTCTTAAAACAATTTTGTTTCAAGACTTTACTAATGTGAATCAGAAAAATAATTGAAAATTAAAAATAAAAAAACCATTAAATAAAGATGGCTGATCTAACTAATCTTTCTATTTCAGAGTTAAAAAAAATAAAAAAAGATAATAAACAAAAACTCAAGGAGGAATATAAACAAAAGTTGATTGATGATATTAATAAACTGCAAAAAGCAAGAGAGAAAATTAAATCAAAACCCAAATCCAATTCATATGAAGATTATTTTCAGGAGTGTATCAAGAATAAAACAATTCCTCCAGATGCTCCTTCTTATCTGCGCAAAGCACTTGAGAGAGCTCTCAGAGAATATGAGCAAGGAATTGAGAAAGAGAAATCAGCTTTGGAAGGATTTGCTAATAAATATATTGTAAAGGGGCAAACTGATATTACACCATTTGAGTTTTTCAAATCCAAGGCTGCTTATCTCAAAGAGTTTCTCAGGAATCATCGAAATATCAAAGTCAGATTTGTTCTTGTTTGCATGATGGAGCAAATGGGGAAGTCAAGCGATGGAAAGACAAGTCTTTTCATTCAAGATAAAGCTTATTTTAATTCTGAAACACATATTAATCTTGAATCATCCGATGACAAAGAAATACTGACTGAAGTTATTCGCTCCATAATTGAAAAGATTGCAATTTATCAGAAGAATGGAAGTGGCTGGTATTTCAGGGAAATCATTCATCTTGAGATTCACACAGTCGATTACAACCCAATGAGAGGATCATCTTATATTCCACTTCCAGATTGGATAATGCGAAAGAAAGCGATAGTAAGCATTCGAAACAAAGATGAGAAATGCTTTTTATGGTGCGTATTGAGATACCTTCATCCAAGAGACAAAAATGATTTCCGATTGACAGATTTGAAGCAAAAAGAAAATAGTTTGAATACAAAAGGAATTGCTTTTCCTGTCAAATTAAAAGATATTTCAAAATTCGAAAAACTCAATCCAGATCTACCAGGAATAAATGTGTTTTCAGTCAATGAGAGAAACAAGTTTTACCCTCTCCGAATGGCACAGAGAGATCCTCAGAAAACAATTGATTTGTTTTTGTTTGAGAAAGATGGCAAGTATCATTATTCTCTTATCAAAAGTTTTTCAAGATTATTCAGATCTCAAATAACATCGAGAACGAATGGTCGAATACACATTTGCAAAAGATGCTTTTCTCATTTTTCAAAGGAGGAATTATTTCAGCGTCATATTGAATATTGTTCTTCCAATGAATCAGTTGTTGTAAAAATGCCAGCAAAAAATTCGAAGTTAGAATTTAAAAATTATTTTAAACAGCTTCCAATCCCTTTTGTGGTTTACGCCGATTTTGAATGTTTTACCAAATCCTTGGAAACGTGCAAACCCAATCCAGCAGGTTCTTATACACTTGGTTACCAGAAGCACGAACCATCGGGGTTTTGTTTCTATATAAAGGGAATAGTCCCAAATATTTTTAAACCAATCTGTTTTACAAAACAGAAAGAAAGTGATAATGTTGCTGAAATATTTGTTTCAAAACTTGCAATGATAACAAGAAAACTCTTTGATGATTTTTATCGACATCCAAAACCTCTCAGATTAACTGAGGAAGAACAGAAATCTTTCAAAGAAGCCAGGATTTGTCATATTTGTTTAGGTAATTTAGATGGAGATAGAGTTCGTGATCATTGTCATTTTACCGGTCAATATCGAGGAGCTTCGCATAACAGCTGCAATCTTCAATGCAAAAAACCATTGATACTGCCTGTCATATTTCACAATCTTCAAGGATATGATGCGCATTTGTTTATAAAAAAACTTTCTGGTTTGAAGGGTGAGTTGAATTGTATTCCATCGACTGAGGAGAAGTATATTTCGTTTTCAAAGAAGATCAAAGTCGACGAATACAGATCCAAGAGAACTGGAGAAATGGCGACTTTGAATTTTGAAATCAGATTCATCGATTCGTTCAAGTTTCTTCAGACGAGTCTTGCAAATCTTGTTGGAAATCTGCAGCCGGATGATTTTCAAAATACAAAAGAGATAATGAAAGATAATATTGAACTTCTCTTTCGAAAGGGAGTTTATCCCTATGACTACGTTTCATCTCTTGAAAAACTGAGTGAAACACAACTTCCAACCAAAGAGCAATTTTATTCAAGATTGAATGACGAAGACATTTCAGATGAAGATTACCAACACGCTCAAAATGTATGGAATACATTCAAATGCCAATCAATCAGAGATTATCACGATCTTTATCTCAAGTCTGATGTATTGCTTCTGGCGGATGTTTTTGAAAACTTTCGAAGGACATGCCTGAAGCATTATAAACTGGATCCGGCGCATTATTATACATCTCCTGGATTGGCTTGGGATGCATGTTTGAAAGAAACGGGCCAACAACTTGAATTGCTTCATGATTATGATATGTTGATGATGTTTGAGAGAGGAATCAGAGGTGGAATGACGCATATAGCAAAAAGATATTCAGAAGCGAATAATAAATATATGAAAGATTATGACCCAGACAAGCCTTCTAAATACATTCAATATCTTGATGCTAATAATCTCTATGGTTGGGCAATGTCTCAATCTCTTCCCACTAATGGATTTAAATGGATTTCCAATTTGACAAAAGAAAAGGTGATGGAAATTCTTGAAAAAACAAATAGCAGCATGAATGACATGGGAAAGACTGGTTATATATTTGAAGTAGATTTAGAATATCCAAAGGAATTGTGGAAGTCACACAATGATTATCCTTTGGCTCCAGAGAAGATGAAAGTAGGTGGAGTGGAGAAACTTATTAGTCATTTTAAACCTCATAAAAAATATGTTATTCATTATCACAATTTGAGACAATGTCTTGAACTGGGTTTGAAAATCACAGCTGTACACCGAGGAATTTCTTTCAATCAGAGTTCTTGGATGGAGCCTTACATCAGAAAAAATACAGAACTTCGCAAAATAGCTGCAAACAGCTTTGAGAAGGATTTTTTTAAGTTGATGAATAATTCTGTGTTTGGAAAGACTATAGAGAATATTCGGAAGAGACAAAATGTGTTTCTGGTTGATAATCGAGAAAAAGCTTTGAAATTAACTTGTCGACCAAACTTTGAACGGGCGAATATTTTTGATAAAAATTTGGTTGCGATTCACTTGAAGAAAACTGAGGTTTATTTCAACAAACCTGTTTATGTCGGGCAGGCTATTTTGGATTTGTCAAAGTTGTTGATGTTCGATTTTCATTATAATTTTGTCCAAAAAAAATATTCTTATAAAAAAGCCAGGTTGCTTTTTACAGATACAGATTCCCTCATGTATCAGATAAATACTGACGATTTTTATGAGGATATTTCAGCAGATATAAAAGCCAGGTTTGACACGTCGGATTTCCCACAGGGGCATGAGTCAGGAATACTGACGGGAGTTAACAAGAAAGTTATTGGAATGTTCAAGGATGAGGTAGCTGGTCAGCAAATAATTAAATTTGTCGGTCTCAGACCAAAAATGTATTCTTTTAAAATTGAAGACTCTAATACTACCAAGAAATTAAAAGGAATTAAGAAAAGTGTTATTAAAAAAAAGATTGAGTTTGAAGATTACGTTGATTGTTTGAAAACAGGTAAAAAACAGATGCGTAGTATGAATATCATTAGAAGTGAGAATCACGAAATTTTTAGTAAGGAAGTAAATAAAATAGCTTTGAGTGGGGAGGATGATAAACGGATTTTATGTAAAGATAAAGTGAATACGAAGGCGCTAAGATAAAATGGAATTTAAAGATTTTATATTAATAATATAAAATCAAAAATATGACTCGAGAATTTATTGAATTTGAAAATATTAAGTTTTATTACCACCCAAAATATAATTATTATTTAGCTAGCAGGTGTGGTCAAATACTTAGTTTAAAATGGAGTAAGAAAAGGATTTTGAAATTACATAAATTAAGACATGGTTATTTAAATTTCAAGTTATGTGAAAATAATATTCATAAGGAATATTCTGTACATCGTTTTGTCTATGAATGTTTCAAAGGTACTATTCCAAAAGGAATGCATACAGATCATTGCGACAACAATAAAGAAAATAATTCAATATCAAATCTTCAACTTCTTACTCCTTCAGAAAATATAAGAAAAAGTCATTTTAAGATAAAAGTTAAATCTTTAAACATTGAAACAAAAGAAGAAAAGATTTTTGATTCTTTGAAAGATGCGGGGGAATTTTATCAAATTGATTTTTCTAGTATTTCAAAGAATTGTAGAAAAAAAAATAAAACTTTAAAATCTAAAAGAGACGGAAAGAAATATCAATTTTTTTATTTATAAAATTATTTGTTTAAGCTATAAAAATAAAAATGCCTTTCACTGAGAATGAAATAAAAAAATATTTGGATATTCTTCGTAGTTACACCAAATCTCCAGAGAAAACCGATCGAAAGATCTCTTGCTCAAATTGCCAAGAAACTGATTTTGATTTGGTTGCAGGATATGTATATTGTATGAAGTGTGGATTGCAAAATGGGCGATATTTTGATTCATTTGACAAAAGAGACTCAGATCGGCTGCTTTTCCGAAAGAAAAGTATTTACCAGCGTAAGTATCATTTTGAAAAGAAAGTTAATCAAGTCTCCAAAAGATTAAATCTCTCCGAAGATGAGAAATACAGTTTGTATTCAAAATTGATGGAAATAGACAACAGAATCATGGAAGAATTAAATAAACAATTCAAAAGAAAAAGAACTATTAACATCATATTCCTTATAAAAAAAATCCTGGAAGAAATGAATAATCACAAATACAGTCTTGTCCAACTGAATATTGGAGATCAAACTATGGAAAATTATGAGAAATGGTGGCATTGTTACAAAACACTCAATTTACGCCTCTGTGAAAAATCCAGTAAATGATCCCAGTCAAATAACCAAGAACTTCAGATTTGATTGGTGAGTTGAAGGTATAGACACAACCTCGACTGAGATGGAAATGTTTCCGGAATTCTCGAAAAGCGAGATTGAAAATAAGATGATTAGAAAGTATTGATGAGTTTGATCTGCAACTGTGTCTGAAGTCAGATAGTTTGTAAAGAATTTGATTAAAGTTTAATCTTTGAGTGAAATACTTTATATGTAAATATTGGTAAACAAGACAGGCCTTGATAAAGTTGTCGTCGTAGAATTTTGTTTTATGAGAAGGAAAATAGAAGTTAACATAAGCAATAATTGAGTTTATCATTTATATCTAGATTAGATATAAATGAAAAATATTATTACTAATTAAAATAAATAAATAAATTATTTTTTTTATAATAATATAAAAAACTTTTTATAAATTATATTTTGACTAAACCTTTTTCAATATTATTGATTCTAACATCTTCTATCTAACTAAAGATAGAAGATGAAAAATATTATTACTAATTAAAATAAATAAATAAATTATTTTTTTTATAATAATATAAAAAACTTTTTATAAATTATATTTTGACTAAACCTTTTTCAATATTATTGATTCTAACATCTTCTATCTAACTAAAGATAGAAGATGAAAAATATTATTACTAATTAAAATAAATAAATAAATTATTTTTTTTATAATAATATAAAAAACTTTTTATAAATTATATTTTGACTAAACCTTTTTCAATATTATTGATTCTAACATCTTCTATCTAACTAAAGATAGAAGATGAAAAATATTATTACTAATTAAAATAAATAAATAAATTATTTTTTTTATAATAATATAAAAAACTTTTTATAAATTATATTTTGACTAAACCTTTTTCAATATTATTGATTCTAACATCTTCTATCTAACTAAAGATAGAAGATGAAAAATATTATTACTAATTAAAATAAATAAATAAATTATTTTTTTTATAATAATATAAAAATAATTTTAAAAATTATATTTTGAATAAACCTTTTTCAATATTATTTTTTATTTTATCTTTAATTATTTTTACATTATTCAAGTCGTTTGGATTAGCATATTTAAATGAGTATTTATTACCGTTTAATTTCGATGTTGCTGTTTTCCTCTTTCCATCTGCGATTAGTTTTATAGATCCAGGATTAATCTTAAGTATTTTAGAAGTTGAATAAATCGATTGATAAACTTTATCTTTTCCAGTTGTCAGGTTAGTTGCCAATATTTTTCTGGATTCTCCTTCTGGATTAGATGATTCATTAAAAATTCTTTTCAGGTTATCTGGCCTGTTATTTAGTTTGTTTCCGTCAATGTGAATTATCTTGAAGTATTTATTTGTTTCCTCGTTATTGAATGCTTCCCAGATAAATTCATGTTTCAGGAGACTTATTGAGTTTGAACCTTTTGGTCGAATTGATATTCTGAGATAATCATTCTGAGATGGTTTTCCAAGATCTTTTTTATTCTTGATGTTATAAACTCCTCCATTTCTTGTTGTAAAGTAATTTGAAAAGGTTGGATGAAAATACATCTCCATGATTGAAAAATATAAATACGAATTTAAATAATTCAATTTTATTTTATAGATAAATAAAAAATAAAAGAAGAATTTATTTATAAAATAGTAATAATCTTTTACAAATATTTTTTATTATATTTTTTTGAGAATTTGTCTGCAACTGGAGATTGATCAATAATCATTTCATCTATCAGTTTCATTCGATCTACAAACTCTTGTTTATTGAAATCATCACCTCTCAAAGCCGATCGCAGTTCAACCAATACCTTCTCATAGGTTGTAAATGCAATTTGAGACATTTCAATCTTTTTCTTGTAATTCTTCATTTTTGAAACCGAACTCACCAAGACTCCAAGACCATTGATAACGCCCAGGATTATTGGATTGAGTGTTATTCCTCCAGCAATAGTTCCCACTACAACCAGTCCTCCTCCGGACAGAGTGAGAGTTTCATCAAGAATTTTATATCGCTTGAAAGATTTCTTGAAACACCAGAATTTCTTGTGATAATGTTTGTAGAAGTCTTTGAGAGTTTTGATCTCTGATTCTGATAGTGTGTTATCAATGTGATTAAATTCAAACAAGTCCTTCATTTATTATTAAAGTATATAACTTCCATTTAGTTTCTCTTGAATCATTATCCTCTTAAATGCTTCGGAGTCAAAGTCGTAAAAATTGGGAGAAAACATAATTTTATTCAAAATTCCATCTTCAGTTGTAAAGTCAAAATCTTGATTGGGTACGTAATTAGCGTTGTCTATAGTTAATGTTGAGCTGAGGTTACTCAAGTTAACTTTTGTAACAATTGTATCAACACTATGCGCCAACCATAAAACAATTTTTTTCCCACCAAAACCATTTGGTAAACTAAAAAATTGTCTTTTACTAGAGGTGAGTAAAGTTAAATAACCAGCGGCCTTAGTATAATTTAAACTCATAAGATGTTGGTTATTTTGTTTATTTTTCTTAACCAAAGCAAAATCTCTATTATCCCAGTGATAAAAAACCAGGCAGAGGGTATAATTTTTGAAATTAGCAGAAGGATTTAAAGTAATAGAGTAATTATTAATATTTAATCCTTCCTTTTTGATATTACTCAAGTCTTTATCTGGGATGGTAATACCATTTAAACTATGAAAGTCATTCATGCCATTAATTACAATACCAGATGCACCTCTTTTTAATTCGTAATTATTCGCATCTGTAAAATCATAAATTTGATCAAAGAATCGACTATAAACATGGTTTACCGTAAAAGGAATCAGCTCTTTTACCATTCCAACTGTTGCAGCACTACTATTCAGATTTCTATTGAGAGCAAGATTCAATATGCTTAGATTATTTGCGTTAATATCAACATTGAACTTTACTTGTGTTCTATAAATTTCAAATGATTTATGATAATCATAAACTTTATCCGGGTCGATATTGCTAACTTTGCTCATAATACCATAAGCAATCATGTAAACACCAGAAAACTGAAGTGGATACACAGCCAGATCATTTCCATTATTTGGAATACTTACCAAAATGTGAATAAAGAATCTGTTTCCAGTTGTTAACTTCTTGAAATTAATTATGACTCTGTGGTAATACATAAATTGTGTTTGTTTTTTTGAATCGATGAAACTATGTTGAAGTTTTTTTACACTAACATTTCCAAGCTGCAATCCTTGTGACGTGTTGTTATCAACGCTTATCTGGGTTTTATGCCAAAGTTGATAATCAGTGTTAAGTATTTCAAGACAAAGAGTATAATCAGCTCCTCCAACCAGTCTAAAGAAATTAAGCCCAATCTTGTACTTATAACCACCTTGAAAATTCTTTAGTATTGTTGTATAAAGAACTTTTGTATTGTATTCGTGAAAGTTTCCTTTAAGAGTTGGAAGGAAAGTTATCTTTTTTGGAATAAAACTAGTTCTATTATCTATTTCATCTGTCCATTGAGTTGGACTTGTCATCAGAAAAGCAAACTCATCCTTATAATGACTTGGTTGAACTTGAGTTTGGTGCAGATGGCCGTCAACATACTTTTTGGTGACTGCATCCGAATCTGAAGTTGGATCTTCAAGATTAATTATTTTATGACCTCCGATATTAAGATCTGAAGTCATGGCCCTACTCCCATCTTTTTTAAAGAAAGAACTGAAATCTTGGTTAGAAAGGCTATCATCAACGTACTTTTTGGGAACGGCATCTGAGTTATTTGTTGGTGCAACAAGATTGATTATTTTTTTATTATTCATGTTCAAATGATTTGTCATTGTATTTGTTCCATTAACGTGAAGATAAGCAAGATCACCGTAAGCCAATGGTATTGGTTGTTTGGAACCAGTTGGATTTGGAAGATTAAAAATTCTTTTGTTATTCATATCCAAATTTCCAGTCATTGATCTTGTTCCATCCAGTTTCAAAAATACACTGCCATCGACTTTGGAATCGTCAACATATTTCTTTGTCGCAGCATCATCATTGTTTGAAGGTGTTTTGAGATTTTTGATTGAGAATTGACTTTTCATATCAATATTTGAATCTACTGTCAAAAGTGATGTTTTTCCACCTCCAGAATTGGTATCAACATATTTCTTGGTTGCTGAATCTGTGTCAGATGTTGGTGCTCCAACATTTGTCAATTTTTTTCCAACCATATCATAATTTCCATCTGCGGTGAGATTAAACCCAACACCTGGAGCTCCTTGAACTCCTTTTGCAAATTGAAAGTGATTAGAAGAGTGTTCATTAAATATTCCCATCTTATTTAATATTTAGATAATCAGTAAAGTTTTTTGATACGGTTTTCTTTGGTTTATTTACAAAGAGAAATGAGAATGGTTTTCGTGTCGCCTCTTTATACACATCTTTATCAACTCCCAATTCAGATGAGATTCTGTTTGCTTCTCTGGAAGATGGAAATTCGTACAAACAATAATGAGAACAATTCAATCGAATATCTTTTGGAGTTTTGTAAAATGATTGACTCAGATAAATCACCGAACAATTCTTATGTCGACCTTGAATAAAATAATCAACGATTTGTCTCTGATTTTTATCACAGACATAATCATCAAATATCACAAGTTTTTGATTGTCTTCGAAATCCATTTCTGTTACAGGAGTTATTTCATCATTACTCACAGAAAGGATTTCATAACCGAGTTTATGTGACATCTCTCTCATTTTTTGAATCAGCCTCTTGTACTTATCCTGCTCTAAATTTCGAGCGTAAAGATAAATCTCATCGTAATACAACAGAGGTTTCATTAGCATATGGAAGAGCAAATTAGTTTTACCACTTCCACTATTTCCACAAATCAGCATTCGAAATGTATCCGATGGCATGAAAGGAAACAACTGCTTGAATTTTTTATCGCTGTTGTCCTTGCTGTCATAATTTGGTATCTCCATTTTATATAATAAATATATAAATGGATATTGAAGAAATGAAAAAATATTCACAAAATAAGATTGAAGCAGATAATCTTATTAAACAGGTGAGACAAAAAATAAAAGAAACCATTTGGGAAAAACAAAATTTGAGAGAAGGATTTACTGAAACATTCAAACCTCTGATTTCTCAGTTTGAAAAACCTGATGACCCAAAAGCACAAAATATTTTCACTCAAAACCAAAAAATGTTGCAAAATCAGTTGGCTCTTACAGAAGGTATCAGAGCCAATCAAAAAGCCATTACAGACGGATTTAATCAGTTTGAGAGATTGGCTGATATGAAAGAGTTACCTCAGGTAGAAAATGAAAATGAAATAGATCCAGATTTAAATCCAGTTAGACAAAAAGAAATCTTAAAATATAATCTTGAAAAAAATTTAGATGAAGAAGATAAACAGGTTTTAGACTTACTTGATTATCCGCAACCAAATGAACTTTTAGATAAAGATCCTAATGAAATAAACGAAATTTATAAAATCGTAAAAAATGATGTAAAAGAAATGGGCTATCAAATTGGAGCTTTGAAAAGAACAAAAAATAAAACTGAGGAACAAGAAAAAGAACTTGAATTAAACATTATGCAACAGGAAACACAAAAAAAATATAAAGAAATTCTTGATTTTTACTTAAGTTCACTTGAATATAAAGTAGGGCAAGGCCTCTTCTTTTCTCCCCAAGAACTGCTTCGTAGATTTGAATTAGTCAATGGATCGCTTGCCGCAGGAAACAATGGTGTGCTGCCTGAATTCATTCAAATAGCCCATCGACTCCGAGATCTCGGGATCCTGACTAATAACCAACTTAACAAACTTCTCAGAAAAGTTATCTGAACATACTATAAATGAATGAAAGCGCAATTCATATTTCCTCTGTAAAAAGAGAAAAAATAGGAGTAAACAAATCTCACGATTTTTTGGTTAAATTTAATCCTCCTTTGAAACTTGACCCACAATTCAGGCATTATCTTGCTTTGGATAGGTTATCGATGACTTACTCTTGGTATAACATCCGGAGTAGTTACAAAAACAACACAATTAAATACACCCACAACGGATCTACATGGCAAACTATCACCTTCACAGACGGAATGTATTCTTACTCAGACATAAATGACTACATTCATCAGTACATGGAACAAAAGAATCATCACACAACAGACGCAAAGGGTGTGAAGAATTACTCAATAAATCTGTCTTTCATTCTCTCCACTTATCGAGTCCTGGTAACACTTGAGGGAAGTTTTCAACTCGATCTGAGAGGAACAGATTTCGGAGACTTGATTGGATTTGAGAAAAAACTTGTGACCAAAACTGAATATGGAACCAAACTTCCAAATATCACAAAATCTATCGATTCTCTCAATATTAATGTGAGTGCTATAAAAGACTCTGTTGTAAATGGTGTTAATACAAACACAATAGCAGTTATTCCAACGGATAATCTGACAAGGTCGTATCCTTTCACATTTGAACCATTTAGGCCTCTTTATTGTCCCGTAAGTTCTAATACAATTTCTGAAATGCATATAAAAATAACTGATTCTGTCAGTCAACCTGTTGACTTGAATGGTATTGATTGGTTTATGACACTGTTGCTTCGCCATACAGAAGATAGCAATGTTGTATAATTATATAAATAAAATGATGCGACAATCAGAGTTTAAAAAAAAATACGATCCTGACACAGGAAAGTTTTCAAGAAAACATATTTTTGGAGAAGGAATAATGGATTCAGTAAAATCCTTTATTGGAAGAAAACCAACCAGAAAAAAGGTAACATTTGCTCCGCCTCCCAAACCAACCCCTGCCAGTTCAAATAAAAAGGCTGGTGACAAAATAGTAAAAATGCTTTCTGGAAAAAATCCTCCATCTCGTAAAACAAATAATCGAAAAATGACACAGCAAGAAATCAATAATAATGTGCTAAGAATTATGTCTGGATCTGGAAGAAAAAAAATAATATAATCTATTTATTAAAATGAAGTCTATTAGAAACCCAGAACATCTTGAAAGATATGAAGATGTAGTTTTTGATCTTGAACAACCTCTTAATATTGCCCCAGCAAATAACACCGTTCAAGTTAGAAATAATCTTAAATTCATTGCTGACAATACAGGTGAAGCCACTCCATTTGATTGGTATAATGCTAGAATAGCAATGGACTTTAAAGTTGAGCAACACGATGGAACTGATTTTGTTATTGGCGCTAATGTAAATGATGATAGTATTCTTGTTGCTAATAGAGCGCAAATTACTGCTTACGAAGCTGACCAAATGGGAATAGTAAATGGCGCTAATTCTTTTATTTCAAGATTATCTGTGCTGGCAAATGGAAAGGAACTTTATCAGTGTAATTACGCCAATCATAGTGTAAATATAAAAAATTTGCTTGAGTATAACAAATCTTATGCTGATAGTGTGGCAACAAATGAATTTTATTTTCTTGATACATCAACAAGTGCTAATAAAAATAGATTTACAAGAAGAAATGTTACTCATCGACGAAATGCAGCTAATGGTGCAGAAGAAGAAGGTCTTATGATAGATAACACTCCTGCAACTTTTAACGAAGGATTTGCAAAACGAAAAGCTTTGCTTGGAACTTCAAGCACAGTACACTGTGAAATTCCTCTCAACAGATATTCGTTTTTTGAGGCACTTGAAGATAAATTACTTCCAAACACTAAAATCGAAATAAACTTTGAGATTGAAAAAGATGATAATCTTATTTGGAGAACAGGAGGAAATCGATGTCGAGTAGTCATTACCCGTCTTCAACTGTTTGTGCCTCGATTAATATACAATAAAGATGGAAATGAGATTTATATGAAAGATTATCTCAAACCTCAAAAATGGACCTATTTCAATGAAGTTGTTGAATCTAATCTGGCTAGTAACCAAGCTGTTGGTAATTTTAGAATTACAAACGGAATTTCAAAACCTCGCCATGTATTTGTTTTCTTTATTAACACACCAAATATTGAATCACAGACAGCAAATCCATTTTTATACAATACTTTCAGTATTTCCACAGATCCTCGAACTTTGAATAGATGTTATCTTGAAGTTGGAAATGGAAATGAATACCCCGATATTCATTACAAACCTTCAGAAGATCCTTCAAGAGTTTTCCGAGATGTGATGTCTTATGTATTTGCCAACAATGATTTTCAAGGTGGAACTCTTCTTAATAGACAGAATTTTGAGAATATTTTCCCATTTGTGTATTTTGATTTGACAAAGCAGAAAATAGACTTGAAGGACGGAGTTACTAAACTATCTTTTCATTATGAATTATCTGGAGCGACTGCTGCAAATTATAATATTTACGCTCTTGTTCTTCACGAACGAGAAGCGGAAATAGAACAAAAGAGTGGAAAACTACTCCTCAGAGCTTGAGAAAAAAATAATATAACTAATATATAAAATGTCATCTTATATTGAATACGGTGTAAAACTTTCAGACGGACAAAAATCAAAACTGTTAAATGCGTTTCAAAAAAGAACACCTTTGACACTTCGATTAAAACATTCTAGTCTCACTGGCCCTGATGAGTTAATGTTGACACAAAGACAAATAACAAAAATAAAAAAATCACTTGCAAATGGAACAGGATCAGACTTGAAAATAAGTCAAACACAGATCAGAAGTTTGGTAAAGCGCGGGGGAAACCTTTTCACAAGTCTGGCAAGACTTGGTGCTAAACTTCTTCCCCTTGCAGTAAAGGGAGTTTCAAAAGTTGCTCCTGCACTTGCCTCTGGAGCTGCAAATGCACTTGGAGAAATAGGATTTAAAAAACTGTTTGGACGAGGTATTCCAATTCCAAAAAAGTTTTTCCCATCTCTTCCTCCTTTTGCAAGTGAGTTTACCAAGGCACAAATAGATCAAATTAACAAAGTTTTCAAGACAGGAGGAAAATTGGTTATCAAACCAACTCGAAAACAAATAGAAGGTGGATTTCTGGGAACACTAGCAGCGATTGGAATACCAGCAGCAATTAGTCTGCTTCCAAAGTTGTTTGGATCAGGTCTTCAGGTTGACAGGGGATCTTCAACTAACACAAGAAGTGTTTATGTTCCACCCACACAAGGAGAGGGTTACTATCCACCCCCCTTTATTGGAACTTGGGAAAATCCAATAGGGATGGGAGTAAAAAAAGGCAAAAAAAAAAACTCCAAAGGCAAGGGTCTGTTGCTTGGAAAAAACAGCCCATTCAACTCAATTCCCATCATAGGAGACATTTTGTGATTAAACCCCTTTCAAACTTTGACTTGATGGAATGGGTGAAAAAACTTAACCTGAAACACTTCAGAGGAATCTTCAGTCGAGACAACCTTCCTCAAAAGATAAAAAAAGAAATTGGAATAATAAATCTTGATGATATGAAAGGACCTGGCACCCATTGGGTTTGTTATAGAAATTTGGATTCAGTAGTCGAGTATTTTGATCCATTTGGTCTGATTATGCCGAATGAGGCTTTGAAGTATTTCAGGTCTTCTGGAAAACAAATTATTTATTCGATAGATGAAATACAAAATCGAAACACTGTTCTTTGTGGTTATTGGTGCCTTTACTACTTGTTTGAGAGACAGAATGGAAAAAGTATTCTTGATGTAATACACAATCCTCATTTTGACAATGACAACAGTGATTTTATAAAAGAATACTTTGGAGGATAAAGATTATTACAAAATATAAAAAGAAAATTTTATTTTTAATATAAAAAAAGATTCTAATAAAATAATTTGTAATAATATTTTTCAAGATTAAATATAAAATTTATATTTAATCTGAATCCACTGGTGAATCCTTCATCTTTCTGACCTTCTCAACTTTTCTTTCCAATTCTTTTACAGTATCAACAATAGAATCAAATTTTGTGTAAATATCAATCAATCTAAAAAGTTTCTTTTTTTTCTCGGATTTGATTTTCAACCAAGAATACTCTCCTTTTCGTATTTTTTCCCACATCTCACATTCACCAGCCATTAAAACTCGTGAAAGATCTGGATTCTTTCCCCGAAGAATCTCAAACTCTTCAATTATCTTTTTTCTTATTTCTTTCTCAAAATCTTTGAGTGTTTCAACATCCATATTTTTTTCTATCTCTGAAAAGAATTTTGCTTCCATTTTTATCTATGCTTATACTAAACTTCCCCTTACAACTTGTTTGAGAATATTTGATTTCTCACTTAACTCTGCAATCAACTCAAATATTTTAAAGAATCGATTATCATTCTCCAATCTTGCAAAACTGGCATATTCATAGCTCTCATTTAACTTATTATAAATCTTCTCAAGTTCACTTTTTACAAAATTAGCCCTCAGTGACATTTTATCTAAACATTATACTAAATGAAAGAATCATATTGCATCAAAGATAAAATGGTAACTCCTTGCACCGAGCCAAGTGGTTACCAAACTGATAAAAGAGGAAGAAAGCAATTCTTTTGTCATTGCGCGGTTTGTGGAATTAAAAAGGTGAGATATGTTAAAATGGGAACAACCTCCCAAACTGGAGCTGGGGGAAAGAAAAGAAAAACAAAGAAGAAGACAAAAAACTAATTGGCCCGTCTGAGAAGGCGGGCAAGCAATCTGGAGGAGATGTCTTTGACACCGTTGTTGGGACAGCTGCAGAAGCATTCGTTGAACATGCTCTTCCTTGGATGGGGAAAAAGGCAGTCGAAATGGGTCGATATGGAGCAAGTGAAGCAATGAGAAACAAAAAACTTCAAAAGAAAGCTGTAAATTATGGAATCAATAAACTGACTCCTTTTATTCAAGATTCTGTTGGATCAGCATTGGATCAACTATCAACCAAAGTCAGACCCAAAAAGAGATATAAAACCAACAGACGCGATTTGGACGGAGCTGGAATTGATCCAATAACTGTTGTAAAAAAAGCTCCAGAAATTGCTATGAAAACAACTCAAGAATTGATTCCATCTTTGAAACCAGTCTTTGATCGATATAAATCTGGTGATATCACAAAATCAGCTTTTGGATCGGATCATGGAGTGACTTCTGGAAGATTCTGGAGACGACCCACAGCCGCTGAAGAAGCCAAGATGGGAATAATAAAAAAAGGATCCAATCCAGAATTATTTTTCAAATTTGAAAAACCTTCACGAAGAATGAAAAAGACAAGATTTTTTGAGAACAATCCAGAAGCTCTGGCAGATATGAATAACATTATTTCTGCCAATCCCGATACATGGCCTCAGATCCTGAGAACCAAATATCAGATTATCGTTGACGATCACTTCTGGGAAAATAATCCTCTGACAAGTTTTGGAAGTGGAGTTGATATTCATAAAACAATTCTCAAAGTTGCACCAAAAAAAGGATTTACACTTCCCGGTCATAAGTATACTGGCCCCGGTAATCCACTGGAATCTCAATTGAGATACGATCCTCAAACTGGTGAGATATTGGAAATATTTGAACAACCAACTGGACAAACAGATGCTGTAAGTATGCAACATGATGTTGATTACTCTGTCTGTGGAAACAAACCAACAAACGAACAAGTGAAATGTAAAAATGAAGCAGATAGGAAAATGATAAAATCCTTGGATGCAATTCCTTGGAAACAGAGACAATGGGGACATACTTTGGCTAGAACAATGATTAACACAAAACAAAAACTTGGACTTGGACTTCAAAAAAACGCGCGTCGGCGTTGAGGAGTGATTGGTCTCAACAACTTGCCGACGAACTTCACAAACCAATCACAAGAAACTTTCAAAAGAGATCAGTAATCTCAAATGGAATTGATGATATCTGGGCTTCTGATTTGGTTGAAATGCAAAAGTTCAGCAAGTGGAACAGGGGGATAAAGTATTTGCTGATGGTCATTGATGTGTTTAGCAAGTATGGTTGGATAAGAGGTCTGAAAGACAAAAAAACTGAAACTGTCAGTGAAGCATTTGATGATATTTTTGAAAGAGGTCGACAACCAAAGATGTTGTGGACTGATAAAGGTTCTGAGTTTATCAGCAAACACTTCAAAGATTTTCTGAAGAAAAAAGATATCAAACTATATCACACTGAAAATGAAGAGAAATCTAGTGTGGTTGAAAGATGGAACAGGACAATAAAAAACAAGATGTGGAAGATGTTCTCTGTGAATAACAACACTGTATTCGCGGATAAGATAGATAAACTGGTTAATGATTACAATAATACGAGACATTCCAGTATTAAAATGACTCCTGTTGAAGCGAGTAAAAAGAAGAATGAAAAAACAGTTTGGTCGAATTTGTATGGCGAATCTATCTTCTTGAAACCTGAAAAACCAAAGTTCGAAATTGGCGACCACGTTAGAATTTCAAAGTACAAAAGAAAGGTATTTGATAAAGGTTACACACCAAACTGGACAGAGGAAATATTTGTGATTAAACAGATTAATCCAACAAAACCTGTTACGTATTCAATCGTTGATCTGATGTCGGAATCGATCAAGGGATCTTTTTACGAACAAGAACTTCAAAAAGCAAAACAGCAGACTTTTAGAATAGAAAAAGTTATCAGAAGAGATAACAAGAAAAAGATGGCATTGGTAAAATGGAATGGATATCCTGATAAGTTTAACTCATGGGTGAGTTTCAAAGACTTGGTTAATTTTTAATACAAATTTTGTATTAAAAATCTCATGTTTATTCCTCAATGTCGGAAATAATCATATCTTCAACATTTCCAACCTCAACAGTCACATCATCATCATCACTTTCACTATCAAATTCTTCCTCAGTTATTGTCAAAATAGATTCTCGAGGTTTCAATGGTTTTACATAGCACTCATGAACTTTTATTTGAATAGATGTTACAGTCTTGCTCAAAAATATTCCTTCAACTATCAATGCCATTTTGACATTGCAATACTGATCAATATATTTAAAAGGATTCAAATCTTTCTTCCCCCTGGTCTTGAACAAAGAAAGTATTTTCTTCGACTTCTCAGAGTAAATAAGTTTTGCGTAAAGAACTGGAGCAGCTGACTCATCTTTTTTTGTTTTCTTCTTTCCCTTTTTATCAACAAATTCAACCTGTTTGTAGTAAAGGGGGGAAGACAAAGTTGATGCCATATCAGATCCGTATTCAGTTTCAAGATGTTTGCAGCATATTTCCCTGATATTACTCAATGCATCAAAAAATTCTTTTTCCTCTGTATTTGGTTCGCTATCTTTTCCCCAGAGACAAACTGGAATACTGTAACCAACAAGTTTGTTATTCTCTTGGTTTTTCTTTTCATTTACTCCAAAAGAGAAAAGAAACGGAGTTTCAATTACGAGAGCACCTTTCTTTCCATTTGGGTATTTGACTTCAATTGGGATTCGTTTGTACTTGATTTTGCTATCTTTGACTTTGAATTCTTTGGCTTCATTGAAAATAATATTTTCTGGTGTGAGACGATCGTAACTTGACAACTGCATTTTATTATTAGAAAATATTATTTTTTAAATCTCAATTTTTTCATATTCTCCTCTCCACAAAAAGTTAAGTATAACCTTGATAATTTGATATCTTGAAACCTTCTTTTTTTATGTTTACTACCCCGATCTATTAAACGCGAAAATTTATACCCATTAAAATCTGAAAAATCATCATATCTACTAAAACTCTTCCCATGACCCAAACACATCCCAAGTCCCAAACTAAGTAAATCACCCATTAACCCACATTTTCTATTTTTTGCAAAAGTTAAGTAAACTATTTTCTCTTTTTCTATAAAAACCAAAAAATCTCTTATTATTTTGTAATCTATTCCACTTAATTCTCCAAACTTTTCTTCAACAGTTTCGCAAATAAAACTAATTAACCCCAATTCTTCTATTTTGTTATAATCAAAATTGGTAATATTATACTTTTTAAATACTTCTTTCACCATAGCATAATCTACAAAATCTAAATAAATATCTCTTAAAAGAGGTAATAAAAATGACTTAGTTTTTAAAATACAAATAATTTCTTTATTTGTAGTATATTTTTTTAAACAATCTTTACTATTTCTTTGTATTATGTATTCAAAAAAATTTTTAAAAATTTGTGTGTTTTTAAAAAGACCTTCTTGACCAGATATTGTTTCATTATTACTTAACATAAATTCATAATCAACTAAAAAATACAAATAAAATAAAGAAAACATATAAACAACTTCTTGACTTATTGGATTTTCTATTTCTTCTCTGAAATAATCTTCAATAAAAAAAGGAATTTCTCTCAAAAGTATTATATTTCTGTCTGTGAAAGATAATTTGATTATTTTTTTCCATTTGGCCCCACTCGAATCAAAATAATTAAATTTGGGTTTTGAATTTGTTTTGCGATTTGTGTCTTTCAAAATAACTTTGTCAAAGTAATCTTTAGTAAATCCATACCTTTTATACAGCGATAAATAAACTAAGTACAAATCTAAAACTTCTGAGTAGACCACAGGATTAAATATACATTTGTAATCGTTATCGTCTAAAAAAATATCTATTTCTTCTAAATCGCCAGGATCTTCAAATCTATGTTTTTTTAGTTCGCCATAAACAGACTCAAAAATACGTTTAAGATATCTCTTTATTATTTTTGCTGGAGAGCAAAATCTATTACCTATCATTTCATAATATTTTTTATCTTTTGTAACTTCTCTGTTGTAAACAAAAGGTAACATTCCGTTGCTTCTAGACCTGTTATTTAAAGTTTTAATTTTTAAATTATTTTTCAAAACTTTCAAGTATCTATTCTTCCCTCACCATTCCCAAAACAAATCCGATAAACATTTCTACAATATATTTATTTCAAAATTATTTTTTTTCTTATAATTAATCTTTTCTAAATATAAAAATAATTTTTGTAATAATATTTATCACATTCGCGATTGAATTCTTTCAGAGTAGTTATAAGAGGATGCCTGTCCATCAAATTCGCCACCGATTATTTCTGTCATTTCCGCGAGCCCGCAGGGCGAGCCATTAATGTCATAAAGTGTCAAATAAACACAAAAATGACAGAATTAATGGGAAATTTAATTTTTTTCAAAAATTCTTTTAGTATCAAAATATGACAGAGTTAAACTTGAAATAAAAAGTGGGTGCTTGACGGGCTAAAATTTCCCATTAAGTCTGTCATTTTTTGTACTGATGAAGTTAGTATGAAGTTAATCAGAGAAATGACAGAAATAATCGGTGGCGAATTTGAATGGTAAGGCATCCTCTTATAACTACTTTTCTTGTAGTCTCTGCTTTGGCAATAGAGTAATCCCTTAGTGTACAAGAAATGTCCTTCAGTCAGCTTGAAGTATTCGGTAGATTGATCTCGAACTTGTTTTAGTGATAAGAATGCCTTCTGCAACACGTCAAAAGCTTTATGAGTCCCTTGAGCCTCTAAAACCAGCCTAGCTTCCCAACATCGTAACAGAGCGCGAAATAAAGAACCTGAAAGGAAAAGGGCACGTTACAATTGCAACAATTGAAAACTTTGGCACGTTGAGTCTAAGTGATTCTGCAAATATAACTCAAGTGCCAGAGCGCTAGAGAAAATGTCAGTGCTAATAGTAAATGACTTTACTGCACTGTAGTGCTAGTAGCAGGGGTAGTACTGTAGCAGTAGCAGTGCCAGTGGGGGTTGAAGTGACAAGTGCAGTAGTTGTAGCAGTGGTGGTGGTATATACAGTGTAGAGCGCCACTCTAATTCAGTCGTAGTGGTAGTCGTAGTGGTGATGGCTGTGGTCCTTCGGTATAATAGCGGTATTGGCAGTGGTAGTATTGGTGGTACTGGTAGTAGTAGTGGTAGTGGTGGTGGAACCTGGTTGGGAGGGGGGTACTGCCATATATGGGACATACAGTACTACTGTGAAGGGTATGGGTTTTCAAGCAACTTAGTCAGCACTGGGATAGGGTATAGAAATCAGAGAGTTTGGGCCTAAAATAGGTTATAATTTTCCAGGAAACTGATTAATCAATTGAAGATATTAGTCTAACCGGCAATTGACAATAATAAAAAAAAGAAATTGGCAAACCTTAATTTACCCTCACATCAGTTTAATAGCCAAGAAAACGTCAATCTCAGTAATATCTGGAAAATAGTGACTATGGGATAGTGAGAGTCCAGTTTGGGGTTGCAAAATTCAGCTAAAACAGTTATGGTGTAGTGGTATCATACGATTTGAGGAAAATCGCATAATTCGTAAAAAAAAAATGCTAAATTAGAGGAAAGTAAACAATAAATTCTAACTTAAATCAAACATTTTCCCAATCTTTATGTTATTTGAGGTGATTTACCACTAAAGAAAGCCTTGCAAGAGATCTGAAACCTTTAATCGCGGTTTGTGGGCAGCCATAGGCAGCCATTTTGATTTCAGAGACAAGCAGTGTGGTCAACGGTGTAATGGTGTCAAGTAAAATTAAACACCATCCTTTTTCTTTCTTTCTAATTGTTTTCTTTTCCGGGTTAAGATAATTGGACAAATTTCACTAATTTGTTTTAAAATAGATGTTCTATTATTCTTTTACATTCAAATTGCCTGTTAAACAACATTAAAGTGATTTTTCCCCTTTGAAACCTGGTAAAACAATGCTAATTAGCCCTGAAAAATCACATAATTTATCGCATAGTAGTCCTACCTTATCGCACAATCCACCTTAAAAATACATGTATGGCACAATTTCTGATTTTTTATCACACCCTATCAGATGGGCTGCTCACCGGCCGACCCCAACCAAACAATCCTAAAGTACCTTCCCCGTGTGGTGGAAGTGGTAGCAGTACTAATGTAATTGTTTGTTTTTCTTTTAACGCCCATCGCATGAAATGGAAGTGACCGTTTTGTTTTTGAGTAAAAAGCACTTGAACATAAATTTAAGGGGTTATAAATGGGTTGTAACATTGTCAAGGTAATATGTGACAGTGGTGGATCCAGGGGAGGAGGCCAGGGGGCCTCGGCCCCCCCCCCCCCTTATTTTTAGACCAAAGTAAGACCCAAAGGGCCAAAAAAAGTTTTTGGGGAGACCGCCCCCCCCCCCCCCCCCCCCCCCCCCCTTATCTCAAGGTCTGTGTGAAACTACCATGACTAATTCAATGACAAGATAGCATTTTTTTGAATGAAAAAGCTCATTGAAATTTTTTACTACTGCTTTTAAGCAGAAAATATTCTAGAATCATTTTAAGACACCTGGTTAAGAAAATATGAAGAGATTTTTTAAAGTTCCTTCTTATAAAATAATGACAAAAAAACATACTTAAGTTTCCATCATCTTTGCACATCTCCGCCCATGAATGGAACAACTCAGTCTGCTTCTTTCCAGTGAACATGGCATCAAACAGGGAAACAATTAATGCACTTTCATGGTATCCACTTGGAACACTGAAGTACGCTGGTAACAAGGCAATGTCAATTGCAAACTCAAAGTTTGAATGATCTCTTTTAAACTCATTGAATGCTCTGATGTAGCTAGTCTCTATTAATCCAGCAATTTGTTTCATCTTTGACATAAAGTGTTCACAAAATCGACCCTTGGCTTCAGTGTAGGATTCATAGAACATAGCATCATTTTTAATGCTTTCAGCATACTTTCTTAATGGTGGATGAATGTCATACATCAAATGCTTGGCAACTTCGTCAACTACATGAATAATTTCATTGGTTACTAGTCCTTCAAGCTGTGCCACTGCTTCTGACAAGCTAACACCAAGAATTTTGGCAGCAGTGGAAGCAGTGAAGGGCCCACGAAACAAGGATACTGATACAGCAGAAACCCTCAAAATGTCAGATGGTAGAGTATCAAACATTTCTCTTATCACTGACATTTGCTCACCATCGATGCCTTCTTTTTCAGAATTAAAAGGTTTTTCTTCTGTACCCTCTTCATATTTTGATTTCACAGGAACTCCAGCTTCCTCTTTAGAGTTCATTTCTATCTCATCAATCAGATCACTGGGAGATTTTCTCCCTTGTTTCAAAATTGCAGCTGCTCCTTTTAACAGTAACGGAACTCCTTTGCAGAAGTCAAGAAGCTTCTTTTTCTGTTGTGCCTCAACATGAATTGCTTCTGTAGGTAACAAGATTTTCTCTGAAAAATTATTTGAAAGAGGTTGCAACTCAAAATCAGACACCTCTGAATTATTTAGCTGAGTCCTTGAAGTCAGAAGCACATTTAATGAACCTTTTTCACCATCAAACTCAGAAAGCTTTCCCAGGAAGTTTAAAAATTGTGTTCTTAAGTTCTTGCCCTCCTTTCCCTTCCCGTCAGTGAACTGATCAACATTGTCAAGAAGTAAAAGAACAGGAGGACCTCTGCTTGTCACTTTCAACAGGTCATGAATTCTTCCAACAACACTACTCATATCTAAACGAACATTTTGGATGTTTAGGTCAAGTTCACCCATGATGTTCAGATAAACTGCCGTCATGTCTTTAGCTTCTCTTAAGTCAAAGACATATTTCTTCCCAGTCCATTTATCACAAATGTTCCTGGCAAGAGTTGTCTTTCCTACTCCAGCGGATCCATACAAATTAACAACGAAAGGATTCATTTTAAGTTTTTCCGTAATCTCTTTGAACTCCCCAATTCTTCCGTGCAATTCCTTTTCCGGCTTAGGCTGCGATGGACGGGAGATCTCAAAGTCTTCAACTCTTTTGTTAATGTCATGTTCATTGTTTGATCTTGTAGCTATGAACTCCTTGATAAGAGTCAGATTTTTACTCGAAACATAACCGAACTTAAACAAAAGAAACAAACATGACAACAAATCTTGATTTTCCAGCGATTTAAATTGCTTTCCATAAATTCGTTTTGAAGACTTCACGACATCCTCTGATTCAGCTGGAGAAAACTTCGAGGATATGTCCCTAAAGAGTTGCTTTATCTCAGAAGGGCTTTCCACCAAAGTGGACGCCATCTTTGATTGCACCGCTGGCCTAAAAGCCGGAAGTACTTAGTCTTCCGCGGCTGGAATAGTCACGCAAACGTCACCTCTGGTCACGCATACTTGATATTGACCTTGAACAGGGTAAGTTTAACTTAGTTCTTTTGGGGACGGATGTCTGGAACCGGAATAAGCAAACCCCAAATTCCGGTCATCGTGTTAAACCAATCTCTGTTGCAAAACAAAGCAACACTAAAGAATAAAAGGGAAAACGGTACACTGAACCCCAGGCAAAAGAAACGAAAATATGCTTCCCTACTCTAGCAATCTTCTTCCCGTCTCCCCCCGTCCCCACTGAAAAATCGATAACGGCAATTAAAAATGACAGTATCAGGGGTTATGCACCTATCAATGTTAAGCCGGTGGGGGGGTGGGCAGGGCATGGGGTGGGGATTTGATTGTCTTTGTTGTCCCTGGGATAGGGCATTTAACTGATCTTGTTCTCCCGGGGGAGGGGATATTTGACTGCCGACTCGGACAAAAAAGACTGAGACCGAACATATGTTCCCGCTTCCACGCTTCACGCATGCGCACACGGTCTGGAAAATCTGGAAAATCATGGAGGCCATTAACGAGAGTAAGCGTGGATTTCACTGTTTTGTCTTCAAATTTCGTTTGTTTTAGCGTGTTTTTGATCAATTGAACCTCTTAATATACTGTGGTATCAAAGTAAACGGAAGTAAAGAGAAACCAAGTCGATTTTTGCAACTACAATTGATTAGTGTATGGCTTATTCGCCACAATCACTGTAAACTTATAAAAGTGACTTTCTTTGTACCCTTCACTAAGAACAATATATTTAGACTTACAAAATGTGAGCTTTCTCCTAAAGCTTTATGTATTCTACGCAGTGTAACACGGATTATGGTTAAAACGTATAATTGCAGCTGTAACAGGAACATGTATCTTTGGTGATGCAGCAACGTTTATACAATGAAAAGATTGCAGAGTTTTATTTGGAGATATTTTTATTCTGCCTCTCTTGGGTCCAGCCTTGGGATTGACAGCAATGTGCAGCCTGGGGTGGGGAAATTTGGTTGCATTTGACTGGAATGCTTTGCCCGTGGGCAGGGAATTTGATTGAAATGTTTTGAAAAAAGTCAAATCCCCACCCTCTGCCCTGCCTCCCCCCCCGCCGGCATTACATTGATAGGTGCATTATTTTCATGGAAGAATTTAGAATAGGCTCGATCAATCTCGTACCCAGATCTCACTCTGTTTTACACTGAAAAGTGGGAGATCTGGGTATGATATTAAGATTCCAAAATATTTAAAATGTCAGTAAAACCACAGCAACAAACCAATGAGTGGTGCCGGATCTCCCAGTTGTAGACCTGGATCAGTACAACTAAACTTGTAGAAAAATATAAAACGGCAAACCGATCCTTACGGCAAGGCGATGAAGAAGTAAACAAAAGGATAAAACTTTTCTTTACTTCTTCATCGCCTTGCCGTAAGGATCAGTTTGCCGTTTTATATTTTTCTACGAGATTAAGGCTAGGTTAGGGCTTTTAATAGCCTCTCCCACCCATAGCCTGACAGGGAAGGAGGGGGGGGGGGGGGGGGTGTGTCAAGGTCAGGTTTCCCTACACTCCCTGATACAGATTCAACTCTCTCGAGGGGTATTTATGGAACCGGTACTTATGTGTCCGTCTTAGAGTGATGTCCTTTTTCGTGAGGGTCAACTAAAAGGAGCAAAGAAAGGCAGGGATCATTTCGAGGGGTCCTTCTATTAGCCAGGTCCTGGTTCCTGAAAGGCGAATTAGCGCTAATCCAGGATTAAAAAATCATTCCGTTTTTGTATTTTACCTTCCTGTGTATTGTTTAGAGTAAAATCTTGTGTTATCATTACTTTTTCTCGGAGTAAAGGCTCGACAGTATTTTTGTAAGCTCGAGTTGCATGTTCTTAGACGCGAAACCTTACTTCAAATTTGGCTTAATCCTGGGTTAAACTTAATCATCTTTCGAGGAAACGGGCTGTTCAGGTGTCTAGGAGGAGAGATTTAATTGTAAACAGGTTGACATTTGCAACATTAAAAACCCAACCATCCCAAGGAACTGCCTTTTTGTCTCCGAATAACAACCAGTGGAAAAACAACATGAAACAACAACAACATGAAAGAAAAGAGTAAAAGAATAAAATAAAAAATACTTTGAGACATTTAGCAAAACCTGTTTCCCTGCCCATTGGTTTATAGATAATGACGACCTTATGGCAGATAACTGCAATCATAAAAACCGAAGAAGAGCCTCTTGAAAGTTCTCAGAGGGAAAAAAATTTTATTTTCCATTTTTCCCTTAGTGGCAAAAATACAGTGCGCCTAGAACTTTTCCAGTCCAAAAAGAGGTAAATATCAGTCCCCATTTTGCCCCTTTTAATGAAGCCATTTATATTGAACGTGTATATATGGACTGGTGGAACAGTTCCCTATCACGCATATTAGATTTAATTTTATAAATACCGTACTTTATTTAAAAAGAAAAAACATTGGTGTGAACAAGATGCTCTGTACATGTAGCTAAAAGGAATCTATATGAAATTAAAGTATGTACATCAAATATCAAAACACCTGTACATATGTTAAAAATAGATCATTAATATAATAAATAAAATTCATAAAACTAATACTGTACACCTATCAGTTTGCCTGAGGTATTTAACAACTACACTCTAGGAATTACATGAAGATAGAATACTAACAATTTTTTAGTTCCTAGAGTGGAGTGTCTGTGTGTAGAACAATAATATTAAGACTGTTTTTTTTTTCTTTTTTGCAAAGAGACATATTTAAACATTAGAATAAGCGTGTGAGATATAGTAACTGAATTTAAGTGCTTATCTCACTGTAACTAATACCAGCCACAACTCACAGACCTGACTCAAAGTATACGAAAATAGAACGTTAATGACCCAAACCTCAAGAGGAGAGGGTGGAGTGCCTTATCCGACCTCTCTGTATGTCCTGACTTATATTCACGTATATATCGATCTTCAATTTTATCCTTAATTTAACTTTTTTTCTTTTGTTTCAAACTCATTATCATACATTACCGTACCCTAAGACGAAGAAAAAGAAAATTTAAACCAAGGATAAAATTAAACCACAACATATATAACCGGCTACAACTTAACTTGGTACACTAATATAAAAGAAAAAGATACTCAAACGATTGAAGGTAAGAAGTAGATTAATGTCGATTCAGGTAAAAATCTAATCAGTCAGTTGCAACAAAATCGTTGTGCTAAATCTCTACGTTTTACGCGTATGTGACACAGCGCTTTGTTCAGAACACGGTAAGTAGCAGCTGAGCCCTCTCTTCGTTTCCAGGCGATCAACATGGCGTAAGCTTTCTCAGCAATTGTTTCATTGTCTTTGTGAAACCCCCGCAACTCTGCGTCATCGAATGCTAACCGACGCCCAAGCTTTTCCCAATGGTCAGGGATTAATTCCGACAAATCTTCTAGTTCATCGTTCCTTGGATTTCCCTTCTTCACGTCTCTTGCAAAAACTGTGAGAAAAAAATCATAACCGAATCGACCGAAATTCATTTAGTTGAGGTACTTGGCGACCGCATTGCTCCAGCTAACTCAAGACCAAGGAGGATTAAAGGTGTGTAAGCAAGCAGACGAGCTAGACGACATGCTCGAGATAATAAGCCAATAGTTGAACCAAGAAATTCATTTTAATGGAAAGGAGGGAACGAACAGATAAACAAACTCATGAAAAAAATAACCAACAAATCGACCAATAATCAATTGATTGGTCAATCAGTCATGTAACATGTGCAAAGTCTGGAATGGGTCGGATTGACCAAGATCTGTATTTTAAAAACGGGTACATGAACAATTAATTATCGTTTCCTTAGGAACTTGTTGAGTTTGTATTCTTCAATCGGCTTTCTATCTAAACTCTCCGCAAAGTTGCTTCAGCTACGACTCTCTCAAACTACCTCTGTCTAATCGGGAAAAATATAGAACAGCGGGCTTTGAGAAAAATTACTCCATCAACTCCTTTTATTATTACTATGTTCCTTAGATGGCCAGAAGGTAAAGCTTTAGATTGGAGCCTTCGGTTATTTTGAACAATAGTTATTGGAAATGGCGAATTTCATTCAACATTTCACTTGCTTAATTTACAGAATTTTTGGTGAAACGCATATACAAGAGAAAAACATACCTCTAGGCTGTCGGCTAAGTTCCTCAAAGTCCTGAAAGGACACCAAAGGTGGTATAATTATCTGTCTGTAATATTAATACTGTCGACACTGGATTACCATACTCTACAACTGTGGTATCCTACATTATTAATGAAGTCTTCAGATCCTAACCTATATATCCCAGAGAGCAAATTTTTGCGAAGCCATTCTAAGCTATGATGTACATGTATCTCAGTTACTCAGTTACGGTCGCGTAATAATTGTAAATGTTAGGTTTCCTGTGTGCTTAGAGCCCAGTCTCTGCCAAGGTTCCATTCGAGACTAGGTAAAACCTCGGCACACATGTTCTTTTTGTCGCTGTTACTTTCGCCTTTATTTTTCGGATAAGGATCGTTTGATTAGACTCACATCGAAGGAATAGAGCATAAGGGAATCATTACGGATATTGCAGCGATTCTCAAGGTTACGGACACGGACACTTGCATGTTAGTAAGGACTTCTTGTACAGTATTGTATTCGAATAACGTGCTGAGCGTAATTGATCGGATCGAATAAAACGTGGAATTAACGCTGAATTGACGGCTGTTACAATAATTTAACCGTACAACACTTACAGACATTTTAACTTCGGACGACTTCGACACACAAGAGGACCTCGCGAGATTCAGACAAGACGATGTTTTTAGGCCGTGAAGCCTAAACCCCAATACTCCTCAGCAAGGGGGAAGAAAGAAGAGTACCCTACACGGGCCTCCAGACTAAACGGGTATCTTTTTCAGGCTTCAGGTATATGAAAGGGTAGGGAAATCTGTCATTTCGGTCTTTAAAAAGCCTAAAAGAGCTAACTGATGCATTAAATGGCTGTGAAAAAGTCTAGAAGACGTTCTGATTTTAAGATTTATTCATACTTGTAAGACAATGCATTTACAGCAGTTAAAAGAGATGCAAAGTGCTAGACTCGGTATTTGAAAGGGGTTTTATTTGGTAAATAAAAGAAGTCTCTTTTCTGTCAAAAATGGTAAATAAAAAGGGTCGGACCTCAGGGCGGAGCCTCCACGTATAAAACTTTGTTGAGCAGCCTTTTGTCACCAGGACCTGGTTTTACTTAATTTCCTATTTTAAAGCTAGAACTTACCAAACTATCAAAGTTCTCACTTGGGATAGGTAAGTGTAATGTACACAACGAACGATTTTTTCCCGTGGGTTGGAAAGTGTTACGAAAATCCACTTGTGCTGTGTGTTGGTCATTTATCAGGCGAACTTTCAAATGAGCCTTGAACGGAAGACCGTTTTCATATAACCTGTTAAAAATAAAATAATATTTTCAAATATATATTTAGGAAGGCCTGTAAGTGTTACTACTTTGGCGCAATAGGGCCATTTCAGGTCACAGTCAGAAGGTTATCAAAAAAGTGATAGAACATATTATAGTTATCATAGTCATTGTCATCATCATCGTTATTGTCATTACCTCCATTATGTGAATGACATCCCAGGAATTTCTAACGAAAGTTAGATTTTCAGATCCAGACTAAGCTAAGCTACAGACAGGGGGAGGTGTAGGGAAGGGGGGGGCAGCTGCATTAAAAGTAACCTGGATTCGAAAGAATCAGAACATTTTACAGTTCGTTTGATTCCTTCCTACTTAGCATACCATCTAGAGAAAAACTGATTGTTGGATTAGGAAACAGCTAGTACAGAATAAATGAATCACAGTGGCGCTTTCCTCGCATTTTTATCAGTTTATTATTCTGTTTTTTCTTGCGACTCCGACAACTTTGTTTTCACTAGATTGCAAGCGATGGACAACTTAGCGAAATACACGAAGCGGAGCTGCATCGCGCTGTTCTTGAAAGTGGATCGTTACATATCGGACAGGTTTCTGCCACTTGTGAACAGGTATTCGTACCGTAACGGAAGTTTGCTTACAAACGGGGCTTGATGATGAAATTTGCTAGTCTGACGTAATCACGCATAAAAGCCATTATGCGTACATATTAGCACGTGATAAGACGCAACTTGAAGGCACAAATCTCCAGATAAATGTCACATGAACTATATTGGGAATTTGGCAAACTGGGCTACAAACTAAGAGGTCTATTGGAATTCTGTTTTCAAAAGATGATAACCCTGTGTGCTTTTCATTTCGAACTCCGACCCTATAGCCTTGTCGCTGGTGCAGATCAGCCTCGAGACTTACTTAAGATAGAAATCCTCCATTTCCTTCTCCTCGCATGGCCATATTCCTCCTGATACAAATACAAATGCCTTGTCGCGCCCTGGGATCATATCTTTTTTCGAGCTTCCATCCTCCCAGTTGCTAATGGAAATGCCTCTTTTTTCAAGATCCCGAATCACTTGCTCTTTATTTAGAGCAGGGCAACAAATAAGATTCAAAATGGACAAACACCTCGGGTGGAAGTAAGCGAAGAAGTGTGCTGGTCTAGGTTGATTCCCAAAGATGCTGTCAAGGAATCGTTTAAAACTCAGTTCATCACCGCTAGAAGTGTCTTTACGCCAGTCAAGAAAAGACCAATACCTAGAAAAAATGAACCATTTAAGATAAATAACAAAGTTACAAAACGTTGATAAGTGTTCCAGGAGACATACCGTCCATAGGGGATGATCTATTCCTTCACAGGTTGGAAAAGACATTTGGAGCATAACAAATTTCGTTGAAACGAAATGTGCGCTTACTACCAGAGAAATAGGCAGTATGACACTTTATGATAACAGTCTTTAATATACAAATACATGTAGATTTAATAAAGATAATAGCGAAAGATAGGGTAAGAGAAATACATCGCGAGATATGTTTTTCGAATATTTTCCTGATTCCCACCCAATCTACAAAATAATTAGAGTAATTGTTTGGGTCTTCGCTTAACACTCTTGAAACCTGAATAGAGGGTTGTGGCTCAGTCAAAATACTGGCAGCTATTTCAAACACTTCACAGTTCAACTTCACCACCCAACAGTGTTTTAACTATGCGAAAAATGTGTTTCTTACCCGGAGAACCGTTCAACCTGGAACCTTACAAACTTCCCATCAAAACTTGCAGGTTTCCCAAGATCATCAGTGATCTCAATCCATTCTTTCTCCTGATCATCAGACTTCAGGAACAGCACTCTGACACGGCACATTGTTGGGTGTGGTAGCAATACTTGTTCCTCTCGAAGTGAAATTGGTAATTGAATAGTGACAGATCTCGAGAACTGAACAGTCTCAAAACAGTTGATTCGTAGTATAGGTCCAAGAAAAACACCACCCTCTTGAAATTCATCGCTTGGGACTTCTTGAACCTGTACCGTTCAAAAAAATAATCCTCAGCAGTTACTATTATGTATATGAAGTGTGGTCACCTTCAGCTCACCTAATAATAGGGGTGGCAGATTTATAAACAATTTTTTATTGTTGTTATTATTATTATTATTATTATTATTATTATTATTATTATTATGTAAGTTTACTTTTGTACATTTCTTGTTAATTGTTTCCTTCTGTAAATCGATTACAATTCTGCAACCGATTTACAGATGCTCGTTAAATACAAATCAGTTGTTTTCTTTTTCTTAACAAAGTATTAGCCAATTGTGTTAAAATCAACAACAACAACGTTAGTAGTGAAAGCCAGACCTACTTTCAATTCCAAAGGGAACTCTGCATTAAGAGCAACAGCGTTGTCAGGGACTGTCACTGTCACGCCTGGATAGTCAGGATGACTGAATGAATCGCCTTTGGATGTGATGGTGTAAGTTGGAGAAGCCTTCAGACGACAAACCACTGCGTATGTTGAGCACTCAGTGATGTCAGCTTGAGCAACAGGAAAGAAAAAGTCTGGTATTTCCACGTGAGAAGGGAAATCGTCTTCAATCTCTGTAAGCGATAAAAGATAAAGTTTTATGACCACCCATGATGTTTCCTTGCCTATGGAAAGTTGATAGAGATTATAGAAAACCAGAATCGAACAAACAAGCCACAGATCAAGGGGAAAGATCAACCTACTGCACCATGTCTATGTTGCGGTTCAGTATTAAACTACTTTGTTCCTCGCGAAAGCGAGTTTATATTTTTGTCGGAATTTGCAACGCGCGTGACTCCCACGAGGATCGCAAGAGGGGCCTAATCGGTTCTTTGCTGTAAGTCTATCGAGTTTCGGTCGGTGTCCACCCTAACGTCAATTGCATTTAGGTCTTCATAAAAAAGATCAATTAATAGTCCGCTGTACGTTATTATACTGTATAAAGAGACGTTATCTACCTTCAAGCGCACGTATGTCCTTAGTTCCATCCAGGTCTACCCATTTATTCGTCTCCTTATCAGTTAGCTTTTTTATCACTAGCTCGTAGCCCCGTAGGTTTGTTGCGCTGTAGGATAATGAAAGCTTCACCTTGGTGTGAAATTTCACACCTTGGCTATCAATTGGGGATAGTTCAATAACATTGCTAGTAATGGCCTCGTGCTCCTGCAAAGGGGGTGAGCAGACACCGTGTTTCCATCTCTGGATCATTATTGGAATGGGTCCACACACCGCATCAGGAGGGAACATCAGGTGAACACCAAGTTGCTCGATGGCCCAGTTCGTACCTTCACTCGTTACTATTCCTCTGCAATTAAAAAATATTTCAACATTTGGTTGATTTTAAAAAAGCCATCTACCAGTTAAAAGCGGACACTGAATAGACAGGATAATATGGTAGCAACAATCGGTTTGTAGATAATGGAACCGAGCCATTATCCTAGGACCAGTGTCCTACCGTCCCCTAAGGCAAAGCCTTTCGACCTCTTCCCTTTGGGTCTGCCCCCCTCGTTAGATAAAACAGAAATGTACCAGGTGATCTGTGACGTCATTGCGGGGGCCTGGGGAAAGAAATTTTAATGCCGTATCCCATAAAACAACGCGCGCACCAATTCAATTCAATTCAATCTGTTCCCGTCAGCTTTGGTTTATGGGACACGGCATTAAAATTTCTTTCCCCAGGCCCCCGCAATGACGTCACAGATCACCTGGTAGCTGCTTAGGAGTCAAGGGAATCTAGGATATGCTGCAACACCTTATGGACGTTTTTTTTTTTAACCAGACACTCTTTAATGCCGACACAGCACTGGTAGTAGTAATTAACACTGTTTAAGTCTGATCAAACTGCGAATAGTCTCATCTTTGCAAGGGGCACTGTCGCGGGAGTTCTTGTCATCCGTTTTTTAAAATAAAAAGTACGACTGAACTTTACCTCTTCTACGAGTGGCGCATATACGACGGCAATTAGCGTCTTGATATCAAAGAAACACATAAGTCTACAACAACCCTTCAGTTGCTAACCTTTACTTCTCTACCTTCCTCCTTCACTTACCCGCATTCTTTTTCAGTGACATTCTGTTCTTCTGCATCATCTCCATAAGTTTCAGTTTCATCATCAGACTCTTCTTCCGATCCTACAAGGAATCCTTCTCGCATGGCCTCCACACCTGCCAACCCAGCCACTTGCTCATGTACCTCGACATCTTCTTTCTCTCCTCCTGTATCATTTTTACTTTCGGTTTCAGTTTCATTTTCAGACTCTACTTCAACCTGTTCGTCCAATACTCCGTGAGATACTGCTCCGATGCCCTCTTCAACTGCCACACCAGCAGATTCTGACTCTTCTGTGGGTTCTTCTTGTAATACAACTTCAGTTCCCTGCGCAGATACCACTTCAACGGCTGCTTCAGTTTTGACTTCAGATACGTCTTTCTCTTCCCCAGCATCAAGATGCGAAATTGGTGGCTCGAACAAAGGCTTTTTTTCTAATAGAGGAAATTAAAAGAAAATGACAGAAGAATTACTGTCTATTTCTACACAATAGCTGATGGTGCCAATACGACAAGGTATCCGTAAAGTAATCAACTAGTCACATGTTAGTCTTAGTTAAGCAACATATTTATGAATGTCGTAATAAATGCACGTATCCTTCCTTTACAATTTTTTAAACAACGCCAGTTATGTTCACCAGTTAGAGAAGAAACTTATGAGGAAAGTAAGTGGGAAAAGTTTCAGTTATTCTGCGGTGGTACAAGCGAGAATTAAAATGCAATAAATCTTGTCCTATTTTTGTAATAGTAGTAAGAGTACCTAAATATTCTTTTTATTAGTTATTTTTATGATGAAGGTAGTGTATTTTGTGTATATGGATGTTGCAGAGTGTACATGATTTATAAAAAAAAACTAGGAAAGGAACAAAGTGTTCACATATAGCAATGGATAGTTTAAATCATGCTGAACGGATAACTCTTGTTCCTGCTCAAAAGCAATATCCCGAAACAATATGGCTTTTGCGCTGACTTATCAGACATTGAATTCAGTACAATTTTGTATTATACAATGGTGGGCGGCCATAATTCATTGTTTCAGCGCCATGAGGGTGGTATGTGTCTTATATCAGACAAATAAAGGATAAGTCAGCCATGAGTTTCATCACAGTGAAAAATGTGGAAATTACAATGATGAAAATAAAAATAATAATTACTATTATCATTCGATGCAAATGTTTCTTCCTTTTGATTGGCCGAGAGCCCACCACGTGACCTGCGAATAACTGTTTCAGTGCCATGAGGGTGGTATGTGTCTTATATCAGACAAATAAAGCATAAGTCAGCCATGAGTTTCATCGCAGTGAAAAATGTGGAAATTACGATTATGAAAATAAAAATAATTACTATTATCATTCGATGCAAATGGTTCTTCCTTTTCATTGGCCGAGAGCCCACCACGTGACCTGCAAATAACTGCCTACAAATAATGGTGTGCTCATGCGCAATGTCGTTCAACTGTTTTTTGCTTAGTTTTTTGCTGCAAATACTATTCTGTTCATGCGTAAATGAAACCACGCTTGCTCCTTGCTCATTTATGTGATCTCTGTCATTACTCGTGGAAGACAGGGCATGCTAACCGCTTTCCGAAGACATTATTTATTAAAAACCAAACTCAGTGATCGAATGATAAAACAATTATTGAACTCGGTTATCGCAAAATATCGTGATTTGTCAGTGTCTCGCAGATCAATTATTTGATCTTCTTGCCACTGACAAATCACGATATTTTGCTCAACCTCGTCCAATAATTGCTAATTATTATAATAATAACGTAGCTGCATTAAAAAAGGAGAGATGAATCAACATAAACTAAAAGACATGGACAGAATACAAAATATAATAAAAAATCATAATCATATGTTACCTCTGGGTTTTAGAGTGGCCCTAGGCTGTTTTTCCTCCCACAAATCCTAACAAGAAAAATTAACAAAGACAAAATGAATTAATGCCTAAGAAACATACATTACCACGAGTGAGTGGCCAACAAATCAAACCTCTCTCGTATAGCAAACAGGGCTTGACTTTGTGCCACTTTTGTGGCAGAGATTTTAACACTGGAATGTGTGACGGTAACTAGGTCAAAAAAATAAAAGATGGAAACTTTATTTTGTATTGTGTCACTGAGAGCCATATAGCTTGGGAAAAATTCCATACTAATTTGGTAAAGAAACGGTACCAATTTGATTCTTGGAATTTATAAAAATTGTAGACATAAGAGTAAGTAATCCTTCCTGGAATTTTTCAAACCGACATTATAAGACCGCAATTTTTTACTCTGGGTCGTCAAAACTTTGGAGTCCATAAAGAAAAGCAATAAAATTAGCCATATATTACTCACAGTCTACTGCATTATTAATTTGCCTAAAACGTCACCTGTAGGGCGGCCAGGTAGACTTTCACTCTCTCACCCTCTCCAATCGAAGAGGCCAGATCTTTCAATTTACTGAGAAACTTCTGCATCACAGAGGGTTCCATTTCAGACTGGCTCATTTGCCATAATCTTTCACTAAAACTCAAAAATTCTTTTCCATACATGTATCTTTTAAAAAGATCTTTCCTTTCAAGGTCCTTGCACAACTGTAATATTCCCTTGATCAACCTTTTCCTAGCCAGCATGAACTCTTTTGTCTCCTCTGCTTCTTTTCCTTCTTCCCACTGCTGTTGCCAGCTTGCCAAGAGGCTTTCTCGAAATCCCTCGATGCTTCCTTCCTCTCCTAAGTCTTCGTACAACTCTTCCACAGCTTTCTTCAGCGTTGATTTCTTCTGTTTCTTTTCACCAACAAAGTCTGATCTGACAAGCACTTTCTTAAACAGCTCCATCTTTTCCTTTTTATGCTTAAGAAGCCTGTCACGCTCCTCGTGTCGACCACAAAGTTCAATTAACTTCTCCAATAATTCATTTCTGTCTCTGAGCATGTGATTAAGCACCTTACTGTCCGTTGCCTCATCAAATTCATTGTAAAAGTCCTCTTCAGTGTATCTCTGCATGCCATCATAAAACCAAATAGCTTCTTTCTCATACTTGTCTCTAAGACCTCTTTCCTTCTTCTCCTTCACTGTTCTGTACTCACTAGGTTTCGTCTCCAGTAAATACAGAATGGCATCAATGATCTCCTTATTGTATGCAGTAAAGCTAAACTTTGCAAAACCTCTTTCTCTATTTTCCGTGTTCCAGATATGCCGACAAAACAGCAAGGCATCTTGCCTAAATTGTTCTCTTTCGGTGCCTTTGATCTTCAAGAAATCACACATGTCGAAGACTCCTTTAATAATACGACGCAAAACTTGACTATGGTTCCCCGAACTTAATACCTTCTCCATTTCCCAAGCTTTTAAGAAAAGGTCCAAGGCTTTGTCATAAGCATCTAGGTTTGCTTGAATAACTCCCAGTTGAAAAATGCTTCGCACAGTATCCGGGTGATTTCCAAGCCTTTCAAGTCTGATGTTGAACGCTTTCTCTGCCTCCTCTTCAGCTTCTTTGTACTTTTTTTGGCGAACGTAAACATTGGCGAGATTTCTGCGAAAAAGTGCTTCATCCTCGTATCCCAAAAATTTGAACTCTTCTAAAAGTTCAAGAGCATCTTTGTAGCATTTCACTGCCTCGTCATACTCTCCTTTGTCCTCGTGAACTGTGCCAATTTGATTCTTGAAAACTGGCATGTCCCAGTGAAAATTAGAGCCAGATAATTCCTCTCGCATCTTAAGTGCCTTGTTGTAGAACTCGAATGCTTTGTCCGGTCTGTTACGGCTGTAATAACAGTTGCCAAGAGCATTATAGCACCGGGTGAGAATGGTGTCAAGTTTTAACGGACCCTCCATGAGATCTGAGGACGACTTCAAACACTCAATCGCTTTCTGGTAGTTATTGTCTTGGTAGTAGACTTCGCCCTCAGAATAAAAGAAAAGTCCACGAGTAAGCTTGAAAGATTCGGTAGATTGATCATCGACTTGTTCTAATGACATCGATGCCTTCTCTAACACTTTAAAAGCTTTCTGAGCACCCTGAGCTTCTAAGACCAGCCTAGCTTCCCAACACAGTAGCTGAGCACGAAATAAAGAACCTGCAAGAAAAAATTTCCACGTTTTGGCCTTTCAATCTTTATAATTCTCTTCATAAATGATCCTAAGTTGTTAGGGCTATAGAGACACTCGAAGTGTGAGAAGAAGTGGTTGTACTGTACTTTAGTGTAAGTGGAAGTGCCAGTTGCAGTGCTTCATGTAGTGGTAGTGGTGGTGGCTGCAGTAGTTGCATTTGTAGTGGTACTTATAAGTTTCTGATTTATATTCTGTATTTCAGTTAACTCAGCATTGTTTATAACTTAACTTTTCTTCTGCTCTTAATCAGATTTTGTACATTTATATAAAATAAAGTTTGTTTACTTGCAATTTGAATAGAATTTAGAGTGCTTATCGACACTGCCCACCTAGACTAGCCTTGGCTATTTGTGGGCAGTGACAAAATAAAGTTGTAAATTTGGATTAGCCAATAAAATGAAATGAAATAGTGGTTGTGGTAGCAATAGTAGTAGTGGGCAGCCAAGTACATGTAATGGTAGTGTCATTGGTATTGGTAGTGTTAGTAGTAGTGTTAGTAGTTATGTAGTAATAGTGTTAGTCATAGTGTTAATGTTAGTGTTTGTGGTAGTGCTAGTGGTAATGGCAGTGGTAGTGGTAGTGGTATTGTTAGTACATGTAGTAGTGGTAGTGGTATTGTTAGTACTTGTAGTAGTGGTAGTGGTATTGTTAGTACATGTAGTAGTGGTTGTGGCAGCAGTTGTGCAGGTGGGCAGTGCTAGCATCTGTGGTGGTGGTAGTGGCATAAGAGTAGCAGGTGAAAGGGCAGTAACATTTTTTAATCAGAACAGTCATCGAAGGAATAACTAGACCAAGAAGCTAAGGACGGACACCTCACCGTGTCCCGCTTCCAAACACCAGATAGACTTAAAAGGCGAGTAAGAATAGGAGCTTTCAGCAAGGTCAACTTTCTGTGAGAATCTGTTGACTTGCCTAGAAAATGTGTCCATTTTTTGTCCTAACAAGACTCCAAATTAAGTGGGTTGAATTAAGGGTCAGTAAGGCCTGTTCCCAGTGTTATGACAAAGAAAATGGTCTGTACATTAGCAAAGGGTTATCTATGATGGGGCTTCAACATAAGTGGTAGTGGTAAAGATAGTGGTAATCTTGGGTGTAACACAAGCAGTAGTGGTAATGGTGGAGGTGGTGGTGGTAGTTGTAGTGGTTGTGGAAGCGGTGGTGGTTTGTGGTAGTGGCAAAAACAGTAGAGTGGTGGGAGTGTTAGTAGTGGTAGTGGAAGTGGTCATTCTGATGTCTGTAATAGCAGACTGCGGTAAAGGTGATAAAGATACTGGCAGCAGAAGCAATAGTGGCTTGTGGTAGTCGAAGTAGAAGTTTTTAGTCAGTCAGTCAGTCAGTCAGTGAAAGTACTGCTGTAGTAAGGATAACTCACAAAAATGTTTCAAGCATTTAAGGGACTTCAAAATTTGCCACAGTTTCCCTTTTTACAGGAAAATAAAGGTTCAGAACCACCTTAAATTTCTGTGACTTTAAAATACTCTGAGCAAAAATCAAGTAAAAGTTGAATATGCAAATTACAATGAAATGGAGTTTACCAGCTAGGTTTTGAGCAAATGCTAAAATCAAGCATGTTTTAGATGGGTTATAACATTACTTTGGTAACCGTTAAAAAAAACATGAATCATTTACTCACAATTAGGGATTTCTTTGTTAATTTTTGGTGTTGTATTTATGCTGAAACAAATTCTGGAATATTTTAAGTCACCTTGCCAAGGAATATATGAAGACATTTCAAAACTTCTTTAATAGAAAATTTCCAAGAAAAACATACCGAATTTCCCATCATCATCACACAACACTGCCCATGAATGAAACAACTCAATCCGTTTATCTCTAGGAAACATGGCATTGAAAAGGGTTACAATCAATGCATTTTCATTGTATCCACCTGGAACACGGAAGTACTTTGAGAGCAAGGAGATGTCAATTGCAACGTCATAGTTCCGGCGATCTCTTGCAAATTCGTGAAATGCTCTAGTGAAATCAGGCTCTACCCATCTTGCACTTTTCAACATGCCAGACATAAAGAGCTCATAAAATCGACTCTTTGTTTCAGCATAAAATTCACAGAACATTGCATCCTTTTGAATGCTTTCAGCATACTTTCTTAAGAGGGGATGAATGTCATACATCAACTGCTTGGCATCTTCATAAGCTACATGAATGATCTCATTAGTCACTAGTCCTTCAAGCTGTACTACTGCTTCTGAAATGCTCACACCCAAAATTTTGGCAGCTGTGGAAGCAGAGAAGGGTTGATGAAACAAGGATACTGATACAGCAGAAACCCTCAAACTATCAGATGGTAGGGAATAGATCATTTCTCTGATTATTGACTTCTGTCCTTCATCAACTCCTTCTTCTTCAAAATAAAAGGGTTTTTCTTCACTGCCCTCCTCAAACTTTGATTTAACGGGAGCTCCATTTTCCTTCTGAGAAGATGTTTCTATAAGACTAATCAGGTCATTGGGAGACTTTCTTCTTTGTTTCAAAATTGCAGCTGTTCCTTTCAATAACAATGGGATTCCTTTGCAAATGTCAAGAAGCTTCTCTTTCTCTTGAGCCTCAATACTGGCACTTTCTCCAGGAAGCAAAATGTTCTCCGAAAAAGAGTCTTCCAGAGGCTGCAACACATAACCAGTCACTTTCTCTGAATCTTTTAGCTGGGTTCTTGAGATCAGAAGCATGTTTATTGTTCCTGTCTCCTCTTCAAATAGTTGTGAAAGCTTTTCCAAAAAAATATTGAATTGTGCTTTTAAGTTCTTGCCCTCCTTTCCCCTTTCCCCAGAAAACTGCTCCACATTGTCAAGAACGAAAAGAACAGGCTGACCTGCGCTTTTTTTTTTGACACGTTCGTGAATCATTCGCACAACAGAATCCATGTTCCATGAAACACCGAATGCAGGTGTTACTTTAAGTTCACCCATAATTTCCAGATAAATTGTCGTCATGTCTGAAGCTTTTCGTAAGTCAAAATAAAAGTATTTTCCATCTTCTACTTCCCATCTTTTACAAATTTCCTTGGCAAGTGTTGTCTTTCCCACACCAGCGGATCCGTACAAATTAACAACGGGTATCATTTTAAGTTTTTCAGTTATTTTCTTGACCTCCTCAATTCTTCCGCTCAATTCCTTTTCCGGCTCAGGCTGCGATGGGCGGTAGGTTTCGAAGTCTTCAACTCTTTTGTTAATGTCATTTTCATTCTTTGCTCTTGTAGCAATGAACTCCTTGATTAGAGTCAGTCTCGTACCTGTAACATAACCGAATTCATACAAACGATCCAAACAAGACAACAAATCTTGATTTGCTAGCGATTTGAATTCCTCGCCGTAAATCCTCTTCAAAGATTGCACGACATCTTCTGATTCAGCGGGAGAAAACTTCAAGGATATGTCCCTAAAAAGTTGACGTAACTCAGATAAGTTTTCCACCACACTGGACGCCATCTTGGAAATACTCCGCTGGCCAAAGAAGCTGCAGAACCACCCGGAAGTTAACCGGAAGTAGATTGGAATTTCATTTAAGTGGCCGTACAAAGTAAAACCGTTTTTTAACGACGCACGTCAACTGTGAGTGAGGCTTTTCCCCTTTTAATATGCCTTGAAGCCACCAATTTTCTTTTGCTAAGTCAGGAGCCCAGTTTGAGTTTCTTTACTCTTACAGAGAAGATCTGCACGACAATTTGGCCAAACCCGGAGGGGGGTACTCCCCTAAAAAGACAAAGAGGTATGTGCCACCCCAAAGAATAGGGTTTTTGCACCGTTTTGGTCTGAAAACGGGTAAAGACATTGCTCATTTAATTGGTCTGGAATCGGGTATGGTTTTCGAGGAAACTACGCCGGGTCGTATATGAACATATTTGTCGTTTCAATTTCAAAATTAATCAGAAAGAAAGATTAATGTACGAATTCGAAATAGCTTTTAAGAAATCTTTTTGTTTGAGCTCTAGTCTAAAAATGATGACCTTATCTCTACCACTACCAGGTCTGAAAACGGGTATGGATTTAAGAGGCCGGATCTTAAAAAGGGTGTGGAAAATAACCTTGTAGTCTTAAAGAGGGTCAGGATTTGGAGGACGGAGCGGTACACCCCCACCGGGAATACCTCCCGAAGTGGGCAAAACTGCTGCCCAAGAATGCAAAAAATCCACTTCCGGTTGACTTACGTCGCTCAAATACGTCCTCGCTTGGCCCCCCAGTAACGGGGGTAAGGGGGCCTCATATCTTATAATTGCGCCTCGAAACTACTGTGTATAAAATATGCCCTTAATACAGGTGAAAGACATAGCATTTTGCAGACATTTCTAGTTTACAAGAAGAATGTTGTTATTCTTTGTCAAGATTTGTTTTCATCTTTGACTTACAATCATTTTTTAGCCAGTGAGCGGCCATATTCAGTGGCGGATCCAGACCGTCAGATAAGGGGGGGGGGGGGGGGGGGGGGTGGGGGCGATCATTTAGACTCTGTGATGAGGGATGCCCCGGTGTGAAAAAAAAATTCGGCCCTTCGGGCCTCTTTTTGGTCTAAAAACAACGGGGGCCCCGCTCCCCTGGACCCGCCACTGATATTGATGGCGTGAAGTAATAATTATCCCTCGTGTTCCCCGCGCACTTCAGCAAACAACAAACCAGTGAATCTGTTTAGGCATCTTTAATGAGGGAACTGGGAACCTGAGGACTCGAGAGAAGCCCCAAGGGCGGGAGGGAGGGAATGAAAACAGCAAATCGAACGACTGAGCGAGACAAATGATCAGATTACAAGATGTCAGTCAACACCCAGCCGGCGAAACGTTGTTGGGTCCTAGGGCTAATTAAGTTATTCTCTAGGAATTGACAAAGTGAAGGCATTGTAAAACCATTGGCAATTAAGACAGGAAGAAAAATATATATCCGGTTTATCAACGAAGCAGTATTTGCTATCACTTTATTTCTATATTCATCCCACTTAAGGTAATCCAAGACAGTTTTGATTGCTGGATTCCGGATTCTTTGTCAAACTTAGGATTGCGGATTCCAATTGGTGACGGGATTTCGGATTCCAAAGCCCATGATTCCGAATTCCAGAAGTATAAATTTCCCGGATACCGGATTCCACAAGCAAAAGTCTCTCGGAATCCGGATTCCGGATTACTTAAAATGGGCGGCTATTTACTTTAACCGGATTCAGTCAAAACGAGTAGTTCAGCATTTTCTATCGACGAATTGTTATCTGCATGTCAAAATTTTAGCCACTACTTTTTGGAGACAAAAATTCAGTAGTTCTGAGCCCATTCCGTTATAATTGAAGCATTTCGTACACTTTTGGAGGACATAAAAAAAGCTTGTCTGCCTCTCTTCCGTACACTCTTTAGCTTTATTACTCTAACATTGTTAGTGTTACTTTGATTTCACCGCTATTATAGTAATCTTTACTTCATTTCTTTTTGTTCCACGGCTTTAAAATAAAACAAATCTATGAAATATCCTCAGGCTAAAATATTGTAACAACAAATTGTTTCCAATCTTTAAAATATTCGTTTGTTTACTCTTTTTGGGGTTATCTTGACTCCAACTTTTTTCAACAGTGAGATTGATATGTAATACTGACCTTGACTGCTCTTTTAAAAAAATGAGAAAGGATAAAATTAAAGCAAACAAAATTTTACGTACAGTGAATATAAAAATCAATAATACATTTTACTCAAAAGGCTGAAGCTCCCTATTGGGCAATATATTGAATTGAAAGATTCTCTGCAACGGGCCTGAAACGCGAAAACTGTTTTAAATATTCTCAGTGCTTATTAAACGGACGGTTATTTTTCTCACACGTTCTGTACTGGGACTGGTTGTGTGTATTTAACAAAAGGGCCATGGAGGTTATGCTCTTTAAATCTCAGTATTTACAAAACAATCACACACTGAATTGACTGATGTATTAAAATTAGTAAATCTAACTGCACCACTTTTGCTTTTAGGGGAGCACTTCGGTGGCCCACTAGGGTCATGCTGCAAATTAAAAATAATTAATGCAAATAAAAAAAGTAGCTGCAATTCTGTAAGCGTTGCTGTACATAATAAAGTTGCTGAAAATCAAAAAGTAATGACAGAAATTTATGCGCGCGCACGCATGGGAGGAGGAGGAATCAGTACACTCATGAATGCAACTCGTACGGTTGGCTACCGCGAGCGTTTTTCAGTCCCATGCAAATTTTCAACCAATACTTGGGTATAAGGTGAGCTGCTGAGGGTTTGAAACCCTGACCCTGTTTTAGACAAAAAAAATCCTAAAATACATACCCTGTTTTAGACAACACCCTCAATTTTATTACCCTGTTTAGGACAAAGGAGAAAATGCACTCCGCCTTGTTTTAAAGCCATTTAATGGCAATTGCAATAGAGCAAATTCACGTTAAACCCTTTTGTACACTTAAAGTACAAACAAAATTTATCTTACAAATCAAATCAATCGTGCAAGCAATTCCCTGTTGACAGACTCACACGACATTAACTACCCTGTCCAGGACAGAGAGGTCAAAAACTATACTCTGTCCAGCGGCACATCCCCGTATAGGCAATATAAGGGAGTACCCCCTCCCCCACCCCTCCTGAGGGTGTACGGACTGGCGGATTAGTGTGATTTCCTATCATGCCTGTTAGAGTTTGTTAGATTGAACACAACTGGACGATAAATAATAATAAATACTTTATTAAGAATGAAAAATCTGTTAGACCTATCGGGGTTAAAAAAATACACTGGTCTAAACGAGATGCCCTGTACACATTTTTTTTGCTATACGGCTACAAGGGCGAACCGAACAGGATTCATTGAATACTTAACGCACTTAATTAAAATTACAGCTAATATGTCTGTAACACTCAGGCAATGATATAGTGAAGCTCGAGTCTTTGTGTCCAGCCTCCTCGATCTAGATAATTCTTAACATCATTCTCAGCCTCATTCAATAATTGTTAAATAATAAGAACCTTCAAAAATAGTGTTAAGAAAAAATTTTAAAATTCTCCGAATTATGATACGAAATAAAATAAGTTCAAATACGTTCTAGGGATAAAATAGTCATCGAGCAGAAAAATAAATAGTAAACTAAGTTCATTCAATAGTTCTATAAATAAATATTAACCATGCAACACTAAACATGCATTAAAATGCAAAATTTCCATGAGTATAAATAAGTATAAATAGACATATGAAAAAATATATCAGGAGTGGCATGGACTTCATACCAAGAGTCACATTATGGCTCTTGCTTCATACTGATAGCAAGTGGATTAAAAACTAAACTGATGCATCATAAAATGGTCTGGCGATGCTATAATGTGCACCAGTGATTAATCGTCTCCCAATCCTTGATGTTTTGTCAAAACATATCTACCAATGAAATAAACTACGTCTATTACAAGGGTATCCCAAAACAGTTATTTACTGGAATAGTGTTTATTCGCTATCTTTATGCACAATGTAATCATTACAATTAAAACTTTAAGATCCTTTTTTTAAAAATCGTTGAGTCTCATTCTTTTTGCAAATGAGGAAACGTTTTCATTTTGGTATTGCTGAATCACCAATCTGTACTATCTGCCAAGCTGACATTGAATCAATCGCGCATTTACCTTATTCCTGAGTTTTGGTATCACTTCCTGTCCTAGCTCAGCGGGATAATAATATCTGTAGTGAAAGCTTACAAGAAGATTTAACTTTTGGTAAATTGGAATTTAGGGGGGATTTTGTCTTGTTTAACCACTCTCTGCTTCTAGTTAAGTTTAACGCTGATTTATCATTCGAAATGTCAGAGAGGTATGCCTTTCCTTCAGGAGTTCATTGCCAGGACAAGGCGTATGACTCCATACAGCCAGGAAAGGGGACAAACTTAACAAGAATCTTAAAAACTGGGAAAAGTTAATCAGTACCATTTCTAACAAGTGATGTTGTAAGAATCGATTGTAATTTATTTACTTTGTGCGTTGTTTTTTTTTCTTTTTACCGCATCCGGTTTAGGTGGGTCTAAGTGTGAATATTTGCTTTTTTTATAACAGCTCCTTTGTTTTTATTTTTATTTATTTATTTTTTTAATTTTTTCCTAAGAGGATGGTATATGCTTGACTCTGGCAGAAAGTACATTAAAAACTGGCGAATCATCATCATAATAATTAATTCTCGGGCAATATCTTAAAAACATTTAGGAAGTGTAACATCAGTTTTTGTTCATCTTGTTCTCCTAGTCGCCCCTTGTAAGGGAACCCGGATTCTAGAAACCAGGAAATGTTTGCATGTGGAATCTGGAATCCTGGACCTTGGAATACGGAATACAGCTGTAGGAATCCGGAATCCCAATGATAATTGGAATTCAAAATTCAAGTTTCACTGAAAAAGATCTGGAATCCAGTAATTGGAATCCGGAATCCACGGTTGTCTTGGATTCCCGTACATGAAGCGATTCTAGTGTGTTGGTAAAGACTGGTACTTTAAAAAGTAGTGGAATGCATCCCTGGATTTCTTCAGCATTACTGACCAACTGCAAGCGGTGTTAGCATTGTTGTATTCAACAGTCTTTTTTTTAAACAGATAAGAAACGTCGAAACACACCACTGAAGTGTTTAGACCCAGAGTGAATTAAAAAAGAAGCCCGCATTTTTTTACAAGCTTCTCACAATCTGCCTCCCACTTGTACTTTTCGTCGTAGGCGTCTCGGAGAGAACAAGCTTCCTTTAGCCGGATTTCCCTTGTTGTTTCCTTCACACGACTTATAGCTTTGCCCCATTCTTCGGCATTGTCAGAATCAACCAAAAATGCCCTTCCAAAAGGAATACTTTTAATAGCTTCTCCGAGTCCCGAATTTTCGCTCACCAAAATCGGAAGTCCAGCGGAAAGTGCTTCAAGAGCAGTGAGGCCAAAGCCTTCCGTTCGAGACGGCATAACGGCGAGATCCGCCTCGAAAAAGAAATGCTTTAGTGTTTCGCGGCTGTCAACAACACCTCGCACAATTAGCTGCGAAGAAGAAATACCACATTTCAAAAATTCGTCTTTTACCTCTTTTTCTTTCCCATTTGGTGCCCCAACAAATATTAGACGGTAGCTTTTTTCTTTTAAGCCTGCTACAGCTTGGGCAGCTATATCGTATCCCTTTAGTTGAAAATCTTCCAAGTCGCCCCGACCAAACACTAAGATGCGGAACTTTTCTCTCTCCTGACTGGCTTGCTCCAACTCTGCGAACTCCCAAAAGATTCCAGGCGTGATGTCTATCACATCTTCATCTCTACGGAACACCCGAAGACTGGCTGAGACAGCTTCCTTTAGCTTTGGTCCAATGGTCACGATAAAATCAGCTTCCTTACACAAATCTACTTCAGTTCGGTGTTTTTCCTCACCTTCAGGTATTGCTGTTTTGTCGTCCTTAAACATTGCACACTCTTCACTGGCGATGTGTACTATATGAACTCGTTTGCAATTGCGTTTTTTAGCTATGATCTGAGCTGGTGCTCCGAGATTCTGACCGTGGCCTATGACAACGTCAATATCGAGATCTTCAGGAGGAAAGGATAACTTCATGATGGGATCAGACACGGGCATCTCCTCTGGTGTGGCAAGACGTACATTTAAGTTATCAGCTTCTTGCCTCTCCAATTCAGTATAGTTTGGCAGTAGGATAGTTACTTCTACCCTAGACTGACGTGCAAGGTGTTTTGCTAACTCCCTGTTCAGCGTAGAAAATTCGCCTTTCGATGATCCCCATTCATCTCCGACTAGTGTTACCCTTAAAGGTGCCCCCGCGAAAGAGGATGACCGCCCATCAGTAGCGTTTTCCTAAAGACGGAGAGAGAGAATTAAAAGAAATCGACTGCCACGTTAGCTAGTAATGGTAAACATTCGTTATATTTAATCCAAATAATATACCGTAATAGCTGTACTTTTACGAGGCGAGGTCTATCCCCACGAGACTAAACTCTTAACAGAGCAGCCTATACCAACTTTTCAGTCAAACACACCGAAGGATTGTTAGTGTCTTAATACCTTCTACCTATGATTTATCTGCATCCTTAGGCGATATCCTATCAGACTACACGGTTAAGAATTCAGCTCGTTTTGCTCTACTGTTAACAAAGAAGGAATTGACGGGTAGAAGGCCACTGTACTATTAGCTGTCGAATCTTGGCAGAAGCTGAAATGTTCCGATTGAAGGCCCTGTGCAGATTGGTTAGACGATACTAGAAAGTGACACAAGCCACGCTAACCGCACAACTTCGTTTAACACCTTCACAGATTGCACTGCATAATCCGAAAAAAATCAAAGTTTCTTAAGAACCAACGTCCCTACAAGATAGAATACCGATCTATTTTAGATTATGGGATTATTATGGCTCCTAAGTATATACTGCGCTTGTACAATATAAATCTGAAAAACCGGTATTGATAGCCCCTTTAACAAATACCCTATAAATCCCTGGAGTACGACTAGTTTATTCTCATCGAACCAATTATTTTTATCGCAAGCTTTACGACAAATATGTGCGCTAACACAAGTCAACCTTTCCTTTAGAATGTGTGCTTGACAGAAATAACTATTACCTTTTTCGACCTTTTACCTTACTTAGGACGATTCTTAGAAGCACAACTAGAGCTACAACCTTAGTCTGACTTTATAACTGATCGCCAAGTCTCAAAGAGCAATCAACTACATCGTAACCTTGTTAAATATGTTACTTTAACAAGCGTGGTTATCTCAAAACTTAATTCTCTGTCTACAACTGAATCTCATGAAAAGCAAGGTCAAGTTTGTTAAATGTATCATGTAAAATAAATACCCTACTAAGCACAATATTAAGTTTGCCTAGAAGTAAAAACCACACAAAACACCTAAAATTTCACTTAACAACAGTTACATTGTCTTAATGCT
>JBBMOI010000001.1:41687500-41735000 GCA_038088405.1 Porites divaricata
TGTGTCTCATCTCTGGAAGGTCTATAAATTAAATACTAATTTAATCACTGGTGAAATGAACTTCAGCGTTTTACTGCTTAATTCGAGAAATATCTGCTTTGCACATGTATCAACTCAACCTAAAAGGGCATGCACCTTTGGGAAGATATTTGCGGAATTTGTCTCCTTTTTAAGGCTATGGCCACATGAGTTCCTTTACATTTGCAGACACATTCTGAATTAAACGTTTTCGGATGTCCACACGAGAAGGATATAAACACTGTAAAGATGTGTGGACGGAATCAGTAAGCGCGCGGAGAGTTGGAGAGAGCATGGCCCAAGCAGCATCATGTAAATAATTTGCGAATAGGACAATCTGAGTACATGGCCAAATTTGAGCATATTAGATAACAAATACAAAAGTTACATACCCAGAGAAGCGCCTAGGGAAGTGGTTGACGCTGAACTCGATCGCCTTTGTAGGTAGTAAACGTTCATGCGTGACAACGCCGTCTTTCATGTCAGTCCATTCCTCGTGATCTGACTCAACTGAAGCTAACTCTAATAACCAGATGCGAACGCGGCACGACGACACGTTAGGAACTTCCCAATTTTCCCCCGTGAGTGGCAATGGAAGCTGTATGGTTACAGATTTTTTAATAAACTGCAATGAGTCATGATCAGAGCCTGTAATTCTGAGTATGGGGCTTGCCGAAATCTCCTTCCCTCTAAATGTTCTGTGAGGAACTTCTTGTAACTAATTGCAGAAAGAAAGCACGTTCGAAGGTTCTGTAATTTCGAACAATACCTTTACTTTGAAATTTTCTTATTTTTCTTTTTGGTAACGAGGAGATGATCAGCAACATTCATTCAATAACTTTTACACTAACAGATGATCAGCTCCAAGTGCAAGTTATCTGAATCAATGCGAGAAAGAAAAGACATGGTTTCTGTTCAAGAGCCATATGGCTCTTGTTTCTGTTACATTGTTATCCAATAGCAACGCGAACTTAGTAACCACTGAAACAGAAAGAAAACTACGCGCCACCGAAAGGGAAGGTACGAAACACTAATAGTTACTGTTGATGTACATGGATTTCAAGTGTCTGTAAGATCGCTCGAGTGCTTTTAGCCCTTTCACTGCCAGAGTGGATGATGGAGTTTTGTGAAGTGGTTCTAACTTTTACTTCTGTGGACAAAATCCTATGGTATGACCATTCAAATGAAATTTTTTTGGAAGCACTTTCATGTGGTGCTAATTGCTTTTTAAAATTTTACGGAATGAAATTTGGGATTTTTGTCGAATTTACCTTTGGTCACATTTGGCAGTGAAAGGGTTAATGGTACTTTAAAAAGTGAAAAATCCGAATAATCTTTTAACAGTTCGTTCCAATGACCGTCAGCCATCTAAGCGCACCTGTGCCAGAGGAAATGATCTTAGAAATTTTCATCAGTTATCGAGCCACGAGAAATCTCGCTCAATACAGATTACCACGGATTTAGTAATAACCGTAAATCCTCTATTAAGCCCCCCAGGGGACTTATATATTTCAAGCCTATTTGAGGGGGGCTTATTTAATTTAGAAATGACGATGGTATCAGTTCTCCATTAAGAACTAGCATACAAAGTGGAAAAGCTCTAATGCAAGAAGTTTTAGGTGACGTTAGTGGGGCAGGAACGAGTGACGAACCCCTAAGAAGGTCTACGTGGGAGGCTATGCAGCTGAGGATCAGCATCAAATCTGAACTTCCAGTTGGTAAATAAACCATCTTGGATCAGCCCACACAAAGTGTTACACTCGTGACTGATTAATACAGTCTATCATTTATTAATGAAGAATAATTAAGTGTGGGGATCGGGTTCTTAATAAAGAGGGGGCGGGGCTTATTAGAGGGAGTGGGCTAACTAGAGGATTTACGGTACTTGCCCTTCAAACTGCACATGAAACGATAATTTACCCACAAACTAACAAAACAGATCATGACAAATAATTTCCTTCCGGTGCGCGATTGTTTTCTGCTCGCATAACCGCAATGCTGGATTCTTAGAAAAAGAGTCGAGGAGTTGGGGACTCAAGGGGTCCTCCCCCTCTCCCACTTCCTTCTTTCACCCCAATGCCTACCCCAAGAGTTGTCATTTCTACTCTCCCCAATCTTCCTCGGTGAGAAAATCACAGATGGTGGCCACGGTTATTAACATAAACAAGTAACTTAGGGCGCTTTCCAAAAGTCAGAACTGACCGGCCGGACTAGGCTGGACCAGTCATTTGACAATGAAAAATGCTTTTTTCCAAGAGTTTTTGATGAAAAAACCATCTCCATCGTGCATGCCATTTAGGATTTCACTGATCTGGCTGGATAGTTTTGATTAAAGGTGAACTTCTCATTATGACTGGAACGGTCTGGCCGGTCAGTCCTGACAAATGGAAAGCGCCCTTGAAGTCGCACAAGGAAATACGACTGCATTGCAGAAGACTGACTAAGATAATTTCCAGTATTGCCGAAACCTCGGAGTTTATATCTCAATTATCAGCGTTTGATCTACAACGTTCAACACACAAGAGGTGCGCAGGACCCCTCTCCCTCCTCCTTTTTGTTATTTGTTTACAACAAAAAATAGATAACTAACAGCGAGATCTCTGTAAACTCAATAGGTAACAGTATAAGCAAGGCTTTGCCGTGAGCCAATCCACATTTCTCAGTCTTGTCAATGTGTAACTTGGTGATTATGAGCCAATGCTCAACCTACAGTATACGGACGTAACAACTGAAAATAACTTCGGAATTGCACAAGCTACGGTAATCCTTTCTTCCTCATTATGTAAAATAAATAAATCGTCATAAATAAATAAAAGAAAGAAAGAAAGAAAAACTAACTTTGATATGAAGCTCTATGTCTTCTCGTACAGCATCGTCGGGAATAGAAACATTGAAGAGTGGATGATCAGGCAAGGAAAGGTCTTTTTTCTCAGAAGTAACGGTGAACTTGTGCGATTTAAGACGAGAAACAACTGCAAATGTTGAGCACTGTGTAATTTCAAATTTAGCAACCGGCAGAAAATAATCAGGAATACCATTTGACGAGGCAGGGTCTTTCAGTTTCCTGGTGTCTGTAATAAAACATGCAGTCTTTCAGTGTCGTGATGCAGTCAAACTTGGATTAATACAACCTACATGATGAAAACATCCTCTAGTAGCAGGTAGTGTTTCTTTAACTACTTAGGCAAACGGTCTTCTATTAGGCATCAGCCAGTTTAAATACTACTCCCCCCCCCCCCCCCCCCCCCCCACCACTACCACTTCTCTTAAACGAATCCTGGGACAAAGCGGAGATAATCCGTTTTAAAACTGAGGAGGAAGCAATTTAACTACATGTCTCATCGCCAACTTCTTCCTTACCTGCCGATGACTGTATGTCAACCGTTTCAGAAATGTCATCCCACACATTACTCTCCCTGTCAAGCAGTTTTTTCGCCACAACCTCAAACCCCTTTACGTCTCCCGCGCAATGGGAAATTACAAGCGTGACAGCTTTGTTGAAATCAAGACATTCAGCACTGTCGGTCGATAGTTCAACAATGCTACTGACAAGAGCTTCATTGTTGTTCAAAGGAGGGGAACAAACTGACGAATTCCATCTCAGGACAGTGATTGTTCTTTCCTCAGACACAGCATCAGGAGGGAATATTACATGTGCCTTCACTTTTTTAAGATTCCAATGGGCGCCTTGTTTGGTCACTGTATCCCTTGAAAAATTAAACAAATTAAAGTTTTTAGACACCACGGGGTACTCCATACCTTTTAAAATAAACGTTGCAATTCAATTTATGTTCCGGACGAAACATCCCGCGGCGTTGATCGCCACTTACTAAAAACACTTAAATTTTAAGTTAGTATAATTGTTGCAACGTATAGGATTACAGACAGAGATAAAAGTTATAGGTATTTATCTACATAATAATTTTTAAAGCGAAAAGTGCCGTCTTGTAGCCATGCACATCCTCTGGAACAGCCCACAATGAATATGAAGGTGATGCCAATTATCTACATTCCTTCTAAACTCTTCCAATCTATTCTTTTTCAAAACACTGGTATCCGCTTTATGATGAACTTAAATGCAACTATTAACTGACACTTCAAGAAAAAGACCTCTCCCTGTTACTGAAAACAAAGTGCACAACCTCTCAATACGAAAATGGATCAGGAACCCTACGAGTGAAAACGAATTCATTCCTAAAATAATTGAAATTCAATTTAGTTGCAAAATTATGCGTGCGTTTTTGACCAAGCTTGTTCTGATAAGATGGCTGAATATTGCCCAAGGTCTTTTTTTGGGTATTTATGGGCCGAGACGAAGTTGAGGTCAACAAAAACGCAAAAAAAAAACAAGGCCAACATTCAGTCATCTCGACCAAACAAGCTTGGTTTCACAATGGACTTATCATATTGTCCAACTTAACCAGAACGTTTTCTTGCGTGATCAACGCGGGAAATCCCGAGCAGGTAAGATGAGTCCATCTGGGTAACCAGTCAGATCACATAACTTCATCTTGCCCGCTCGCGGATTCAGCCGTATATATAATAAGGACACTTAAATCCCTCACTTCAGTACATGCACCTGCAGGGAAGTTTGATTGATTTCCCTTTGCGTACATTACTTGCTTAACGAATACTTACTCAATAACAACAACGCTTCGCGTGTTTATGGCATTATAACCGCCATCAACTTCAAATTCGTCTTCAGACTTTCCTTCAACGTCTTTGACCGATCCTCTGTTAATAGTTCCTTGTGATCGTTTTTCAGTTGGCTGCTCAGTTGCCTCCTCAGACGCTACTTCAGCATCTTCTCTTGACCCTTTTGAGATCACTTCCTTGGTCTCTAATTCAGTGGCTTCCGCCGAAACGACATCAGCTTCTTCGTCGGTCTCGTCTTTCTCTTTTCCAACATTCGAGGAAGGTTGTTCAAGCACAGATTTTAATCCTACTTTAAGGACTTAAAATTAAGAAAAGAGAAAAAGGAAACGAAGAGGATAACGAATTTACGGTGTTTTCATGTACAAAAAATTACAATGTGGCTAGGGTACCGAGAAATTACCTGGCATCACATGAAAGGATCCTTCTCCAACAAAGTCTGCAGTTACCTCCTTGGAGACCACTTCAGCATCCTCTTCTGACCTTTCCGTCAACACTTCCTCGGAAGCTAACTTAGTGGTTTCCACCGACACGGCTTCAATGTCTTCTTTAGCTTCTACTTTAGTATCTTCCTTCCCCTCGCAAGTATCCGAGGATGGTTGTTCGAGCAAACACTTCATTTCCTCTTGAAGGACTTACGATTAAAAAAAAAAGAAAAATACTCAGACAACAGCGAATGAAAGTGTCTAAATCTGCACCATACCAAATAGCTTTGTGATTAGGGTACCGACGCGATAAGTTACCTGGTATCATATGAATGGACACTTCTCCACCAACGTCTTCAATTAGCTCACTGGACACCACTTCAACATCTTCCTCTGACCCTTCTATGATCACCACCTCGACTGTTAACTCAGAGGCCTCCACTGCTGCCGATAGAAAGTCTTCCTCATCTTTCTCTTCAGTATCTTCTCTCCCCTCGTAGGCATCCGACGGGGGTTTTTCGAGCAAACATTCTACTTCTACTTGAGAAACTTGGGATTAAGAAGATACAACAAAAAAACAAACAAACAAACAAAATCAGTTAATAACGAATTTTTTTGTGTCTTCACTTACACCAACGTGGTTAGGATATTAGCACGAAAAAATACCTGGTATCACGTGAAGTGATCCTTCTCCCCTGAAGACTTCATTTACTTCCTTGAACACCACTTCAGCATCTCCTTCTGACCCTTCTAGAATCATTTCCTCGGATGCTAACTCAGTGACCTCCACTGGCACGGCTTCAACGTCTTCTTCAGCATCTACTTTAGCCTCTTCTTTCCCTTCGCGAGCATCCAAGGACGTTTGTTCAAGCGAAGACTTGATGTCTATTTGAAATATTTGAGATTAAAAAACATAAAACAAAAATAAAAAACAATTTAGATAATAACGAATTTTTAGTGTCTTCGTGCACACCCTACCAAAAATACTTACCCACAGGAGAAATTACCGACATCATAAAAACAGAAACGTGTAGAAATGGAGCAGAACGTTTTTTCTACCCAGGGTTTACTGTAAGAGTGCAACATTATGTAAAAGAGTTTTATTTCGTCGCGCAAATAATACATTTTTCTCATAACGTAGAAAGAGTATTTTACGACGAACAAACCTGATTACAAAGCTAGAAAAAAAGTTCAAAAAGCATAGTTCAAAAGAAAAAAACGAAAAACGTCACCGTTTAAAAGTGAGGACTACAGGTGTATTACTGAGACGAAAGTCGTAAACGTGAGGATATATGACGCTGAGTTTATAATGATGATGATCATTTACGACTACCGATAATATGAAGATAAAACTAAAAAGAAGAATATAAGTAAAGATTGAGCTCTACAAAAACAAATTTTAAAAAAAGTGGTAAGTTCCATTTAAAACGAGTAAGAAGGTATCATCGTAAAAAGTTACCTCTTGGTTTTAGCGAGACTCTTAGCTGTTTTTTCTTTCTCAAATCCTGTTAAGAGAAAATTTATAAGACAGAAAGGATTAACATCGAAGAATCGTACATCGCAATGCTTGTGCAACTAACAAAACAGACTTCTTTGGTGGAGCAGCAAGGCCTTCACGTCACCACTGAAGTGTGTGACCTTTATCTGTGACATAAGTTGCTATATTAAATAACTCATTTTCAAATTTGTCCACAGATACTTGATTGATTTTGGTTTGCTTCCAAAACAAAGGTGTACGACCACAAATTTATACTCTGGAACGTCAAAGCACAGACGTTCATGAAGGAAAATTACTGAAAAATTACTGAAATTCTACTGCATAAGCATAACTAATTATGCCTAAAAAGTTTACCTGTAAAGCAGCGAGGTAGAGTTTCTCTCTTTCACGATCTCCGATAGAAGATGCCAGGTCTTTCATCTCATTAAGAAACTTCTTCATATAATGAAACTCCATTTCAGTGCATCGTGTTTCCCATAATCTTTCACGGAAGCTCAAATCTTCTTTCTCGTATCTCTTACGAAGATCTTCCATTTTGAGTTCCTCGCACAACTGTAGTATTCCCTCGATCATTCTTTCTCTAGCCACCAACTCTAATTTTGACTCCTCTGCAACTTTTCCTTCTTCCCACTGCTGTCGCCAAGTTGTCAAGAGACTTTCCTTAAAACTCTTGATACTTCCTTTCTCTCCTGTCTCTTTGTACAATTTTTCAACAGCCCTCCTTAGTGTTTGTTTCTCCTGTTTCCGCTCGCCAACAAAGCCTGATCTCACAAGCACTTTTTTGAACAGCATTAACTTTCCTTTCTTGTGCTTTAAAAGTTTTTCATGATGACGAAGCTCACTACAGATCTCAATTAAGGTCTCTAAAAATACAGTTCTGTCCCTTAGCATTTCATTTAGCACTTTATTGTCTGTTGCCTGATCAAAATCGTGGTCAAAGGCTTCTTCAGTAGCTTTCTGCATGGCATCATAGAACCAAAGAGCTTCTCTCTTATATCGGTCTTCCAACGCTCTTTTCCTTTTTTTCGTGTTGCAACACAAATACTGAATGACATCGATAATTTCTTTACTGTAAGCAGTAAAGCTGAACTGTGGAGAAGCTTTCTCATCTTCCCAGAAACGCTGACAAAACTCCAACGCGTCCTGTCTGAATTGTTCTCGCATGTGTTTTTCCCGTAAGAAATCACACATGTGAAAGACACCTTTGATAATGGCTCTCCAAACCGCGCTGTGGTTCCCCGCACCCAATAATTTCTCCATTTTCCAAGCTTTTAAGAAAAAGTCCAAGGCTTTGCCATAAGCCATTAAGTTTGCTTGAATAACTCCCAGTTGGAAAATGCTCTGCACGGTATCCGGGTGATTTCCGAGAATTTTAAGTCTGATTTTTAACGCCTTATTTGCCTCCTTTTCGGCTTCTCTGTACTTTTCCTGGCGAACGTAAACATTGGCGAGATTTCTACGAAACAGTGCTTCATCTTCATATCCCAAACATTTGAGTTCTTCTAAAAGTTCAAGAGCATCTTTGTAGCATTTCACTGCCTCTTCATACTCTCCTTTGTCCTCATGAACTGTGCCAATCTGATTCTTGTAAACTGGCTTCTCGTAGTGATAATCAGAGCCGGATAATTCTTCTCGCATTTTAAGTGCCTTATTGAAGAACTCGAGGGCTTTCTCTGGTCTGTCAAGTCCGTAATAACAATTGCCTAGAGCGTTGTAACACCTGGCAACATTGGTGTCAAGTTTTAACGGACCTTCCATGAGGTCTAAGGAGGACTCTAAACATTTAATCGCTCTGTGGTAGTTTCTGTTTTGGTAGCAGATTTCTCCCTCAATATAAAAGTAGAGCCCTTGGGTCAGCTTGAACGATTCGGTGGATTTGTCATCAACTTGTTTTAACGACAGGGATGCCTTCTGCAACACCTCAAAAGCTTTATGAGCACCCTGAGCTTCTACGACCAGCCTCGCTTCCCAACATCTTAACTGAGCGCAAAACAAAGAACCTGCAAGAAAAGGGGGATTTTACAACCGCAACAATATTATTGTAAACTTTGCCCCACGTTGAGTATTAATGGTTCTCTCACAGTAGTCTGGCAGTGTAAGCAGTAGCCTGTGTTGTACTGTGGTGCTAAGGGCAGAGGTAGCTGTAGTGGCAGTGGTGGTGGTGCATGTAATTCGTAGTGGTGGCAAAAGCAGTGGTGGTGGTGGCTGTGGTACTCTCGTGTAGTACAGTGTTAGTGGTAACAAAAGCAGTAGTAGTGGTGGTATTGGTAGTAACAATTGTATCGGTAGTGGTAGTGACTGTGGTAGTGGTAGTGGTAGTGGTAAAGGTAGTTGTAGAAATACATGTATGCTTTATTTGCATGACCGTAACATTTTATAGTATTGCAAAAGCTTCTTCATCTTAACCAAATACAAAGCAAAGATAACAGCACCCTAATTGTATACTAATAAAATTAAGTTACAACATTTTCATGTGTTAGTCTTGCCAAAACCCAAAACAACTACATATGGCCTTAGCGAACTTGCGGTTTCTTGAGCTTTCAGAAAGGCGAAGAATGTCAATCAATCTTAATTATGTTGCGTGGGAAAATAGGCTTAAGTAAACCTGAATGTCTTGGTAGTGGTAGTGGCAGTGGTAGTGGAAGTGGTAGACATAATGGCAGTGGTAGTGGTGGCGGCAGTGGTAGTGGCAATGGTAGTGGTAGTGGAGGTGGTAGTGGTAGTGGAAGTAGTAGAGGTAGTGCCAGTTGTAGTGGTGGTGGCAGTGGTAGTGGCAGTGGAAGTAGTAGAGGTAATGGCAATGGTAGTGGTGGCGGCACTAGTAATGGCAAAGGTAGTGGCAGTGGTAGTGGAAGTAGAAGAGGTAATGGCAATGGTAGTGGAAGTAGTAGAGGTAGTGCCAGTGGTAGTGGTGGTGGCAGTGGTAGTGGCAGTGGAAGTAGTAGAGGTAATGGCAATGGTAGTGGTGGCGGCACTAGTAATGGCAAAGGTAGTGGCAGTGGTAGTGGAAGTAGTAGAGGTAATGGCAGTGGTAGTGGTGGTGGCAGTGGTAGCGGTAGTGGAGGTGGCAGTGGTACTGGAAGTAGTAGAGGTAATGGCAGTGGTAGTGGTGGTGGCAGTGGTAGTGGCAATGGTAGTGGCAGTGGTAGTGGCAGTGGTAGTGGAAGTAGTAGAGGTAATGGCAATGGTAGTGGTGGTGGCAGTGGTAGTGGTAGTGGTAGTGGAGGTGGCAGTGGTAGTGGAAGTAGTAGAGGTAATGGCAGTGATAGTGGTGGTGGCAGTGGTAGTGGTGGCAATGGTAGTGGTAGTAGCAGTAGCAGTAGCAGTAGTAGTAGTAGTAGTAGTAGTAGTAGTAGTAAATCACTTTATTTGCTTGACTGTAACATTTGAAAGTATTGCAATAGTATATCTATAAAACTGATAACAAAACAAGAAGGCTAATAAAAATTATCACAACAAATTAACTTGAGGCTAAATTAGAGGCCTTATTGTTCACCTCCAAGTAGCATTTACAAAACTGGACATGAATTTTCCTTGATAGGGGACCTATCCCGTGTTTTAAAATCTTGCTTAGGTTACATCCCCGCTATAGCTCACTGCTGTAGAGAAAAATTATTGTGTCAAAAATCTGGGATGTGGTATTAGGATTAAGTCTATTAAGAAGGGTATGTTTCCGTATACTGAAGAAGGCATGTAGGGCTTTTTCTTTAAAGGGTTCAAGAGAGTAAAAACTAATTGTACCTAAGCAGGTGTACATACCGTTGCACAATTTCAATGTGCTCATTGCCTATACATCCATGTTTTGCAATATGAATGAAGTGTGTTTAAGGTGGCTGAACACAGTTTTGGCAGTTTGTGAGTCAGATGTCATTTACTGGCAAGAGAAAGGTTCCAGGTCACAAGCGCAAACTTGGCAAGTGAAAAATATAATGATGAAAGATTTTGATTGGCAGGTAAAATGTGACATTTTTGTAGTTTCCATGGCAACATGAACGACTGAATACAGTCTTAAAATTTCACTTTTGCTCAGTTTACATACAATTCGTTCATTAGATTTCCCCATAAACTTGCACACAGCTTACTATAATTAATCACTACCATTTGAAACTCATTTGACCAAATTTTAACGGGTAGGTTTTTAGATAATCAATAATATAATTGTACTGTAATTATTAAATGTGTCCCAAAATTCGTCTGTTCAACTTCCATTTCAACTTCCATTTTCAAGTTCTCATTATTTAAAATACAAATATAAAAAATTTAAAGCAAAAATTCTGCCAAACATCACAAAATTTTAATAAGTAGATTTTGAGAAATCGTCTTCTGTGTACCACTGCTTTTTTCGCCGCCATGTTTGTTTACCTAATTTAAAACATGCGCCGTCACACAAGTTACCGCTGACCTCCCGCAATACTTTGTTCAGCCACCTTACACAGTTTTGTAATCCTATTTTGGATCTTGATTAAATAATCAAATCATCTGCATATAATTTATTTTTGTTCCATAATTTAGGAAAAACAAATGGACCAGATAGTGTGTTTTATATAGAAGTTAAACTGAAAAGGAGACTTAAAATACAGCCTTGAAGTACACCTCTTAAGTATAAGAAAGAACGAGTTTTGTTTTCTCCAATTTTTAAAGAACATGTTGAGTTGCAATAAAGGTGTTTTATCAAGTTATAGAATTTGCTCCTATATTGATTTTGAGCAGTTTAAAAAACAATACCTCGTGCCAAACAGAATCAAAAGCTTTACAAAAATCAATGAAGCAAACATAGAGTTTTTTTTTATATGGACATATACTTATCTTTTAGAGTTGTTAGAATAAAAACATATGGTCTCCAGTGCAGTTTTCAGGCAGAAAACCAATTTAAGAGTTATGTAATATATTGTTGTTTTTAAGATACAGGTATTAAATCTTTGATTTAGAATGAAGCAAAACAATTTTCCAAGGTGCAACTAGACACAAATATACCTCTATAGTTTGTGGGATCATTCTTGTCACCTGATTTGTAAATTGGAGTTATAAGGCCTTGGCATCAGGTATCTGGCATTTTCCCAGACTGTAGAATTGCATTAGAAATTTGATATAGATAGGCATAAGCAATTCAAGGCTCGCTTTGATCATTTCATTTCTTATTTTGTCAACAAAAGGTGATTTCCTATTCTTCAGTTTCTCCACTGCTTTATATATTACTTGCTCAGTTATCTGGTAATCTAACAAGTTAATCTGTTCTCTCTCTTTCTCTAATGATTACATCTCATTGTAGAATTCTTGTCTATATATTGGATTTTTTGGGTCATTGGAATGTATGAGGACTCAAAATAGTTGAGCCATGTTTCTTCCAAGATTGGGGCAGGGACATTATCGTCGATAGTATGACTTATCAATTTTAGGCAACTCCAAAACGACACTTTGTCAGGATTTAATTTATTAATGTCAATACACCAAGTTGCTCAGTTTTTTCCTTCTGAAATCCTTTTCTTTTTGAGTAAAGGAGATTTTTGAAATCATTCAAAGTTTTGTGAAATTTTTCCCCATACCTCAGAGTTAAGGGCATCACAATGTTTTTGATTTGAGAGTTTTCACAATTCATGTCTTTTAAGTCAGCATTCACGGTCGAACCATTAATTGTTAGATGTTATCTTAATATGTTTCCAAGACCTTTTAGTTTTAATCTTGAGGCAGAGTTTTGATGTCACAGTTAGAATGTTTGCGACATCATCTAATGCAGCATTTACATCTTCAGTATTTTGTGTCATAATCTCTGATTAGATTTTGAATTGGTTCCGTATGTAGGGTACTGTGTTTCTAAATTTTAAGAACGAGTCATTTTCCCAGCAAACCTGGCGTGGCAGATTTACTAATCTCTCCTGATTGGAAGCATAAGATGTTTGGGTATAATCGCTTGCTGGTAAGCTGGCATTAATATTCAACCATGCTACGATGGCACTGTGGTTGGACTAGTAAGACGGCTGTTTAGCAACAAAATTGTGAACATTTAAAAAGTGTGTTCTGATCACATATTGCGTGGTCAATAATGCTTGTCCCGTTTTTTTGCATGAAAAATTAGCAGCAGCAGCAGCAGTTATATATAGTTGTAGCCATAGCCACAGATGTAGCCCTAGCCGTAGTAGTAGTAGAGTAGCAGTAGGAGTAGCAGTAGCAGCAGTTGTAGTAGTCATAGTCGTAGTAGTAGAAGTAGTAAAGTGTAGTATTGGAAATGGTAGTGGCAGCACTAGTGGTAGTGGTAGTGGTGGTGGTATAGTGGTAGTAGTAGTGGTAGTGGTATTGGCAGTGGTAATCATGGTAGTGGTGGTGATGAAAGTTATGGTGTAAATGGTAGTGGTAATTAAGTCTTGTAAGTTACAGTGTGACCGGGAAAACAATGAACACTTGAAATATTTCAGGAATGTTTATTGGGTCATAACCAATCACAGCAAAGATGAGAACACACGAACCAGCCACAAAACCACAAATTAATGTTCTTCCTTGCAGTTTAATTTTCTCACACCTGATTTCTTGCAACACGATAACATTCCAGAAATATTTCTGGTGTTCACGGTTTTCCCAGTTTAACTGTAACAATGTACATGAAATGGAATGTCAACATTTTGTTTTTGACTTAAACATAAATTTAACGGATGTTAAATGCATGGGTTGTTACATTGTCACGGTAGCCTGTGAACTACTATACAGTGACTTATTCACTGACAGGAGAGCACTTACTTGAATGAAAAAATTTTGAAATATTTTAGTGCTGTATTTGTACTGAAAAAATGTTGGAAGCCAGCTTAAGACACCTGGTTACAAAAACATAAAGAGATTGCTTAATATTTCCTTGTAATAGAATAAAGAGAAGCATACCTAAGTTTCCATCATCTTTGCACATCTCTGCCCAGGAATGGAACAGCTTGGTCTGCTTCTTTCCAGACAACATGGCATTAAAAAGGGACACAATCAATGCACTTTCATGGTATCCACTAGGAACACTGAAGTACTCAGGTAACAAGGCAATGTCGATTGCAAACTCAAAGTTTGGACGATCTCTTTTAAACTCATTAGATGCTCTGATGTAACTCAACTCTATTAATCCAGCAATTCGTTTCATCTTTGACATAAAGTGCTCATAAAATCGACCCTTGGCTTCAGCGTAGGATTCATAGAACATGTCATCACTTTGAATGCTCTCAGCATATTTTCTTAAAAGTGGATGAATGTCATACATCAAATGCTTGGCATCTTCGTCAACTACGTGAAGAATTTCATTGGTTACTAGTCCTTCAAGCTGTGCCACTGCTTCGTACATGCTCACATCAAGAATTTTGGCAGCAGTGGAAGCAGTAAAGGGTCCATGAAACAAAGATACCAAAACAGCAGAAACCATCAAAGTGTCAGATGGTAAAGTATAGAACATTTCTCTGATCACTGATATTTGCTCATCATCAATGCCTTCTTCTTGTGAATTAACTCCAGCTTCCTCGTTTCTTCCTCTTTTCATTTCTATCTCATCAATCAGATCACTGGGAGATTTTCTCCCTTGTTTCAAAATTGCAGCTGTTCCTTTTAACAGTAACGGAACTCCTTTGCAGAAGTCAAGAAGCTTCTTTTTCTGCTGTGCCTCAACATGAATTGCTTCTGTAGGTAACAAGATTTTCTCCGAAAAAGTTTTTGAAAGAGGTTGCAACTTAAAATCAGACACCTTCTCTGAATTATTCAGCTGAGACCTTGAAGTCAGAAGCACATTTAATGAACCTTTTTCACCATCAAACTCTGAAAGCTTTCTCAGGAAGTATAAAAATTGTGTTCTTAAGTTCTTGCCCTCCTTTCCCTTCCCGTCAGTGAACTGATCGACATTGTCAAGAAGTAAAAGAACAGGAGGACCTTTGCTTGTCACTTTCAACAGGTCATGAATTCTTCCAACAACAGTACTCATATCTAAACGAACATTTTGGATGTTTAGGTCAAGTTTACCCATGATGTTCAGATAAACTGCCGTCATGTCTTTAGCTCCTCTTAAATCAAAGACATATTTCTTCCCAGACCATTCATCACAAATGTTCTTGGCAAGAGTTGTCTTTCCCACTCCAGCGGATCCATACAAATTAACAACGAAAGGATTCATTTTAAGTTTTTTCGTAATCTCTTTGAACTTCTCAGTTCTTCCGTGTAATTCCTTTTCCGGCTCAAGCTGCGATGGGCGGGAGGTCTCAAAGTCTTTAACTCTTTTGTTAATGTCATGTTGATTGTCTGATCTTGTAGCAATGAACTCCTTGATTAGAGTCAGATTTTTACTCGAAACATAACCGAACTTAAACAAAAGAAACAAACAAGACAACAAATCTTGATTTTCCAACGATTTAAATTGCTTTCCATAAATTCGTTTTGAAGACTTCACAACATCCTCTGATTCAGCTGGAGAAAACTTCGAGGATATGTCCCTAAAAAGTTGTTTTAGCTCAGATGGGGCTTCCGCCATAGAGGACGCCATGCTATTAAACGAACTGCAATCCGGGAAGTACTTGGTCTTCATGGAAAAAAAGTGTAACGTCACGTAACCATGGTAGCAACGACGACGACTGCGACATATTCTTGAAGAAATGAAAAAAACGCGTGGGAAAAAGGTTGATATTCTTTTATCAATGTTTGCCATCAAATACAAAGAGTTGTTGGAAAATTTTCTTTTAAGGAATCGATGAGCAAGAAATTATATATGAAATTTTCAGCTGATATTGTGCTCAGCAAATCGTCCCATCTAAAGAGTATGTCATCGAACTAGCTCTGTACTCAGCATAAATTATTGTCTAGCGGATAAGGAACTCGTTAATCGAATAGCAGCACAATGGAAGAGAGACTTCTAGCCTAAGTGTCGTCGGAAATGATAATGGACTCTCGGCTGCTTTTGTCTATGAAATATACAAAACGGAAGTCATGAAGAGCTGTGACTCACGCCTCAATGTGGTAGATACAAGCTATAGGGGCAGATCAGAAGCGTTTAAACATCAGATGTAAAAAAGTTTTTGTCCATATCTTTATAGTTCTAAACATGAATAAAATTTATTTCCATAGCCAACTTAACTTCAGCTAGTGTATTTGTCCACCATTTTAAATGAGATGATCCTTTGGGGACTTGGGAAAACTTCCAGCTAAGCTATCATTCTAATTCAGATTGGTTTCCCCAAGGTACAAGAGAAAGCCAAGGTAGAATGTTGGAATTATGGACAGTGCTCTTTGTTTTAAGGGAGCGCTGGGGAAGGGGGGGGGGGGGGGGAGGGAGGGCCGGTATTATTTCAAAAGTGAGGGCCCCAAAATTTTCGCCCTTCTCAGGTTAACAGCCCAAAAATCCTGCCCCCTCCAAAAATGTGTTCCCAAAAAATTGTAACCCTCCCCTAATAACATTTTGAGTATTCGAATGTTGCATCGCGAAAATCCATATCAGCGTAACTTTGAAGCAATTATTTCGCTGGAATAAAAAAGTGTTACTATTTACAATATTTTCGGGGGTAGAAGCGGAATCATTTGAATCTTGATATTCATGATTCCAGTCGTTTTTTACTTTATTCACGAAGACTTTTGATCACCTATTCATTTAATCGGATGTTCTCATTGGCTACCTAAGGTACGGTAAAACGGGCAACAAAAAGCGCGCAATTTGTTTTGCAGCATGGCTGCAAAATGAGTTAAATAGTGATGTTGCTCGTTTTACCACCCACGAAAACAAACCTTGCAACCTTATTTCTTGCAAGACAGGGTCGAACATAGGTGGTAAAACGCGCAACATCACTATTCAACTTGGTTTGCAGCAATGTTGCAAAACAAGTTGCACGTTTTTTATTCAAAACAAGACTAAAGCTGCAGTAAAACGGGCGGCCCGTTTTACTGCAGCTTTAGTCTTGTTTTGTATAGTTTCTTTGGTGTTCAAACTTCTGTTTTCATCCAGAATTATGTAGATTTTGGACCACTGTTTCTCGGTATCATCATTTATTTTGTCCAGGTATGGAGTTTTTTGTAACTGACCTTAAGCACTATTGTCACTGGAGAAACAAGTGTACTGTCAGCCCCGAATGCACGAATTAGATTGGGGGGTTTCGGGAGCATGCTTCTCCGGAAAAAAAAAAATTGAAAATTGTATTCTCGGAAACGACATATCCTGCATTCCGTGGATCGAACGCAATTAATTCATACGTCTATTTTTTGAGCTTTCAGTTCTCAGTCTCGTTATTCATTATTCTCGTGCGCTGTTTTCAAAGCCATTTCAAAGTCAAGCAAATTGCAAGCTATTCTCCTCATCTCTAGCCAATCAGAGTGCTTTTTAACCGTGCGATTCAGCTTTGAGTATGCAATTCTCTTAATAGTACTTGCAGGCCATCGTATTTCAAGCAGTCCTTAATATATCAGTAACACAAAACCCATTAGTACGCGCACATCCCCCAAAGGCGCCCAGAAAATTGTAACCTTCCCCTAAATGAAGGCTCGGAAAATTTTAGCCCTCCCCTCCCCCAATAGTTAATGACCACTTCCTAAATGGAATTATTACAGTGGAACCTTGATATAAACGAAGGGCCAAGGGACTGGCAAAATGTGTTCACTATATCAAGGTTCATTTTCATGTATTTTACTATTACTGTGATAAAGAAAATCGTTTGTTATACCGAGAACTTCTTTGTATAGAGGTTCGTTATATCTTGGTTCCACAATACTACAGCAATGGTCTTCCAGTGAGCCTCTTTGGTACTACTTAAAAATATAAAATTAGAATGTTTTGCATGATCTTTAAGAGCAAGCAGTTACAAGGTGCAAGTTCAGAGCAAAAAGCATATTCAAACAGCAAAATGGCTTGTAGAGCTCAGCCAATGGTACCATTATGGCATTGAAACGAGTGGAAATAGGTCTAAAGTTGGCCTTGAAGTTATTTCTTCCAACCTATTTCTTTCTCGGTTTTTCGCTGACCAAGTTTTGCAAGACAATAACAGTGGTTTCAAAACAAGACCGCGATCGCCAGAGTTAAGCTGGCTACTTGATTGTATGTCACTGGCTACTCTAGACCACCCTAGCTTCACGGGCCTTCCGGTCCTTGATTGTCACAGCCGCCTACTTTTGCAGTCAGCCACCTACTTAATCAAAACATTTTGAAACCCCTGAATAAGTAGTTGTTGGCAGGTTTAAAAAATTCCACTTAAATAATTTTTTTTCCAAAACAAAGTGTTGAGACCTGTGACTTGAAAGGAAATCAATCTTATTTCCTTAAAAATCAATATATTTGGGTTTAATGAAATCCAAAGTAAAAAAAATATTAAATATCATCATAATGGTTTTATAATTATTTTATTTCCATGATTTCAATTTTGTTTAGCTTTTCCTTTTGTTTCTGTATCCTTGGCATCCCCAGTGTCATCCATTACATGCTTCCTTTCATCGCCTTCAAAAGCTCTCTGAAAATTAATTTGAGGTAAAAATAGAAAAATAAAAAACAAACATTTGCTGTACGATACCTTCTGCAGAAATTATGCTGGCAGATAAAGTCTTAACTAACCAAAATTTGCCCATCTCTTAATCACAACCTCCTTTAGAGTGATTTCACTTAACCCATGAAATAGGTAGTAGAAATTTATACCATCCGCTATTATTCACTAATTCTAATTTGTCTTCTTTTATTTATTTGTAGCTATTTTGCATTTATTTAAATATTACACAGGTCAAGTAAAAAATCGCCCTAAGTCACAATTGTATAAAGGACCGAATGACAGTCATGCCATTAAAAATCAAGTAAAAGTAAACCCAAGACACCTGAAAAAGAAAACAGGGAAATGGACAATCTTCTATGTTGATACCATTCATGGATCTGTGCTCAGTGAACCATTAACATCAACATCATTCTTTGTGTTATTCTCTGAACTCATGTTGTGGTCATTGAACTATGTTCTCTTCATTGAACTACAATAAAACTGAGTACTCTCCCCAGACTTCCATTTTTAATAGCCCTTGGAAATATTTATTAGACAGCAAACTTATTGAATCCTGTTCTCGGATCAAACACAAAATGACCTACATATTTTCAAACAATGAAGGTTTCCTTCTGTATTAGATACCGAGGCACAAATAACAACAAAAGAAACAATATATAAAGCCCCCAGGAAAACTCCATTGTTTGGTTTCTTTGTTTAATTCTTCTGTGATGACGGTACCTGCAGAAAGACCCCAATGAGGTTGGTCAGACGTTTGACAAGCTTTGCGGACATAACAGTTATATGCGGGTCGGTTTATGTTTTATCCGTAAGCAGGATTCAATAAGTCTGCCAATGAATAAACGTTTGCATGAGCTATCAAAGGAATGGAAGTCTGGGGAGGGAAGGCAACCCAACGACACGAAAAAACGCCTGCGTAGGAGGCTACTTCCTTCCTCCCACAAATATTGTTCCTCCTTCACCAGACTTCAAGAAAAATTTGAATTGGTGTATGATATGAGGAGCCCATAACCCTGATAATATAAACTGACAGCATTTTTGTACATTTAAGGTTCCTAAAATTCATTTAGACCTCTCAAATTCATCTTCAAAAATTAAGAGTGGACCACAGGGGTAGTCCATGGACCGGGTCCACGCACGGTCCACGAAGGGGTGATTGGACTAGGTCAACATGGGTGGTCCATGGATATGGCTTAATTCTACAAGTTGCTCGGCAACATTTTAGCAACTTGTTGTATTTCGAGCAACTTTCTTCGTTTCGATCAACTTTTTGAATTCTGAGCATGCAATTCTGAGATATCGGAAGAGCCGTTAGGGCTTAAATTGGCCTTTCTTAAACATTTCACATTTCTGGGAATTTAAAAAGGAGCCAGACCCTCCCTTGAACAGATCATGGGCGCAAGATGCATGCAGACGGGCTGCTAGGTCAGTGGTGTTTAAAAGAAAATTTAAAAATGGCGGACGAAACCTGTCTCAGTGAGGAAGGTCATTCAACAATTTTATTGGCTCATACTAAAATTTTTACAAGATCAATTTCGATATTGACAGGATTCCATGACTATGAGGCCATGGGCTCTTGATAATGATGCGTAGTCTACTCATGAATTTCTTGGTTTTAATTGAGGACAAAGTTATTTAGCAACGCCCCAAAATTGTACAAAAATGCTTAGAAATTCTTTATTTTGTTTTTCAATTTGCATATTTTTGCTTCGGATCAAATAAAGGAAGAGGGGAACAAAAAGTGTTTGTTTTTTTTTTTTTTTAGCAACTTTCGTCATAAAAAGCAACTTTTGATTTTTTTTTGAGCAACACTTTTAAGCAACTTTTTGAGAAATTACAAGAAATTAAACTTATAGAAATCTCGAGCAACTTGCGGAAAGCCCTACGGGGGTCCATGTTTTGAATATGTCTAACCGGCCCAGGCAAATGACACAAACCTAGACCTCCCCTACTCTCCGCCACCCCCGCCAAAAGAGAAAAGGAGAAAAAAAGGCTTTAAAAACGATAACGGTAATTTAAAATAACAGTGTCGGGGCAGAATTATTTTACTGAAAGGATTTGGAATAGGTTTTCATAGAAGGGGTTAAGCCCTTAACAGCCTCTCATACGTATATATTATACCCTGACAGGGTCGCAAGCGCCACGTTCACCCCTGAAGCCGTGGGATAGAAAGCCTTGTTAGGAGCTGTTTTACATGAAATGCGTCGTACGGGTTGCTATATCGCAATATCATGATCAATAACCCTAAACCCCAACCCTTCTCAAAAAATTCTTTTCTGGCATTGAATGAAAACAAATTAAAAACAATTCAAAAAATAGTTTGGGACATGAAAAGATATTTCAACGCCCATTGTTTCATAGACTTTGACGAACGTTAGGCAGACAGCTACAATCATAAAAACCGAAGCTGAGGCTCCTAAAAGATGTCGGGGAAAAGATATAATACACTATAAATCTTACTTTCCAAGTCCAAATTTCTTCATCCAATGTCCCGTTGAAAGGGTGACTAAGCGGCGAAAATACATGGCGTTTAGAACTAGTCCAATCCGACAACCTCGCCCCATGGGTAACGATGACAAGAAAGAAGATCTAGACCAGTAGCTACCAGTCGCCTTTCTGAAAACCGAGAAGCCACTGAAACACAGTTTGGTCAGTTCCACTGACTCAGTTTCTATTTTACTTGTTGAAAAAGGGGTTACTTTTTAATCAAAGACCTGAAGGTGAAAGGTATATGGACTGGAATTTCCTACCACGCACGTTAAATTTAACACAAGATAATAATAAATACTTTATTAAGAATGGAAAATTTATCAGGGTTAAAAATACTAGTCTAAACATGATGCTCTGTAGCCTTTTTTGTTTTTGCTATACAGCTACGAGGGCGAACCGAACAGGATTGACCGTATACTTGAAGCAGTTAAATAAAATTAAAATATGTCTGTAACACTCGGGCAATGATACAGTGAAGCTCACAATTCTTTGCGTCCAGTCCAGGAGACTGTTATCCACCTCGGCGTATAACAATCTCCTCGATCTGCATAATTCTTAACATCATACTTAGCCTCATTCAATAACTGATAAATAACAAGAGCCCACAAAAGGAGTAGGTATCAATAAAATTCAACGAATTAAGATAAGCATTAAAATAAGTACAAATACGTTCTGGGAAAAAAAATAGTTAGAGTAGAGAAATAAATAGCAAACTGAGTTCATTCATTAATCCTATAAATAAACAAATATTATCAACTGCCTAACAATAAATACCATTAAAATGCCAAATTTCTATGTATTAAATTGTAATTACAAATATACCTATGAGAAAATCAGGCATGGAATTGACTTGATACTTATAGCAAGTGTATTAAAAACCAAACCAATCAGTGGCGGATCTGGGGAAGGGGCCCGGGGACGTTTTCACTTTGGCATTGTTCAATCATCAATCTGCACTATCTGCCAAGCTGACATTAGACTACGAGTAGTCCCCCATTTTTCCTCAGGGATAGTAGAGCGAGCGAAACGCGAACGCGCGTGAAAATCACCTTACGCGAGCCTTTTCCGAAGACAAAATGGCGGAATACTAGGGCGCTCGCGTTTCGCTCACTCTACTATTCCTGAGGAAAAATGGGGGAATACTCGTAGTCTAAGCTGACATCGAATCCATCGAGCATTTACCTTATTCCTGAGTTTTGGAATCACTTCCTGTCCTAGCTCAGCGGGATAATAATATCTGTGGTGAAAGCTTACATGTACAAGAAAATCTAACTTTTGGATAAATTGGAATTTAGGGGGGATTTTGTCTTGTTTAACACCCTTTGCTTCTAGTTAAGTTTAACACTTATCCTTTGCAATGTCAGAGAGGTATGCCCTTCCTTCAGGATTTCATTGCCAGGATAAGGCGTATGACTCTAGAAAGGTCCATAAAGCCAGGGGGAAAGGGACAAACTTAACAAGCATCTTAAAAAGTGGGAAAAGTTAATCAGTGCCATTTCTAACAAGTGATGTTGTAGGAATCGATTGTAATTAATTTGCTTTGTGCGTTGTTTTTTACTGCATCAGTTTAGGTGGGTCTAAGTGTGACTGATTGCTTTTTTTTATAATTGGTTCTTTTGCTTTTCTTTTTCCATTTTTCCCAAGAGGATGGTATATTTTTTATACTTACAGAAAGTAGATTAAAAACTGGCGAATCATAAAAATAGTAATAAAATCTCGGGCAAAATCTAAATGACATTTAGGAAGTTTAACATCAGTTTTTGTTGATCTTGTGCTTCTAGCGTGTTGGTGAAGAGGCTGGTAGTTTAAAAGTATAGTAGAATGCATCCGGGGATTTCTCCAGCCTTATTGAAAAACTGAAAGCAGCGTTAGCATTGTTGTCGTCAACAGCCTTTCATTTTTAAACGGATAAGAAACGGCGAAACACACCACTAAGGCGTTTAGACCTAGAGTGAACTAACAAAGAAGCACGCATTTTTTTTACAAGCCTCTCACATTGTGTCTCCCACTTGTACTTTTTGTCGTAAGCCTCTCTGAGAGAGCAAGCTTCCTCTAGCCGGATTTCCCTTTGCGTTTCCCTCACATGAGTAATAGCTTTGCCCCAATCTTCGGCATTGATAGAATCAATCACAAATGCCCTTCCAAAAGGAATACTTTTAATAGCTTCTCCGAGTCCCGAATTTTCGCTCACCAAAATCGGAAGTCCAGCAGAAAGTGCTTCAAGAGCAGTTAGGCCAAAGCCTTCCGTTCGAGACGGCATAACAGCGAGATCTGCCTCGCAGAAGAAACGCTTTAGTCTGTCGCGACTCTCAACAAAGCCCCGCACAATTAGCTGAGAGGAAGGAATGCCACACTCAAGTAACCTATTTTTAACTTCTTCTTCTTTACCTTTTGGTGCTCCGACAAATATTAGACGGTAGCTTTTATCGTTCAAGCGTGCTACAGCTTGGGCGGCTATATCGTATCCCTTTAGTTCAAAATCTTCCGAGTCGCCCCGACCAAACACCAAGATGCGGAACTTTCCTCGCTCCTCACTGGCTTGCTCCAACTTTTCGAACTCCGGAAAGATTCCAGGTGTAATGTCTATCACGTGTTGATCCTTACAGAACGACCGCAGGGGGGCGGAGATGGCTTCCGCTAGCTTCGGTCCAATAGCCGCGACGATTTCAGCCTTCCTACACAGTTCTAATTCAGCTTGGTGTTTTTCCTCGCCTTTCGGTAGCGCTGTTTTGCCTTCCTTAAACATTGCAAGTTCTTCACTGGCGGTGTGTACTATATGAACTCGTATGCATTTGCGCTGTTTTGCTAGGACCTGAGCTGGTACTCCGAGCTTCTGACCATGGCCTATAACGACGTCAATATTGAGATCATCAGAAGGAAAACACAATTTCATGATGGAATCAGACGTGGCCTTCACTTCTGGTGTGGCAAGATGCACATTAAATTCGTCAGCTTCCCGCTTCTCTTTTTCATCGTAACGTAGCAGTAGAACGGTTATCTCTACATCAGGCTGACGTGCCAGGTGCTTTGCTAGTTCTCTGTTCAGCGTAGACAAACCGCCCTTCGAAGATCCCCACTCGTCTCCCAAAAGAGTAACTCTTAGAGGTCTATCAAAAGAAATTGATGTTCTGTCAATTGCGTTGACCTACAGAAAGAGAAAAGAAGTACTGCATTTAAACATACAATAAAAGAGTACGAACGATTAACATCATATAAGCTTACTTTGCCTGGACGAAATCAAATTTTAGTTAATGGTTTTGCACTGGCTATTGGAACCTTATCCCTATAAAAGTGGCGTGGCACACAGCGGCTGCAAAGACAACAAGCTAATACATTAAGCAAAAGAACTAGCAAAATTCGTTGCGTTTAATCTTTATGCTTTACAGTATTAGGAGGAAGGAGCAGGAATATGAGACTTTAAGCAGCGAACAAGAAAAATTGGAAGAAGGAGAGAACTGCTACCCACAATCAGGGACAAAAGTAGTTGACACACTTGTTTAAAATGAGTGCTTTTATCAATCATTTAATTCATTTATAATTTCATTCCCCGGGTCAATGTTGTCTGAAGTAAAAGAAAGACTTGAGGGTCCAAAATACAACATTGATTTTTGGGGGGAGGGGTTGGGATAGACAGGGGAAGGGGATAGGTATGTCCACTATGCAAAAAGGGGCCATTTTACGGAAGTGTCTCAACACTAGGAATGAACGTTTATTCGTTTGTCTCACGATAGAATCGCTTTGAGATATTGATCGCGACGTTTCGACTGCAATACTGCTAGTCTTCATCAGGCGATGAGGTCGATTGTTTACGTGTAGCTATTTATGCACGTTGGTTCGCTGTGATTGGTGTATTTCGATCCTCATTATTCCGACTAGCAGATGTTTACCAAACAATGATCACGAAACTTCCTTAACAATCATTGTGCTAAGAGGTCCTTTTAAAAGGAAGTAAAGGAGTGAGGATGTTAAGTCTAATTTTAGCCCAGTTTTAGCCCAAACTGAATTGTGGAACTAAGCATAACGTTGCACCATTAACTCAGGACGCCTCTGTAAATCAGAGGTTTGATGTCTAAAATACCCTTGAGTGACTTACCGAACGATTCCCACCCTGAGTGGGTGTTTCGACTTCAGTCGTGTCATTTTCTTCCCAAGCATCAAGATGCGACATGGGTGGCTCGAGAAAAGGATTCTTTTCTAAAAGAGGAATTTAAAAGGTGATGACAAAAAGAATTACTGTTTATTTCTAAACAATGGCCTATAGTAGAAATATGAAAAGGTATCCGGAAGTAATAAGCTCGGAAAAGAACAATATGCTTACACATAGCAACGGATAGTAGGGACCTCAAGCAACCTAGACGACGAGCCCAGTGGACGACGACCGGAAGTGTTCTCACGAAGCCGGCAACTTCTGCGCATGTCAGTGATGTCGTCCACATGGCGTTCAGGACGTGACATCTGTTGATTTGCCGTCCTCAGGTGAACGTGAGCATTCAAAGCAATCTTTGACGTTTCTGTGCCCATTTTAACTTGTTTAATACCATTGTTTGAAAAAAGGAAACCCTTTTTGTACTTTTTGCCGAAGGTTGGGCCGTTGGAGGTAAGATTTCGAGAGATTTTCGGTAAACCGTGAGCCGTGGTTTTCAATGGCTTCGGCGGGAAAGAACCTGTGAGTAAAGGTAAAATGTTTATGTTCTCCTTAAATGCTTCTGAACTGTAATCCGTTTCCAGAAGGAATATTTAACTCGAAAAGGAAAAGGAGTTGATATTCGGGACCCTTGCATGAAAGAGACCGGTTAAAAATTCCAAGGAAAATCTCTCGAAACATTTTCATCCACACTGTTGTTAATGTTTATGTGTTTTGAGATGCACATGTCTGCCTCTCGAAAGCAAGATTTTCACTATACTTCGTTTATACTGTTTCCGGTAAACTTGATCAACGTGAACAGAGTCGTATATCCGTAGTAGATAAATGAATGGGACTGTACGGAAATCTTGCCTCCGGCAATTAAGTCCTGTAAAATGTATAGGACAACAAAACCAGTTCTGTACTGTTTGATTCTCGATATTACTGATTTAAATCCTTCGGAGAGTAGGAAAAGTTCTTCCTCGTTAATTGTGTTGTTCTCATCGCTAAACTAAAAAAGTAATTCTCGTATTTCTTTAAACGAAGCCATTCAGTGCAGTCTACCTACCTACTTCGGCGACGAGCCGAGACGGGAGCTTGCTTAAACATTTGTTTTTCCCGCTTTGGACGACGTTCTCGACCCAGACCTCACTCGTCTTCTCTCGTCGTCGTCCACAAACTCGTCCTGGCTGCTTAATGTCCCTAGTTTAAATGATGCCGGACGGATAACTTCTGTCCCTTCTCAAAAGCAATATCATGAAAATAACGTGGCTTTTACGCTCACTCATTAGACAACGACTTCGATACAATTTTGTGCTAAGTGATAGTGGGCCTCACTGATTCATCCTTTACAATCACATGACTTTTGGAGGGCATATACAGGGTGTCCCAAAAGTTCGTTCCACTAATTTCATCCACAATAACTCTTGATAAAAACTTTATTTCTACATGAAATTTCTAGAAGATGTTTATTTCTCTATCGAGTACACGTATTCAGAATTTTAGTAACTGGCATGCTCTTTTTGCTTTATATCAGATTCTGTAGCCGTTGCGGCATGGAGTCGGATACAGCGTGTAGAACCACAGATGATCCATTTTGAGCTTCTCTATTACCCGCTGCGAAGAAGCCAGTTCAACCCCCAAACTATATTTGTTTAGTGTAGGCGGCTGAAAAAAAATATATTTTGGGCATTCATCCAAAAAAGATAATCATCCCGGTTCCCTTCCACAGCAAGGCTTTTGTACTTCTTTACAAATTTGAGACGAGCTGGGCGTTACTTGGCAGACTAGTAAACAGATCGTTTTATTTATTTATTTTTTTGCCATCTCAGGGGCTAATTTTAAACAATCGCTTTTTATGATCCTTTCTGGACTTGGCTTGCTAATTATGTGACAGCTTCCTCGTCGAGTCTCCTATTTTGTATCTATGAAAACTATTTTAGCTGCTTTATTCAGGACGTTTTGTCTTCCCCTTCGTTTCTTGCCTTCAAAACCTTCATTTCTCCATGATCATTTTACCACCAACATTCGGATTTTTCCACATTTTAGCAGTTTCTACAACAGATAAGCCAGTAAATAGAAGTGTAAATGCTTATGCTCACACGTGGCTGAACGTTTTTTGCGTTAAGGAAGGAATTCCAGCAATTCGGGCTATAAAATACAAAATTATGTGGCTGGAAAAAATACACTTGCCCATGCGTACTTTTGGCGCAGAAGTACACAAATCGAATCTTCGGGTCAAAAGAAGGCACAACAAGTATGAAAATAGTGAATTAGAGTGAAAAACAACTTTTGTTTAAATGGTTTGCTTACCAAGTCCAATCGTACTGAAATACAAACTTATAAAGTAGAGGAACGAACTTTTGGGACACCCTGTAGTTTATTTGTGGCCCGAGTAGCGAGTAGCATCATTTGCGCCCGAGCGGAGCGAGGATGCAAATGATGCTACGAGAGACACAAATAAACTATATGCCCGACAAGAGTCATGTGATTATCATTATTATCAAAACACAAGGGAAAGGAAAGATTGTTTAACATGAAATCATGTTGCGGACTGCAAATTCCATTTAAAGCCCGCACTTTACCGTTTGGCCCGCGAAACGGGGCGTTTTTGAGAGGGCAGTTTGTCATTTGGCCGCGTGTAGTGATAATAATAATGCTTAAAGAATGACATGCGTCTTACATAAGATAAACAAGACGCTGTGGTAGCGTATATCTGGGTGTGGTTGTACTACGCGTATGTGAAGTTTGTTATGTGTATGAGGGATATGTGGGTAGTGCAGTGGTATTGTATATTTGAGGGGCTAGTTGAGATGTGTTTGATTACTAAGATGATGGGCGTAGTTTGTGAGGTAGTTGCTGGGTTTCTACAAAGGGTTGTTTTTATTGGATGTAGGTAAAAGAGTCAAATCAAACTCTGTTGATAGAAAATGTCTGTATTAACTGACATGTTTTACAAACATACTGTTTTCCATCAAATGAAGACTGTACACTGAAAAAAAAGTTTATTTTTATACTGTTCAATGCAAAAATCTATACCCCAATCTCCCTGTTTTCTTTTCTACTTGTAACTAAATGTTTCGTTTTAAGAGGTTCCATCTCACAATACTCAAATGAACTACACCTGTGTTTCCTCGCAATCTTTTTCCTTTCACTGATTTCAATTTTGCACGAGCTTAATACAAAGTATATTTCATATTGTAGTCTTTGATAATTTACCTTACTTCGTGTAATTTTACAAATTTCTTCAACTAATGACTGTATGCCTTTGATACTCAGGCTATTGACGAGTCTTATTTCACCTAACTAACTTTCATCATATCCCACAATAAAAGATAAATCCTTTACTTTACTTCTTTGCTGAACTATACAGCTTATACAGTATGTTCCAATCCACGACAAAAATCCTGTCACTTCATGGCAATGTTTTGAAATGCACATCTTCAACACAGATTTGCTCTCAGCCAAATTCCAACATAGGACACCAATGTTTACAGCGCAAACAGTAAGGTTTATCTCAGCTCCACTGATACTCTCACCTTCAGGAAGATCAACTGGCATAATATGCCTTTTCACACCCATCACATTGTACACTGTATTCCCAATACTAGCAAGGGCGGATAAAGTTCCTGAAGTCCAGTATCCACATGGATTAATAACAGAGTAACACATTGCATAAACTGCTATAGCACAGCACTGTTTACAAGAACATTGGTATAAACTATTAACATTTGATATACTAAAGTATTCAACACTGCTTGAACAAAGATCAACATCGAAGTTGGCAATATGTACACCTTTATAAGCTCTTATATATCCTCATTCCTACATGTATCCGGATATAGACTCTGAAAATATTGTTCTAATTTATGCATGGATGGTATTTCCAACAATACACATGTACCTTGACTATGACTGTTACCATACATATCTCTAGCATGAGAATCAACACCAATTATTCCCACAGTTAAAATGAATGAGTTGTAGTTCAGAGCTTGCCTAGTCCCTGTACGGCGTTTTCCCAGTCCCTCTCGGTCAATTCATTTCGGTGACGTATCCGAGGCGAACGGTCGGGAAACATTTTCGCACATTTTCGCTCGGACCACGTGACCCAAAACGCTTTGGCCGCGCGGAATAATGAGGCCTAGGGACTAGGCAAGTTCAGAGCCAAAAGTTTTTCAAATGCTGTACCCAGTGACTTTCACTGTATTCGAGCTAGAAAAATCGCTCAAACACAGAAACCATTTCTGGCAATTCTGTTAACATTAAAATAGATTGTCTTGCAAGGTATGACAGACTAGAATATCATTGATAACCAACAATCATTATTTGAATCATATCATCGACTGAAGCAATCCTTCTTACCGTACTGTAAATTAAAGCGCACAAACGCATTGCAACACATTGTTGTCCCGCATTTTCCCCCAATACTACAACGTTTCCTTGACAGTACGGAGCATGAATCGTTTTTTGTAGCGTCTATATAAAATGAAGGTTCTGGATTCTTCTTGATATCAGTTGAAAGCTTAAATTGGCCAAAATAAACCCGGTGAATCAGAGGGACAAATACTTACTTAAAACCCTATTTTGATACCTCACCCTACCTAAATAGCCTCAGTATTCTTTTATGCTAACACTCTTGACACAAAACTTGCTGATAATACAAGATCCCGACCCCGGGCACATTACTGTACATTACCGTCACAATATACACATGAAAAATACAACGCGCAAGTGCATTAACAGTCACTCTGCTAAACAAAATTGAAGGAATAAGAAGAATTGTTACCGCTATCAGTAGTTCTCAAACAAGCCTGAGTCCCTTTTGGTTTCAATTGTTGACAATCTTCTCTTCCTTCATCGGAAGAGATTTTTATCACAGGCAACTCCTGGTGTTCCGCATTGTGAAAATCAAAATCACTATCGTCACACTGATTACCTACTACAGAAATCTTGCGACTCTCAAACCTGATACACATTCTTCTGTTCAAACTCGATAATACTGGGCTGGGGTACGGGGTGCCGGGGTCACGGGGTCCCGGGTGTGTGGAAAACACGGGGTCTGTTGTTTTTGTGACTACGGCGCATGACCAAAGAAGTCACCATTGTCATCATCTGAGTTTTCCTAAAATGAGTAAGTGCCAGGCCAGGCTGCTGGTAAGTTAACAATAGAATATATATCTGACTGGATTTGATAAAAGGTGCCTCCAAAAATTTTTAGCTGCAGTCTCATTTGAGGCTTGTTCAGTACTTGACCATTCTTGTTTTTACTTTTCTTTTAATGATCTTTTCAGTAGAAAACTCCCCTTACAAGCTGCATTAGATCAAAAAACATGTGTTTAATATGCTGTTTACATCTTCCCCACCCCCCCCGCAGCTCTCCCCTACCTATCATTTCCCATAATTCTCTCCTTGTCATAAAACACTATGACATTTGAAATCAGCGCGAGCGGTAGAAGTTGTTTTCCGTGGTCGGCTAATTTTTTACTTTAATTTCTTTTTGGCCTCCTGCGGCAAAGTTTTCCGGAAGGCATCATTAAGCCTTATGAAGGAACAAGTCTCACGATTGGCAAAGTCTGCTGTCGTCCAATATGTTACGGTATTTCGTCTCATTTTGGCTAAACGGGTGAAACACTGATCTCGGGCTTGAGACGGAAACGCATCATATTGCGAGCTTTGATGTGGGCGGTGACGAGTCTCTGGCCTCAAAAAGTAGCTTTTAAGAGTCAAAACTATTCGGCGAGAGCAAAATTGATGCTGATTTCTTGACCAGGCCAGAGACTTAGTAAAAAATTGTTTTGAAGGCCGGCGTCCATGTGTCCCTTTCAAAACGGCTCGTTTACATCCGGGATCTTGAATAAATCGACTGTGTCAGCAAAGTTTAAATGTGATGATTTATGTGGAGAAAGCGAGAGTTATTGAGAGAGAGTAATTTGATGATATTTCGCACCTATTAAGTGTGGAAACATTGTGTCTGGTTGGTTGTGGATAGTTTTATCAGTGCCGCGAACGTGGTTAATTGTGTGATTTCCTGAAGTCGTTGACAGACAGATTTCAGGTATGTGGTGGCGCTCGTGTTATACGAATATTGTGTACAAGCATGAAAACGCTTTGTAAGTGTTTAGTTGAAGTGATTTTGTCTTAAACAACCGATTTTGGGGTCAAGAAAGGTGGATTCTAGGTCTGTTTTAGTCGGGCATCTTGCTATGAGCCTCATAGTTTAAGAGACCGAAAGGTCATTATTTCTGTGCTTTTAAATGTGGTTCATTTCGTTGCAAATCTGTCGCTTTTGCCAAGAGCAACTTTTCGTGTGCTGCCAGCGATTAATTTGTCCGTTTTAAGCCTTAACTAGCGACTTTCAACTGGTTTTTATTGACTTCCAGGGTCAGATTGTTAAAACGCACTTGAAATTTCTGGAGGCACCTTTTATCAAATCCAATAGAAGCCAATCAGCGAACAAAAGATAACCAATTTTCGGGATCTTTCGACACGACGATGATATGCCAAGTCCGTCATCGTCATCATCTTTATTATTTATGCACAGTAAATACATCAGGCAAGAAATAATACTACTAATACTAAAATCACTATGCCTGTCTTCACTGAATGCCGTGTCAGTTAACTGAAACGCTTAACATCTGTCGAAAGTTAGCCAGAGATTTTGTTTTTCTAATAGAAAAGGGCAGACTGTTCCAGAGAACAGCACCGCTATAATATTTAACTGTACCTAAAAGCGATAGCGTACGATTTCCTTTTTTGGCAGGGAACGGCGGTGTGACAAGATAAAAGAAGAGGCTATCAATCCCAGCTCAACTTGTTTCTTTTTTTTTTTTACAAGACGAGGAACAAAAATATTTCTGTGGTCTCTCTCTTGAACCAGTTCATCAATTTTTGCCCAAATCTTTGATTTGGAAAGGGAATTTAAAATACAGCAAAATATGTCTTGGACGGAAAGAATCATTGCCCTCTGCTGGAGACATTTTGCGATGCTTTTATGAAAGGCAACAGTTTAACGACATCTTTCATCATATCATTTTCACTTCCCTCTCCGTTTCCGTTTCCGCTTTCGGATTTTGGATTGCCCTCGCACAAACAATCTCACGGAGCACGGTTTTAGAGTAGAAAAATGATGATATGAACCTACGTTATTTTCGGGAACCGTTTAAAATGTTTAGAAGCAGCTTCTAGTCAAAATGGGTAGCTAGCTAGACTCAACGTTGCAAGTTGGAAATATTATATAACAACAGATCTTAACGGGTTGTAGAGAAAACGAAGACCCCCGAAAACGAAGACCAAAGACCCGAAAACTAAGACTCGAAAACGCAGACCCAGATCAACGCAGATCTTTTATTTTTTTCGGAATCCAATTCGCCGACTATTTAACGCTGCTATATATTTTTAAAATTATTGCTAGTATTTGCCGCCGCTCCCCTGTTGTCCCCATTCTATCCACTCTTAAAGCGCGCCGACGTAAAAAATGGTATACAAAAGGGTAAGGGATTGGACCTCGGAGCGGAGCCTCCCCGTATATACATTTGTCGAGTCCCCCGCCCCGGGTTTTTAAGTAAAATTAGGCTACTTATATGTTACACATTCGCTTTCCCATCAGTGACTCACATTCTCGGCGAAATTTACAAAATTGACATAAAGCTTACTCTATATTTACGTCCACGATCTAGCGGTTCTAGACTGCCTTATCAGATTGGTATGACGGATTAATTGAGTCTAGAGAAATTGTCTTAATACAACAAAGATCGACATGTCGCTGTTTCTCTTAGAGCGCGCGAAGTTAGTTTACAAGGCGGCCCTGTGAGATGAGAGGTGCCAGCATAGGATGTCTCTCCAAAACTGTCAAAATGGCCGTTATGTTTCCATATCGTAAACATTGAAATAAAACTTTCCAAAGATGTCATTAGAGTGAAAGGATGACTGAAAAGGAGATCACCAGAAAGTATTGTTAATTGCAGGGTTTTTGTCTTAACCCCTCCGCGTGAACAGTTTGCGTTTGCTGCACCTAGTCTTCATTCTACACCTTGCATGCGTTTTACCCTTACCTCAGTCTACAGTCTGTATTTTTCGCTCGGTCCGCAGTTTGTGCAGTCTACATAAAGGAAACCGATTATTGTTGTTGTTTATTTATTTTCGCAAAACCAAACCTAACCCTGTGTTTTCCACAGACCCCGGGACCCCGTGACCTCGCACCCCGGCCCCGTATTATCCACTAAACCCTCAGTCTCTAGCCTGCGTGGCAGGCGAAAAAAGGGGAGGGGGGAGGGGGGAGGGGGAAGGGAAAAGGGAAGGGAGCGCCTGCTCTAAGAGCCTATGTTTTTGCATAACGCCCACCAATTTTCTAGTAATCCGATTACGCTTACTGTCAATCAAGTGTCGCTACACTCGCCAATCAAAACGCAAGACGGAACCCTGTGGTTACGCGGAAATTTATTTGATTTGCCGGGAACTCAAGTTGCATAAATATTTATCGAAGCGAGAAATTCTCACTTCTGGACAACCAGAAATTTAACGCAATAAAAGGGGGGGACGGGGGGGTAGGCCTGCACGACTTTTACCTCACGCCAAAATGCTGCTTATTCCAATATAGTTTTTTTCTTCCGCTGGGTAGATTATGTTCTGGAAGGTTCTACATTTTCACTGAGCAAGTGTGATTTTAGCCGCATGTTTCACACTCAGAGGTCATGACACACGTATTGATTTACTGTGGTTCTTGTTTCTGGTCGGCAGGATATGCCCTCTGATGCAAGCGCATTTTCTTTGACCTCTTTTGAAGCGTAAAGCTTTTTTATTACGGCTGAAGAAGGCTTGCAATGTTCTCCAAAGCGCCTTCTGGATCTGAATAACTAAGCAATTTTCGTTAGTCCGTGACTTGGTGTAATGTTTTTCTGCAAAGTTGTATCACGCTGGGCCCAGCTTGTTAGTTTTCTTTGCAGAATGTTAAATTATCACGGATAGTGATTTACAGATCCAAAATTGTAAGAATGAGGTGCAGCTTAACTGAAGCTACATAAACTTACTATGGAGTCCATCAACATTGCTCGGAAGGGCTTCTCTTTGACTTTTTCGGCGGTTGTAAACACAATTTTGAAGTTACATCGGCGAATGTCATCGTTCGATAAATTGGCTAAATCTTTCGTTGGGTAGCCCAATAATTCCATTTCCTGCAACTGGTCTTCGATAATACTTTTCAGTGGCGAAATAACGAGAATCACCGCATTACCATTTAGCTCGTAGTTCTTCGCGCGTACAAACATTTGGTAAATTAAACCCTTGCCGTATCCGGTCGGCAAAACTGCCAGGACATCTCTGTCGGCTAAAAGAGCCCTTAATGCTGATTCCTACTCTGGTTTTAAAACAATTTCTCTACCACTAGATAAATTCACATCTCTCAAAGCACTCTCTACGACATCCACGTCTACCGTTGCCATCTCGACTGTTTGTTGAAAAGTGAAACGCGCATTTCAATATGTTACTCATTACCGCTCAGCCAATCAGGAATTTGCGGACGCCAGCGTCCGCAGATATGAACAAAAGGGGGTTCTTAGAGCAGGCGTCCCCTCCCCCTCTCCCCCTCTCCCCCTTCCTCCCTATCCCCTAACCCTTTCGACGCCTGCTATGCAGGCTAGTTAATCTCTGTCGTGAAATTGACAACGTTTTCGCGCCGTACGAACATGTTTTGATCACGTGCTTTCTAAGTTTTCAGGTTTTTTTGTGGGAACGTATAATATTTTTAAACTCTGCATGTGTCAATATGGTGATGCAAATTCAAGTTCAAATTGGAGATACTAGAAGAGTTTTTTTTTATGAATCCGCCAGGGAGTGTTGAGGATTTAAAGAAACTACATTTCACGTGAGTTTCCGAAGGCACGTTTTATGGATTTTGGTTTACTTTAAGAAAACGATAAAGGAGAATATGTAGTGTTGAATGACGTTCGCATGGCAGACATTCGCCTCGCTTCGCTTGTTTACTTGCCTTGTTTACGTTAGCACGTATTGCGTGCCTATTGCACATTTCGTCGAAACAAGTCATTTCCATTACTCTATTTGGGCCACACCCAAATACTAAAAATAATCACATTACCTTTGGGTTTTCGTGTGGTCCTAGGCTGTTTTTCCTCCCACAAATCCTAACAAGAAAAATCAATAAAAAAACAAACAACAATCATGGAAAAAAGTCTTGGGACACTTTTGCGTTTCTGGGGTGTTTTTGAATTCACACAGGTCCAACCCCTCCCCTCACCCCACAAACAATGTTGGACGCGTGTATCCAGAATTTTTTCAGTGATTCAACTTTGCATAGGGTGGGGGGAGGGAGAACTGCAAGAAAATTTCGAAAATGATGCAGTTTTGAGAAGGAGCCGAGAAATGACGGAAAAATATGCATATTGCAGTACTGTCCCAAGGACTTTTTCCAGGATTGTAGATTAAAGCCTAAGAAACATACATTACAATGAGTGAGTGGCCAACGAATCACACCTACAGGGCTTGATTTTGTGCCATGACCTTTACTAAGTCGAAATACAGTAGAACCTCGATATAACGAAGAGCCGAGGGACTGGCAAAATTTGTTCGCTATCACGAGGTTTCGTTATACAGTGGAACCTCGATATAACGCACCTCTATATAACGACGTCCTCGGTAAAACTAACGATTTTCTTTACCCCAATAATACTAAAATATATGAAAAAAAAAAAACCTTGGTATGGCGAAAACATTTTAACAGTCCTTTGGCTCTTAGTTACATCGAGGTTCCACTGTACTGAGGTTCTTTTTCATATATTATACTATTACCGGGGTAAAGAAAATCGTTCGTTATACCGATCACTTCGTTATATCGAGGCTCTGTTTCCTAAGACAGCCGCTAAGATGATTGACGGCAGCAAAAACAGCAAACGTTAGTGCTTTTGAACTTCAGAATTCGCGTGTTATAAAAAGCGCAGTAAGTAGCCTCTCTGTTTAGTCAATGCGATTGTTGATCAAATAATGGAACTTACTTCAAGTTTACTTTCGGGAGGTGGAAGAGTTGTTTTCATTTTACACAATGTTCTGCGTTGATCTTGTTCGCTGCTGCTACAGAATTCAACTGTCAGATCCCCATGTTTGGCAACAAAAACTTTGAGTTCCGTCCAATAATCATCGTCGATAAAGCTGACACGAATAAAACGTGAAAGATATTTTCCTTGTCAAGGAATAAGTTGTCACCAGTGGTGGGTCCAGGGGAGGTGTCCGGGGAACCCGGTCCCCCTTATTTTAAGATCAAACTCAGGTCCGAAGGGCCTTAAAAATTTTTTCTTTAGACCGGGCACCCCTTATCTCAGGGTCTGGAGCAAACGTACATTGTTTGTATTGTATCGTGGGGACATGTGGACGGGACGGTGAGTAATACACTGAGCACACTAGAGGTATCGTAGAAACGTATTGTTTCAGCAGAAAGAAGAGGAAATAGTTAACGAAACAGATCTGTTTATGAAAAGAGAGATAAGGTAAAGAGCCATTTATGTTTTAATTTCTTACTTCTTTAGTGCTCAATGCAGGACATGACCGGTGATGAGTGAAAATTGTTTTGCCGAGCACCAATCAAGTGCAAAACCTTTTATGATAAAATTAGTCGTTTTCATAAAAGTTAAGAAAACATCATTTTCTTATATTAAGAGTTTACATTTGCCCACGCCAGAAAGAAAAAAAAAAGGGGCCAAGGGCAGCTCGGAAATGAGCTTAGTGCATGAATTTAAGTCACAAAATAAATATGCATACCAGAGACATTCTCCATCCAATTCATCCTCTTCTAATGTTACGGAGTCCCCAGAAAGAAACACATACGCTTTATCTCCGATACACATCATCTCCGACGAGCTCTTATCCGTCAACCGAACATAATTCCAGATTTTCTCATCGTTGTATATCTTCGCTTTTTTATCTGTTGGACTGCAATACAGCCTAAGGTTTGTATAAGAACCAACGCGAGTTTCTCTTGGGACAAAAGCTGCAAAAAATGCTGCTTTCGCTACTGTTCTTCCAAATGAAGAAAGCGCCTTTTGTACAAGCCAGACCATCGGCTTTAAACCCCACTGAAGCAAGCCAACGAACCTGCATTCAAAAGATCAAATGATGTTAGTGCCGGTAATATAAGGAGTCCTTGATTTAAGGCGCGGAGGGAATGTACGGCTAGTGCGAAGAGTATAGATAGGCGAGATACGCTCATAGCTAATACATCACTGCAAACCTTTTCAACTGAACACTTACAGTGGAATTTCTATATTTGGAACCACTTTGAGAAAAACAAATTGGTTCGAATAACCGGGGAGTCATCGCAGTATTTAACTAGTAAAGGGAAGTTTGGTTTTCTTCGGGCGCGCGAATGTTTTTTCGCGAAAGCTCCAAAAAAAAAAAACAATCTTTCACCCGCCCAAAATACGCCTGCATTGCAGGCTAAACCCGGGGTTCAAGAAATCGCGATTATACTGGATAAGATATTCCCATAACACATTTCACGGGAGTAAAATATGTTCAACAAGGAAATCATCTTTTATAACAACGAAAGTAAAGCGCGAGCTCTGATTGACCAGTTAGCCATCAACCATTTGCCTATCGGAGCACGCCAACGAAAAGCGAGCGGGATAAATTGAGGCAAATTGAGAAAATCTCCTTTCTTGCAAGGTCAAACACATACCGACGAAATATACAAATGAAAAAAAAAACTCAGTTGTCACTTTGAGGGAAAGTGAAAAGATCAAGTGACAAATTTTCCTTGAAGGACTTCATCCCTGTTTACTTCGCGGCGGAGAGCTCAGTAGAACAGTGAGTAGAACCACCGAGTGAGCAAAGTTTTAGCCCGAGTGAGCGAGATTTTAGCCCAGCTTTTCAGAAACTTTTTGTACATTACAGAAGAGAAAAGTACGTTTTAGAATGGGAATGCATCAATCAGCATTAGGTGATTGACTTTTCAGTCAAGTTGATGTTAAATTCAGGCAAATATTTTAGGAAACGCGCTCAGATTCGAGACAGTTTTATTGTGTAGATTTGGTCTAATTTTAGTTGAGAGTACGGACACATGACGCTGGAATTGTAGTGCGAATTTCATTTGAGAAAAGGAACATCTGGGTTTCAAATAACTTTTTCAAAAAATAACTTCTCTGTTTGTTATTTTGTTCGTGTTCATTCATAACAGTAATTCAAACCCGACGATCGTGAGACAACAGGATCGCTCACGCATCACTCCAGTGACGGCTGTCTCGGCGAAGTCTTGCTATTTCAGTTTGATTTTAGCTCCATTTCCCTTGACAAATTTCGATAAGAAGCTATCCAATTTCTTTGAAAAATTAGTGTTACCTGTTATTCGAAAGAGAATACAGTCAATTTTTCTCATTTCTACTTTAAGTTTACTGCAAAAATTGTCACACAATTAAGATTATCGTATTCAGTTTTAAGTCGCACAGTTTTTCAGTTGGTGTTCATAGTTGCAGCAGCCCACAGTATTTACCTAATATCAAGAGCAAGTAGACAGACGGCATTCAGAAAAACGATAAAAAACGTTTTGCACATTATCTTAGGACGGAGAACGATTGATTTAGCGAAAGAGAAACTTCAAACTAAGGCACGTTTTTGAAGGGCATGATTTGTTTACGCGCCGGGAGATGACAGGATACATCAACTTGTTTAAAGTACCGATGATTGACTCAACCGAAGGCAAATGAAAATGTTTTCTCTTTTGATTATGTTAAAAAGAAATAGTAAACGTTGCAGCTGTGCACACATCAAGTTAAGGATGCACTTGGGAGGTTTGCTAAGCACTCAAGAAGCTCGAGCAACTCTTACGCTTCTTTCGTGCTTAGCAACCTCCCGCGTGCACCCATAACTCGATGGTTGCACGCTGTACGTTTACCATTTCTTAATTGGATACGTTCACTTTTGGTGGGAAAAAGAAAAGTCAACACGATGGTTTTGTATTCTAAACAACATTGATGGCTAAACAACTCTCAGAAAAATCACCCTCGACCTTTTTGGTTCAAAAAATTTCACAAAAGGCACATACTTGGAAAAGTGCTTGACTCTGAATTTAATAACCATCCCATCACAAATTGCTGGCGTGTCAAGGGCCAGTTCAGTCCATTTTCCCTCTTCGGAGGCCGAATCTTGAAATAAGATCCGAACGCTGCACGACGAAACGTCAGGAATGTCGCTGCTTTCCCCTCTTACTGCCAAAGGAAGCTGAATTGTGACAGGTTTTCGAAAGTGTAATGTGTCTGGGCTCGTAACTCTAAGTATGGGGCTAGCACATACTTCCTTCCCTCTAAATGCTCTTTGAGGAATCTCCTGCAACTAATGAAGAAAGAAAACATCATTTTTTTGTACGTGTTATCGTGAAGCAGCAAAGGCATGGCACTTATAGTCATTTCACAAATTGTATTGACGCGTTTCTTTTTTTTTTCCTTCTCCATCTTCTTTTATTCACATATTCCTACCCTACTGATCGCACGTTCTACCCTCTATCTATCCTCTCAGTTTTTTTCTGCTTTTAAAATCAAAGATAGCGATCGCAGTAGGGGAAATACTCAGCGCCTGCTCACAAAATACGCTTGGAATATAGACTAGTTGGAAATTCATTTTATAAAAAGTGCTGTCTTCTTTCGGCAGACGCGCTAAGCTAGTAGTGCACCAAGCGTTTCTTGGCGTTGGGGAAATTACTTTTGGTTCGGTATTGTGTGGGGGTATGGGTTCTGTGTCTTTTAAATCCATACATTACGTCATTTAGGACGTTCATCAACAAAGTGCGGGATTGTTCAGAAAAGAATAACACCAACCTTGACGATGAAACGAAGCTGTTTTCCTCTCTTGATTGCATTTTCAGGAACAGAGACGGTGAAGAGAGGAAACTCGGGCAACGAAAGGACTTTTCCCTCCGAAGTGACGGTAAACTCGTTCGATTGAAGACGGCAAATAATCCGAAACGTTGAGCACTGTGTAATTTTAAACTTCGCGAACGGCAGAAAATACTCAGGAATAACACTCATCAAGGCAGGGTCCTGCAGTTTCTTGACATCTACAATGAAAGGTGCATTGTATAATGTCATAGAATGTTAATGAAAGCCGTGGAAACCCGTGTGCAAATATAGGTTTATACTTAAGACAACTGTAAATTATTTGAGTGCAAGCCTATAGAACTTGAGAACCACGGAATGCTTCTTAGATGAATCAAAACAGACATTCGTTTCATTAGCAATTTTCATAACTTACGATACAAGACGAATGAATAGATTACTGCAAGTACTCTTTAAAAAAAGATATATAAAAATAGCTACAAAACGCTCGAGTCCCTTGTAGTTTTAAGAGTGTTTAAGGGTGTTTTAGTATTTTAACATTCCGTTAACATATAGCTTGTGTGAACTACATACTAGGGTTAATATTATGGGTTTTTGCGTTATTGGGAGCCTGTAGCGTCCTTACAAGCGGCTTTTACGTATGTACCTTACCTGCCATTGACCGAACGTCAACTGTTTCAGGAATGTCGTTCCACACGTTACTGTCCCTGTCAATCAAAGTTTTCGCCACAACCTCATACCCCTTTAGATCTGCCGCACAATGGGAAATAACGAGTGTTACAGCTTGGTTAAATTCAAAACTTTGAGCGTTGTCGGTCGATAGTTCAATGATGCCACTAACGAGAGTTTCATCGTCGCTCAGAGGAGGAAAGCAAACAGAGGAATTCCATCTACGAACAGTTACCGTCCTGTCCTCAGGCACAGCATCAGGTGGGAACATCACATTTATCGACGCTTGTTCAAGATTCCAGTGGGTGCCATGTCTGGTTACAGTACCTCTGAAAGATAACAAAGCATATTTAACTTAGGTTATAGACTTGCAATTAGTTAACTGGTAAACAATAAAGCCTGGCTTTCACTAGCAACGGGGTTGGAGTAAGAGTCGCAATCGGAAGTATAAAGTGTTATAATGTATTAGAACAGCCTTCTGGTTCCGCTTACAACTTCGTCGCCTTACAATCTAGTGAAAAAAAAAACTAGGTTTTCGGAGTCGCAAACCGAAGCAGAAGAACTAAACAAATCACAAAGTGTTAGAACGAGCATTGTGATTGATTTATCCTTCCGCTTCTGCTTCCAACTATGACAACTTGGTTTTCACTTGATTCTTCCGACTCCGATTTCAATTCCGTCGCCCTTATGACTCCTCTTGCGACTCAAACTCAGACTCCCGGTGTCGCTAGTCAAAACCTGCCTTAAATAGGCACACAATCTCCCGTGCGCTTTGTAGATTACTTTGATTGATTGGGTCTGTTGTACAGACCTTCTATCCAAAAATGATTCTGAAAGCCTGTGAAAATGAGCAAATTGATGAAAGTTAAAACTTATTCAGAGGCAGCTAGTCGGAATGTGATATTTAGGGGCGAAAAAGTATATACTGTACGAAAAACAAGGAGAGCCCCTTACTAATTACTCTAACTGAACCAGTTTCAGAAGCACTTAAATCTCTACTTCTCATTGGACAGGAAATATCTTCTGGCCAATCCGCGACGGGGAATTCTAGTGCTTCTGGAAGTGGTTCTTCGGTGGTGGCAAAATTACCAGGCACTGATCCTGTTTTGTTTTTTACGTTGAGAAAATGGGTGGATATCATTCTTTTCGAGTTCTTAGTCAGCAGGAGAAAAGATGACTACGTGCAGCCCAGTTTCGATTCAAACATGCAGAACTCACAAAGCAAAACCCCTTTAAAGAAAGTTCCCCTTAATTTTGGTCAGATTTGGGCTTACTTAAAGACAAACACATTTCTGGTGGTAACGTCACTAGACTCGCTTCCAACTTCAGCCTCTTTATCCGAGTCTACTTTAGCCTCTTCAACTGACTCTTCTGTAGTCACTTCTTGGGATTCTCCTTCAACAGTGTCATGCGCAGTTACAGCTTTAATGTCTTCTTCAGCTTCTACTTCAATTTCTTTGTCCTCATCGTCGGCTTCCGAGGAGGTTTCTTCAAACAAGGGCTTCTTTTCTAGTTGATAAGAAGAGGAGGAGTCAGTGACGGAAATAATAAAATTGAAGCTTGAGATGTGATTGATCTTAAACTGCACAACCAACTGCATCAATTGGCTTATCGCTAAGGCTCTAATAAAGTAACTTCATAACAATATAAAATCGTCTAGAAGTTGTACATGGTCAATTATCATATTAAAAAGTACGCACTGTGTCTTTTTGAGTCAGTCAAGTTCCGTTATACTTTTGTGTCGCAGCGATGCTACACAGCTCAGATTCCACTTTTTACTGTCTCGTAAACTTCCATCAAATAATAAGTGATCACCTTTCCAAGGGAACAGCGCCATGTCACCCTAGCACAAAAATCGTACCAAAACCAGCCTCTAAAGTAAGAAGAAAGGCTGACGATGCCATGGCACTACGATACATAACCCTCATAACGACAAGTGGAAGGTTGATAAAATTTATAAAATGTCATGGGTAGTTTCTTTTTTGAAGACATGTTAAGCAAGAATGTTGCATAGTTTACCTTTGGGACTTAGCGTGACGCCTGGTTGTTTTTCCTTCCTTAAAGCCTGTTGCAAACAAATGGATGAAAAATAAAAAAATAATATAAATAAATAATATAAAAATAAGAACGACTTGAAGCCTACTTATTACTGTTTTTGCTTTATGACAATTATATCATTGTTATCATTATTATGTTTATTATTATTATTTATACTATTCATAAATTCATTGATTTATTTTTGTGCTCTTTGCAGGTTTTTGATCCTTTGGAGTTTTTAGTGGTCAGAATTAATTACGGTTAAGTTTAGGTGCAAATGATGTCACATTTTCCCAACTTTGCCCGTTTTGTTAATTGGAAAATTCTCTCTTTTCCAGTGCAATCAAAAACTGCCGCAAAGCAACCTTTACCAACGATGAAGAACCACAAGCCGATGTACAAAATGTATTTCATCGATCATTTATGCATTCAAGTTCATGGAGGAAATAATACAACTAGCCTTACATTACCGGTGACAAACTGCATCGCTATTAATCTCAGAAAACAAACCTCTAAAGCATCGAGATAGATTTTCATCCTTTCGCTGTCTCCAATTGACGAAGCCAGGTCCCTCATCTTTTTAAGAGACCCCTTCTTCGTAGAAAGCTTCATTTCAGCGTGCCTTTTTTCCCACAATTTCTCATAAAAGCTTAATGCTTCTGCTCCGTATCTCTTGAGACGTTCCTCCATCTTCAGTTCCTTACACAACTGGAGTATTCCCTCAATCATTCTATCTCTAGCTACCATCATGTCTTTCGACTCCTCTGCGCCTTCCCCTTCTTCCCACTGCTCTTGCCACTTTGTCAGGAGGTTTTCTCTGAATCTCTTAATACTTCCTTTCTCTCCTATTTCTTGGCACAGCTGCTCTACGGCACTTTTCAATGATGCTTTCTCCTGTGTCTTCTCGCCAACAAAGTCCGACCTGACAAGGACTTTCTTAAACAGCGCCATCTTCCCCTGTTTGTGCATACGAAGTTTTTCATGCTCATCTTGTCGATTGCAAAGCTCAATTAACTTGTCCAAGAAGGCAGTTCTCTCTCTCAGCAGTTCATTAAGCACTTTATTGTCTGTTGCGCCATCAAATTCATTGTTAAAGCTTTCCTCAGTAATTCCTTGCATTCCATTATAGAACCAAAGAGCTTCTCTTTCGTACTTGTCTATGAGACCTCTTTCTTTCTTATCTGTAAATCCAAACTTACTGGTTCTTTTCTCCAGTAGATATAGTATGGCATCAATAATCTCCTTATTGTAAGGAGTAAAGTTAAACTGTGGAGAAGCTTTCTCTTCTTGCCAGAAACGCTCACAAAACGCCAAAGCCTCTTGCCAGAAACGCTCACAAAACGCCAAAGCGTCTTGCCTAAACTTTTCTTTTTCTTTTTCGGCGCCTTTCTTCTTTAAGAATTCATGCATATCAAAGACGCCTTTAATGATAAGCCTCCAAACCGCACTGTGGTTCCCAGCACCCAATAATTTCTCCATTTCCCAAGCTTTTAAGAAAAAATCCAAGGCTTTGCCATAAGCCTTCAAGTTTTCTTGAATAACTCCCAGTTGAAAAATGCTTCGCACAGTATCCGGGTGATTTCCAAGAATTTCACGTCTGATTTTTAACGCCTCCTCTGCCTCCTCTTCGGCATCTTTGTACTTTTTCTGGCGAACGTAAACATTGGCGAGATTTCTACGAAACAGTGCTTCATCTTCATATCCCAAACATTTGAGCTCTTCTAAAAGTTCAAGAGCATCTTTGTAGCATTTCACTGCCTCTTCATACTCTCCTTTGTCCTCATGAACTGTGCCAATCTGATTCTTGTAAACTGGCATGTCGTAGTGATAATCGGAGCCGGATAATTCTTCTCGCATTTTAAGCGCCTTGTTGTAGAATTCGAGGGCTTTCTCTGGTCTGTCAAGTCCGTAATAACAATTGCCTAGAGCGTTGTAACACCTGGCAACATTGGTGTCAAGTTCTAACGGAACCTCCATGAGGTCTAAGGAGGACTCTAAAGATTCAATCGCTTTGTGATAGTCTCTGTTTTGGTAGTAGATTTCTCCCTCAAAATACAAGTAGAGCCCTTGGGTCAGCTTGAAAGATTCGGTAGATTTGTCATCAACTTGTTTTAATGACGTGGATGCCTTCTCCAATACTTCAAAGGCTGTATGAGCACCCTGAGCTTCTGAGACCAGCTTAGCTTCCCAACATCGTAACTGAGAGCGAAATAACGAACCTGCAAAAAAGGGCACTTTACATTTGGAACAACTGTAAACTTTGACACGCTGAGTCTATTTGATTCTCTTTGTAAATATACCTCAGTTATCAGAGTGCTAGAGAAAATGGCAGTGTTAAAAATAAGGCTGTGTTGCACTGTGGTGGTAGCAGCAGGGACAGTAGCAGTAGCAAAGCAAGTGGTGGGGAAAGTCTCCATGTAATTCATGGTGGTGGCAAAAGCAGTAGTGGTGATGACTGGGGTACTCTGGTGCAATATTGGCACTGCCAGTAATAATGGCTATGGTTATGGTACTGGTAGTAGTATTGGTAATGTTACTGGTAATGGTGGTGGTGGTAGCAATAGTTGTAGTAATAGTAGTAGAGGAAGTAGTGTAGTAGTGGTGTTTGTGGTATTGGTCTTAGTGGTGGTGGTTGTAGTGGTACTAGTAGTGGTAGTGGTGGTGGAAGTGGAAGTGCTAGTAGTTGTAGTAGAATGCTTTATTTGTACCACCGCAACATTTCATAGTATAACAAAAGCCAATGCTCATTTCTAAAACTAATTACAAACCAAGTGGTAGTGGTGGTGTTGGTGGTGGTGGTGGTGGTGGTAGTGGCAGTGGTCGTGGAGGGGCAGGTAGTAATGGTACTGGTAGTGGTGATGTTGGTGGTAGTAGTGGTAGAGATAGTCAGTGTTCTCTATATCAGGCAGTAACTGGTAAAATTTACCACCTGAAGCAACACTTCTTACCACTTACAACCACTTGAAGGTTCACTACAATGAAAAAAAAAGTAGATTATCAAAAGGGAAGTTGAGATCCAATCCAATTCTCACAAGGAAAATAAATAAATATATATATGGAAAAGTACTAAAGTATACACAGCTTTTCTTTTTATGGGCGACACATTTTGCAAAGAGAACATTGAAGACAGAGTAAAATTATTGGAATCAAATGTTTTAAATTGTTGTCTTAAGATAACAATGGCCGATTTGCATAAAATAGGTCTTAATATGAGGGAACAACTTAGATCCAAAATCTCCCAGTGAGGGTGGGGCCATGTCCCTCACTCCACTACCCCCCCCCCCCCCCCCCCAAGAAAGTGTGCCTCCAACACATATTTTTGCCTTACTGGCCATGAATGGGCCCTTACTTGCTGAGGTAAAATTCAGGGGAGAACACTGGGTAGTGGTAATGGTAGTGGTAATGCTGCTGGTAAAGGTGGTGGAAGTGGTATTGGTAGAAGTAGTGGTAGTGGCAGTGGTACTGGTGTTGGATAGTCTTGGTAAGTTCCAAATGCCAGTTACATGCAATGGAAGGACCATTTTGTTTAAACAAATGGGTCGTAACATTGTCAAGGTAACCTGTGAAACTACTGTGAGTAATTCACTGACAAGAGAGCATTTGCTTTGATGAGAGAATTCTGAAATCTTTTAGTGCAGTATTTGGGATGAAAATAAAATGCTAGAAAACAATATTATTTGAGATACCTACAATCATGGACAAAAGTCTTGGGACACTCTTCCATTTCTGGGGTGTTTTCCAATTTACACAGGTCCAACCCCTGCCCTCAGCCAACAAACCATCTTGGATGCATGTATCCAGAATTTTTTCCGAGTTTCAACTTTGTATAGGGTGGGGGGATGGAGAACTGCAAGAAAATTTCAAAAATGATGCACTGTTTTAAGAGGGAACTGAGAAATGACAGAAAAATATGAATATTGCAGTACTGTCCCAAGGACTTTTGTCCAGGATTGTAGTTAAAAAATTATGCAGGGATCTTTGTCATTTCCTTGCAATAAAATAATCAAAGGTTTCAATAAAAATTGAAGTAGCCAGTAGGTTTGAATAGAGTAGCTGACTGTGTATCAACAAAGGAGCATTAGTCCACTTTTTCTAGGTGGGGGGAAGGGGGCTCTGGGCACCCCTGTTCTGGGGACAAAATGTGAGGTCAAAAGAGTGTGTTTTTCTATCAAAAAATGTTCCTTTTAATTTATCAGTCCCACAATCAAGTTTCCTACAGGCAATGAACAAATGAATGTATTTTTGCACATAAACATATTCTGCGTAAACCTACAGAAGAAACTTGTGAAAAAAATGACTGAAATATAGCCTTCACATGACTAAAGCATAATGGAAAACTAGTGGGCCTATTCAAAAACACATCATAATTACGTTTACATTCAGATTTTATGATATATTTTATGATATATATTTCTGCTTCTTCTTTGTAGGAAGAAGTAGCCAACTTCTCTAAGCAAATTACCTTTAGCTGACACGTTTCACTGGCCATCAGTGTTTATTGAAACCCCTGATAACGAAAAGAAAAACATACCTAAGTTTCCATCATCTTTGCACGTCTCTGCCCAGGAATGGAACAGCTTAGTTTGCTTCTTTCCAGACAACATGGCATTAAAAAGGGACAAAATCAGTGCACTCTCACGGTATCCACCTGGAACACTGAAGTACTCTGGTAACAAGGCGATGTCAATTGCAAACTCAAAGTTTGGACGATCTCTTTTAAACTCATTGAATGCTCTGATGTAGCTAGACTCTATTAATCCAGCAATTCGTTTCATCTTTGACATAAAGTGCTCATAAAATCGACCCTTCGCTTCAGTGTAGGATTTGTGGAACATGGCATCATTTTGAATGCTCTCAGCATACTTTCTTAAAAGAGGATGAATGTCATACATTAACTGCTTGGCATCTTCATCAACTACATGAATAATTTCGTTGGTTACTAGTCCTTCAAGCTGTGCCACTGCTTCTGACATGCTAACACCACGAATTTTGGCAGCAGTGGAAGCAGTGAAGGGCCCACAAAACAAGATACTGATACAGCAGAAACCCTTAAAATGTCAGATGGTAGGGTATCAAACATTTCTCTTATCACTGACATTTGCTCACCATCGATGCCTTCTTCTTCTGAATTGAATGGTTTTTCTTCTGTATCCTCTTCATATTTTGATTTCACAGGAACTCCAGCTTCCTCTTTAGAGATCATTTCTATCTCATCAATTAGATCACTGGGAGATTTTCTTTTTTGCTTCAAAATTGCAGATGTTCCTTTCAACAGCAATGGGAGTCCTTTG
>JBBMOI010000001.1:41740000-41817500 GCA_038088405.1 Porites divaricata
AGTTAAATCTCCATCTTCAGACTTTATATTACTAAGGGAGCGTAGGGGAACCTGACCTTGACACCCCCCCCCCCCCCCCCCTCCCCTGTCAGGGTGTGGGTGGGAGAGGCTATTAAAAGCCCTAACCAATTCTATCGAGCCTTAATCTTGTACCCAGATCTCCCACTTTTCAGTGCAAAACAGAGTGAGATCTGGGTACCAGATTAATTGAGCCTACGGTATTCTAAATTCTTCCATGAAAATAATAATACCCCTGATACTGTTAGTTTTAATTGCCGTTATCGATTTTTTTAGTGGGGGTGGGGGGAGACGGGAAGGAGATTGCTAGAGGAGAGAAGCGTATTTTCGTGTCTTTTGCCTGGGGTTCGGTGTACCGTTTTCCCTTTTATTCTTTGTTGCTTTGCTTTGCAACAGAGAATGGTTTAACACGATGACTGGAATTTGGGGTTTGTTTATTCCGGTTCCAGACATCCGTCCCCAAAAGAACTAGGTTAAACTTACCCTGGTTCCTGAAAGGCGAATTAGCGCTAATCCAGGATTAGAAATTTATTCCGTTTTTGTATTTTACCTTCCTGTGTATTGCTTAGAGTAACATTTTGTAGTAAAGGCACAACAGTATTTTGTGAGTTCGAGTTGCATGTTCTTAGACACGAAAACCTTGCTTAAAAATTTGGCTTAATCTTGGGTTAAACTTAATCATCTTTCGAGGAAAAGGGCCCTTGAGGTGTCTAGGAGTGATTTGATTGTAAATAGGTTGACATTCGCAACATTAAAAACCCAACCATCCCAAGGAGTTGCCTTTTTGTCTCCGAATAACAACCAGTGGAAAAACAAAATGAAACAACAACAACATGAAAGAAAAAAGTAAAAAAAAAAAATAATAATAATAAAAACTTTGAGACATTTAGCCAAACCTGTTTCCCTGCTCATTGGTTTATAGACAATGACTACCTTATGGCAGAAAACTGCAATTAAAAAAACCGAAGAAGAGCCTCCTGAAAGTTGTCAGAGGGAAAAAAATCTTACTTTCCAAGTCCAAATTCTTCACCCACTGTCCCATTCAAATTTTCCCTTAGTGGCAAAAATACACCGCGCCTAGAACTTTTCCAGTCCAAAAAGAGGTAAATATCAGTCCTCATTTTGCCCCTTTTAGTGAAGGTATTTATATTGAACGTGTATATATGGACTGGTGGAACAGTTCCCTATCACGCATATTAGATTTAATATAATAAATACCGTACTTTATGTAAAAAGAAAAAACATTGGTATGAACAAGATGCTCTGTGCATGTAGCTAAAAGGAATCTATATAAAAATTAAAGTATATACATCAAATATCAAAACACCTGTACAGATGTTAAAAATAGATAATTAATACAATAAATAAAATTCATAAAACTAATACTGTACACCTATCAGTTTGCCCGAGGTATTTAACAACTACACTCTAGGAATTACATGAAGAAAGAATACTAACAATTTTTCAGTTTCTAGAGTGGAGTGTCTGTGTATAGGACAATAATATTAAGATTTTTTTTTTTTTGGTGAAGAGACACATTTACATTAAACATTAGAATAAGTGTGTGAGATATAGTAACTGAATTTAAGTGCTTGTCTCACTATAACTAACACCAGGCACAACTCACAGACCTGACTCAAAGTATAGGAAAATAGAACGTTAATGACCCAAACCTCAAGAGGAGAGGGTGGAGTGTCTTATCCGACCTCTCTGTATGCTCTGAATTATATTCACGTATATATCGATTTTCAATTTTATCCTTAATTTAATTTTTTTTCTTTTGTTTCAAACTAATCATCATACATTACCGTACCCTAAAACGAAGGAAAAAAATAATAAACCAATGATAAAATTAAACCACAACATATATAACCGGCTACAACATAATTACCCTTTCATTGGTACACTAATATAAAAGAAAAATATATTCAAACAAGTAAAAGTAAGAAGTAGATTACTGTCATTTCAGTGCAAAGAAAATAGTAAAAATCTAATCAGTCAGTTGCAACAAAATTGTTGTGCTAAATCTCTACGTTTCACGCGTATGTCACACAGCGCTTTGTTCAGGACACGGTAAGAAGCAGCTAACCCTTCTCTTTCTTTCCACGCCATCAACATGGCGTAAGCTTTATCGGCAATTTTGTCATTTTCTTTGTCAAATGCTTCCAACTCTGCTTTATCGAAGTTTAGCCGACGCCCAAGCTTTTTCCAATGGTCAGGGAGTTTTTGCGACAGATCTTCTAGTTCATCGTCTGTTGGAAATCCTTTCTTCACTTCTCCTGCAAAGACTGAAAGATAAAAACTTCAACGAATCGACCGAAATTCATTTAGTTGAAGAACGATGTGACTGTATTGCTCCACATAACTCTAGACCAAGGAGGAATTAATAACTGTGTGTAAGAAAGCAGACTTGCTGGGAGACATGCATGAGAGAATAAGCCAGTTCGTGCGTCAACTTTCAAAAAAGTGTTAGCGTTGCATTTTAAGGTTAAATTTGACCAGCTATTGGTGCAGGGAGTTCTACGGTCACGATTGACTTCAAACTTGCAGATATAAAACTAGAAAGCTCTGAGGCTTATTTGCCGAGGTTATTAAAAAATCTGTTTTAGAGTTTCGAAATTATTGACATTTTTTGTAAAAAATGTGGTTTTAAACATATACCAATATCTCAAACACTTTTATACCTACAAAAAATAAGTGTCGACCATTCTTTATTAAGGATGACAAAAATCATGGAAATCGGTTAAATCATTCCTGTCGAAAAACGCGATTAAAAAACATAGCCATTGCGCACATAAATAGGTTCGGGCCACCTTAACATATGCAAAGTGGGGAATAGATTGTAGTGAACAACATCTGTATTAAAGGTATAAGAACAATTAATTTTCACTTCCTTTCCTTGGGAATTTGTTGAATTTATAATTGTACCTTGGACTGTTACTCTCTCGGACTACTCTGCTCCAATCAAGAAAGAAAAGCAGAAAATGGAACGCACATAGAGGAGTAAAACTTACCACAAGGCTGTTGGCTACGTTCCTCAAAAACCTGAAAGGACATAATAAGCGACATTTTATAATTTATTTAACCATTCTGCAATTATAACATTACCTACGCAGAATTACCATCCTCTACTACTGTGGTATCCTTTATTATTAATCAACTGTCTTCAGAACCTACATAACCTCCACAGTACAGCTTTACGAAGCCGACGAATGCTAAGATATGTGTCAGTTACGGTCGCGTAATATTAACCGTGCAACACTTGTAGACATTTAAACTTCGGACGACTTTAACACACAACTTGAGGTCGTTGCGAGCTTCATAGCATGCAGAAGAGAGCAAGCGCAACGAGCTTTCGAGGCCGCAAAGGCTAAATCCGAACCCTCCTCACTTGGGTGGGAGGGGGGGGGGGGGGGGGGGGGGGGCTTCAGGCTTCAGGCTTCAGGTATACGAAAAGGGTACCTTTTCTGACCAAAATGGTATATAAAAGGTAAGCAGTTAGACCTCAGGGCGGAGCCTCCCCGTGTAAAACTTTATTGGGTGCCCTTCCGGAAAGTTTAAGCAGCTTTTTGCCTCCAGGACCAGATTTCCTATTTTAAAAATACGACTTACCATACTATAAGTGTACTGAGTGGGGATCGGTAAGTGCAATGTACACAACGAAAGATTTCTCCCCGTGGGTTGGAAAGTGTTACGAAATTCCACTTGTGCTGTGCGTTGTTCATCTATCAGACGAACTTTCAAATGAGCCTCGAACGGAAGATCTTCTTCATACAACCTGTTAAAAATATAATAATATACACATAAATTTATACAACTAATTGCAAAAACAATGTCGTTAAAAGATGCTAAAAAGAAAAATGAAAAATGAAAAAAAGCCAAATAGGAATAAATTAGGAGATTAGGCATACTGGTAAACCTAAATAGGTTGCATTCATTTGCTAAATGGGCGATTTTAAGGTGTTAAAACAAATGCAAAGTGAAGGCAGACAGTTCAGGCAGGCTTTAAAGTGTGTGTATTTTGGTGTAATAGCTGATAGTCTGATGTTATTAGCAGAGTAATATATAGAGGACATTACATGGCCAGGCGGAGATACGACATTTCTCTTCAAGTGTTGAAAAATAAAAAGTTCATGAATGAGCGCAGCGGACGAATGAAATATTTTCAACACGTGTTATATAAACACCAATGAAATGCCAAATCATTTCACTTAAATATTTTTTGCTGCGAAAGGCGCGATTTATTATGTAGCCATAGCAACGGTGATCTTTTCACATGTGCAAATAACTTGTTATGTTCAGATGTCAAGATATCATGTTTTCGCACGAAAGCTCACCTTGTATTTCATTGATGTTTATATAATAAATGTCATAATCATTATCGTGGTCACTGTCATCGTCATCGTTATCATTAGCTCCATGATGTGAATGATATTCTAGTGAGAGTAATGTTTTCAGATCCTAGACTAAGCTCACTAAGTGTATATGAAGCGTTTTCACATGACGTCATGTCCGCCATGTTGTTGTCCCAAACAAGTCCTGTGGCAGTTGAACCTTTTTCTTAAATAAGAACTTTTCTTTGTTCCAAACATTTGCGTAGCTGCTGGCAACGTGTGTGAAAATGCTCTATATTAGCACGTGAATAAGACGAAGTTGGGAGGCAAGAGATCTCTAGATTACTGTCACGTGATCTATACTGGGAATTTTGACAAAAGCGAAAAGCTTAAAGATCATAACACTGCGCGCTTCTGATTTCGACTTCAACTCTGGCTCCGTCGCTGGTAAAACTGACCAGCCTTGAGACTTACTTAAGATAAAAATCTTCCATTTCCTTCTCCTCGAACGGGCATATTCCCCCTGATACAAATACGAATGCCTTGTCGTATCCTGGGATCATATCTTTTTTCGAGCTTCCATGTGCTATGCCTTCTTGTTTAAGATCCTGAATCACTTGCTTTTTAAGGTGAGCGGAGCAACAAATAAGATGCAAAATGGAAAAAGGACACGGCTGAAAGTAAGCGAAGAAGTGTGCTGGTCTAGGTTGATTCCAAATGAGGCTGTAAAGAAATCGTTTAATCCTCAGTTCATCACCGCTAGAAGTATCTTTACGCCAGTCGAGAAAAGAAAAATACCTAGAAAAAATGAGAACATTAAAGGAAAATAACACAGTTACAAACCATTGATTGAAGCTAAGTAATCGCCGCTTACTGTAAAAGTACAACACAAAAACTTTCGAGCATACCATTGTGAAAGTGTTCCGGGAGGCACACGGTCCATAGGCCATGACCAATTCATCCACAGATTAGAAAAATATAAATGCAATTGCTTTGTTTTTTGGTTAAACCTTTGAAGCTTAACTAGATGGGATACTGGCAGATATTCAGACACTAAACAATGTCACCGTACAACCGCCCATCTGCTAAACGAATATATTCTTTCTTACCCGGAGAACCGTTCGACCTTGAACCTTACAAACTTCCCATCAAAATTTGCAGGTTTCCCAAGACCATCAGTGACCTCAATCCATTCTTTCTGCTTATCACCAGACTTCAGGAACAATACTCTGACACGGCACGTTGTTGGATCTGGCAGCAATACTTGTTGCTCTCGAAAAGAAATTGGTAATTGAATGGTTACAGATCTTGAAAACTGAACAGTCTCAAAACAGTTGATTCGCAGTATAGGTCCAAGAAAAACACCACCCTCTTGAAATTCATCGCTTGGGATTTCTTGAACCTGTATCGTTCGAAAAAATAATCGTCAGCAGTTACTATTAAGTACATAAAGTGGACTCACCTTCAGCTCACCTAATAATAGGGGTGGCAGATTTAAAAAGAATTTTTTATTGTTATTGTTATTATTACCATTATTATTATTATTATTATTATTATTATTATTATTATTATTACTATTATATAAGTTTACTTTTGCACATTTCTTGTTAATTGTCTCCTTCTGAAAATCAATTACAATCTTGCAAATGATCCAAAGATGCTCGTTAAACACAAATCAGTTTTTTTTCTTTTTCTTAACATATTGGTAGCCAGTTGAACAACAACACCATGAGTAGTGAAAGCCAGACCTACTTTCAATTGCAAAGGGAACTCTGCATTAAGAGCAACAGCGTTCTCAGGGATTGTAACTGTCACGCCTGGATAGTCAGGATGACTGAATGAACCGCCTTTGGATGTGATGGTGTAAGTTGGAGAAGCCTTCAGACGACAAACTACTGCATATGTTGAGTACTCAGTGATGTCAGCTTGAGCAACAGGAAAGAAAAAGTCTGGTATTTCCACGTGAGAAGGGAAATCATCTTCAATCTCTGTAAGCGATAGAAGAAAAAGTTTCATGAGCAACTATAATGTTTCCTTCCCTATGGAAAGTTGTTAGAGATTATAGAAAACCAGGATCGAACAAACAAGCCAAAGATCAAGGGGAAAGATCAAACTACTGCACAATGTCTATGCTGTGGTTCAGTATTAAACTCCTTTGTTCCTCGCGAAAGCGAGTTTATATTTCTGTTGGAATTTGCAACGCGCGTGACTCCCACGAGGATCGCAAGAGAGTCCTTATCGGTTCTTTGCTGTAAGTCTGTCGAATTTGCAACGCACATGACTCCCACGAGGATCGCAAGAGAGTCCTTATCGGTTCTTTGCTGTAAGTCTGTCGAATTTGCAACGCACATGACTCCCACGAGGATCGCAAGAGAGTCCTTATCGGTTCTTTGCTGTAAGTCTATCGAATTTGCAACGCACGTGACTCCCACGAAGATTGTAAGAGAGGCCTAATCAGCTCTTTGCTTGAAGTCTATCGAGTTTGGTCGGTGTCCACCTTAACGCCAAGTGCATTTAGGTCTTCATGCAAAAGATCAATTAATGGTCCACTGTACATTATTCTACTCTATAAAGAGACGTTTATGTACCTTCAAGAGAACGTATGTTTTTCGTTCCATCTACGTCTTCCCATTTATTCGTCTCCTTATCAGTTAGCTGTTTTATCACCAGCTCGTAGCCCCGTAGGTTTGTTGCGCTGTGGGATAGTGACAGCTTCACCTTGGAGTTAGATTTCAGACTTTGGCTATCCATGGTGGATAGTTCAATAACGCTGCTAGTAATGGCCTCGTGCTCCTGAAGCGGTGGTGAACGGGCACTGTATTTCCATCTGTGGACAACTGGTGTGGGTTCAGACACAGCATCAGGAAGGAATATCCAGTGAACACTCCCTTGATTGACGACCCAGTTGGTGCCTTCACTTGTCATTTCTCCTCTACAATCAGACGAATTTTACGTTTGTATTGGGACAATTACCTTTTGGTGACTCATGATTTCTCATCCCCAACAAAGAGGGGGCAATGTTTTACTATCCTCTTGACGAAGGATTTCGGACAGTTGTCTTTGCTTTAAAAGTCTGCCGTCTTCAGTTCTTAACGACAAAAAACTGCCTATGAAGTCCAAGGGTGTAAAATATGCTGCTTCACACTGAGTATATATAGAATACATCATGGAAAGTGCGGGTGTACGGGATTTCCGCACGAGCTCAAATCTCACTCGTTCGATTTCTGATACAAAAGTAACGAGTGTGCATATACCCTACAAATCACTTTCCATATGGTACTGCTTTTTATTATATACATATATGTATACTAACACATTCATCATTTTCAATTTGGCAGCCTTTTTATCTCAAATCTTTCCAAATTTCCCGCTAAACGACAAACAAAACTAAGAATATCCTCAACTTATTAGTAGAAGAGTTTGTTAATATTCTTAATAAGGGTAAGGATAAGTTAACTGTTTGCTCTGAATGCAAAATTGAAAATGAATGAATTTAAGTAAAATGGCCGATTTGAATATAAGTAAATAGAAGACAAAGTAGCTCCGATAAAACTACTACTTAAGCTTACGTCTCTTTCTGTTTTTCCCTTTTTCTGTTGTTTAGCTGGCTCTCTACAATTCTCTTCATCGACTGAGAAATACACGAAACTATTCCACTCCGAGGCGTTTTTTAGGAGAAAACTCTTCGAGAAGAGCTTTTCTCGTTTAATGTCTGCGAAATACTCGCAAAGCAAGTTTAGCAGCAAGCTGCAAGCGCCTATAAAAGGCGGAATTTTTGGATAGAAACTCACAAACCTCTGTGACTCCTGATTGGACGTATCATTTTTCTCACAAGTGAAAAAACGTCGATCGTTCGCTCCTCTGATTAGCTAGAACTCATTTGCGTATGAAAATTTGACATAGCTTTTTGGTAAGTGTTTTTCATATATATTTCTTTTTAGAGTAGATTTATAATGTAGATATTGTAAATGAAGAACCTCACTTTGTTGGATACTCTGCAATAAATCATTAGTAGCAGTAGCAGTAGCATTGATGCACTAAACTCTCAGCTCCAAATGTTGATTAACACGTAAAACGGCTGGCACACATGAAAACGCAACGAAACAAGAACACACAAGTGAAGTATGTTAACGCAACTACAAGTAGGCAATTTCAATTTCTTGGGACGGCCGGCGCTTGCGCAGTGTTTGTGCTTAAGACCCTTATGCAACGGGGGGGTATTTTATTTTTGTTTAGGTTGGACGTGTGACTTCGACTTGCTTTTGCTTTTGTACCGCTCGTGTAAACCAGCCAAAGGACACTCCTCTGTTTCAATCAAGCTTCTGTTACAAAACTATCATGGACAAAAGTCTTGAGACACTTTTGCCTTCCTCGGGCGTTTTCCAATTCACACAGGTCGAACCCCTCCCCTCACCCCACAAACAATGTTGGACGAGTGTATCCAGAATTTTTTTCCGAGTTTCAACTTTGTATAGGGTGGGGGGAGGGAGAACTGCAAGAAAATTTCGAAAAGGATGCACTGTTCTAAGAGGGAACCGGGAAATGACAGAAAAATATGAATATTGCAATACTGTCCTAAGGACTTTTGTGCAGGATTATTGTAGCTTCCTTGGTCCCAAAGAATTCTAATTTCATACAAGAAAAGGTTTTAGTGTTTTTAGTGTCTGTGCTTTCGACGCCACTTATTTTCTTACCTGAAGACAACAGAGCGTACGTTCTTAACGTCTTCTTCTGGTTCTTCTTCCATCATTCCTTGGGATTCAAGATCTCCCTCGGATTCAGTTTCATCTTCAAACTCTACTTCAAACTTGTCTTCCCTTCCACCTTGAATCGTTATTTGGGATTCTGCTTCAAGCTCCTCTTCATCTGCTGTCTTGGTAATCACCTCAGCACCTTCGCCTGTTTTTTCTTGGGAATCTACTTGGGGAGTGGCTTGCACGAATGTCTCAACAACGTCGTCTTCAGCTTCTACTTCAATTTCGTCTTCCTCTTTTCCAGTAAAGGAGGGTTTTTCTTGAAAAAATGGATTGTTTTCTATTTAAACATGATTTGAAGATTCAATGTTTTGCAATGACTCAGCAATTTCTCACACAATGAATGGTCGAGTCGATGAGAGTATAGAACTGACGTGATGGTGGTGCACTTTGTTTTGTTCTTTCTTGCGTGCGCGTTTTTCTAATAGACTTAAACTAAACGTCAATATTATTGTAAAAGAAGCAAGTCGAAAACGATTTTCCATGGTCTATACTCTTATCGACCATAGAAATAACGTCAAAATAATCACAATTTTGCAGCGAAACCACTCGCTTGCGGCTGAATGGTGGCTCATGTAGTGGCTCTATGCACTTGAGTTTTGAACATTGTGACGTCATTTCTAAGAACAATAGGAAGCTTTTAAAAGTAATCTTATCAAATTACTCCAAATATGGAATGCAAAGAGACAGCTGGAGGCTACTAAGGTGGCCATAAATAGTTAATGTTGATACTAAAGAGTAATAATTACGGTTTAAATCAAAATAAGGACAAGTATTGTAACGCTGGTGGTGGAGATTGGGATCGACATTGTGGTGATGAAGATTATTAGTAAAGGTGGAGATGATGATGACAATAATAATAAAATATAACGTCGATAATGACTTTGATGAAAATACTGATCACGTCAATGGGGGTAACGAGGACAACAACTAGGGCGAAAAAAGCGGTAAGATATAAGATAAATAACATAGGACAATTTCACACATCAAAATGGAAATGTACCTCTTGTTCGTAGGCTAGCGCCTGGTTGTTTTGTCTCCCTCGAACTCTAAAAAAATTAATGATAAAGAGGGTTAACGTCTGAGTTTTGCACAAGGCAGACAAGTAGAACTTGTTTAATATTACAAATAGGCGCTTGAGTTTGGTGATGCGCTCCTAATTTTAACAGGCTTATCACTTTTTCCTGGCAAATAGTAGTGACAACAACAGCTACACTTTCCATATGTGATTACACTCCAACTTTCAAACTGTACCTACAATACCTGTATGGTTAGTGGATTAACTATATCATCCTCCTCTTTCTGCATGCCTTCATCGAACCAAAGAGCTAAGTTCTTGTACTCATCTCTTAAATCTCCCTCTTCTTCCGTGTCACTAAGTAGATCCAGAATACAATCAATGATTCCTTTGTTGAACGCAGTGAAGCTAAGTGTGGAGACTTTATTTCACGCCAATACGGGACAAAGTTAACTTTCCGTTCACTTTCACACTACGCCTTGTTCTTCTATTTATATGCGTTTTTTCTACTGACAACTCATAAATTGTACATGTGTTTTCACCAGAATAGCCAGGAGAAAACTGATAACCACACCACGATGCTTTTCTTAAAAATTAAAATATCCTGATAGTCAGTTTTAACGGGATATGTCGTCAGTTTTTCTTCGTCGGGGGTTATTTGTTGGTGGGGCAATTATTTCTAAAACAGTCATTGTCATTTCCGGGATGTTTGTTTACATATTCAGTATAACATGAAAATTAGATCGAATCCATATTTGAACTGCGCTGTGCTTTTTAATAATGTAAAGATGTAATTTTTTCTGGTTGCTGGATTCGAAAATTGGTGGTATCAGGATTAGGGGGATTTTGAAATGTTGCGCTGATCAGTGGTCAGAGAAAGTAGATGGATGACAAAATAGTATTTCTTTGTTACATTTCTGATGTTTTTGCTACAATTCTGCAACAATAGGAGCTATATTAGTCCTTAGAAGCTATATTAGCCCTTCAGAGGACTTCACTCGAACGAAGGGGTGACCTTGCACCCAATATAAGCTTACTCGGCATATATTGTTATCTGGTTCATCGTTGTATATCATTATAACGTTATTTGAACGTGGTTTCAAGTACTTTACACGCTTTTGTGGTTTCCTACCGTGTGGCACGAAAATTTTGCGGGTTCTAATTTTTGCGATTTTTGCGGTTTTTTCCGCGCAGCGATCCGCAGAAATATTAAAGGAGCTGTGTCACGAAATTCAGCCAAATTAGGAAATTACAAAATGCCCGGTTAAATTAAGAGAAACACAAATATAACCGCTTAAAACTTTGAAGTAAGGTTAAAATACGATAACGAAAACAACAGATGCCACGGATGGGCAAAATTGAAGAAGATTGAAACGGATTGAAATTAGGGTTTTTGAAAACTGTTCAGCCTAACAGTTTTTCAAAGTTGATCCCTGCTGCTTGCAATTTCAAAAATAATGCTCAGGAGACATATCTGTTTGTTTCGGATCTCTGAATTTTGTCATTTACAAGTAATTTCGTTGCTTACTTTAAGTTCTATAGCGATTGAGGGCGAGTAATTGGCAAAATTAAAGAAAATGAACTGGACTGCCGTGACACAGCCCCTTTAAAGTTCCCGCAAATACTAAAAATTATCGCAAACATTTTTCCCGCAAAAATTTACTCCAGAGAAAATATTCTCTAACTTAAATTCGCTACACAAAAATACAGCTGTACTAAGAAATCGTGTCTGTTCAATCACAACTTGTCTCTTTCATTTAGAAACAACGAATTAATGGATTATTGCTTGAAAATATGTATTTCTATTACACCTACTAAAAAAAAAACGAACCTTTCCAAAGATGTTGACAAAACTCCAACGCTTCTCGCCTGAATTTCTCTTTGTCAACTTCTTTGATCTTCAAAAAATCATACATGTCAAAAACGCCTTTAATAATGAGTCTCCAAACTTCACTATGGTTCCCTGCAACTAACAATTTCTCCATTTCCCAAGCTGTTAAGAAATAGTCCAAGGCTTTGTGATAAAGCCCATAAGTTTGCTTGAAGGACTCCTAGTTGAAAAATGCTTCGTACGGTATCCGGATGTGTTCCAAGCCTCTTTTGTCTGATGTTGTATGCCTTTTCTGCCGGCTCAACGGCTTTATGGTACTTTTCCTGACGCATCAAAACATTAGCAAGATTTCTACAGAAAAGTGCTTCATCTTCATATCCTGAGATTTGCAGATCCTCCAAAAGACTTAATGCCTCTTTGTACCATTTGACCGCTTCTTCATACTCTCCTTTTGCTTCGTAAACTGTGCCAATTTGATTCTTGTATACTGGCATGTCATAGTAATATTCAGAGCCAGACAGTTGCTCTCGCACCTTCAGCGCCTTAGTGTAGTATTCGAGGGCTTTCTCTACGTTGTTAACTCCGTAATAACAATTACCTAGAGCGTTATAACACCTGGCAAGATTGGTGTCAGGTTTCGACGGACGCTCCATAAGGTCCAAAGAAGACTCAAGGCATTTAATTGCTTTCTTATAGTCTCTGTTTTGATAATAGATGTCTCCCTCAACATACAAGAAAAACCGTTTAGTCTCTTTGAAATATTCGGAAGATTGATCCTGAACTTGTTCTAATGACAAGGACGCCTTTCGCAGCAACTCAAACCCATCAAGAGGGCCTTGAGTCTCTGACACCAGCCTAGCCTCCCAACATCGTAGCTGAGCTCGAAATAAAGAACCTGGAAGCAAATGAAAAAAGAAAAATATGTCACACTTATTATATGGAAAGTATTTCTCAAGTAGCACTTCTAATAGTCTTTCATTTTTCCCTTTTTTCTCTTTCTTTTAATCTTAATCACCACTGGTTGCTTATTTCAAGACATTTTTTAAGACAGTTCTTATGCCCACAAGGCGATCACAAGGCGGTTCAAGGGGGTGGCAACATCAATAGTCCTAGAAACTGTATAGACGGTAATGGTTCCTACACGGAGAGGCAAATGGCTTACCTAAGTTTCCATCATCTCTGCACACCTCCGCCCAGGAATGGAACAACTTAGCCTGTTTCTCCCCAGTCAACATGGCGTTGAAAAGGGATACAACCAATGCCTTTTCTTGGTATCAACCTGGGACACTGAAGTACTCTGGTAACAAAGAGCTGTCAATTGTAAACTCATAGTTTTGGCGATCTCTTTCAAACTCAAAGAATGCTTTAACATAATCAGACTCTATGAATCCTGCAATTCTTTTCATCTCCGACAAAAAGTGCTCGTTAAATCGTCTTTCTGCTTTGGTGTAAGATTCACAGAACTTTGCATCATTTGCAATGCTCTCAGCATACTTTTTTAAAAGCGGATGAATGTCATACATCATCTGCTTGTCCTCTCCATTAAGCACATGTTGAGTGATTTCACTAGTTGTCAGTCCTTCAAGTTGGGCTACAGCTTCTGGTATTCTAATCCCAAGAACTTTGGCTGCTGTGGTGGCAGAAAAGGGTCCATGGGACAAAGACAGTGATACAGCAGATATTCTCAAACTATCAGACGGGAGAGTGTTGAACATTTCTCTGATTACTGACACCTGACTTTCATCAACTCCTTCTTCTCTAAAATCAAGAGGTTTTTCTTCCTTGTTCTCTGTCAAGTTAGAGTTGGAAGGAGTTTGGGTTTCCTTTTGAGAACTAGTCTCTGTTACTCTAATCAAATCATTGGGTGACTTTCGTCTTTGTCTCAAAATTGCAGCTGTTCCTTTTAAGAGCAACGGAACTCCTTTACAGATCCCGAGAAGCTTCTCTCTCTGCCACGTATTAACATTTGAGGTTTTCCCAGGGAGCAAAATTTTTTCAGAAAAAAATTTTTCAAGAGGTTGTAATTCATAGTCAGTCACGGTTTCTTTAACTTTTATCTCAAACCTCGAGGTGAGAAGCATGTTCAATGATCCTTTCTCGTACTCATATCCTGAAAGCTTGTTTAGAAATTGAATTAACTGTATCCTTAAGTTCTTGCCCTCCTTCCCCTTTCCTTCAGTAAGCTGCTCGACATTATCAAGTAGAAAGAGTACAGGCTGACCGTCGCTCTCGTTTTCGATATACTTGCGAATTCTTCCAACAACATAGTCCATTGATAGAACAAGATGCGTGACACTTAGTTTTAGCGTACCCATAATGTTAAGATAAACTTTTCCCATGTCTTTAGTTTCTCTCAAGTCAAAGACATGTTTCTTTCCAATCCACTTTGCATAAATTTTCTTGGCAAGAGTAGTCTTTCCTATTCCAGTGGTTCCATACAAATTGACAACAGCATTTTGCTTACAGTTGAGGCTTCTCATTATTTCTTGGATCTCATTACTTCTTCCTTCCACTTTAACATCCGTTTTAATCTCTGATGGTCGAGAACCCTTGAAGTCTTCAATCCTTCTGTTAATTACATTTTGGTTGATTGATTTTGAGGCGACAAACTCGTCGAGCAGTGTCAGGTTCGAACTCGAAACATAACCGAAGTCATATAAACGATCCAAACACGACAACAAATCTTGATTTCCCAGCGATTTAAATTGTTCTCCGTAAATCGTCTTCACATATTGCACCACATCTTCCGCTTCGGCTGGATAAAACATCAAAGATATGTCCCTAAACAGTTGATTTAAGTCAGGTAAGCTTTCCACCACCACACCGGACGCCATCTTTGAATACGCCGCTGACCAAAACGAAGGTTCAGAAAACCCGTGAGTCAATCCGGAAGTAGAGTAAACGTCGGTATTATCGCGTATCGGGGAAGAGGGGTCATATCTTACAAATATCGTAAGATTTGGATGGGTAACCCACCGAGAATATCGTCGTGAAGGTCCCTACTTTGTTCTTTCTTTTAGTTCTTCTTCTTTTTTGTGTATTGCGTGGTGTAACCAAAAGCTGTCCACGATATAAAGATTAAGAGCACGTGAGCGATGGAGTGAGCGAAAGAGTGAATTTGCAATCGAGTTCAATATTAATTAAACTGGTTCATAACGCTTCGACAGCGTATCAAATTATTTTCAATCTTTGCTTCCTGCGTAGTCTATAAAACGTTTTACTACCATTAGGGAGAACAAACCTTGTCACACTTTCCAGGAAAGCTCTTTGAAAATAACTAAGGCAATTTATTAATTAAAAAAATATTCTGAGAAACGTATTTGTTTAATTCACGGGAATTTTTTACCTTCTCTTGCATTAATTCATACTCTTCGCTTGAAAAAACGTGGCTGTCTATACGAAACAGGATATCTCCCGGGCTTTAAGTTTTCCTCGTGTATTTTGCAGTCAATCGGAATCCGATTGACTGCAAACAAAATAGCCTCCATCTCGAGGGACAACTTGAAATCGAGGCAAATGCGGTGATATACATACAGTCCGAACCTCTCTAATACAGACACTGAAGAGACAGAGCGGAGTGTCCGTATTAGAGAGGTGTCCAAAGAAGGTCACGATGATGACGTCACTTTTATGACTCCACTTAAAGTTTTAAGTGTTCAGTAGGTATTGCTTTATAACGAAACAAGCTACAGCGCAATGCTACGTTGTAACGTAAAGCACAATTCTGAAAGCATCTTTCGCTATTTTCAAAGTGCAGTAAACAGTAACTAGAGTACAAAATGTAATAGAAAAGATCTTTTTGCTATCTGTAGTTATTGAAGCCTTCAAAAAGTCGGTCATGTTCATATGTACAGCTTTCGCAAATCGTTGTTTGATATGTAGCGACTGAGCTTTATATCACCTTGCATAACTCATCAACCAGACTAGACGGGATTTTCCCTGTGCAGATTCACCTGATCGGGATCCGGGATTCGGGATTCGGGATTCGGGGTTCACCTGATCGCAGCAATGCCCGTAATAAAGAGGTTAAGTTTATAAGAATTTACTCTCTGGGGCCGAGATTTAGTGTCCTTTGTCCATATTATAGAGGATCTTTTTAAAGAAAATATATGAAAATTTTTTCGGGACATTGAAAACTGTACGTAATAGAGAGGTGTCCGTATAAGAGAGGAGTCCGTACCGAGAATTTCGACTGTACATACATCCAAAAGTCTCAAATGAGGCTGGCTTCGGGCGCAGGTAACCCAGACTGGTCAAGTAGGCGACACGAACTAGTCTGCTGCCCAGCAACAAGGGAAGGACACAGCATTATACTTCTAGTTTGTTAATAGAATACTACTATTTTTTGTCAAGATTTGCCTTCATTTTTCACTTGGAATGTATATTTTTTGGCCAGTTAATGACCATATAATGGCGTGAATTTATGTTCTCGGATTTGCTGATGTGTGAATACTCTAAATGTATTAAAATCAGGATACGCTTACCCCTCGGCCGGTACATAAATGTCCCTAGCCTGCGAACGCTTAATTGCTAAATGCTTAACTACTCAAGACATACCAAACAAATTTCCAGTTATTGTAGTTAGTGTTTTTGTTTTTCTTGCTTGCTTATTTGTTTGTTTTTCCCTCAAGAATTACTGGCTAGAAATATTAACATTCTGATCACAATATAGACTAACCATAGGGTAGGGAGTGACATAACCAAAGTGTAGGGTGTGCGGGCGACAACGATCGGAAATCCAAACGCTTCAGTGCTCCAACGCTGTGCTTTGCGTAATTTTCACGTGACAGGTGGCCAAAACACGCGTGATCAGATTACGAGGGATGGAAGGTCCAAACGCGCGTGATCAAAGTGCATTCTATGCATTCCATTCATTCTTAGTGGAAGTCCAAACGAATGCTGGCTACATACACGCGATGCATGCGTAATAACAACCTGGACATCAGGATTACGGGCGACAAGAGGAGATCGCAAAAATGCGATCAATGAATTACTTGTTTTAAGTTAATTTATCAAAGGATAAAAGCGCTGATATTAATACTGCAATTCTTTGGGAGCCACCTAACAATTTCAATTGTCCAAGAATTAAATACGCAAATAGAAAGCATAGTTTACCTCTTTGTCTTCAGTGACCATTCTTGGTATAATCGGTCGAAAAAATGTGGTCTTATATCTGGCACTATACCATTTAAGGCCTTGAGAGATGTAGCCTCTAGCGGCAGTTGTTCGAAAACTGACCAGTCATATGCCCAAGTAACCTGTTATGTTTCTTATTCTTAGGTACCTAGGAATCAGGAATTTCGATTACGTTGCGCTAATATTAATGTTGTTTGGCGCGCGTGATTTGTCTGTAAGCCTGAGAAAACAGCCGACATTTGGTGACGCAGCCACAGGTTTCCCCGCTAAATGACGTCTGAGAAACTAGCGCAGAAATTCCATACTGATGACGCGTCACTACCCAGATCTGGATAGTGCGTCCGATTGGTCGTGCCGCGTGGGAAATTTGGCTCAACCAATCAGAAGCACTACCCAGATCTTGGTAGTGACACGTCATCGGTATGGAATTTGTGCGCGCGTTTCTCAGACGTCATTTGGCGGGGAAACAAACTGTGGTAGCGTCGCCAAATGTCGGCTGTTTTCTCGGGCTATTTGTCTGTTAACTGAACGAATCAATCATAAGAGAATAGAACCCTACTGGGGGGCCAAACCACAAGATGCCTGAAACAGCGAACAACAGTACTGACGTCACTAACGTGACGCTTTGAAATTATATAGCACCGATAAGGAACCAGAATGTAATGGTGTAGTCCAGACCCATGATGGTTTATTTACACTGAATGTAAAAAATGATTTATAAAATATAGATGCAACAGTTCACGGTAGGAACTCTGGTCTAATATAACCTTAAAGATATTATATCAACCAACAGAAGGTGAAGGCTAAGGCAGCAAATCCCCCATAGATCCTATTCTATACGCAATCTCTCTGAGGGTCAGCTCTCTCTTGGTTCGGTTAGAGAGTTTAAGCGCCAGTGAGAAATTCAAACTAAGATCTTTTTAAGCTTCAATGCTGTAACTCTGGAATTTCTACAGTGGACTAGAGGGCGCACTTTAACAAAAAATCATATGTCAAAGTTTTTCATATCTTGACACTATTGCAGGGAAAATGACGTCGGAAATTTGGCACCAGAACTTGGTTTTATATCATAATGGGACACCTTAAGACGTCAACTGAAAGATACGGCTTTAAAAGGCCTCCAAACTATAAAGAAATAAAACATGTCCATGCATCCACTCAAAAGATATAACATTGCAAAATGTGACACTCACACCATTTTGTTACAAAAATAACTTTAATAGGAGGGACAGCCTAGGAAATAAGGCCTAAAAGGAATTTGTTTTGCTTAACCTTTTAAAGGCTGCGAAAGCTAAGTTATTTTAAAGAAGACAAAGTGAAAGGATACACTCGGTAAGATAACAGGAGTAACTGTTCTATTAGTTTGTGTATACCGTAAAATTCCAAAAATAAGCCCCTCCATGTATAAGCCCCTCCAAATAAAAGCCCCCCAATCCGGTAACGCAAAAAAACCCTCCGTTAAATCGCCCTTCCAAATATAAGCCCCCCGGAGGCTTGCACTTGGAGAATTACCCTCAAATACAAAGTAAAATAAAGCAAAAACGGTAAATTTACTTCCAACTATAAGGCTAGCCCAATCGGTTTTGAAGCGCAAATTTCCTTCCGTAGATAAGCCCCTCCGAATATAAGCCCCTCAAAAAGGGCCCTTGAAAAATATAAGCCCCGGGGCTTATTTTCGGAATTTTACGGTATTTTGAAGTAAAATATATCTGACTGGATTTGATACAAGGTGCCTCTGCCAGTAGCATTATGAATATGAGTCGAGCAGGGAAAATTCCTTGACTTTGCACTGCTTTCTGACTGGAAACTCTAATCAAATTGACAAAATCTTCCCTCCCTACCCCCTACTTTTGACACAAAAAAAGCCAGCCAACCACCCATAGTTAGGTATGGGTCTGGGCTCTCTGCTGACGCCTAGCAAGACGTCAAGCTCCCTATTTGTTTTTCGGCTACACGGGCTTAAACACTGGCCATGCCCGTGTTTAAGTTAAAATAACTTAGCGGGCACCTTTTAGCAAAATCACACAGATATATATTTTTCGAAACAGATGGCGAAACACGGATCAGCTAAACATTACATAGGTTAACTAAGGATTTGAGGACTAAAACGATTAGAGAGAGAACTTAAAAGAGGGACCTTAAAAACAACAAGATTTAACCACAGTCATGGCCACGCCCACCATGTTACAACATCTTCCATGTTACAACAACCAAACACTAAGATGCGGAACTGTTTTCTCTCCTGACTGGCTTGATCCAAATTTGCGTACTCCCAAAAGATTCCAGGTGTGATGTCTATCACATCTTCATCTCTACCGTACAACCGAAGATTGGCTGAGACAGCTTCCTTTAGCTTTGGTCCAATGGCAACGACGACATCAGCTTCCTTACACAAATCTATTTCAGTTCGGTGCTTATCCTCGCCTTCAGGTATCGCTGTTTCGTCTTCCTTAAACATTGCAAGCTCTTCAATGTCAGTGTGTACTATATGAACTCGTCTGCACTTGCGTTGTTTTGCTATGACATGGGCTGGTGCTCCAAGCTTCTGACCATGGCTTACAACAATACCAATAACGAGATCTTCAGGAGGAAAACACAGTTTCATGATGCGATCAGACAGGAGCATCGCCTCTGGTGTGGCAAGACGCACATTACATTCATTAGCTTCTTGCTTCTTCAATTCAGTGTAGTTTGGCAGTAGGATAGTTACTTCAACCGCAGGCTGACGTGCCAGGTTTTTTGCTAATTCCCTGTTCAACGTAGACAATCCGTCCTTTGAAGATCCCCATTCATCTCCGACTAGTGTTACCCTTAAACGGCGTCTCGCGAAAGAGGCTGACCGTCCATCAGTAGCGCCTTCCTAAAGACGGAGAGAGAGAATTAAAAGAAATCAACTTCGACGTAAGCTAATAATGCAAAACATTCGTTATATTTAATCTAATTAATTTACCGTAACAGCCGTACTTTTACGAGGCGAAAACCACAAAATAAAAACTATTATCGAGAGCAGCCCATACCAACTTTTCAGTCAAACACACCGAAGGATTGTTAGTGTCTTAACACTTTATGCCTATGGTTTATCTGCATCCTTAGCTGATATCCAATCAGACCACACGATCAAGAATTCAGCTTATTTTGTTCTATTGTTAACAAAGGAAAAGGTTGACGGAAACAAGGGCACTGTACTATTGGATGCCGAATCTTTGCCTAGAAATGTTCCGACTGAAGACGATGTGCAGATGGGTTAGACGATACTAGAGAGTAGCGGGTGGCCCAAGCCACGCCAACCGCACAACTTCGTTTAACACCTTCAAAGATTGCGCGCATAATAAGGAAAAATCAAAATTTTATTAAGAAATTATGCCCTTACAAGATAGAATACCGATCTATTTTAGATTATGATATTATTTTGGCTCTTAAATATATAGTGCACTTGTACAATATAAATCTAAAAAACCTGGTACTCATTTTGGTGGCACAAAGACGGAGGTACGTACATCACAACTATATATGCAAAAACACATGCCTTTAATTTCAAAGGTGACTTTGCTTTAAATGCAACATCATTCTCAGGGTCTGTAACTGTCGCTCCTGTATAGTTAGGTTGGCCGAATGAGCCGCCAGATGATGTGACGGTATAAGTTGGAGACGACTTGGGACGGCAAACTACTGCGTATGTCGAGCAATCGGTTGTGTCAGCTTTAGCAATGGGAAAAAAAATGATCCGGTATTTCCATCTGGGAAGGGTAATCATCTGTGATATCTGTAATCGATATACCATGCAAATAGAAAACAACCTTCATAAGTACTTATTTTGAAAACTAGGTCATTATGGTATTCGTGGAATTGCAAATGACTGCTTTACTTCCTATTTGCACAATAGTAATTGACATTGTAATTGCTCAAGGAGTCCCTCAGGGATCTCTGCTAGGTCATCTTCTATTTCTCTAACTCTTGTATATTAATGACTTCATTAATTGCAGCAAATTATTTGACTTTCACAATTTTGCAGATGGTTAAAAGAAGATCTAAAGATCAAAGAAGCTCTAAAATCAGCGAGTCGTTTTCGCTTTATAAAAGCTTTTAAAAGAATCTGTCATCTTCAAATATTGATTGTTCCTTGGCATACTTTATGCAGCTAATTGTGTGCGCAGCCATCGTTTTGCTTCTTTTTTTGTATTAGTTTGTGTATTTGTTTATTTATTACAACTTAAATATCTAGTTACTTTTTTAAATGCTTTTTTGTTTTTTCCCGCATGGCCCAGCCGCTCAGGGCGATTAGCTTTTGCTATTTCTGAGTGGCTGTGCTCTCTTTTTTCCGCAAATATTTCCTTTAAATTATGTTACTCCTTCTTTTGTATCAAGAGCACAATAAAGATTGTTGTTGTTGTTCCTAATTGTCAAATTAAAGTTACGACTACTACGCTGTGGTTCCATGTCAGACTCCTTTGTTTTAGGTATGATAACGCATTGCAATAAGTGGAGAGCATACTGCACTGAAAGGTTTATCGATAACCCGCTTGTTATTCTACTTTAAAATAAAGCTTCTGCAAGTTTTCTATTGGATCCTTTTCATAGTGTAACAATATGAAGTGAATGCTACGCTGCTGGCTGAGATTGGTCGTTGCCCGTGGTCTGATTGGAATAAAGACACGGATTACGTGAAAGGCAATTAGTTTTTTTCAAAATGGGGCGCAGTTTTGAAAATGTTTTGCGAGATTATTTAGGATTGAGCACGGTTGACAGATGCTGTTTACAAGTACGGAAAAGGAGAAATCAGCGAGACAAAGAGAGTTCTTGAGCGACTTCAAATACCCAGACTAACACAAATCTACAAAACAGTTTTCATCACTACGAGAAAATAATTACGCGATCTTTCTGATTTGAACAAGGGAATGCCTTCGAAAAGTTCCGGAGAAACAAAGAGGTAAGGAGATGCTGAGGCGGCAAACTGGAACAAACCTTCAAACAGTCGAGCGCTACAAGGCAAGTTTGTCGTTTTTCTTTTTTTGTCCATTGTATATAAAACAAAAACGTTCCATCTTGCCGTGTGTCTGCTTGTAATAGAACGCAGAAGATGTCAACATCTAGGAGGAGCTTTTATAGACGTCAAGCGTGTGTTATTTTTTTAGACACCGTGGAAAACCATCTTCTCCTTCTTCCTTTTACTACGTGTAAATCAATACACATTTGAGGTCTACAGAAAAAGCTGAATACACTCTCTTTCGGTCCGTGCATCTACGATTAGTTTTTTGTAGACCTCAAGCACGCATTTATTTTCTTATCGAGAAAAAAAGAAAACCAACTAAATACAGAAACTAATCTCTATACCTTGACGACAACGTAGGTCCAAAGTTCCATTCACGTCGACCCATTCATTGCTCCCATTGCCAATCAACATTTTTATCACTGGCTCGTGGCCCCGTGTGTCTGTTGCTTTGTGGGATAGCGACAACTTCACCTTGGCGTTGAATTTTAGACCTTGGCAATCCATGGAAGTTATTTCAATAACATTGCTAATAACGGCCTCGCGTTCCTGAAGCGGTGGTGAACAGACACTGCTTTTCAAACTGCGGACCAGTATTGGCGTGGGCTCAAACACAGCATCGGGAGGGAACATCAGGAGAACACCACTTTGTTTAACGGCCCAGTTGGCACCTTTACTTGTTACTAATCCTCTGGTTAAAAAAAAATCAACAGTTACCGTTCTTATTGTTGTTTTCTTTCTCTTTTGTTTAAACAATGTCTTCACACAAAGCCGGCGAGTAGGATATTCCGAGTATGTTCAGTGTGTCAGGGGTTTTCGACAACAAACAAAAAAGAATGCGTTTGAAAAGTATTATTTTGGTAAGAGCTGTTAATATCACACTTAGACTATAATATGCAATCAGTGCAGATCTCAAATAGGGTGTTCACAACAAGGGACCGAAAAAAAGTATACTCTTGAGAAGAGTCGAAGTTCTCTGCTGGATTTTCAGTCCAATCCGGTGTTAACGGGATACTATATACCTAACGGCAAGTTTTGCTCAAAAGGTAGTATTTGCAATATTATTACGGAAAAATAACAAAATGCTCAGAGATTGACTGTGTGACCTTGGTCGCTAAAAACAACAAAGCGGTTGAAGCAGAAGGGTTAGCTTATCCGTATGTTTGCATAACACAACATCCGGGATTCAAGACTTGATTTATCACGCGCTGAGCGCACCTAAGCTGTTCAGGCCAAGCTTCTATAGACTATGCTTGACCAAAGGGGATAATATATCAAGATTTATTTATATACATGACGATTTTTTATATATATATCAGGACATACAGATATAGATCAAGATTTATTTTTATAAATCAAGATCTATTTATATATATCAAGATTTATATATATATATATTAAGATTTATTTATCTACATCAAGTTTCATATATCAGTGAGAAGATTAGTTTACATCAAGATCCATATACATCGAGATTGTGACAGGCTTACTATGAGCTATGGGCTCTCCAGTTTCTGTTGTTGTAGCAGAAATTGTCATGCAAAACATCGAGGAACAAGCCCTAGCTACCTACACGCGAACTATACCTATCTGGTTACGTTACGTTGACTACACATTCACCGCCGTACACAAAGACGGAATCGACGATTTTCACGAACACCTTAACAGGCAGAACGCGGACATACAGTTCACCAAGGAGATCGAAGAAAATGGTAAGATACCTTTCCTAGACTGCTTGGTCACTCGCGACAACAACAAACTACAAACGACTGTTTACAGAAAACCGACACATACCGACCGATTACTAGACCAGCCTTCGTACAACCCGACCTCTCACAAGGCTACCACTATACGGACTTTGACGAGGCGAGCGCAACTAGTTTGCGATTCACCTGACAGCCTACAAGACGAGACTGATTATCTTTACAACGTTTTTAGTAAGAACAATTACAACACGAACTTTGTTAGACGGAACACCCACAGCAACACTGACACTCAGACGAACGTCAACTCTGGCCCTGTTACAACAGCTACTGTACCGTACATCAGAGGTACCTCTGAAACTATTGCACGTATATTACAACCTCACAATATACGTGTTGCACACAAACCCATAACCACTTTACGACGCCTGCTTACTAATGTCAAGGACAAAGACAAACCGGAGGACAGACAGGGAGCAGTATACAAGATCAAATGCTGCGACTGCCAGGCTTCTTACATTGGTGAAACCGGCAGAAACCTTAGCACGCGACTGACCGAACACAAACGAGCAACGAGGAATGGTGACGTCAACAATCACATTGCTGAGCATCATTTACAGACGAAACATCAAATTGACTGGGACTCTGCGACATGTATAACGTATTCTACAGACTACCATCAACGTCTTACTTTGGAAAGCTGGTTCACTAACTTAGGACAAACGCCACTGAATCGTAGCCAACAGTTACCAGCGCCGTACAAACGACTTATTGACGGGATTAAGCGAAACTAACTACGAGAGATCGACTGGAGAACTGACAATTTGACTAACAATAGACGACTACTTAACTGTAACAATAGACGGATCGAAACGCACCAATTACTGATTACGAGTCTTCATAGCCAATAACACCGCGGCTTAACTGACAGACGACCAATAACATCTTGACTTTATTGACCAATCAGATCAATAACCAGAGTATATAATACCATCTACTGACGTGATACAACTCACTTTGACTCTGAAGATGACTACCGCACAGGTTGTCGAAACGTCAGTCACTGTCAACAACAACAGTCCTATTCAGGACTACGTTCACCCGGACGATCAAACTCAACCTACTTTTGAAATGACTCCTGGGTTCAAACCTTTCACAATATAAATAAATCTTGATATATATATAAATAAATCGTGGTGTATATATGGTAAATCTTGATTTATACAAGTAAGTCTGGATGTATATAAAAATATCTTGACATATTGTCCCTTTTGGACAAGCACACTAGACCTTACCTGCATTCCTCTCCAGTAATCACACCCAACGAAACGAGATCGAGGCTTGGGTTAAAAATTTCATACAAATCACTGTATTTTGTCACACAAGCCTCGAGTTGGTGTCTCAATTTACAGAAGGCGGGAGCGGTCTTTTAGAGAAGCCGTTCCCAATTCTTGTGTTCAAAATATGGACATCACTTTTCTTGGTGTCTTCAGGAATGAGGTTCAAGTGTCATTTGATTTTGCAGCGACTTATTTAATTACCTGAACACAACAAAACGTTTCTCGTTAAACTCTCCTATTGATCCTCCTTTTATCACTTCGCTAAATTCTACTTCAGTGACCTCTTCTTCATCTCCTTCGGCTCCAGTTTCATTTCCGGACTCCGTGTCTTCTCCCGATCTTCCTTCAATGGTTTCTTGCGATGCTGCTCCAATGACCTGCTCACCAGCCAACTCAGCCACTAGTTCAGACATCACTCTAGGATCTTCTTCTGATTCCGCTGTAATCACAGAGAAAATTTGGATAATGACGATGACGATAGTAATAAAGAGAAAAAGAGAAGTAAAGTACCATAAACGTAATGACATAGGCTATTTTTAGTTAGAAGCTTAAAAAAAATCACGATATGTTACTTTTCTGTCTAAGAGTCGCATCTTCACGACGTCCAATCCAAGAAGCCAACTCTTTCATTTCACTAAACAAGGTCTTCATCTCAACAGACTCGTTTCCACTGCGCCTTTTTTCCAACAATCTTTTACTAAAGCTCGAAGCTTCTTTTCGATATCGTTTTTTGAGTTGTTCCATTTTAAGGTCCTTGGAAATTTGGAGTATCCCCTTGATTGTTCTCAATCTGGCCATTACGTTTTCCGTTAAGAGTGTGTCCATGAGAGAACCAGGCAGGGGGTGATAATGCTCAAATCACGGATTTCGCTCAAACTTGGCGCAATTGATGGGTTTGGTGAGATATTAACCTCGACAAAAAATAAGGTCGCAATATTGAATTCCCTGGGATTTACAGGGCCCCCCCCCCCCTAAAAATCACAAAATCTACTCATTTTTGCATAATTAATTAGCTAACTTTGGCTTGGCTGTTCAACAAGTAGAAAAGACAACTTCAAATCTAATCAACTTTATCATCTTCTATGTTTATCAGACTTAATCCTCAGTAATTTATTTTTACTCTCTAATTCGATCTCTTCCTATTATTTAGCCTAAAGTAAGGTCATCTTCTCACTGTTTTGACCAAACCCTAAATTTAAGGTATTTTAGTCGCTAACATCTCCCATGAGCAACAACCTATGTACTTAATTCTCACATATTCTTTGAAAGACATCTTTAAGGTTATCAAATCAATCCTAAAATATTTGGGCAATCTCATACTTTATCAGTAATGACGTATTATGTACATTTGACTTGACGCTTATTTGTCGTTTGACCAAAATTGGAAGAAACGTAACATTCGTTTTTTTAATCAAAAATAGCACAAAGTTGGCGAGAAGTCACAAATCAGATGCCTCATTATCGATACTAATAGCGGAATTGTTAGAAAGTGTCACCTGAGTCATGATTTCTGTGTTATTTATGGACGTTTTGATGGATATTTTATGGAATGCTTGAGTAAACACAAGGAGCAAACGATTTAGTTCAAAACTTCGATCGGTCCAACTTGTAGGTGCTACAAGACCCCAAAACGATAAAAGATAGTGAATAAATGTTACATACACGTCTCTCAGATGCTTTAGTCCAGGTTGGCTGCTCCAGTTTTGTCTGGTCCTCTGTGGCGTTACTATGCGTTACTTTGTGACGAGGTAATGAAACATCTTGAAACATTGCAAAATTAAAAGTGTCGGCTTTTCACCGAATATTCGAAGTCTTTGACATAAGTTGTAGTCAGAGGGAACAAAATGATTCTCAAAGGACAAGAAGGATCACGGACAATCCGTCTATATCTATGGAAAACAACCACCTGCTCGAACACCCTCCATCTTTGTGACTTTAGACTCTGCCTAAATGATAGAATCTGTTACGCTGGACTACCGGACTACGGAATGCGGAATACACTATCTATTGTTCGTACGCGCCAATATCCTGTTATAACTGGTGTGTCGAAAATCGGTTGTAAAAGTCGTGTTACTTGAAGTTTTGAGTTTATTCGATGTTGACATTAATTACCATGGTAACAATTGTCCATAATAGCCGTTTTTATAGTCAGACCAGACCGTGTCATGCAATTTTCGACAATTAATGACTTGCCATTGGATATACTTACTTACTTACTTATATTTTAATCCTCGTAATCTTACAACTATACAGGATGGTATCTGTATCTGGGTAAATTATTGACTGCAAAACGATAACAATAACCGTCTAAAAGTGTTGAGGAAAATTAAACTTCTGAGGAATACAAAAGACCCAACAGGGGGCACTAATAATGTATTGCAAAAAAAGTCGGCTAGACTTCTTTAGCTATTCAAGGAAGGTGTAAATTAAGAACAGTTTTTTGAACACAGACTAATACACAATATTCACTTCTCATTTAAGCTGTCATTTTCGGATTCATACATTATAGAAGTTCTCTTAACGGGCGCTCTCGTATATAGCGAATAGCTCTACTTACGACCGCCATCACAAAACCCCGTTTCAACTCCCACAGGTGCACAAACTGTGGATTTTTACATTCCCGTAGGCGGCCGCGGACACTCAAAGGGTTTACCGGTGAATTAGATGTTAGCTTTGATTTAAAGCTCTCGTAAGCAGACACCCGGAAGAAAATCTTATCCCTCCTCTGAATGTTGTGCTTTTTTTTATATTATGTCCACAGTCATATCGCTGTTTGTCACTGTAATGAATCATTCTTATATATCCGTTTTAGAGTTACCGTTTTTTCACATACACGTCCGGTTACACTTGAAAATACAAACTGAATTGTATGCCTTTACCTAATTGTATGCCTTTACCTAATTTCAATAATGCAATGGTCTGATCTCTGCGTTCCCTGTATGTCCTGCGCTCCTCGGAGTATCAGAGGAACTTTAGAAACAAAATAGATTTGTCTATAGTATATTGTAACTTAAAAATTGCATCAGTACATTCACTCCAAAAAGTAGATGTTTCCGCACTTTTCCTCTTTAGAGACCTCCTGCAGTTCGTTTCTCCTAAAACCCTAATTTTCCTTGAGCAACCCCACGGGCATTATTTACTGGGTGTCTTCCGACCACGCACGGACCGGAACATCAAATGTCTGTAACTCAATTGTCGTGTCTGTCCATAATTCAACATCTGCCTGCCTCAGCACGGCACACTAACTTGGGCACTAAACTGGTTTTGGTGCCCCAAGAGTACCAAAAAGGCCCTTCCGAGGATGTCTAGGATGAGAAATTTGAAATCTAAGTATCACAGTTGAAGTAGCTCTTGAGGGAATGCGGGAAGGGTGTTAAACATATGGAAGCGGTTGTTTGAGAAAAAGATCTAACTCAATGTGAAAGTGTGGTGTATTTTGAATTCTACTTGGGAACATTACTGCCATAGTTAGGCTGTATAAGACCCCCAAAAGACCGTGCTAGGTAAAAAATTCAGTGTTTATGACAGTCAAATCTGGTGCCAGCAGGGTAGGGCATTTGTACGCAATTTGGCCACCCCCGGGGAGGGGGGGGGGGGGGGGGGGGGGCTCCAGTATGAAAACAAAATGTAATTCTTGTCGCAAGCTAATTCGGCCGTGTCTCACGCTTTATTTGTCCCTTTGAGTTGGTCTGCACCAAGATCCGGCTTCACTTCGCTGCTATTTGACGTGCAACTAAAATAGACAAAAATATTTCTTTCCAAAACACGAAAGAAAAACGACTTCTATCTCCGAGTTTGAAAAGAAATGGGATCATTTATAATCACGGTCTGAATAGGGTTGCCAATAGATTTGGAATTCTAAAATTTTTATTAGCATACAATAACAATAAAATTATCTCAGAGAATGTCGGAAAGTCATATTTTTCATATTTTGTTCACTGGATTCTGGCTCCTCACTCCTGACTCCTGACTCCCGATACAATGTTTCCGTGTGGTGGCCAACCGCTGCTTAAAAATGCGGGCTCCAGTTAATGTCAAAGATGGCGGACGTTTCGTTGTTGTTTGGAACATGTGAATTGAGCTACAAAAGTGGCAGAAATATTTCTTTCCATGGATTACAAATCGGCTTTCTACTTTTTGTATTGTTTTCTCCTAAAACAACTTGATTTGGAGTTTTGTGCGTAAACTGATGGCTAAGGAATTTTAGTCGTACAGCTAGTCACGACGCTGAACTACGCTGAACTGGGCATCGCAGGTGGCTTGGGGAACAAATCCAAGCGGGCACAAAGTAGCAGTTGACACATCCAAGAGATACGTATCTGGATTTTATTGACCGTTTATATTGTTTTTAGGGCGAAATTATTAAAGTAAGTAAAACTGTGAATTAAATCTTTGTATGTTGTTTTTCCTTGAAAAGATCGCGTATATAGCTATCAAAAATCATCGTTAGAGTTTCTTGCACAATAATTTCAACAATTTTACCCTTATTAATGTTAAATCATTGTCTGATGAGTTTTTTGTTCGATTTCTCCTCATTCAGAGGCAAACGCACGAATATTGGTGAGGGTCTGAATTTTGATGAAATATGCAAAAGTCGCTCAGTCACATGAACAGTTTGTGTCAACACATGGAAGAAAGTGAATTGCCCAAACTTTTTATGATCTTTTTCTGAACTTAAGTGATGGTTTTAACTACTCATGCAAAAGTTATAAAGATAAGCTGTTGCTCATCAGAGATATTGGGGAATAAAATACCCTAATTTTACGACTCACTCAAAACTTGGAAATGATGACCCAACTTAAGGGGACTAAGGCCTGTTTCAAACGTCGTGCTACTGCCGTGCTAAGCTGGCTCGACTGTAGCTCGACTGCAGCACGACACTAGCACGACTTGGTTTCAGACGTCGAATTTAATTCAATCGAATAGAAGGGCTGTTGCCGAAAACAAAACACAATAATAAAGAAACGGTTCAGGAAACTTTAAAATGTATTCTAATGCATTTGTAATTTATGAATTGAGTTCGGCACGGCGGTAGCACGACGTTTGAAACCAAGTCGAGCTACTGCCGTGTAGCACGGCAAGGCTTGCCGTGCTACACGGCAGTAGCACGACTTGGTTTCAAACGTCGCGCTACTGCCGTGCTAAAGTCGAATTTAATTCGATCAATTGAGTTCGGCACGGCAGTAGCACGACGTTTGAAACGGGCCTAAGAGGGGGGAAATCGAATCGGCGACTTTAAAAAGTTTATTGTGCTTAAAGTCTTATGAACTCAGATCATCTCTCAGTGCATTTAAGTTCCAGGTGGCTTTTCTGTTTGCTGCACTGGCATCGTAAAGTTAGCTAAATAATTATGCATAAAACGGGCAAAATGGAGATTTTTACAGGGGATGCCCGGATCTCCCAGGGAATTTAATATTTTGACCTGAAATTCTGGCACATAAGTTAACTCCTGGTACCTAACATTTGTGCCGAGTTTGAGCGAAATCGGTGATTTGAGCATTATCACCCCCTGCCTGGTTCTGCCTGGTTTTCTCATGGACACACTCTTAACTCCTCTTCGCCTTTCCCTTCTTCCCACTGCTGTTGCCAGGTTGCCAAAAGGCGTTGCTGAAATCCTTTAATACATTCCTGTTGTCCAACGTCTTCATACAACTGTTCCACGGCACTTTTCAATGATACTCTGTCCTGCTTCCTTTCACCAACAAAGTTTGGTCTCAGAAGCACTCTTTCAAGGAGCATCAACTTGGTTCTCCTGTGCTTTAGATGTTTCTCATGCTCATCGTGTCGATCACAGAGCTCAATTAACTTGTCCAAGAATTCAGTTCTGTCTCGTAACATTTCATTAAGCAATTTATTGTCTCTTGTCTGATCAAATTGGTTATTAAAGTCTTCTTCACTAGCTTTCTGCATGCCATCGTAAAACCAAAGTGCTTCTCTTTCGAACTTATCTCTACGACCTCTTTCTTTCTCTTCTGTCTCCCTGTAGGTAAATAGGCCCAGTAGAAACAGAATGGTATCGATGATTTCTTTATTGTATACTGTAAAGCTGAACTGTGGAGAAGCTTTCTCCTCTTTCCAAAACTTTTCACAAAACTTCAAGGCATCTTCTCTAAACACTTCTCCCTCTTCATTCCCTGGAAAATCATACAAGTCAAGGCGGTCTTTAAAAATCTCCAGTAGGTATCGCCAGTGCTCACTTTTGTTTCCCGCACCCAACGATTTCTCCATTTCCCACGCTTCTCTGAAAAACTGAAAAGCTTTGTCATGAGCCTTTAAGTTTGCTTGGATAACTCCCAGTTGATAAATGCTTCGCACGGTATCCGGGTGATTTCCAAGAATTTTACGTCTGATTTTAAACGCCTCCTCTGCCTCCTTTTCGGCTTCTTTGTACTTTTCTTGGCGAAGGTAAACACTGGCAAGATTTCTACGAAAAAGAGCTTCATCTTCGTATCCCAAACATTTGAGCTTTTGTAAAAGTTCGGGAGCCTCTTTGTAGCATTTCACTGCCTCGTCATACTCTCCTTTGTCCTCGTGAACTTTGCCAATTTGATTCTTGTAAACTGGCATGTCGTAGTGATAATTAGAGCCAGATAATTCTTCTCGCATTTTAAGTGCCTGTTTGTAGAAATCAAGTGCTTTCTCTGGTCTGTTTAGTCCAAGATAACAATTGCCAAGAGCGTTATAACACCTGGCAACATTGGTATCGAGCTTTAACGGCTCTTCCAAGTGGTCAAGGGAAGACTTAAAGAATTCAGCTGCTTTCTTGTAGTCTCTGCTTCGGCAATAGAGTAATCCCTTAGTGTACAAGAAATGTCCTTCAGTCAGCTTGAAGTATTCGGTAGATTGATCTCGAACTTGTTGTAGTGATAAGAATGCCTTCTGCAACACGTCAAAAGCTTTATGAGTCCCTTGAGCCTCTAAAACCAGCCTAGCTTCCCAACATCGTAACAGAGCACGAAATAAAGAACCTGAAAGGAAAAGGGCACGTTACAATTGCAACAATTGAAAACTTTGGCACGTTGAGTCTAAGTGATTCTGCAAATATAACTCAGTTGTCAGAGCGCTAGAGAAAATGTCGGTGCTAATAGTAAATGACTTTACTACACTGTGGTGCTAGTAGCAGGAGTAGTACTGTAACAGTAGCAGTGCCAGTGGGGGTTGAAGTGACAGGTGCAGTAGTTGTAGCAGTGGTGGTGGTATATACAGTGTAGAGCGCCACTCTAATTCAGTCGTAGTGGTAGTCGTAGTGGTGATGGCTGTGGTACTTCGGTATAATAGCGGTATTGACAGTGGTAGTATTGGTGGCACTGGTAGTAGTAGTGGTAGTGGTGGTGGAACCTGGTTGAGAAGGGGGTACTGCCATATATGGGACATACAGTACTACTGTGAAGGGTATTTTTTTTTTTTGTATTTTAATGAATTTTTATTTTGTTATGTATTACATTTTTTTTACACACTGACTTATGAACACGTAGGAAAAATACAAAAAAAAAAACGGAAAGGAAAACTAAACATTTATACATCGCAGACTTGCAAAAATTACATACTTACAAAAAAGAAATAAACAAAAAAAAACAAACAAACAAACAAACCCCAGTACCTTCTTTTCTATTTACATAAAGTAAAATAAAGAATAAAGATTAATACTTGAAGTAAGCGGAGAAGAGATCGTATGTTAATCAGGTTTATATTTGCTCCATTTCATATCGTGGGTCTCCAACTTATTGTTTGACTTAGCGATCATTGTCTCTATTAAGAAGACAGTATTGATTTTGGAATGAAGAACTCTAATGGAGGGAGAATATTTGTTCTGTCTACAAGAGTATAGATATTGTTTTGCCAGTAATAAAATATGATTCACAAACATCTGTTCATCACATCCAATAATACCAAACAGTATATCTTTGTCTGAAAGATTTTCAATCTTGACCTTACTGTGAAGGGTATGGGTTTTCAAGCAACTTAGTCAGCACTGGGATAGGGTATAGAAATCAGAGAGTTTGGGCCTAAAATAGGGTATAATTTTCCAGGAAACTGATTAATCAATTGAAGATATTAGTCTAACCGGCAATTGACAATAATACAAAAAAGAAATTGGCAAACCTTAATTTACCCTCACATCAGTTTAATAGCCAAGAAAACGTCAATCTCAGTAATATCTGGAAAATAGTGACTATGGGATAGTGAGAGTCCAGTTTGGGGTTGCAAAATTCAGCTAAAATAGTTATGGTGTAGTGGTATCACACGATTTGAGGAAAATTGCATAATTCGTAAAAAAAATGCCAAATTAGAGGAAAGTAAACAATAACTTCTAACTTAAATCAAACATTTTCCCAATCTTTATGTTATTTGAGGTGATTTACCACTAAAGAAAGCCTTGCAAGAGATCTGAAACCTTTAATCACGGTTTGTGGGCAGCCATAGGCAGCCATTTTGATTTCAGAGACAAGCAGTGTGGTCAGCGGTGTAATGGCGTCAAGTAAAATTAAACAACCATCCTTTTTCTTTCTTTCTAATTGTTTTCTTTTCCGGGTTAGGATAATTGGACAAATTTCACTAATTTGTTTTAAAATAGATGTTTTATTATTCTTTTACATTCAAATTGCCTGTTAAACAACATTAAAGCACCCTTTGAAACCTGGTAAAACAATGCTAATTAGCCCTGAAAAATCAAATAATTTATCGCATAGTAGTCCTATCTTATCGCACAATCCACCTTAAAAATACATGTATGGCACAATTTCTGATTTTTTATCGCACCCTATCAGATGGGCTGCTCACCGGCCGACCCCAACCAAACAATCCTAAAGTACCTTCCCCGGGTGGTGGAAGTGGTAGCAGTACTCATGTAATTGTTTTTTTTTTTTTAATGCCCATCGCATGAAATGGAAGTGACTGTTTTGTTTTTGAGTAAAAAGCACTTGAACATAAATTTAAGGGGTTATGAATGGGTTGTAACATTGTCAAGGTAATATGTGACAGTGGTGGATCCAGGGGATGAGGCCAGGGGGCCTTGGCCCCTTCCTTATTTTTAGACCAAAGTAAGGCCCAAAGGGCCAAAAAAAGTTTTTGGGGAGACCGCCCTCCTCCCCCCACCCTTATCTTAAGGTCTGTGTGAAACTACCATGACTCATTTAATGACAAGATAGCATTTTTTTGAATGAAAAAGCTCATTGAAATTTTTTACTACTGCTTTTAAGCAGAAAATATTCTAGAATCATTTTAAGACACCTGGTTAAGAAAATATGAAGAGATTTTTTAAAGTTCCTTCTTATAAAATAATGACAAGAAAAACATGCTTAAGTTTCCATCATCTTTGCACATCTCCGCCCATGAATGGAACAACTCAGTCTGCTTCTTTCCAGTGAACATGGCATCAAACAGGGAAACAATCAATGCACTTTCATGGTATCCACTTGGAACACTGAAGTACGCTGGTAACAAGGTGATGTCAATTGCAAACTCAAAGTTTGGACGATCTCTTTTAAACTCATTGAATGCTCTGATGTAGCTAGTCTCTATTAATCCAGCAATTTGTTTCATCTTTGACATAAAGTGTTCACAAAATCGACCCTTGGCTTCAGTGTAGGATTCATAGAACATAGCATCATTTTTAATACTTTCAGCATACTTTCTTAATGGTGGATGAATGTCATACATCAAATGCTTGGCAACTTTGTCAACTACATGAATAATTTCATTGGTTACTAGTCCTTCAAGCTGTGCCACTGCTTCTGACATGCTAACACCAAGAATTTTGGCAGCAGTGGAAGAAGTGAAGGGCCCACGAAACAAGGATACTGATACAGCAGAAACCCTTAAAATGTCAGATGGTAGAGTATCAAACATTTCTCTTATCACTGACATTTGCTCACCATCGATGACTTCTTTTTCAGAATTAAAAGGTTTTTCTTCTGTACCCTCTTCATATTTTGATTTCACAGGAACTCCAGCTTCCTCTTTAGAGTTCATTTCTATCTCATCAATCAGATCACTGGGAGATTTTCTCCCTTGTTTCAAAATTGCAGCTGTTCCTTTTAACAGTAACGGAACTCCTTTGCAGAAGTCAAGAAGCTTCTTTTTCTGCTGTGCCTCAACATGAACTGCTTCTGTAGGTAACAAGATTTTCTCTGAAAAATTATTTGAAAGAGGTTGCAACTCAAAATCAGACACCTTCTCTGAATTATTCAGCTGAGTCCTTGAAGTCAGAAGCACATTTAATGAACCTTTTTCACCATCAAACTCAGAAAGCTTTCCCAGGAAGTACAAAAATTGTGTTCTTAAGTTCTTGCCCTCCTTTCCCTTTCCGTCAGTGAACTGATCGACATTGTCAAGAAGTAAAAGAACAGGAGGACCTCTGCTTGTCACTTTCAACAGGTCATGAATTCTTCCAACAACAGTACTCATATCTAAACGAACATTTTGGATGTTTAGGTCAAGTTCACCCGTGATGTTCAGATAAACTGCCGTCATGTCTTTAGCTTCTCTTAAATCAAAGACATATTTCTTCCCAGTCCATTTATCACAAATGTTCCTGGCAAGAGTTGTCTTTCCTACTCCAGCGGATCCATACAAATTAACAACGAAAGGATTCATTTTAAGTTTTTCCGTAATCTCTTTGAACTCCTCAATTCTTCCTTGTAAGTCCTTTTCCGGCTCAGGCTGTGATGGACGGGAGATCTCAAAGTCTTCAACTCTTTTGTTAATGTCATGCTGATTGTTTGATCTTGTAGCTATAAACTCCTTTATTAGCGTCAGTTTTTTACTCGAAATATAACCGAACTTACACAAACGATCCAAACATGGCAACAAATCTTGATTTCCCAGCGATTCAAATTGCTTTCCATAAATTCGTTTTGAAGACTTCACGACATCCTCTGATTCAGCTGGAGAAAACTTCGAGGATATGTCCCTAAAAAGTTGATTTAGCTCAGATGGGCTTTTCACCAAAGAGGACGCCATCTTTGATTACACCGCTGGCCAAATGGAAGCCGGAAGTACTTAGTCTTCCGCGGCTGGAACAATCTCGTACCCAGAGTCTTCAGGCTTTTTGGACAGCGGGGCAACGCCGGGAAGACTCTGGGGACATCAATTTAATCGATATTTTTGATTGGCTGTCACCTTAAACGGAAGTCCATTAAACCGGAAAGAAAAAAATTATCTTTTTTTTTTTTTATTGGTTGCTGTGAGAACGGAAGTCAAAAGGGACCAAACATGTTCTCTGGAGGGAAATTTGACATAAGCTGAAAAAAATGAAAATAAACACAATATTTCCCCCGGCATTGATCGATGACAAAGATATCTCATACCGCTAACAAAAATATTATCAGCTTACCATATAACCAGCTGAAAAAGAATATATATAACAAGAGAGTTTAAGAGCAGTTGTCTGTAAGATTCGAACTATACTGAAAAGTCGCTGCCACACTATCTCACCGAATTGGCTAAAAATTGGCATCTAGACTTGATTTGGGGTCTTTAATAAGGAATAGGTAACTTTAGGTTCTAATTCCTCCTATTTCGGAAATTACCGACACGGCCGGTTTTGGGGTGCTTCGGACCGGCGCCATATTGGTTAATAGAAGATGTTTTTGAGCCTTCGACTACAACCCTGTCTTCAAAGCTTATCTTCCTTTGCCGAAACACATTGAAAGAACTATCCTTCTTCATTGTATTTTTAGAAACTACTTCGAAATTGACAACATTTTCGCAACGATCGATTAAACTTTTGGTGGGTATATATTTTGAATTTTTTACACCCGTACTGAATTAACAGAAATTCAAAGGCGTGTATCTCTCTTGCCACATCGCTTTGAAGGTTGCCACTCAACCTGAATACTCATCGTTTGTAGTTAAATCTAGTTCGTTAATAAAAAAAATTGGGCAAATTTAAAGGAGCAGAAACAAAAGTAATGAATGGAAGAGTATTCTAGCGACTTTGTCAATGAGCTTTACACCGATTAATCGCCAGGTGTTGTCAAAATTACAATCGATCATAGAAATTCCGTCACTAAATCTGAGTGGTCTATACAACAAAATTAGCCTCTGTAATATAAGCGATAGCTCTGCTGCGAAAATTCCAGTCATCGTGTTAACCCATTCTCTGTTGCAAAACAAAGTAACAAGGAATAAAAGGGAAAACCAGGCAAAACACACGAAATCACGCTTCCCTACTCGAACAATTTCCTTCCCTTCTTCCCCCGCTCCCACTAAAAAAATCGGTAACGGCAATTAAAGATAACAGTATCAGGGATATAATTATTTTCATGGAAGAATTTAGAATAGGTTCGATTAATCTCTTACCCAGATCTCACTGTTTTACGGTGAGCCAGCGCGAGCGTTTTTCAGTCCCACACAAATTTTCGAACAATACTTGGGTATAGGTGAGCCGCTGAGGGTTTGAAACCCTGACCCTGTTTTAGACAAAAAAAAAAATCCTAAAATACATACGCTGTTTAAGACAACACCCTCAATTTTATTACCCTGTTTAGGACAAAGGAGAAAATGCACTCCGCCTTGTTTTAAAGCAATTTAATGGCAATTGCAATAGAGCAAATTCACGCGAAACCCTTTTGTGTACTTAAAGTAAAAACGAAATTTATCTTGCAAATCAAATCAACCGTGCAAGCAATACCCTGTTGACAAACACACACGACATTAACTACCCTGTCCAGGACAGAGAGGTCAAAAACTATACCCTGTCCAGCGGCACATCCCCGTATAGGCCATATAAGGGAGTACCCTTGCCCCACCCCTCCTGAGAGTGTATGGACTGGCGGATTAATATAATTTCCTATCATGCCTGTTAGAGTTTGTTAGATTGAACACAACTGGATGATAAATGATAATAAATACTTTATTAAGAATGGAAAATCTGTTAGACCTATCGGGGTTAAAAAAAATACACAGGTCTAAACGAGATGCCCTGTACACATTTTTTTTTTTTTTTTTGCTACACGGCTACAAGGGCGAACCGAACAGGATTCACTGAATACTTGACGCACTTAATTAAAATTACCGCTAATATGTCTGTAACACTCAGGCAAATGATATAGTGAAGCTCGAGTCTTTGTGTCCAGCCTCCTCGATCTAGATAATTCTTAACATCATTCTCAGCCTCATTCAATAATAGTTAAATAATAAGAACCTTCAAAAATAGTGTTGACAAAAAATTTTAAAATTCTCCGAATTATGATACGAAACAAAATAAGTTCAAATACGTTCTAGGAATAAAATAGTCATCGAGCAGAAAAATAAATAGTAAACTAAGTTCATTCAATAGTTCTATAAATAAACATTAACCATGCAACACTAAACATGCATTAAAATGCAAAATTTCCATGAGTATAAATAAGTATAAATAGACATATGAAAAAATATATCAGGAGTGGCATGGACTTCATACCAAGAGTCACATTATGGCTCTTGCTTCATACTGATAGCAAGTGGATTAAAAACTAAACTGATGCATCATAAAATGGTCTGGCGATGCTATAATGTGCACCAGTGATTAATCGTCTCCCAATCCTTGATGTTTTGTCAAAACATATCTACCAATGAAATAAACTACGTCTATTACAAGGGTATCCCAAAACAGTTATTTACTGGAATAGTGTTTATTCGCTATCTTTATGCACAATGTAATCATTACAATTAAAACTTTAAGATCCTTTTTTTAAAAATCGTTGAGTCTCATTCTTTTTGCAAATGAGGAAACGTTTTCATTTTGGTATTGCTGAATCACCAATCTGTACTATCTGCCAAGCTGACATTGAATCAATCGCGCATTTACCTTATTCCTGGGTTTTGGTATCACTTCCTGTCCTAGCTCAGCGGGATAATAATATCTGTAGTGAAAGCTTACAAGAAGATTTAACTTTTGGTAAATTGGAATTTAGGGGGGATTTTGTCTTGTTTAACCACTCTCTGCTTCTAGTTAAGTTTAACGCTGATTTATCCTTCGAAATGTCAGAGAGGTATGCCTTTCCTTCAGGAGTTCATTGCCAGGACAAGGCGTATGACTCCATACAGCCAGGAAAGGGGACAAACTTAACAAGAATCTTAAAAACTGGGAAAAGTTAATCAGTACCATTTCTAACAAGTGATGTTGTAAGAATCGATTGTAATTTATTTACTTTGTGCGTTGTTGTTTTTCTTTTTACCGCATCGGTTTAGATGGGTCTAAGTGTGAATATTTGCTTTTTTCATAACAGCTCCTTTGTTTTTATTTTTATTTATTTATTTTTTTAATTTTTTCCTAAGAGGATGGTATATGCTTGACTCTGGCAGAAAGTACATTAAAAACTGGCGAATCATCATCATAATAATTAATTCTCGGGCAATATCTTAATAACATTTAGGAAGTGTAACATCAATTTTTGTTCATCTTGTTCTCCTAGTCGCCCATTGTAAAGGAACCCGGATTCTAGAAACCAGGAAATGTTTGCATGTGGAATCTGGAATCCTGGACCTTGGAATACGGAATACAGCTGTAGGAATCCAGAATCCCAATGATAATTGGAATTCAAAATTCAAGTTTCACTGAAAAAGATCTGGAATCCAGTAATTGGAATCCGGAATCCACAGTTGTCTTGGATTCCCGTACATGGTGCGATTCTAGTGTGTTGGTAAAGACTGGTACTTTAAAAAGTAGTGGAATGCATCCCTGGATTTCTTTAGCATTATTGACCAACTGCAAGCAGTGTTGGCATTCTGGTCTTCAACATTGTTTCATTTTTAAACGGATAAGAAACGACGAAACACACCACTGAAGTGCTTAGACCCAGAGTGAATTAAAAAAGAAGCCCGCATTATTTTTACAAGCTTCTCACATTCTGTCTCCCAATTGTACTTTTTGTCGTAGGCCTCTCGGAGAGAACAAGCTTCCTCTAGCCGGATTTCCCTTGGTGTTTCCCTCACACGACTAATAGCTTTGCCCCATTCTTCAGCATTGTCAGAATCAACCAAAAATGCCCTTCCAAATGGAAGACTTTTAATAGCTTTTCCGAGTCCCGAATTTTCGCTCACCAAAATCGGAAGTCCAGCAGAAAGTGCTTCAAGAGCAGTGAGGCCAAAGCCTTCCGTTCGAGACGGCATAACGGCAAGATCCGCCTCGAAAAAGAAATGCTTTAGTGTTTCGCGGCTGTCAACAACACCTCGCACAATTAGCTGCGAAGAAGAAATACCACATTTCAAAAACTCGTCTTTTACCTCTTTTTCTTTCCCATTTGGTGCCCCAACAAATATTAGACGGTAGCTTTTTTCTTTTAGGCCTGCTACAGCTTGGGCAGCTATATCGTATCCCTTTAGTTGAAAATCTTCCAAGTCGCCCCGACCAAACACAAAGATGCGGAACTTTTCTCTCTCCTGACTGGCTTGCTCCAACTCTGCGAACTCCCAAAAGATTCCAGGCGTGATGTCTATCACATCTTCATCTCTACGGAACCCCCGAAGACTGGCTGAGACAGCTTCCTTTAGCTTTGGTCCAATGGTCACGATAAAATCAGCTTCCTTACACAAATCTACTTCAGTTCGGTGTTTTTCCTCACCTTCAGGTATTGCTGTTTTGTCGTCCTTAAACATTGCACACTCTTCACTGGCGATGTGTACTATATGAACTCGTTTGCACTTGCGTTTTTTAGCTATGATCTGAGCTGGTGCTCCAAGATTCTGACCGTGGCCTATGACAACGTCAGTATCGAGATCTTCAGGAGGAAAGGATAACTTCATGATGGGATCAGACACGGGCATCTCCTCTGGTGTGGCAAGACGTACATTTAAGTTATCAGCTTCTTGCCTCTCCAATTCAGTATAGTTTGGCAGTAGAATAGTTACTTCTACCCTAGACTGACGTGCAAGGTGTTTTGCTAACTCCCTATTCAGCGTAGAAAATTCGCCTTTCGATGATCCCCATTCATCTCCGACTAGTGTTACCCTTAAAGGTGCCCCCGCGAAAGAGGATGACCGCCCATCAGTAGCGTTTTCCTTTTCCTAGCGTTTTCCCCCGTGAGTGGCAATGGAAGCCGTATGGTTACAGATTTTTTAATAAACTGCAATGAGTCATGATCAGAGCCTGTAATTCTGAGTATGGGGCTTGCCGAAATCTCCTTCCCTCTAAATGTTCTGTGAGGAACTTCTTGTAACTAATTGCAGAAAGAAAGCACGTTAGAAGGTTCTGTAATTTCGAACAATACCTTTACTTTGAAATTTTCTTATTTTTCTTTTTGGTAACGAGGAGATGATCAGCAACATTCATTCAATAACTTTTACACTAACAGATGATCAGCTCCAAGTGCAAGGTATCTGAATCAATGCGAGAAAGAAAAGACATGGTTTCTGTTCAAGAGCCATATGGCTCTTGTTTCTGTTACATTGTTATCCAATAGCAACGCGAACTTAGTAACCACTGAAACAGAAAGAAAACTACGCGCCACCGAAAGGGAAGGTACGAAACACTAATAGTTACTGTTGATGTACATGGATTTCAAGTGTCTGTAAGATCGCTCGAGTGCTTTTAGCCCTTTCACTGCCAGAGTGGATGATGGAGTTTTGTGAAGTGGTTCTAACTTTTACTTCTGTGGACAAAATCCTATGGTATGACCATTCAAATGAAATTTTTTTGGAAGCACTTTCATGTGGTGCTAATTGCTTTTTAAAATTTTACGGAATGAAATTTGGGATTTTTGTCGAATTTACCTTTGGTCACATTTGGCAGTGAAAGGGTTAATGGTACTTTAAAAAGTGAAAAATCCGAATAATCTTTTAACAGTTCGTTCCAATGACCGTCAGCCATCTAAGCGCACCTGTGCCAGAGGAAATGATCTTAGAAATTTTCATCAGTTATCGAGCCACGAGAAATCTCGCTCAATACAGATTACCACGGATTTAGTAATAACCGTAAATCCTCTATTAAGCCCCCCAGGGGACTTATATATTTCAAGCCTATTTGAGGGGGGCTTATTTAATTTAGAAATGACGATGGTATCAGTTCTCCATTAAGAACTAGCATACAAAGTGGAAAAGCTCTAATGCAAGAAGTTTTAGGTGACGTTAGTGGGGCAGGAACGAGTGACGAACCCCTAAGAAGGTCTACGTGGGAGGCTATGCAGCTGAGGATCAGCATCAAATCTGAACTTCCAGTTGATAAATAAACCATCTTGGATCAGCCCACACAAAGTGTTACACTCGTGACTGATTAATACAGTCTATCATTTATTAATGAAGAATAATTAAGTGTGGGGATCGGGTTCTTAATAAAGAGGGGGCGGGGCTTATTAGAGGGAGTGGGCTAACTAGAGGATTTACGGTACTTGCCCTTCAAACTGCACATGAAACGATAATTTACCCACAAACTAACAAAACAGATCATGACAAATAATTTCCTTCCGGTGCGCGATTGTTTTCTGCTCGCATAACCGCAATGCTGGATTCTTAGAAAAAGAGTCGAGGAGTTGGGGACTCAAGGGGTCCTCCCCCTCTCCCACTTCCTTCTTTCACCCCAATGCCTACCCCAAGAGTTGTCATTTCTACTCTCCCCAATCTTCCTCGGTGAGAAAATCACAGATGGTGGCCACGGTTATTAACATAAACAAGTAACTTAGGGCGCTTTCCAAAAGTCAGAACTGACCGGCCGGACTAGGCTGGACCAGTCATTTGACAATGAAAAATGCTTTTTTCCAAGAGTTTTTGATGAAAAAACCATCTCCATCGTGCATACCATTTAGGATTTCACTGATCTGGCTGGATAGTTTTGATTAAAGGTGAACTTCTCATTATGACTGGAACGGTCTGGCCGGTCAGTCCTGACAAATGGAAAGCGCCCTTGAAGTCGCACAAGGAAATACGACTGCATTGCAGAAGACTGACTAAGATAATTTCCAGTATTGCCGAAACCTCGGAGTTTATATCTCAATTATCAGCCTTTGATCTACAACGTTCAACACACAAGAAGTGCGCAGGACCCCTCTCCCTCCTCCTTTTTGTTATTTGTTTACAACAAAAAATAGATAACTAACAGCGAGATCTCTGTAAACTCAATAGGTAACAGTATAAGCAAGGCTTTGCCGTGAGCCAATCCACATTTCTCAGTCTTGTCAATGTGTAACTTGGTGATTATGAGCGAATGCTCAACCTACAGTATACGGACGTAACAACTGAAAATAACTTCGGAATTGCACAAGCTAGGGTAATCCTTTTTTCCTCATTATGTAAAATAAATAAATCGTCATAAATAAATAAAAGAAAGAAAGAAAGAAAAACTAACTTTGATATGAAGCTCTATTTCTTCTTGTACAGCATCGCGGGGAAAAACAACATTGAAGAGTGGATGATCAGGCAAGGAAAGGACTTTTCTCTCAGAAGTAACGGTGAACTTGTGCGATTTAAGACGAGAAACAACTGCAAATGTTGAGCACTGTGTAATTTCAAATTTAGCAACCGGCAGAAAATAATCAGGAATATCATTTGACGAGGCAGGGTCTCTCAGTTTCCTGGTGTCTGTAATAAAACATGCAGTCTTTCAGTTTCGTGATGCAGTCAAAGTTGGATTAATACAACCTACATGATGAAAACATCCTCTAGTAGCAGGTAGTGTTTTTTTTAACTACTTAGGCAAACGGTCTTCTATTAGGCATCAGCCAGTTTAAATACTGCCCCCGCCCCCCCCCCCCCCCCTCCCCCCCACCACCACCACTACCACTTCTCTTAAACGAATCCTGGGACAAAGCGGGGATAATCCGTTTTAAAACTGAGGAGGAAGCAATTTAACTACATGTCTCATCGCCAACTTCTTCCTTACCTGCCGATGACTGTATGTCAACCGTTTCAGAAATGTCATCCCACACGTTACTCTCCCTGTCAAGCAGTTTTTTCGCCACAACCTCAAACCCCTTTACGTCTCCCGCGCAATGGGAAATTACAAGCGTGACAGCTTTGTTGAAATCAAGACATTCAGCACTGTCGGTCGATAGTTCAATAATGCTACTGACAAGAGCTTCATTGTTGTTCAAAGGAGGGGAACAAACTGATGAATTCCATCTCAGGACAGTGATTGCTCTTTCCTCAGACACACCATCAGGAGGGAATATTACATGTGCCTTCACTTTTTTAAGATTCCAATTGGCGCCTTGTTTGGTCACTGTATCCCTTAAAAAAATTAAACAAATTAAAGTTTTAAGACACCACGGGGTACTCCATACCTTTTAAAATAAACGTTGCAATTCAATTTATGTTCCGGACGAAACATCCCGCGGCGTTGATCGCCACTTACTAAAACCAGTTAAATTTTAAGTTAGTATAATTGTTGCAACATATAGGATTACAGACAGAGATAAAAGTTATAGGTATTTATCTACATAATTTTTAAAGCGAAAAGTGCCGTCTTGTAGCCATGCACATCCTCTGGAACAGCCCACAATGAATATGTAGGTGATGCCAATTATCTACATTCCTTCCTACTCTTCCAATCTATTCTTTTTCAAAACACTGGTATCCGCTTTATGATGAACTTAAATGCAACTATTAACTGACACTTCAAGAAAAAGACCTCTCCCTGTTACTGAAAACAAAGTGCACAACCTCTCAATACGAAAATGGATCAGGAACCCTACCAGAGAAAACGAATTTATTCCTAAAATAATTGAAATTCAATTTAGTTGCAAAATTATGCGTGCGTTTTTGACCAAGCTTGTTCTGATAAGATGGCTGAATATTGCCCAAGGTCTTTTTTTGGGTATTTATGGGCCGAGACGAAGTCGAGGTCAACAAAAACGCAAAAAAAAAAAACAAGGCCAACATTCAGTCATCTCGACCAAACAAGCTTGGTTTCACAATGGACTTATCATATTGTCCAACTTAACCAGAACGTTTTCTTGCGTGATCAACGCGGGAAATCCCGAGCAGGTAAGACGAGTCCATCTGGGTAACCAATCAGATCACATAACTTCATCTTGCCCGCTCGCGGATTCAGCCATATATATAATAAGGACACTTAAATCCCTCACTTCAGTACATGCACCTGCAGGGAAGTTTGATTGATTTCCCTTTGCGTACATTACTTACATAACGAATACTTACTTAATAATAACACCGCTTCGCGTGTCCATGGCATTATAACCGCCATCAACTTCAAATTCGTCTTCAGACTTTCCTTCAACGTCTTTAACCGATCCACTGTTAATAGTTCCTTGTGATCGTTTTTCAGTTGGCTGCTCAGTTACCTCCTTGGACGCTACTTCAGCATCTTCTCCTGACCCTTCTGAGATCACTTCCTTGGTCTCTAATTCAGTGGCTTCCTCCGAAACGACATCAGCTTCTTCGTCGGTCTCGTCTTTCTCTTTTCCAGCATTCGAGGAAGGTTGTTCAAGCACAGATTGTAATCCTACTTTAAGGACTTAAGATTAAGAAAAGAGAAAAAGGAAACGAAGAAGATAACGAATTTAGGGTGTTTCATGAAAAAAAATTTACAATGTGGTTAGGGTACCGAGAAATTACCTGGCATCACATGAAGGGATCCTCCTCTAACGAAGTCTGCAGTTACCTCCTTGGAGACCACTTCAGCACCCTCTTCTGACCTTTCCGTTAAAACTTCCTCAGAAGCTAACTCAGTGGTTTCCACCGACACGGCTTCAACGTCTTCTTTAGCTTCTACTTTAGTATCTTCCTTCTCCTCGCAAGTATCCGAGGATGGTTGTTCGAGCAAACACTTTATTTCCTCTTGAAGGACTTACGATTAAAAAAAAAAGACTCAGACAACAGCAAATTAAAGTGTCTAAATCTGCACCATACCAAATAGCTATGTGATTAGGGTACCGACACGATCAGTTACCTGGTATCATATGAATGGACACTTCTCCACCGACGTCTTCAATTACCTCACTGGACACCACTTCAACATCTTCCTCTGACCCTTCTCTGATCACCACCGCGAACGTTAACTCAGAGGCCTCCACTGCTACCGATAGAAAGTTTTCCTCATCTTTCTCTTCAGTCTCTTCTCTCCCCTCGTAGGCACCCGATGGGGGTTTTTCGAGCAAACATTCTACTTCTACTTGAGAAACTTGGGATTAAGAAGAAATAACAAACAAAAAACAAACAAAATCAGTTAATAACAATTTTTTTTGTGTCTTCATTTACACCACACAATATAACAACGTGCATGGTTAGGGTATTAGCACGAAAAAATACCTGGTATCACGTGAAGTGATCCTTCTCCCCTGAAGACTTCATTTACTTGCTTGAACACCACTTCAGCATCTCCTTCTGACCCTTCTAAAATCATTTCCTCGGATGCTAACTCAGTGACCTCCACTGGCACGGCTTCAACGTCTTCTTCGGCATCTACTTTAGTCTCTTCTTTCCCTTCGCGAGCATCCAAGGACGTTTGTTCAGGCGAAGACTTGATGTCTATTTGAAATATTTGAGATTAAAAATCATAAAACAAAAATAAGAAACAATTTGGATAATAACGAATTTTTAGTGTCTTCGTGCACACGCTACCAAAAATACTTACCCACAGGAGAAATTACCGACATCATAAAAACAGGGTTTACTGGAAGAGTGCAAAATTATGTAAAAGAGTTTTATTTCGTCGCGCAAATAATAAATTTTTCTCATAAAGTAAAAAGAGTATTTTACGAAGAACAAACCTGATTACAAAGCTAGAAAAAAAGTTCAAAAAGCATAGTTCAAAAAAAAAAAAAACAAAAAACGTCACCGTTTAAAAGTGACGACTACAGGTGTATTACTGAGACGAAGGGCGTAAACGTGAGGATATATGACGCTGAGTTTATAATGATGATGATCATTTACGACTACCGATAATATGAAGATAAAACTAAAAAGAAGAATATAAGTAAAGATTGAGCTCTACAAAAACAAATTTTTAAAAAAAGTGGTAAGTTCCATTTAAAACGAGTAAGAAGGTATCATCGTAAAAAGTTACCTTTTGGTTTTAGCGAGACTCTTAGCTGTTTTTTCTTTCTCAAATCCTGTTAAGAGAAAATTTATAAGACAGAAAGGATTAACATCGAAGAATCGTACATCGCAATGCTTGTGCAAATAACAAAACAGACTTCTTTGGTGGAGTAGCAAGGCCTTCACGTCACCACTGAAGTGTGTGACCTTAATCTGTGACATAAGTTGCTATATTAAATAACTCATTTTCAAATTTGTCCACAGATACTTGATTGATTTTGGTTTGCTTCCAGAACAAAGGTGTACGACCACAAATTTATACTCTGGAACGTCAAAGCAAATACGTTCATGAAGGAAAATTACTGAAAAATTACTGAAATTCTACTGCATTAGCATAACTAATTATGCCTAAAAAGTTTACCTGTAAAGCAGCGAGGTAGAGTTTCTCTCTTTCACGATCTCCGATAGAAGATGCCAGGTCTTTCATCTCATTAAGAAACTTCTTCATATAATGAAATTCCATTTCAGTGCATCGTGTTTCCCATAATCTTTCGCGGAAGCTCAAATCTTCTTTCTCGTATCTCTTACGAAGATCTTCCATTTTGAGTTCCTCGCACAACTGTAGTATTCCCTTGATCATTCTTTCTCTAGCCAACAACTCTAATTTTGACTCCTCTGCAACTTTCCCTTCTTCCCACTGCTGTCGCCAAGTTGTCAAGAGGCTTTCCTTAAAACTCTTGATACTTCCTTTCTCTCCTGTCTCTTTGTACAATTTTTCAACAGCCCTCCTTAGTGTTTGTTTCTCCTGTTTCCGCTCGCCAACAAAGCCTGATCTCACAAGCACTTTTTTGAACAGCATTAACTTTCCTTTCTTGTGCTTTAAAAGTTTTTCATGATGACGAAGCTCACTACAGATCTCAATTAAGGTCTCCAAAAATACAGTTCTGTCCCTTAGCATTTCATTTAGCACTTTATTGTCTGTTGCCTGATCAAAATCGTGGTCAAAGGCTTCTTCAGTAGCTTTCTGCATGGCATCATAGAACCAAAGAGCTTCTCTCTTATATCGGTCTTCCAACGCTCTTTTCCTTTTTTTCGTGTTGCAACACAAATGCTGAATGACATCGATGATTTCTTTATTGTAAGCAGTAAAGCTGAACTGTGGAGAAGCTTTCTCATCTTCCCAGAAACGCTGACAAAACTCCAACGTGTCCTGTCTGAATTGTTCTCGCACGTGCTTTTTCTGTAAGAAATCACACATATGAAAGACACCTTTGATAATGGCTCTCCAAACCGCGCTGTGGTTCCCCGCACCCAACAATTTCTCCATTTTCCAACCTTTTAAGAAAAAGTCCAAGGCTTTGCCATAAGCCATTAAGTTTGCTTGAATAACTCCCAGTTGAAAAATGCTCCGCACGGTATCCGGGTGATTTCCTAGAATTTTAAGTCTGATTTTTAACGCCTTCTTTGCCTCCTCTTCGGCTTCTTTGTACTTTTCCTGGCGAACGTAAACATTGGCGAGATTTCTACGAAACAGTGCTTCATCTTCATATCCCAAACATTTGAGCTCTTCTAAAAGTTCAAGAGCATCTATGTAGCATTTCACTGCCTCTTCATACTCTCCTTTGTCCTCATGAACTGTGCCAATCTGATTCTTGTAAACTGGCATGTCGTAGTGATAATCAGAGCCGGATAATTCTTCTCGCATTTTAAGCGCCTTGTTGTAGAACTCGAGGGCTTTCTCCGCTCTGTCAAGTCCGTAATAACAACTGCCTAGAGCGTTGCAACACCTGGCAAGATTGGTGTCAAGTTTTAACGGACCTTCCATGAGGTCTAAGGAGGACTCTAAACATTTAATCGCTCTGTGGTAGTTTCTGTTTTGGTAGTAGATTTCTCCCTCAATATAAAAGTAGAGCCCTTGGGTCAGCTTGAACGATTCAGTGGATTTGTCATCAACTAGTTTTAACGACAGGGATGCCTTCTGCAACACCTCAAAAGCTTTATGAGCACCCTGAGCTTCTAAGACCAGCCTCGCTTCCCAACATCTTAACTGAGCGCAAAACAAGGAACCTGCAAGAAAAGGGGGATTTCACAACCGCAACAATATTATTGTCAACTTTGCCCCACGTTTAGTATTAATGGTTCTCTCACAGTAGGTCTGGCAGTGTAAGCAGTAGCCTGTGTTGTACTGTGGTGCTAAGGGCAGAGGTATAGCTGTAGTGGCAGTGGTGGTGGTGCATGTAATTCGTAGTGGTGGCAAAAGCAGCAGTGGTGGTGGCTGTGGTACTCTCGTGTAGTACAGTGTTAGTGGTAACAAAAGCAGCAGTAGTGGTGGTATTGGTAGTAACAATTGTAGTGGTAGTGGTAGTGGTAAAGGTAGTTGTAGAAATACATGTATGCTTTATTTGCATAACCGTAACATTTTATAGTATTGCAAAAGCTTCTTCATCTTAACCAAATACAAAGCAAAGATAACAGTACTCTAATTGTATAAGTTACAACATTTTTATGTGTTAGTCTTGCCAAAACCCAAAACAACTACATATGGCCTTAGCGAACTTGCGGTTTCTTGAGCTTTCAGAAAGGCGAAGAATGTCAATCAATCTTAATTATGTTGCGTGGGAAAATAGGCTTAAGTAAACCTGAAGTAAAAAAATAGGTCGTTTGTGAAGCTTTCTTTTACTTGAAGAATTTAAAATTTATCTGTCTTGAAATATTTCTTAGCTTATTTAGGCTCTAGTGTAAAGACCACCATTGAAACGGGAAATCGGTGTCATATTTAACTTGGTTAAACTTGGTTGTCTCTGGGCACATGATCGACCTGATTTCGACCTTGTTCAATCATAAGTTTGTCATTCATTATTCTAAACTTTATTAAATTTCGTCTTTCATTAAAATTTCTTAACTGATGTAAATAACCACATGTAGAATATTCTTCCTAAAAAAAAACTTTATAAAATTATAATTTATTTGAATGTTCAAGACTGTGTCGCCAGAAAGTAGTAGTAATAGTGGTAGTGGCAGTGGTAGTGGAGGTGGCAGTGGTAGTGGAAGTGGTGGTGGTAGTGGCAGTGGCAGTGGTAGTGGAAGTAGTAGTGGTAGTGCTAGTGGTGGTGGTAGTGATAGTGGTGGTGATAGTGGAAGTAGCAGTGGTAGTGTAAAATGAGGTTAAGGTGGCAGTGGTAGTGGAAGTGGTAGTGGTAGTGATAGTGGCAATAAATGAAGGTGGCAGTGGTAGTGGAAGTGGCAGTGGTGGTGGTAGTGGTAGTGGCAGTGCTAGTGGAAGTAGTAGTGGTAGTGGTGGTGGTAGTGGAAGTAGTAGTGGTAGTGGTAGTGGTGGTGGTAGTGGTAGTGGTAGTGGAAGTAGTAGTGGTAGTGGTAGTGGTAGTGGTGGTGGTAGTGGTGGTGGTAGTTATAGTGGCAATAAGTGAAGGTGGCAGTGGTAGTGAAAGTGGCAGTGGTGGTGGTAGTGGTAGTGGCAGTGGTAGTAATAGTAATAATAGTAGTAATAAATTGCTTTATTTGCATGACCGCAACATTTTACAGTATTGCAAAGCATGCATATGACAATCAAAATATAAAACAAACAGCACTAATAATAATCTAGAAAAATTCAGTTACATTACTAATAATGAATCATGTATTTTCATACAGGAGGAAAAAAACTTCATAACTAACTTGTTTACATGATGTTCCTTTGAATTCATTATCAGTTTTATGCTTTCTGGAGATGATTTCTTGTCAAAGTCAGGTATTATTCGATTGATTTGATTAATAAATGCCCGTCTCTGTACTGAGTATTTTTTACATTGGAAGAGGAAATGAATCTCATCTTCTACCTGATTGGAGTTACATAAGGGACATAATCTATTTTCTCTTGGCAAATGATCAATTTGGTATCGACCATGTTCAATCATAAGTTTGTGATTACTTATTTAAAATTTAACAAAATTCTGTCGTTCGTCATAATGTCTTAGCTGGTAGAGATAATCAGATGTAGAATATTCATCTTTAAAAGTTTTATAAAATTCTAGTTTTTTTTAATTTTCAAGGCTGTGCCGCCAAAAAGATAGATATTTCTCTCTCATTTCTGTGGTATATCGTCTAATTTTATCATTATCTAGAGATTCAGCATCTAAACTGGTTAGATTGTATTTTTCAAACATGTTTATGAAATTGAAATAATTGTAAAAATATCCTGAATCATTCATAGAATGTAGATTCTTTGACATAAGGAAAGACTGTTTGACTATAGAGTCATTATCTTTTTTGTTGAGGTAACAAAATATTTCATAATTCTGATTTATCGGGATAAGCAGCGGCAATCTATCAAGTTCAGCCCTGCAAGCTATGTTAGAGGCCTTATTGTTAACCTCTAAGTAACGTTTACAGAATTTGAGGTGGATTTTTTCTGTTGGGGAGCTATCCCATTTTTTAAAGTCTTGCTTGGTGTACATTCCCCATACCTCGCTGTTGTAACTCAAGATTGGGAATACCATGGTGTCAAAAATTTGGGATGCAGTATTAGGATTAAGTTTGTTAAGAATTGTCCGCTTCCGAATACTAGAAAACGCGTGAAGGGCCTTTTCTTTTAAGTGTTCGAGTGCAAGTGTAAAGTTTCCCGTTGGAGTTAAACGTGTACCTAAATAAGTGTATTCTTGGACAATTTCAATTGACTCACTGCCTATGTTGAATTTGATGTCAATAGATTTTTTGGGGCGTTTCTGGAATATCATAATTTTTGTTTTCTTCGGATTAATTTTTAGCTTCCATTTGTCACAATACAAGGAAAGCGCATTTAAACAGTTCTGTAATCCAGTTTTCGATCTTGATAGAATAACTAAATCATCTGCGTACAAAAGTGAATTTATTTTTTTCCCATTTGGAAGAACAAATGGGTCAGATAAGGTGTTTTCGAATAAATGTGGTAGATTGTTTAAATAGAGGTTAAATAAAAGAGGGCTTAAAATACAGCCTTGACGTACACCTCTGGAATATGAAAAGGGCTGTGTTTTGTTTTCACCGATTTTGATGGAACATGTCGAGTTGCAATAAAGGCTTTTCATGAGGTTGTACAAGTTTCTTCCTATATTCGTTTTTAGCAGCTTATAAAACAATCCTTCGTGCCAAACAGAGTCAAACGCTTTGCGGAAATCTACGAAACAAGCGTAGACTTTTTCCTTGTGATAATGCACATATTTATCTATTAGGGTCCTTAGAGTGAAAACATGGTCTGCAGTGCGGTTTTCAGGCAAAAAGCCAATTTGGGAATTATGTAATATCTTATTTTCCTCAAAATACAAGTGAAGTCTTCGATTTAAAATAGAACAGAACAGTTTTCCAAGGCAACTAGAAACACATATGCCTCTGTAATTATATTTGTTGGTCCAGGAGCACTCTTGTCACCAGATTTATAAATTGGAGTTATGAGGCCTTGACACCAAACATCTGGCATTTTTCCGGATTGTAAAATGAGGTTAAGGTGGCAGTGGTAGTGGAAGTGGTAGTGGTAGTGATAGTGGCAATAAATGAAGGTGGCAGTGGTAGTGGAAGTGGCAGTGGTGGTGGTAGTGGTAGTGGTAGTGGCAGTGCTAGTGGAAGTAGTAGTGGTAGTGGTAGTGGTAGTGGTAGTGGTAGTGGTAGTGGTGGTGGTAGTGGTGGTGGTAGTTATAGTGGCAATAAGTGAAGGTGGCAGTGGTAGTGAAAGTGGCAGTGGTGGTGGTAGTGGTAGTGGCAGTGGTAGTAATAGTAATAATAGTAGTAATAAATTGCTTTATTTGCATGACCGCAACATTTTACAGTATTGCAAAGCATGCATATGACAATCAAAATATAAAACAAACAGCACTAATAATAATCTAGAAAAATTCAGTTACATTACTAATAATGAATCATGTATTTTCATACAGGAGGAAAAAAACTTCATAACTAACTTGTTTACATGATGTTCCTTTGAATTCATTATCAGTTTTATGCTTTCTGGAGATGATTTCTTGTCAAAGTCAGGTATTATTCGATTGATTTGATTAATAAATGCCCGTCTTTGTACTGAGTATTTTTTACATTGGAAGAGGAAATGAATCTCATCTTCTACCTGATTGGAGTTACATAAGGGACATAAACTATTTTCTCTCGGCAAATGATCGATTTGGTATCGACCATGTTCAATCATAACTTTGTGATTACTTATTTTAAATTTAACAAAATTCTGTCGTTCGTCTTAATGTCTTGGTAGTGGTAGTGGCAGTGGTAGTGGAAGTAGTAGTGGTAGTGGTAGTGGTGGTGGTAGTGGTGGTGGTAGTGATAGTGGTAATAAGTGAAGGTGGCAGTGGTAGTGGAAGTGGCAGTGGTGGTGGTAGTGATAGTGGGAGTGGTAGTGGAAGTAGTAGAGGTAATGGCAATGGTAGTGGTGGCAGCAGTGGTAGTGGCAATGGTAGTGGCAGTGGTAGTGGAGGTGGAAGTGGTAGTGGAAGTAGTAGAGGTAATGGCAGTGGTAGCGGTGGTGGCAGTGGTAATGGCAATGGTAGTGGCAGTGGTAGTGGCGGTGGTAGTGGAAGTGGTAGTGGAAGTAGTAGAGGTAATGGCAGTGGTAGTGGTGGTGGCAGTGGTAGTGGCAATGGTAGTGGTGGTGGAAGTGGAGGTGGCAGTGGTAGTGGAGGTGGCAGTGGTGGTGGTAGTGGTAGTGGTGGTGGCAGTGGTAGTGGCAACGGTAGTGGCAGTCATAGTGAAGATGGCAGTGGTAGTGGAAGTAGTAGAGGTAATGGCAATGGTAGTGGTGGTGGCAGTGGTAGTGGCAGTGGTAGTGGAGGTGGAAGTGGTAGTGGAAGTAGTAGAGGTAATGGCAGTGGTAGTGGTGGCAGCAGTGGTAGTGGTAGTGGTAGTGGCAATGGTAGTGGCAGTGGTAGTGGAGGTGGCGGTGGTAGTGGATGTGGCAATGGTAGTGGTAGTAGCAGTAGTAGTAGCAGTTGCACTAGCAGCAGCAGCAGTAGTAGTAGTAGTAAATCACTTTATTTGCTTGACTGTAACATTTGACAGTATTGCAATAGTATATCTATAAAATTGATAACAAACAAGAAGGCTAATAACATTACAACAAATTAACTAAAGTTATTTTACATCACTTTCACTATAAGCTAGCTAACAACAGTGAATCACATATGTTCATACACGAGGAAATGAACTTCATTACTAGTTTATTTACAAAAATAGTCGTGTTCATCAGAAATTCAATGATTTCAGTTGTTGGTTTCCTTCCAATGTCTGGTTTAATCTCACTGATTTAGTGTAAGAGAATTTTTCCTCAGTGAAGAGTATTCCTGACACTGAAACAAGAAATGGTGTTCATCTTCAATTTATTTGGACTTACACATTTTCTCTAGGTGTATGATCCATCTGATATGTTCCAAGCTCAATCATAAGTTTGTGGTTGCTTATTTTTAACTTCACTAAATGTTTTCTTTCACTAAAATTTCTTAACTGGCATACATGTAAATAATCGGACGTAGAGTATTCATCTTTAAAAACTTTATAAATTAAATTCTAATTTCTTTGAATGCTCAAGGCCGTGTCGCCAGAAAGATATATTATATTTCTCTTTCATATTTTTTGTGTATCACCTAATTTTATCTATTCCTAAACAGTCAGGATCAAAAGTGGATGGATTGTTTTGTTATCTACCATGTTCAAGAAATTGATATAAAATCCGGAGTTATTAACAGAGTGAAGATTCTTCAACATAAGGAAAGATTGTTCAATTATAGAGTCATTATCTTTGTTGTTTAGATAAATACAATTAGTAGTAATCTTCCAAGCTCAGCTCTGCAGGCTAAATTAGAGCCGCCTTATTGTTCACCTCCAAGTAGCATTTACAAAACTGGACATGAATTTTCTCGATGGGGGATCTATCCCGTGTTTTAAAATCTTGCTTAGGTTACATCCCCCATATAGCTCACTGCTGTAGAGAAAAATTATTGTGTCAAAAACCTGGGATGTGGTATTAGGATTAAGTCTATTAAGGAGGGTATGTTTCTGTATACCGAAGAAGGCATGTAGGGCTTTTTCTTTAAAGTGTTCAAGAGAGTAAAAACTAATTGTACCTATATAGGTGTATTGTTGAACAATTTCAATGTGCTCGTTGCCTATACATCCATGTTTTGCAATATGAAAGAAGTGTGTTTAAGGTGGCTGAACACAGTTTTGGCAGTTTGTGAGCCAGATGTCATTTACCGGCAAGAGAAAGATTCCAGGTCACAAGCTGAAACTTGGCAAGTGAAAAATATAATGATGAAAGATATTGATTGACAGGTAAAATGTGACATTTTTGTAGTTTCCATGGCAACATGAACGATTGAATACAGCCTTAAAATTTCACTTTTGCTCAGTTCACATATATACAATTCACTCATTAGATTTCCCATAAACTTACACACAGCTTACTATAATTAATCATTACGATTTGAAACTTATTATTTTGACCAAATTTTAATGGGCAGGTTTTTAGATAATCAATAATATAATTGTACTGTAATTATTAAATGTGTCACAAAATTCGTCTGTTCAACTTCCATTTCAACTTCCATTTTCAAGTTCTCAAATATTTAAAATACAAATATAAAAAATTTAAAGTAAAAATTCTGCCAAATATCACAAAACTTTAATAAGTAGATTTTGAGAAATCGCCTTCTGTGTATCACTGCTTTTTTTGCCGCCATGTTTGTTTATCTGGTTTCAAAACTACAATCCTGGACAAACGTGAAGGGGTTGATCGGCTTATGTTTCTTCACAATTTAAAACATGCACCGTCATGCGAGGTACCACTGACCTCCTGCAATATTGTGTTCAGCCACCTTACACAGGTTTGTAATCCTATTTTGGATCTTGATTAAATAATCAAATCATCTGCATATACCTAGTTCATTTTTGTTCCTTAATTTAGGAAAAACGAATGGACCAGATAGTGTGTTTTATATAGAAGTTAAATTGAAAAGGGGATTTAAAATATAGCCTTGAAGTACACCTCTTAAGTATAAGAAAGAACGAGTTTTGTTTTCACCAATTTTTACAGAACATGTTGAGTTGCAATAAAGGTGTTTTATCAAGTTATAGAAATTTCCTCCCATATTGATTTTGAGCAGTTTAGAAAACAATAACTCGTGCCAAATAGAATCAAAAGCTTTACAAAAATCTATGAAGCAAACATAAACTTTTTCTTTATTTATGGACATATACTTATCTAATAGAGTTCTTAGAGTAAAAACATATGGTCTGCAGTGCAGTTTTCAGGCAGAAAACCAATTTGAGAGTTATGTAATATATTGTTGTTTTTAAGATGCAGGCATTAAGTCTTTGATTTAGAATGGAGCAAAACAATTTTCCAAGGCAACTAGACACACACATACCTCTATATATATAGTTTGTGGGATTGTTCTTGTCACCTGATTTGTAAATTGGAGTCATAATTAAGGCCTTGGCACCAGATATCTGGCATTTTTCCAGATTGTAGAATTGCATTAGAAAGTTTGATATAGATATATAGGCATAAGCAATTCAAGGCTCGCTTTGATCATTTCATTTCTTATTTTGTCAACAAAAGGTGATTTCAGTTTCTCCACTGCTTTATATATTTCTTGCTCAGTTATCTGATAATCTAACAAGTTAATCTGTTCTCTCTTTTTCTCTAATGATTACATCTCATTGTAGAATTCTTAATTGTCTATATATTGGATTTTTTGGGTCATTGGAATGTTCAAGGACTCAAAATAGTTGAGCCATGTTTCTTCCAAGATTGAGGCAGGGACATTATCGTCAATAGTATCACTTATCAATTTTAGGCAACTCCAAAACGACACTTTGTCAGGATTTAATTAATGTCAATTCACCAAGTTGCTCAGTTTTTTCCTTCTGAAATCCTTTTCTTTTTGAGTCAAGGAGATTTTTGTAATCATTTAAAGTTTTGTGAAATTTTTCCCCATACCCCAGAGTTAAGGGAATCACAATGTTTTTGATTTGAGAGTTTTTGCAATTCATGTCTTAGTCAGCATTCACGGTCAAACCATTTTTTGTTAGATGTTATCTTAATACGTTTCCGAGACCTTTTAGTTTTAATCTTGAGGCAGAGTTTTGATGTCACAGTTAGAATGTTTGCAACATCTTCTACTGCAGCATTTACATCTTCAGTATTTTGTGTCATATAATCTCTAATTAGATTTTGAATTGGTTCCGTATATATGTAGGGTACTGTGTTTCTAAATTTTAAGTACGAGTCATTTTCCCAGCAAACCTGGTGTGGCAGATTTACTAATCTCTCCTGATTGGAAGCATAAGATGTTTGGGAATCGCTTTCTGGTAAGCTGGCATTAATATTCAACCATGCTATGATGGCACTGTACATGTGGTTGGACTAGTAGGACGGCTGTCTAACAACAAAATTGTGAACATTTAAAAAGTGTGTTCTGATCACATATTGCGTGGTCAATAATGCTTGTCCCGTTTTTTTGCATAAAAAATTAGCAGCAGCAGCAGCAGTTATAGTCATAGCCATAGCCGCAGACGTAGCCCTAGCTGTAGTAGTATAGTAGAGTAGCAGTAGCAGTAGCAGTAGCAGTAGTTGTAGTAGTCATAGTCGTAGTAGTAGAAGTAGTAAAGTGTAGTATTGGAAATGGTAGTGGCAGCACTAGTGGTAGTGGTAGTGGTGGTGGTATAGTGGTAGTAGTAGTGGTAGTGGTATTGGCAGTGGTAATCATGGTAGTGGTGGTGATGAAAGTTATGGTGTAAATGGTAGCGGTAATTAAGTCTTGCAAGTTTTTATATGCCAGTTACAGTGTGACCGGGAAAACAATGAACACTTGAAATATTTCAGGAATGTTTATTGTGTCATGACCAATCACAGCAAAGATGAGAACACATGAACTAGCCACAGAACCACAAACTAATTAACATTCTTGCTTGCAGATTAATTTTCTCACACCTGATTTCTTGCAACACGATAACAATCCAGAAATATTTCTGGTGTTCACGGTTTTCCCAGTTTAACTGTAACAATGTACATGAAATGGAATGTCAACATTTTCTTTTTGACTTAAACATAAATTTAAGGGATGTTAAATACATGGGTTGTTACATTGTCAAGGTAACCTGTGAACTACAGTGACTTATTCACTGACAGGAGAGCACTTACTTGAATGAAAAAATTTTGAAATATTTTAGTGCTGTATTAGTACTGAAAAAATGTTGGAAGCCAGTTTAAGACACCTGGTTACAAAAACATAAAGAGATTGCTTAATATTTCCTTGTAATAGAATAAAGAGAAGCATACCTAAGTTTCCATCATCTTTGCACATCTCTGCCCAGGAAGGGAACAGCTTGGTCTGCTTCTTTCCAGACAACATGGCATTAAAAAGGGACACAATCAATGCACTTTCATGGTATCCACCTGGAAAACTGAAGTACTCTGGCAACAAAGCAATGTCAATTGCAAACTCAAAGTTTGGACGATCTCTTTTAAACTCATTAGATGCTCTGATGTAATTCAACTCGATTAATCCAGCAATTCGTTTCATCTTTGACATAAAGTGCTCATAAAATCGACCCTTGGCTTCAGCGTAGGATTCATAGAACATGTCATCACTTTGAATGCTCTCAGCATATTTTCTTAAAAGTGGATGAATGTCATACATCAACTGCTTGGCATCTCCGTCAACTACGTGAAGAATTTCATTGGTTACTAGTCCTTCAAGCTGTGCCACTGCTTCGGACATGCTCACATCAAGAATTTTGGCAGCAGTGGAAGCAGTAAAGGGTCCATGAAACAAAGATACCAATACAGCAGAAACCATCAAAGTGTCAGATGGTAAAGTATAGAACATTTCTCTGATCACTGATATTTGCTCATCATCAATGCCTTCTTCTAATGAATTAAAAGATCTTTCTTCTGTATCCTCTTCATATTTTGATTTCACAGGAACTCCAGCTTCCTCATTTCTTCCTCTTTTCATTTCTATCTCATCAATCAGATCACTGGGAGATTTTCTCCCTTGTTTCAAAATTGCAGCTGTTCCTTTTAACAGTAACGGAACTCCTTTGCAGAAGTCAAGAAGCTTTTTTTTCTGTTGTGCCTCAACATGAATTGCTTCTGTAGGTAACAAGATTTTCTCGGAAAAATTATTTGAAAGAGGTTGCAACTCAAAATCAGACACCTTCTCTGAATTATTTAGCTGAGTCCTTGAAGTCAGAAGCACATGTAATGAACCTTTTTCACCATCAAACTCTGAAAGCTTTCCCAGGAAGTCTAAAAATTTTGTTCTTAAGTTCTTGCCCTCCTTTCCCTTCCCGTCAGTGAACTGATCGACATTGTCAAGAAGTAAAAGAACAGGAGGACCTCTGCTTGTCACTTTCAACAGGTCATGAATACTTCCAACAACAGTACTCATGTCTAAACGAACGTTTTGGATGTTTAGGTTAAGTTTACCCATGATGTTCAGATAAACTGCCGTCATGTCTTTAGCTTCTCTTAAGTCAAAGACATATTTCTTCCCAGCCCATTTATCACAAATGTTCCTGGCAAGAGTTGTCTTTCCTACTCCAGCGGATCCTTACAAATTAACAACGAAAGGATTCATTTTAAGTTTTTCCGTAATCTCTTTGAACTCCCCAATTCTTCCGTGTAATTCCTTTTCCGGCTCAGGTTGCGATGGACGGGAGATCTCAAAGTCTTCAACTCTTTTGTTAATGTCATGTTCATTGTTTGATCTTGTAGCAATGAACTCCTTGATTAGAGTCAGATTTTTACTCGAAACATAACCGAACTTAAACAAAAGATACAAACATGACAACAAATCTTGATTTTCCAGCGATTTAAATTGCTTTCCATAAATTCGTTTTGAAGACTTCACGACATCCTCTGATTCAGCTGGAGAAAACTTCGAGGATATGTCCCTAAAAAGTTGATTTATCTCAGAAGGGCTTTCCACCAAAGTGGACGCCATCTTTGATTGCACCGCTGGCCTAAACAAAGCCGGAAGTACTTAGTCTTCCGCGGCTGGAATAGTCACGCGAACGTCACCTCTAGTCACACATACTTCATAATTGACCTTGGACAGGGTAAGTTTAACCTAGTTCTTTTGGGGACGGATGTTTGGAACCGAAATAAGCAAACCCCAAAATTCCAGTCATCGTGTTAAACCATTCTCTGTTGCAAAACAAAGTAACAAGGAATAAAAGGGAAAACCAGGCAAAACACACGAAATTACGCTTCCCTACTCGAGCAATTTCCTTCCCTTCTTCCCCCGCTCCCACTAAAAAAATCGGTACGGCAGTTAAAGATAACAGTATCAGGGATATAATTATTTTCATGGAAGAATTTAGAATAGGCTCGATTAATCTCGTACCCAGATCTCACTGTTTTACGGTGAGCCAGCGCGAGCGTTTTTCAGTCCCACACAAATTTTCGAACAATATTTGGGTATAGGTGAGCCGTTGAGGGTTTGAAACCCTGACCCTGTTTTAGACAAAAAAAAAATCCTAAAACACATACGCTATTTAAGACAACACCCTCAATTTTATTACCCTGTTTAGGACAAAGGAGAAAATGCACTCCGCCTTGTTTTAAAGCCATTTAATGGCAATTGCAATAGAGCAAATTCACGCGAAACCCTTTTGTGTACTTAAGGTGATTCCCTGGTTTTGCACTACGCATCTCTTACTGCGCATAACAAGATGGCCTCCGTAAAAAAGAGCATGTGAAGTAACATTATTAAAATGAAGTTGACCGAAGAGAAACGCTATTGCAATTTTTACTTGCGGTTGTTTCTTGCCGAGGTGAGACTCAATGTGGTGGGAATGTGCATAACGTAAGCAGTACGCGTGTTGCTGAGTTCGACTTCCTCACGGAGAACCTCGATAGTGGATGTTTAATTTGTGCTTATTCGCTTTGATTTTCTTTTAAACGCTTTCTCTATCACATTGTGTCCTAAATGTGATATCTCGATGTAAATTCTGTAAAAACGGATTTTTTAATACTTTCTTCCCACTTTCGCATACATTCTACTTTGAAACTCGCCCCAGTCCACTCTCAAAAATCAAGGAAAATGCATTTGGTGTGCACTTTCTGCAGCTCTACCGCAAAAACGAGTACGGTGACCCCCATTTTTTATTTCATGATTTTAATAAGGACAGTGCTTCCTTTCGGTGAGAAAAAAATTGGCACAAATCTATGTTCAGTTTTTTGGCAATTTTAGTAAATTGTACGGATTGAGCTATCACGTGTCGAATAGCGCGTGTCCAATTTAATTCTACTTTGGAGCGTAAAGTAAAAACAAGGGCATTAAAAGGGATTTTTCTAGTACGTAAGTGGATAAACAATACATTAAAGTCAAATTCTATGCGATACCACATGCATCATTGAAAAAATCTTTCCTTTTTGTCTAGTTTTGGGTTGCGCGCAGTTTTTGTCAAAGGGTCCAAAATAGCCGTATTTGTCGGCATTGTGACGTCAAAACGAGCACGGTGACCCCCACTTTTTATTACCTTTTCATCATCTTCTTGACTTGTTACATCAGTGTACCGAGTTTCATCTACAATCTATGTTAGGTTCTTTTACTGGGGAATCACCTTAAAGTACAAACAAAATTTATCTTACAAATCAAATCAACCGTGCAAGCAATACCCTGTTGACAGACACACGACATTAACTACCCTGTCCAGGACAGAGAGGTCAAAAACTATACCCTGTCCTGCGGCACATCTCCGTATAGGCCATATAAGGGAGCACCCTCGCCCCACCCCTCCTGAGGGTGTATGGACTGGCGGATTAATGTAATTTCCTATCATGCCTGTTAGAGTTTGTTAGATTGAACACAACTGGATGATAAATGATAATAAATACTTTATTAAGAATGGAAAATCTGTTAGACCTATCAGGGTTAAAAAATACACTGGTTTAAACGAGATGCCCTGTACACATTTTTTTTTTTGCTATTCGGCTACAAGGGCGAACGGAACAGGATTCACTGAATACTTAACGCACTTAATTAAAATTACCGCTAATATGTCTGTAACACTCAGGCAATGATATAGTGAAGCTCGAGTCTTTGTGTCCAGCCTCCTCGATCTAGATAATTCTTAACATCATTCTCAGCCTCATTCAATAATTGTTAAATAATAAGAACCCACAAAAATAGTGTTAACAAAAAAAATTAAAACTTCTCCGAATTAAGATACGAAATAAAATTAGTTCAAATACGCTCTAGGAACAAAATAGTTATCGAGCAGAAAAATAAATAGTAAACTAAGTTCATTCAATAGTTCTATAAATAAATATTAACGAACAATAAACATGTATTAAAGTGCAAAATTTCCATGAATTGCATTATAAGTATAAATAGAACTATGAAAAAAATCAGGAATGACATGGACTTCATACCAAGAGTTACATTATGGCTCTTGCTTCATACTGATAGCAAGTGCATTAGAAACTAAACTGACACATCATAAAATAGACCTGGCAATGCCATAATGTGCACCAGTAATTAATCGTTTCCCAATCCTTGATGTTTTGTCAAAACATATCTACCAATGAAATAAACTACGTCTATTACAAGGGTATCCCAAAACAGTTATTTACTAGAAAAGTGTTTCTTCGCTATCTTTATACACAATATAATCATTACAATTAAAACTTTAAGATCCTTTTTTGAAAATTGTTGAATCGCATTCTTTTTGCAAATGAGGAAACGTTTTCATTTTGGTATTGCTGAATCACCAACCTAAACTATCTGCCAAGCTGACATTGAATCAATCGAGCATTTACCTTATTCCTGAGTTTTGGTATCACTTCCTGTCCTAGCTGAGCGGGATAATAATGTCTGAAGACCTAATTTTTGGTAAATTTGGTAATTTGGTAAATTTTTGGTAAATTGGAATTTAGGGGGGATTTTGTCTTGTTTAACCCCTCTCTGCTTCTAGTTAAGTTTAACACTGATTTATCCTTCGAAATGTCAGAGAAGTATGCCTTTCATTCAGGATTTCATTGCCAGGACAAGGCGCCTGACTCCATATAGCCAGGAAAGGGGACAAACTTAACAAGAATCTTAAAAAGCTGGAAAAGTTAATCAGTGCCATTTCTAACAAGTGATGTTGTAAGAATCGATTGTAATTTATTTACTTTGTGCGTTGTTTTTTTTTTTCTTTTTACCGCATCGGTTTAGATGGGTCTAAGTGTGAATATTTGCTTTTTTTATAACAGCTCCTTTGTTTTTATTTTTATTTATTTATTTTTTTAATTTTTTCCTAAGAGGATGGTATATGCTTGACTCTGGCAGAAAGTACATTAAAAACTGGCGAATCATCATCATAATAATTAATTCTCGGGCAATATCTTAGTAACATTTAGGAAGTGTAACATCAGTTTTTGTTCATCTTGTGCTCTTAGTCGCCCCTTGTAAGGGAGTCCGGATTCTGGAATCCAGGAAATGTTTGCATGTGGAATCTGAAACCCTGGACCTTGGAATACGGAATACTGTTGTAGGAATCCGGAATCCCACTGACAATTGGAATTCAAAATTCAAGTTTCACTGAAAAAGATCTGGAATCCAGTAATTGGAATCCGGAATCCACAGTTGTCTTGGATTCCCGTACATGGTGCGATTCTAGTGTGTTGGTAAAGAAAGACTGGTACTTTAAAAAGTAGTGGACTGCATCCCTGGATTTCTTTAGCATTATTGACCAACTGCAAGCAGTGTTAGCATTCTGGTCTTCAACATTGTTTCATTTTTAAACGGATAAGAAACGACGAAACACACCACTGAAGTGCTTAGACCCAGAGTGAATTAAAAAAGAAGCCCGCATTTTTTTTACAAGCTTCTCACATTCTGTCTCCCACTTGTACTTTTTGTCGTAGGCCTCTCGGAGAGAACAAGCTTCCTTTAGCCGGATTTCCCTTGGTGTTTCCCTCACACGACCAATAGCTTTGCCCCATTCTTCGGCATTGTCAGAATCAACCAAAAATGCCCTTCCAAAAGGAATACTTTTAATAGCTTTTCCGAGTCCCGAGTTTTCGCTCACCAAAATCGGAAGTCCAGCGGAAAGTGCTTCAAGAGCAGTGAGGCCAAAGCCTTCCGTTCGAGACGGCATAACGGCGAGATCCGCCTCGAAAAAGAAAGGCTTAAGCGTGTCGCGACTCTTAACAAAGCCCTGCACAATTAGCTGAGAAGAAGGAATGCCACATTTCAAAAATTCGTCTGTTACCTCTTTTTCTTTTCCATTTGGTGCCCCGACAAATTTTAGAAGGTAGCTTTTGTCCTTCAATCCTGCTATAGCTTTAGCAGCTATATCGTATCCCTTTAGTTTAAAATCTTTCGAGTCACCCCGACCAAACACTAAGATGCGGAACTGTTCTCTTTCCCGACTGGCTTGCTCCGACTCTGCGAACTCCGAAAAAATTCCAGGTGTGATATCTATCACATCTTCATCTCTACCGTAACACCGAAGTTTGGCTGAGACAACATCCTTTAGCTTTGGTCCAATGGCCACGACCAAATCAGCTTCCTTACACAAATCTATTTCGGTTCGTTGTTTTTCCTCGCCTTCAGGTATCGCTGTTTCGCCTTCCTTAAACATTGCAAGCTCTTCACTGACAGTGTGTACTATATGAACTCGTTTGCACTTGCGCTGTTCTGCTATGACATAAGCTGGTGCTCCGAGCTTCTGGCCATGGCCTACAACAACATCAATACCGAGAGTACCAGAGGGAAAGCTCAAGCCTCTGATGTCATCAAACCCAGGCATTAGCTCGGGTGTGGCAAGACGCACGTTAAATTCATGAGCTTCACGCTCCTCTTTTTCATCGTAACGTAGCAGTAGAACGGTTATCTTTACATCAGGCTGACGTGCCAGGTGCTTTGCTAGTTCTCTGTTCAGCGTAGACAAACCGCCCTTTGAAGATCCCCACTCGTCTCCCAAAAGAGTGACTCTTAAAGGCCTTCTATCAAAAGAAATTGACGGTCTGTCAACTGCGTTGACCTACAGAAAGAGAAAGGAAGTACTGCATTTAAACATACACAAAAAGAGTAGGAACGATTAACATCATATGAGCTTAATAGGCCCTTTGCAGCTAGCCATTCACGTGACACAAAACCGCCGTGCTGGTGAGCAAAAGTCGCACTGGGACAAGACAAACAAAGAAAATTACAATTTTAAACTAGGGGTACCTTCCGGCAAGTGCCAACGAGGCGAATTCGTTTATCTTTTGTGAAATGTGCCTATTCAGATCTTCGCGATATTTTTTTTTCATAATTTTAGAGGTTTAAAATGGATTCCACTATAGAAAAGGATGGCACCCAACTTCAAAACAACAACTTTTGGCACATTGTAGGCTTTCACTTTTCAATTATTAAGCAATAACAACACGACTTAAGCTTTGTTGGTACATATATGAGCAAGTTATATTAATTAGTACTTATGTTTCATGGAAAATTCAATTGTATCAAAACTATAAACGTTAGAAAGAAAAAGATAGTTCAAATGAGGCCTTTGACTGCTGATATTATAAACAATAATTAAATCCCGAGCAACAGCGTCATCAGGGATAAGAAATGTTAAAATGTTTCGCGTGGTAATATGCGTAAGAAAAAATTGGTGAAAAGTAAAATGTGTGAAAAGCGCAAGAATGGGGCGAAATGTATCAGAGGTCTAAAAATATTAAACTTGAATAAAATACAAAGATCTAATGAGCGACTGTCACAGGACAAACAGTCTCTTGAAAGGCACAATGATAGTCTTCAAAACAAAAGGTCCGCAAATTCGTTGCATTCCTCACGGGAGTTTTGGGCTGTCTCAATGTGAATCGAGCGGCAAAAAAACATGCTGGTTGACAAAATCTCTCGAATAAATTCTAAAATAAAAGGTCCGCAAATACGTTGCATTCCTCACGGACTGGCTCAATGTAAATCGACCGGAACACGCTGGTTCTGATAAAAGTTTTGAGAATATAACCCTATGCCTTGATCAACTACCGCTTAAAAGTCAATTCATAAAAGAAAAGAAAACACCCCTGGTTCTGAGTCGAGAAGCGAACACGCTACCTCAATGTAAATCGAGCTGCCGGCAAAGAACAAGCTGGTTCTGACAAAAAATTTGAGCGTAAAACCCTGTTCCTTGATCAGATGCTGCTTCAAACGCAATTTATAAAGCACACCAAACCACTAATAGCCTTTTCAAACTGGAAATCGTATGAAAACTTGCTCACCTGTTAGGTCATTGATCTTCTCCCATGGACAACGAACAGCTGCAAACTGGATTACGCAACGGTCGAACCACGAGTTATAAATACAAGACCATGACGTCACTGCCCAAATATGGGGTCTTACTTACACCCAAATATGGTCAAAAATGCAAATTTTAGAGGGTTACGCAGAATTTGAGAGTTTTTGCCCACATTGCGCGGCGCTATAATCTGCCGCCGAGTCAACCTCGCTTCTTAGCTCGGTTGCCTCGTTGGCAATAATGTATGTCTTTTGTTTGACTTGTCCCTGTGCGACTTTTGCTCACCAGCACGGCGGTTTTGTGTCACGTGAATGGCTAGCTGCAAAGGGCCTATTTGCCTGGATAAAATAAAATTTTACTTAATGGTTTTGCACTGCCTATTGGAACCTTATCCTCATAAAAGTGACGTGGCACACAGCGGCTGCAAAGACAACAAGCTAATATATTAAGTACGAGAACTGGCAAAATTCGTTGCGTTTAATCTTTATGCTTTACAGTATTAGGAAGGAGGATCAGAAATTTGAGACTTCAAGAAGCGAACAAGGAAAATTGGAAGAAAGAGAGAACAGCTACCCGGATAAGCTAGTTTTTTTCACCTTTGCAAAAATATTCTTTTCCACTTTCCGACTCTGCTCCAAAGTAATATTTTTTCCCACCGTTGATTTCATAATACATGGTCAATTCAAGGGGCATTATCATAAGTGTATACATTTCGCTTAGTTTTGAAATACAATTATAGCGCAAACAAGAGTAGTTTTTTGTGTGCGACGCCCACAACATCAATGCAATGGCTGGGTGCCTTTATCCTGTTGGCAACGTGGTAATGGGTTTTATACTTCACATGTACAGTGGCAATTTTCGTATGGTTTGCGATATATAGTGATAGTTTCGAAACAACCAATCCTAAAATTTTGGATAATATTGAGGGCCAGCACAATTCTCACAGCCTTTATGCAGGAAAAATTCTAACGAAGTTGTTATTTTTCGCGGCAGCTGTTTGAAATAAAATTCTATGAGATCAAATTATATTTTACAATTTACAGGAGCCCGAATCTGTTTAAATTCCTAGGCCCCAAATGACTGCCACAAAAACTTACCGTATGATCAGTGCTTTGAGTGGGAATTTTTAAGTACAATTTACACAACGAAGTCCTCCCTCTTTGGTCCGAGGTTCTACAAAATTCTACTTGTGCTGAGTCGTTGTTATTAAAAAGACGAACTCTCAAGTCTTTCTTAAACGGTTGTTCCTCTCTCAACCTACAAAAAAGTGAAAAGAATATACCCATGAAGTAGTATTACAGAGCCCAAAAATTCTTATTCTGGGAAAACTAAACGAAAACAAAAGCCTCATAAATACATCTCCATGTTTTCTTTTATAGTCGACCCGCTTAATACAAACACCTCATTATTACGTACATTTTTCTTTGCCCCTGGGGAGAAGCCCTTACATTTTCTCTAAACTCAACTCGCTTAATACGGACACCCGTAAATGCGGACAACGGACACTTGTTTCTTGCCCAATCAACAGATTCTCACAGAAAGTCAACCTCGCTATTGCAGACTCTTCGTTGTCAACTGTGTGTTGTAATAAACCTTTCCTTTTAAAAGGTTGGCGCTACAGTTCAGCGGATAGGTCGAATTTTAGACGTTAATTCCACACTTACTATTTTGGCATCAAACAAGAAATGCAGAGACCGGTTTTTGATTCCTGAAGTAATGTATAAATGAGCGACTTTTAAGTGTTTCCCTTAATTAACATAGTCTGTGGAATGACGGCTTTGTGCATATCCTGCTAACCGGGGTGCGACGTCTCCTCTTTCCTAAAGACAGGCAGGCGTCAGCGCTCAGGTTGAGGAAACCTGATTTCCTTACATCGCACAGAACTTGCAATGCTGAAGATTTGTGTGTAGTTCAGGTGCACCGTCGCAAAGCAAAGTGAGTGTTGCCTTTAAGGCACTGCAGCATACCAGTTGTAGGTAAAATCTACCTACTCCTCCCCTACGTCAAAATTTTGCCCCAAGTGAGAAGTAAATAATGTTAATATTGACTCAGGGAGGGGTAAGTGGACAGTTACCCAGAAACCTCCATTGACTCAAAATCTGTTCTCAGGTTAAAACAAAATTTCCTCTGTCTCCTATGAATAATCTGGGCTTAGAAACAAAGGAATTCTGAATCAAATTAGGTTGAATAGTGGTTTAACTTGAGATCGATTTTACCTACACCTATCATATTAGAGAGATTTCGAATCAAGGCAAAAATTAGATTCAAGGGGCAATTTCTCAGATGAGGGAATAAGCAGCGGAAAACTTCAAAAATAATTCTTATGGATAAAACTGCCGCAAAATGGCTGAAGATATAATGAACAGTAAACGACAACTTCATCACGCAATACAAGTTGACGTTTGCCGTATGCCATTGAAACGCGATTCTAAATCTTTCTAAAAACCTTGAACAACCTCGGACTATGAACTACAATAATCAAAAAAATCTGAACTTACCGTAAATCATCTATTAAGCCCCCTCCCCCCTCTCAAATAAGCCCCCCTTTTTCAGAGGAGGAAAGTTAATAAGCCCTCTCTCTCGAACTCACTGCAATCGTAAACATACCTTCATGGCCTCTCATGTCATTCTTTCAAACTTCTTTAAGAACAGTGAACTCAAAACCACCCACAACTAATACCTTTCAGGATTTGTCGCGTGCACTTTTTCCCACAACCTTTCTCGAAATAGCTTTGTACTTACATGAGATAAAGATTCTTTAAGTCTTCCTCATTAGTTGGGCATATTCCCTCTGATAAATGTACAAATGCTCTGTGATGCCCGGGAATCATGTCCATGTCCGAACTTCCGTAAAAAGGCGTTATGTCATTTTCTTTAAGATCGCCTATCACCTTTCCTGTCACGTGAGAAGGGCAGCAAATGAGATACAAAATGTTCTGAATATCCTGACAAAAGTAAGCGACGAAGTCTGCTGGTCTGGGCGGACTCTTTATAAGGTGTGTAAGGAAACTTTTAACCCCCACTTCCACCGCACTGCAGAAAGCCAAATCAAGAAGAGGAAAATACCTAAAATAAAGAGAAAAAAAGGTACTGGAGTGAAACTGGTTGAAAACGATTCATCAAATGTCAGAGGAGAAAAGTGTGCCTAAATCGCCACAACAATTCGACAAAATTTAATAGCCTTCGCAGCAAACATCTCCACTCGAGTCATTGCACAAAAGTTGGAGAGAGAGAAAGAAAAAAAATGGGCAAGGGATAGAGTCACTCGATCGCTCTCGGTCCAATTTTCTCGTCAAACTCGCCTGATAATGCCTGTTATAAAAGAAAGACTTGGAGCTATTTGAGGCAAAAGCGAGCGTGTTGTAGTAGCCAGAACAGAAAAAAAAGGGAGGATGACAGTAAGTAAAAACATTATCCCAGGCCACTTTCACTGTACATACTTTAACACGAATAAATACCACCAAGTTGAGCACATAAGCCACAACAATATATTTCTAATACCTTTTACACTTCTGGCAAGGTGAAACTTTTTAAATTCAATAACAGGGATGATCAGAGGGTTGACAGTTACTTCAGGTAGTGCGACCAACTATTTAGAAAATCCTTAAATAAGAATGACCAAGACCAGGTTTTATGAGCACTCGAGATTGAGCACCCCACCCAAACCCCTTTTTAGTAAAACCGCTGGACGCCAACCTGGTTGAGATCATTGTCATCTAAGGTCTTCCAACTATTTATCTCCCTTCCATCTTGTCTTACCCAGAGAATCGTTCCACGTAGATATTTACAAACTTCCCATCAAAACTTGTGGGTTTCACAAGATCATCAGTGATTTCGATCCATTTTTTTGGTCCATCATCAGACTTTAGAAACAATACTCTGACGCGACACGTTGTGGGAACTTGAGTCAAGACTTGTTGCTCACGAAGAGAAATTGGTAATTGAATGGTGACGGGTTTTATGAAACGAACAGCTTCAGAACAGTTGATGCGCAGAACAGGCCCAGGAACTAAATGTCCTCCTTCAAATTCTTCATTTGGAACTTCTTGTACCTGTACCGTTAGAACAATATGTAGTTTAAGATGCCACTACGGTGACGGCAAAGAGAACGTCAAAAAGCAATTGGTTAAGATTAGCAAAACAACAACTCTGCACGTGATCACGCTTTTTTGTACATTCCTTTGCCGTCACTGCACGACTACGTCTCTCTCTTACTTGTTTTAATGTGATGTTACACGGGACGATTCGCAACTTCGAGTTTTAGCGCAACACAGCATTGCAATGTTGGAACAATGTTGTACAATGTACCTATTTGAAACAATGCCACAACATTGTTGCAACGCTGTGCTGTGCTAAAAATCGTCGTTGCGAATCGTCTCGTGTAACATCACCTTTAAACTTGGATATTTTTCTTAAGAATTCAACTCCAGGAGAGTTCACCTACATAAACAGTGACCGGGGATAATCGCGAAGTCTCTTTGTAAGAGACGTTTTTGCCGCTGTCGCCTTATAATCACTACCTGTTAGCTGTCAATTCAAAAAATATTGTTTCAAGGTCCGAAAGTGATGTGGACCTGGCACGAACGAACAACTCAAATGGGAACGATCTCACCCACTTGGGCATAATTTGGTCAGTCAATCAGCGAGACCTTCTTAAGAAATCGGTTAACTTTCAATGAGCCCCGTCGCTGATTTGGTCCTGACACTACTTCTTCAATACAGCTTTGCACCTTAGCTGTACCAAGACGAAAGTAAAAAGACTAAATCGAACGTACCTTTAACTCTAAAGGAAACTCTGCGTTATGAGCAACAGCATTCTCAGGGATTGTGACTGTCACGCCTGGATGGTCAGGATGACTGAATGTCCCGCCTTTGGATGTGATGGTGTAAGTTGGAGAAGCCTTCAGACGACAAACAACAGCATATGTTGAGCAATCAGTTATGTCTGCTTGGGCAAAGGGAAAGAAGAGGTCCGGTATTTCCATGTGCGAGGGGTAAACATCTTCGATCTCTGTAATGAGAATCAGATGTTTACGAAAATGTAACTTTGTTTTCTCCCCCTCCCACTTCCCATCGACGCTCAGGAAACTTTTATATTCGTTTATGAAATTTAGCAATTATTCCACGAGTGCGCGTTGGATATGAGAAGGTATATAGCCAACGAGGCGCGTAGCGCCGAGTTCGCTACAATCATCTCATATCCAACAAGCGCGAGTGGGATAATTGTTTTATTAAAAACGCCCACAAAACATCGAGAATTCTTTCCTACTTTATTTGTAAAAACAACCGATGTTCAGTTTGTTCTTGAGCAAACGCGCACAGTTACCTTATTTGGAGAGCATGTATAGTGGCTCGTATACCATGATGGCTAAGCCAATCAGAGCTCTAGAATTGCATGATTCAGTCATTAATAAAGATTTTTATACCTTGTCGACACCGCACATTCCTGGTTCCACCTAGATCTTCCCATTCATTATTCTCCTTGTCAATCAGCCTTTTTATCACCAGCTCATAGCCATGTAGGTCCGGCGCACTGTGAGATAGCGACAACTTTACCTTGGTGTTAAATTTCGGGTCTTGGCCGCTGATAGAAGATAGCTCAACAACATTGCTAGTAATGGCCTCATGCTCCTGCAAAGGAGGTGAACGGGCACTGTACTTCCACCTGTGGACCACTATTGGCTTAGGCGCAGACACAGCACCAGGAGGGAACATTACGTGAACACCCCCTTGTTTAACGGCCCAATTGGTACCTTCACTTGTTACTGTTCCTCTGCAATCAATCAGAGTTTCAGCAGTTGGTTGATTTCAATACATCGTCTATGGGCAAAAAACACTGAATGGACAGGACACTAAACAGTGACGGGGCCCGTGTACTTTATAGGCTAGATTGTGACGTTTAGAGACTTCATGACACAGTCAAACATCCACTAACGGTCACCTCTCCACAACGGCCACGTTCTTCTGTCCCCATGGTGGCCGTTGTGGGAGGTTCGACTGCACCTGCTAGAGGCTGGTGAGTGTGCGTGCTCTTTTCTTTCATTCATTATCCTTTTTTCTCATAAAGACAATTTTTTTAAGGAGGCCATTTTTAAGGGAGGCAGCGTGATCGAGCGGTTAGTAATCATGTTCAATTCTATCACCTTGATATGAGTGGGAAAATACGTTTAAATAATAAATTATTGTCGACTCGACGAAAAAATTGTTGAATGCAGAAATGATACTTACTCGAATACAGCTACATAACCACCTTCGACTTCAGTTTCGTCCTCAGACCCAACTTCAACCTCTTCTTCAGACACTACCTCCAAAGATTCCTCTGACACTTCTGTGGCCACTGCCTCAGATTCTTCTACCTGAGTGGCTTCTGAAGATATTGCTTCAACGTCTTCATCAGCTTCAAATTCCTCTTCCTCTTCACTACCACTCTTAGGGGTTTGTTCGGGTAAAGGTTTTTTTTCTGCTCTAAGGACTTGCGGGGTGAACGCTTGAATGACTAAGACAAAACTCGAGTAGTTAAAAGCAAGTCCTTTACTAAGGCAAATAATTAAAACACAGGAGTGACATAAAGTATCTGGCTTCATTTAAACAAAAACTGTCTACAAATATCAAAACGAAAAGTTTGTTTGGGCTTAATTAAAAAGCAACAAGACGACAACTGCAAGGACAGAACAACATCCGCAGGTTTTGTAAGCAAAACAACTTCTCTCACACAGACAATTTTTGTGATCTCTCTTGCATTTTTTTTAAAAAGGGAAAATTTGACATACGCTACCTTTTTGGATTAGCCCGGGACCTGCTTCCTTTTCCTTCTTCAAAGCCTAACAAAAGTACGTCAAGCAAAACAGATAAATGTCGAGTTACGAAGCATACGGCCTTATAACAACATAATAGACTTGTTTCAAATAACAAACGGGCACTTGACTTTTATTGTTGCTTTCGCCACTTTGAAAGCTAGAAGTTTCTGAGTTCTTTTCTCTCAAAACTGTCATAATGCAATTATTTCAGAAACTTTCCAGTTTTGCCTTTAACTACTCTACAGCACCACAAAGGTAATGTTTGTGGTGGTGTTAGATCTGGAGGTACGTCGAGAGGGGACCTTCAACTGGACGGCCTTCAAGTCTTACGGCCAAGTAAAACACCTATTTGATTTATTTTAACAAAATGGAGTAAAACCTTGTACATCCGCAAATCAAAACACTGGATCGGCAAAAGGTGCAAGTTCATCTAGGAAAAACTAATACTTGCTGCATTACTAAACATGTATACCTGTAAGGCGTCACGGTATGCATTCTTTCTTTTACGATCTCCAATCGACGAGGCCACCTCTTTCAATTCAATCAGCAACCCCTTAATCTCAACATTCTTCATTTCACCGCGCCGAATTTCTAACAATCTATCACCGAAGCTCAAAGCTTCTTTTCCGTATCTCTTACGAAGATCTTTCATTTCGAGTTCTTCACAGAGCTTAAGAATTCCTTTGATTATTCTCCATCTGGCCAACAAATGTTCTCTTGGCTCCTCTTTGCCTTTCCCTTCTTCCCACTGCCTCTGCCAGGTTGTCAAGAGATTTTCTCGAAAACCTTTAATACTTCCTTTCTCTCCGAAGTCTTCATACAAATCTTCTACGGCTTTCCTCAGCGTTGATTTCTCCTGATTCTTTTCTCCTGATTCTCCTGTTGATTTCTCGCCAACAAAGTCAGACCTGACAAGGACTTTCTTAAACAGCGCCATCTTCCCCTGTTTGTGCTTACGAAGTTTTTCATGCTTATCGTGTCGACTACAGAACTCAATTAACTTGTTCAAGAAGGCAGTTCTCTCTCTCAGCAGTTCATTAAGCACTTTACTGTCTGTGGCCCTGTCAAATTCATTGTTAAAACTTTCCTCGGTAATTCCTTGCATTCCATCATAGAACCAAAGAGCTTCTCTTTCGTACGTGTCTATGAGAGCTTTTTCTTTCTTATCTGTCAATCCAAACATACTGGTTCTTTTCTCCAGAAGATATAGTATGGCATCAATAATCTCCTTATTGTAAGCAGTAAAGTTAAACTGTGGAGAAGCTTTCTCTTCTTCCCAGAAACGCTCACAAAACGCTAAAGCGTCTTGCCTGAACTCTTCTTTTTCTTTTTCGGCACCTTTCTTCTTTAAGAACTTATGCATATCAAAGACGCCTTTGATAATGCGCCTCCAAACCGCACTTTGGTTCCCAGCACCCAATAATTTCTCCATTTCCCAAGCTTTTAAGAAAAAGTCCAAGGCTATGTCATAAGCCATTAAGTTTGCTTGAATAACTCCCAGTTGAAAAATGCTCCGCACGGTATCCGGGTGATTTCCTAGAATTTTAAGTCTGATTTTTAACGCCTTCTTTGCCTCCTTTTCGGCTTCTTTGTACTTTTCCTGGCGAACGTAAACATTGGCGAGATTTCTACGAAACAGTGCTTCATCTTCATATCCCAAACATTTGAGGTCTTCTAAAAGTTCAAGAGCATCTTTGTAGCAATTCACTGCATCTTCATACTCTCCTTTGTCTTCATGAACTGTGCCAATCTGATTCTTGTAAACGGGCATGTCGTAGTGATAATCAGATCCGGATAATTCTTCTCGCATTTTAAGTGCCTTGTTGTAGAACTCGAGGGCTTTCTCTGGTCTGTCAAGTCCGTAATAACAATTGCCTAGAGCGTTATAACACCTGGCAACATTAGTGTCAAGTTTTAACGGGCCCTCCATGAGGTCTAAGGAGGACTCTAAACATTCAATCGCTTTGTGGTAGTCTCTGTTTTGGTAGTAGATTTCTCCCTGAAAATACAAGTAGAGCCCTTGGGTCAGCTTGAAAGATTCGGTAGATTTGTCATCAACTTGTTTTAATGACGTGGATGCCTTCTCCAACACTTCAAAAGCTTTCTGAGCACCCTGAGATTCTGAGACCAGCCTAGCTTCCCAACATCGTAACTGAGAGCGAAATAAAGAACCTGCAAAAAAGCGCACATTACATTTGCAACAATCGTAAACTTTGGCACGTTGAGTCTATTTGATTCTCTGTAAATATACCTTATTTGTCAGAGCGGGAGGAGGAAATGTGTTGCACTGTGGTGGTAGCGGCAGGGATAGTAGCCGTAGCAGTGTAAGTGGTGATGGAAGTGTCAGATCTAGTAGTTGTGGCAGTGGTGGTGATACATAGAGTGCTACATGTAATTCATTGTGGTGGCAAAAGCGGTAGTGGTGATGGCTGGGGTACTCTGGTGCAATATTGACAGTGGCAGTAATAGTAACTGTGGTAATGGTGGTGGTGGCGGTAGTATTGGTCATGGTACTGGTTATGGTGGTGGTAGCAATGGTTCTAGTAATAGAGAAAGTAGTAGTGGTAGTGGTAATGGTTATGGTACTGGTAGTGGTGGTGGTAGTAGTGGTGGCTGCTGTACTGGTAGTGGTGGTGGTGGTAGTAGTGGTGGTTGTGGTAGTGGTGGTGGTGGTGGAGGTGGTAGTGGTAGTGGTAGTGGTAGTAGTAGTGGTAGTGGTGGCGGCATTACAGATATGCGCCCATTGTAAAACATCGATCGTCAAAATGTAAATGAGTGGAAATGAGTGGTTATTGTTCTTGCTCTGACACCTGCAACATTTGGATATTCTTTGAAGAAGACTAGAGCCTCACGAGGCTAACAATAGTGCAGTCTATTATACACTGTAAAACTGTCTACTTTTACCTTATGCTGATTGAAAAAAAATTGAAAAATTCTCAATGACTGCTGTTAATTTTAGTGGAAAAGTAACAATGCACTGACTTAATCTTCAGTATTTAGCTTTTACAAACTTCATATTCTCCGAATCGATTGATAAAAATTTGAGCGCAACCAATGTCTGGGTTTGTTTACATTTTGTAGCTGGCTTCAGATCATATTATAACCCTTAAATTTATGGCTAAATTCTACGAAAAAGCAATTGCTTCCCTCTTTGCCATCAAAACAAAGAGCAGTTGTTTCCTTTAACAACACTCCAACTACAGATTTGATCGCCAACCTGAACCACTGTTTCAGCTGTCTCATGAAAACAACTAGCATTTGGGTAAATACTATTCTGATAGTAGTAGATGCTGCTTTAAAACGCTTTTATTCAGTCTTATTCATTGATTGATTTTCCTGAAGTAGATTTTTAGTTTCTGGTTAGTTTTAACTTTTTTTCATCAAGTCAATTTGCATAATACTACACAATTTGGAGCATTATAAGAGTAAGCATACACAAAAGAAAATACTTCTTGTGGCATGACTATTTTCTTCTCTGTAGCCATGACAACATTCCAACTCTTAAAACAATTAAAGCAAACCAACTCCTATTGTTTCTGTATTGTTTTTTGAAAGTGTGGGAATTATTAGTCTCTTTAAAGTGACCTTTGAAACCTTGTTTCTGCTTGCAAAGCCTAATGGGTATCCCACTTCTTACGGGCCACGTTTTTCAAAGGGCGCGTTTCTGTAATGTGGTGGTAATGGTAATGGTAGTGGTAGTGGTAGTGGTAGTGGAGGTGGTAGTAGCAGTGGTAGTGGTAGTCAGTATTCCTCTTATCAGGCAGTAACCGGCAAAATTTACCGCCTGAAGCCACACTTCCTACCACTTGCAACCGCTTGAAGGTTTACTAATTTTTAAAAAAGTGGATTTTAATAAAGGAAGTTGTGATCCAATCTGATTCTCAAGAGGAAAAAATATATAAATACTGTATATAAAGTATTTAAGTCTACGCAGCATTTCTTTTTATGGGCCATGCATTTTGCAAAGAGAACATCGAAGACAGAGTAAAATTATTGGAATCAAATGATTTAAATTGCTGTCTGAAGATAACAACGGCAGATTTGCATCAAACATGTCTTAAAATGAGGGAATGACATTTCAGAGAAATTAGTGTCAAAATTTTTTTTCCCAGAGAGAGTGGGCCGGGCCATGTCCCTCACTCCACTACCCCCTCCCCCCACAGAAGTGTGCCTCTTGGGCATATTTTCTGCCTTACTGGCCATAAATGGTCTCTTTACCTGCTGAGCTAAAATTTAGGGAGAACACTGAGTAGTGGTAGTGGTAATGCTACTGGTAAAGATGGTGGAAGTGGTATTGGTTGAAGCAGTGGTAGTGGCAGTGGTATTGGTGTTGGTTAGTGGTTAGTCTTGGTAAGTGTTAATGCCAGTTACACGCAACAGAAAGGACCATTTTGTTTAAATAAATGGGTCATAACA
>JBBMOI010000001.1:41822500-41842500 GCA_038088405.1 Porites divaricata
GTTTGAGATAATAAGCCAATAGTTGAACCAAGAAATTCATTTTAATGGAAAAGAGGGAACGAACAGATAAACAAACTCATGAAAAAAATAACCAACAAATCGACTAATAATCAATTGTTTGGTCAATCAGTCATGTAACATGTGCAAAGTCGGGAATGGGTCGGATTGACCAAGATCTGTATTAAGGGTATATGAACAATTAATGTATTGTTTCCTTAGGAACTTGTTGAGTTTATATTCTTCAATCGGCTTTCTATCTAAACTCTCTGCAAAGTTGCTTCAGCTACGACTCTCTCAAACTACCTCTGTCTAATCGGGAAAAATATAGAACAGCCGGCTTTGAGAAAAATTACTCCATCAACTCCTTTTATTATTACTATGTTCCTTAGATGGCCAGAAGGTAAAGCTTTAGATTGGAGCCTTCGGTTACTTTGAACAATAGTTATTGGAAATGGCGAATTTCATTCAACATTTCACTTGCTCAATTTACAGAATTTTTGGTGAAACGCATATACAAGAGAAAAACATACCTCTAGGCTGTCGGCTAAGTTCCTCAAAGTCCTGAAAGGACACAAAAGGTGGTATAATTATCTGTCTGTAATATTAATACTGTCGACACTGGATTACCATACTCTGTATACAACTGTGGTATCCTACATTATTAATGAAGTCTTCAGATCCTAACATATATATCCCACAGAGCAAATTTTTGCGAAGCCATTCTAAGCTATGATGTACATGTATCTCAGTTACGGTCGCGTAATAATTGTAAATGTTAGGTTTCCTGTGTGGTTAGAGCCCAGTCTCTGCCGAGGTTCCATTCGAGACTAGGTAAAACCTCGGCACACATGTTCTTTTTGTCGCTGTTACTTTCGCCTTTATTTTTCGGATAACGATCGTTTAATTAGACTCACATCGAAGGAATAGAGCATAAGGGAATCATTACGGATATTGCAGCGATTCTCAAGGTTACGGACACGGACACTTGCTTGTTAGTAAGGATTTCTTGTACAGTATTGTATTCGAATAACGTGCTGAGCGTAATTGATCGGATCGAATAAAACGTGGAATTAACGCTGAATTGACGGCTGTTACAATAATTTAACCGTACAACACTTATAGACATTTTAACTTCGGACGACTTCGACACACAAGAGGACCTCGCGAGCTTCAGACAAGACGATGTTTTTAGGCCGTGAAGCCTAAACCCCAATACTCCTCAGCAAGGGGGAAGAAAGAAGAGTACCCTATACGGGCCTCCGGACTAAACGGGTATCTTTTTCAGGCTTCAGGTATATGAAAGGGTAGGGAAATCTGTCATTTCGGTCTTTAAAAAGCCTAAAAGAGCTAACTGATGCATTAAATGGCTGTGAAAAAGTCTAGAAAGCGTTCTGATTTTAAGATTTATTCATACTTGTAAGACAATGCATTTACAGCAGTTAAAAGAGATGCAAAGTGCTAGACTCGGTATTTGAAAGGGGTTCTATTTGTCAATAAAAGGTATACGAAAGAAGTCTCTTTTCTGTCAAAAAGGTAAATAAAAAGGGTAAGGGGTCGGACCTCAGGGCGGAGCCTCCCCCGTATAAAACTTTGTTGAGCAGCCTTTTGTCACCAGGACCTGGTTTTACTTAATTTCCTATTTTAAAGCTAGAACTTACCAAACTATCAAAGTTCTCACTTGGGATAGGTAAGTGTAATGTACACAACGAACGATTTTTTCCCGTGGGTTGGAAAGTGTTACGAAAATCCACTTGTGCTGTGTGTTGGTCATTTATCAGGCGAACTTTCAAATGAGCCTTGAACGGAAGACCGTTTTCATATAACCTGTTAAAAATAAAATAATATTTTCAAATATATATTAAGGAAGGCCTGTAAGTGTTACTACTTTGGCGCAATAGGGCCATTTCAGGTCACAGTCAGAAGGTTATCAAAAAAGTGATAGAACATATTATAGTTATCATAGTTATTGTCATTACCTCCATTATGTGAATGACATCCCAGGAATTTCTAACGAAAGTTAGATTTTCAGATCCAGACTAAGCTAAGCTACAGACAGGGGAAGGTGTAGGGAAGGAGTGGGGGGGCAGCTGCATTAAAAGTAACCTGGATTCGAAAGAATCAGAACATTTTTCAGTTCGTTTGATTCCTTCCTACTTAGCATACCATCTAGAGAAAAACTGATTGTAGGATTAGGAAACAGCTAGTAAAGAATAAATGAATCACAGTGGCGCTTTCCTCGCATTTTTATCAGTTTATTATTCTGTTTTTTCTTGCGACTCCGACAACTTAGTTTTCACTAGATTGCAAGCGATGGACAACTTAGCGAAATACACGAAGCGGAGCTGCATCGCGCTGTTCTTGAAAGTGGATCGTTACATATCGGACAGGTTTCTGCCACTTGTGAACAGGTATTCGGACCGTAACGGAAGTTTGCTTACAAACGGGGCTTGATGATGAAATTTGCTAGTCTGACGTAATCACGCATAAAAGCCATTATGCGTACATATTAGCACGTGATAAGACGCAACTTGAAGGCACAAATATCCAGATAAATGTCACATGACCTATATTGGGAATTTGGCAAACTAGGCTACAAACTAAGAGGCCTATTGGAATTCTGTTTTCAAAAGATGATAACCCTGTGTGCTTTTCATTTCGAACTCCGACCCTATAGCCTTGTCGCTAGTGCAGATCAGCCTCGAGACTTACTTAAGATAGAAATCCTCCATTTCCTTCTCCTCGCATGGCCATATTCCTCCTGATACAAATACAAATGCCTTGTCGCGCCCTGGGATCATATCTTTTTTCGAGCTTCCATCCTCCAAGTTGCTAATGGAAATGCCTCTTTTTTCAAGATCCCGAATCACTTGTTCTTTATTTAGAGCAGGGCAACAAATAAGATTCAAAATGGACAAACACCTCGGGTGGAAGTAAGCGAAGAAGTGTGCTGGTCTAGGTTGATTCCCAAAGATGCTGTCAAGGAATCGTTTAAAACTCAGTTCATCACCGCTAGAAGTGTCTTTACGCCAGTCAAGAAAAGACCAATACCTAGAAAAAATGAACCATTTAAGATAAATAACAAAGTTACAAAACGTTGGTAAGTGTTCCAGGAGACATACCGTCCATAGGGGATGATCTATTCCTTCACAGGTTGGAAAAACATTTGGAGCATAACAAATTTTGTTGAAACGAAATGTGCGCTTACTACCAGAGAAACAGGCAGTATGACACTTTATGATAACAGTCTTTAATATACAAATACATGTAGATTTAATAAAGATAATAGCGAAAGATAGGGTAAGAGAAATACATCGCGAGATATATTTTTCGAATATTTTCCTGATTCTCACCCAATCTACAAAATTATTAGAGTAATTGTTTGGGTCTTCGCTTAACACTCTTGAAACTTGAATAGAGGGTGGTGGCTCAGTCAGAATACTGGCAGCTATTTCAAACACTTCACAGTTCAACTTCACCACCCAACAGTGTTTTAACTATGCGAAAAATGTGTTTCTTACCCGGAGAACCGTTCAACCTGGAACCTTACAAACTTCCCATTAAAACTTGCAGGTTTCCCAAGATCATCAGTGATCTCAATCCATTCTCTCTCCTGATCATCAGACTTCAGGAACAGCACTCTGACACGGCACATTGTTGGGTGTGGTAGCAATACTTGTTCCTCTCGAAGTGAAATTGGTAATTGAATAGTGACAGATCTCGAGAACTGAACAGTCTCAAAACAGTTGATTCGTAGTATAGGTCCAAGAAAAACACCACCCTCTTGAAGTTCATGGTTTGGGACTTCTTGGACCTGTACCGTTCGAAAAAAGTAATCCTCAGCAGTTACTATTACGTATATGAAGTGTGGTCACCTTCAGCTCACCTAATAATAGGGGTGGCAGATTTATAAACAATTTTTTATTGTTGTTATTATTATTATTATTATTATTATTATTATTATTATATAAATTTACTTTTGTACATTTCTTGTTAATTGTTTCCTTCTGTAAATCGATTACAATTATGCAACCGATTTACAGATGCTCGTTAAATACAAATCAGTTGTTTTCTTTTTCTTAACAAAGTATTAGCCAATTGTGTTAAAATCAACAACAACAACGTTAGTAGTGAAAGCCAGACCTACTTTCAATTCCAAAGGGAACTCTGCATTAAGAGCAACAGCGTTGTCAGGGACTGTCACTGTCACGCCTGGATAGTCAGGATGACTGAATGAATCGCCTTTGGATGTGATGGTGTAAGTTGGAGAAGCCTTCAGACGACAAACCACTGTGTATGTTGAGCACTCAGTGATGTCAGCTTGAGCAACAGGAAAGAAAAAGTCTGGTATTTCCACGTGAGAAGGGAAATCGTCTTCAATCTCTGTAAGCGATAAAAGATAAAGTTTTATGACCACCCATGATGTTTCCTTGCCTATGGAAAGTTGATAGAGATTATAGAAAACCAGAATCGAACAAACAAGCCACAGATCAAGGGGAAAGATCAACCTACTGCACCATGTCTATGTTGCGGTTCAGTATTAAACTACTTTGTTCCTCGCGAAAGCGAGTTTATATTTTTGTCGGAATTTGCAACGCGCGTGACTCCCACGAGGATCGCAAGAGGGGCCTAATCGGTTCTTTGCTGTAAGTCTATCGAGTTTCGGTCGGTGTCCACCCTAACGTCAATTGCATTTAGGTCTTCATAAAAAAGATCAATTAATAGTCCGCTGTACGTTATTATACTGTATAAAGAGACGTTATCTACCTTCAAGCGCACGTATGTCCTTAGTTCCATCCAGGTCTACCCATTTATTCGTCTCCTTATCAGTTAGCTTTTTTATCACTAGCTCGTAGCCCCGTAGGTTTGTTGCGCTGTAGGATAATGAAAGCTTCACCTTGGTGTGAAATTTCACACCTTGGCTATCAATTGGGGATAGTTCAATAACATTGCTAGTAATGGCCTCGTGCTCCTGCAAAGGGGGTGAGCAGACACCGTGTTTCCATCTCTGGATCATTATTGGAATGGGTCCACACACCCCATCAGGAGGGAACATCAGGTGAACACCAAGTTGCTCGATGGCCCAGTTCGTACCTTCACTCGTTACTATTCCTCTGCAATTAAAAAATATTTCAACATTTGGTTGATTTTAAAAAAGCCATCTACCAGTTAAAAGCGGACACTGAATAGACAGGATAATATGGTAGCAACAATCGGTTTGTAGATAATGGAACCGAGCCATTATCCTAGGACCAGTGTCCTACCGTCCCCTAAGGCAAAGCCTTTCGACCTCTTCCCTTTGGGTCTGCCCCCCTCGTTAGATAAAACAGAAATGTACCAGGTGATCTGTGACGTCATTGCGGGGGCCTGGGGAAAGAAATTTTAATGCCGTATCCCATAAAACAACGCGCGCACCAATTCAATTCAATTCAATCTGTTCCCGTCAGCTTTGGTTTATGGGATACGGCATTAAAATTTCTTTCCCCAGGCCCCCGCAATGACGTCACAGATCACCTGGTAGCTGCTTAGGAGTCAAGGGAATCTAGGATATGCTGCAACACCTTATGGACGTTTTTTTTTTTAACCAGACACTCTTTAATGCCGACACAGCACTGGTAGTAGTAATTAACACTGTTTAAGTCTGATCAAACTGCGAATAGTCTCATCTTTGCAAGGGGCACTGTCACGGGAGTTCTTGTCATCCGTTTTTTAAAATAAAAAGTACGACTGAACTTTACCTCTTCTACGAGTGGCGCATATACGACGGCAATTAGCGTCTTGATATCAAAGAAACACATAAGTCTACAACAACCCTTCAGTTGCTAACCTTTACTTCTCTACCTTCCTCCTTCACTTACCCGCATTCTTTTTCAGTGACATTCTGTTCTTCTGCATCATCTCCATAAGTTTCAGTTTCATCATCAGACTCTTCTTCCGATCCTACAAGGAATCCTTCTCGCATGGCCTCCACACCTGCCAACCCAGCCACTTGCTCTTGTATCTCGACATCTTCTTTCTCTCCTCCTGTATCATTTTTACTTTCGGTTTCAGTTTCATTTTCAGACTCTACTTCAACCTGTTCGTCCAATCCTCCGAGAGATACTGCTCCCACGCCCTCTTCAACTGCCACACCAGCAGATTCTGACTCTCCTGTGGGTTCTCCTTGTAATCCAACTTCAGTTCCCTGCGCAGATACCACTTCAACGGCTGCTTCAGTTTTGACTTCAGATACGTCTTTCTCTTCCCCAGCATCAAGATGCGAAATTGGTGGCTCGAACAAAGGCTTTTTTTCTAAAAGAGGATATTAAAAGAAAATGACAGAAGAATTACTGTCTATTTCTACACAATAGCCGAAGGTGCCGATACGAAAAGGTATCCGTAAAGTAATCAACTAGTCACATGTTAGTCTTAGTTAAGCAACATATTTATGAATGTCGTAATAAATGCACGTATCCTTCCTTTACAATTTTTTTAAACAACGCCAGTTACGTTCACCAGTTAGAGAAGAAACTTATGAGGAAAGTAAGTGGGAAAAGTTTCAGTTATTCTGCGGTGGTACCAGCGAGAATTAAAATGCAATAAATCTTGTCCTATTTTTGTAATAGTAGTAAGAGTACCTAAATATTCTTTGTATTAGTTATTTTTATGATGAAGGTAGTGTATTTTGTGTATATGGATGTTGCAGAGTGTACATGTTTTATCATAAAAAAAAAACTAGGAAAGGAACAATGTGTTCACATATAGCAATGGATAGTTTAAATTATGCCGAACGGATAACTCTTGTTCCTGCTCAAAAGCAATATCCCGAAACAATATGGCTTTTGCACTGACTTATCAGACATTGAATTCAGTACAATTTTGTGTTATACGATGGTGGGCCGCCTTAATTCATCGTTTCAGTGCCATCAGGGTGGTATATGTCTTATATCAGACAAATACAGGATAGGTCAGCCATGAGTTTCATCATAGTGAAAAATGTGGAAATTACGATGATGAAAATAAAAATAATAATTACTATTATCATTCGATGCAAATGTTTCTTCCTTTTCATTGGCCGAGAGCCCACCACGTGACCTGCAAATAACTGCCTACAAATAATGGTGTGCTTATGCGCAATGTCGTTCAACTGTTTTTTGCTGCAAATACTATAAATGAAACCACGCTTGCTCCTTGCTCGTTTATGTGATCTCTGTCATTACTCCTGGAAGGCAGGGTGCGCTAACCGTTTCCGAAGATATTATTTATTAAAAAACAAACTCAGTCGTCGAATGATAAAACAATTATTGAACTCGGTTATCGCAAAATATCGTGATTTGTCAGTGTCTCGCAGATCAATTATTTGATCTTCTTGCCACTGACAAATCACGATATTTTGCTCAACCTCGTCCAATAATTGCTAATTATTATAATAATAACGTAGCTGCATTAAAAAAGGAGAGATGAATCAACATAAACTAAAAGACATGGGCAGAATACAAAATATAATAAAAAATCATAATCATATGTTACCTCTGGGTTTTAGTTTTAGAGTGGCCCTAGGCTGTTTTTCCTCCCACAAATCCTAACAAGAAAAATTAACAAAGGCAAAATGAATTAATGCCTAAGAAACGTACATTACCACGAGTGAGTGGCCAACAAATCAAACCTCTCTCGTATAGCAAACAGGGCTTGACTTTGTGCCACTTTCGTGGCAGAGATTTTAACATTGGAATGTGTGACGGTAGCTAGGTCAAAAAAATAAAAGATGGAAACTTTATTTTGTATTGTGTCACTGAGAGCCATATAGCTTGGGAAAAAAACCATACTAATTTGGTAAAGAAACGGTACCAATTTGATTCTTGGAATTTATAAAAATTGTAAACATAAGAGTAAGGTCCGTTTCAAACGTCGTGCTACTGCCGTGCCGAACTCAATTGATCGAATTAAATTCGACTTTAGCACGGCAGTAGCGCGACGTTTGAAACCAAGTCGTGCTACTGCCGTGTAGCACGGCAAGCCTTGCCGTGCTACACGGCAGTAGCTCGACTTGGTTTCAAACGTCGTGCTACCGCCGTGCCGAACTCAATTCATAAATTACAAATGCATTAGAATACATTTAAAAGTTTGCTGAACCGTTTTTTTATTATTGTGTTTCGTTTTTGGCAACAGCCGTTCTATTCGACTGAATTAAATTCGACGTCTGAAACCAAGTCGTGCTAGTGTCGTGCTGCAGTCGAGCTACAGTCGAACTAGCTTAGCACGGCACTAGCACGACGTTTGAAACAGGCCTAAGTAATCCTTCCTGGAATTTTTCAAACCGACGTTATAAGACCGCAATTTTTTACTCTGGGTCGTCAAAACTTTGGAGTCCATAAAGAAAAGCAATAAAATTAGCCATATATTACTCACAGTCTACTGCATTATTAATTTGCCTAAAACGTCACCTGTAGGGCGGCCAGGTAGACTTTTACTCTCTAACCCTCTCCAATCGAAAAGGCCAGATCTTTCAATTTACTGAGAAACTTCTGCATCACAGAAGGTTCCATTTCAGACTGGCTCATTTGCCATAATCTTTCACTAAAGCTCAAAAATTCTTTTCCATACATGTATCTTTTAAAAAGATCTTTCCTTTCAAGGTCCTTGCACAGCTGTAATATTCCCTTGATCAATCTTTTCCTAGCTAGCATGAACTCTTTTGTCTCCTCTGCTTCTTTTCCTTCTTCCCACTGATGTTGCCAGGTTGCCAAGAGGCTTTCTCGAAATCCCTCGATGCTTCCTTCCTCTCCTAAGTCTTCGTACAACTCTTCCACAGCTTTCTTCAGCGTTGATTTCTTCTGTTTCTTTTCACCAACAAAGTCTGATCTGACAAGCACTTTCTTAAACAGCTCCATCTTTTCCTTTTTATGCTTAAGAAGCCTGTCACGCTCTTCGGGTCGACCACAAAGTTCAATTAACTTCTCCAATAATTCATTTCTGTCTCTGAGCATGTGATTAAGCACCTTACTGTCTGTTGCCTCATCAAATTCATTGTAAAAGTCCTCTTCAGTGTATCTCTGCATGCCATCATAAAACAAAATAGCTACTTCCTCATACTTGTCTCTAAGACCTCTTTCTTTCTTCTCCTTCACTGTTCGGTGCTCACTAGGTTTCGTCTCCAGTAAATACAGAATGGCATCAATGATCTCCTTATTGTATGCAGTAAAGCTAAACTTTGCAAAACTTCTTCCTCTATTTTCCGTGTTCCAGATATGCCGACAAAACAGCAAGGCATCTTGCCTAAATTGTTCTCTTTCGGTGCCTTTGATCTTCAAGAAATCATACATGTCGAAGACCCCTTTAATAATACGACGCCAAACTTGACTATGGTTCCCCGAACTTAATACCTTCTCCATTTCCCAAGCTTTTAAGAAAAAATCAAGGCTTTGTCATAAGCATCTAGGTTTGCTTGAATAACTCCCAGTTGAAAAATGCTTCGCACAGTATCCGGGTGATTTCCAAGAATTTCAAGTCTGATGTTGAACGCTTTCTCTGCCTCCTCGTCAGCTTCTTTGAACTTTTTTTGGCGAATGTAAACATTGGCGAGATTTCTACGAAAAAGTGCTTCATCCTCGTATCCCAAAAATTTGAACTCTTCTAAAAGTTCAAGAGCATCTTTGTAGCATTTCACTGCCTCGTCATACTCTCCTTTGTCCTCGTGAACTGTGCCAATTTGATTCTTGAAAACTGGCATGTCCCAGTGAAAATTAGAGCCAGATAATTCCTCTCGCATCTTAAGTGCCTTGTTGTAGAACTCGAATGCTTTGTCCGGTCTGTTACGGCTGTAATAACAGTTGCCAAGAGCATTATAGCACCGGGTGAGAATGGTGTCAAGTTTTAACGGACCCTCCATGAGATCTAAGGACGACTTCAAACACTCAATCGCTTTCTGGTAGTTATTTTCTTGGTAGTAGACTTCGCCCTCAAAATAAAAGAAAAGTCCTCGAGTAAGCTTGAAAGATTCGGTAGATTGATCATCGACTTGTTCTAATGACATCGATGCCTTCTGCAACACTTTAAAAGCTTTCTGAGCACCCTGAGCTTCTAAGACCAGTCTAGCTTCCCAACACAGTAGCTGAGCACGAAATAAAGAACCTGCAAGAAAAAAATTTCCACGTTTTGGCCATTCAATCTTTATAATTCTCTTCATAAATGATCCTAAATTGTAAGGGCTATAGAGACACTCGAAGTGTGAAAAGAAGTGGTTGTACTGTACTTTAGTGTAAGTGGAAGTGCCAGTTGCAGTGCTTCATGTAGTGGTAGTGGTGGTGGCTGCAGTAGTTGCATTTGTAGTGGTACTTGTAAGTTTCTGATTTATATTCTGTTAACTCAGCATTGTTTATAACTTAACTTTTCTTCTGCTCTTTACCAGATTTTCTACATTTATATAAAATAAAGTTTGTTTACTTGCAATTTGAATAGAATTTAGAGTGCTTATTTTCTTTTATATCAACACTGCCCACCTAGACTAGCCTCAGCTATTTGTAGGCAGTGAGAAAATAAAGTTGTAAATTGGATTAGCCAATAAAATGAAATGAAATAAAATGAAATAGTGGTTGTGGTAGCAATAGTAGTAGTGGGCAGCCAAGTAGTGGTAGCGTCATTTGTATTGGTAGTGTTAGTAGTAGTAATAGTGTTAGTCATAGTGCTAGTAGTCCAGTGTAGTAATAGTGTTGGTGGTAGTGTTAATGTTAGTGTTTGTGGTAGTGGTGGTGGAAGTGCTAGTGGTAATGGCAGTGGTGGTGGTAGTGGTATTGTTAGTGGTTGTGGCAGCAGTTGTGTAGGTGGGCAGTGCTAGCATCTGTGGTGGTGGCAGTGGCATAAGAGTAGCAGGTGAAAGGGCAGTAACATTTTTTAATCAGGAATAACTAAACCAAGAAGCTAAGTACTGGACACCTCACCGTGTTCCAAACACTAGATAGATTTAAAAGGCAAGTAAGAATAGGACCTTTCAGCAAGGTCAACTTTCTGTGAGAATCTGTTGACTCGCCTAGAAAATGTGTCCATTTTTTGTCCTAACAAGACTCCAAATTAAGTGGGTTGAATTAAGGGTCAGTAAGGCCTGTTCCCAGTGACAAAGAAAATGGGGCTTTAACGTAAGTGGTAGTGGTAAAGATAGTGGTAATCTTGGGTGTAACACAAGCAGTAGTGGTGATGGTGGAGGTGGTGGTGGTAGTTGTAGTGGTTGTGGAAGCTGTGGTGGTTTGTGGTGGTGACAAAAACAGTAGAGTAGTGGGAGTGTTAGTAGTGGTAGTGGAAGTGGTCGTTCTGATGTCTGTAATAAAAGACTGTGGTAAAGGTGATAAAGATACTGGCAGCAGAAGCAATAGTGGTTTGTAGTAGTTGAAGTAGAAATTATTAGTCAGTCAGTCAGTCAAAGTACTGCTGTAGTAAGGATAACTCACAAAAATGTTTCAAGCATTTAAGGGACTTCAAAATTTGCTAATCAATATCACAATATTTTTTTCACAGTTTCCCTTTTCACAGGGAAATAAAGGTTCAGAACCACCTTAAATTTCTGTGGCTTTAAAATACTCTGAGCAAAAATCAAGTAAAAGTTGAATATGCAAATTACAATGAAATGGAGTTTACCAGCTTGGTTTTGAGCAAAATGCTAAAATCAAGCACGTTTTAGATGGGTTATAACATAACTTTGGTAACCATTAAAAAACATGAATCATTTACTCACAATTAGGGATTTCTTTGTTAATTTTTGGTGTTGTATTTATGGAATATGCTGAAACAAATTCTGGAAAGTATTTGAAGTCACCTTGCCAAGGAAAATATGAAGACATTTCAAAACTTTCTTTAATAAAAAATTTCCAAGAAGAACATACCTAATTTCCCATCATCTTTGCACAACACTGCCCATGAATGAAACAACTGAATCCGTTTATCTCTAGGAAAAATGGCATTGAAAAGGGTTACAATCAATGCATTTTCATTGTATCCACCTGGAACACTGAAGTACTTTGAGAGCAAGGAGATGTCTAATGCAACCTCATAGTTCGGGCGATCTCTTGCAAATTCATGAAATGCTCTAATGAAATCAGCCTCTCCCCATCTTGCAATTTTCTTCATGCCAGACATAAAGAGCTCATAAAATCGACTCTTTGTTTCAGTATAAAATTCACAGAACATTGCATCATTTTGAATGCTTTCAGCATACTTTCTTAAGAGGGGATGAATGTCATACATCAACTGCTTAGCATCTTCATAAGCTACATGAATGATCTCATTAGTCACTAGTCCTTCAAGCTGTACTACTGCTTCTGAAATGCTCACGCCCAAAATTTTGGCAGCTGTGGAAGCAGAGAAGGGTTGATGAAACAAGGATAATGATACAGCAGAAAGCCTCAAACTATCAGATGGTAGCGAATAGAACATTTCTCTGATTATTGACTTCTGTCCTTCATCAACTCCTTCTTCTTCAAAATAAAAGGGTTTTTCTTCACTATCCTCCTCCAACTTTGATTTAACAACAGCTCCAGTTTCCTTTTGAGAAGATGTTTCTATTACACTGATCAGGTCATTGGGAGATTTTCTTCTTTGTTTCAAAATTGCAGCTGTTCCTTTCAATAACAATGGGATTCCTTTGCAAATGTCAAGAAGCTTCTCTTTCTCTTGAGCCTCAATACTGGCACTTTCTCCAGGAAGCAAAATGTTCTCCGAAAAAGAGTCTTCCAGAGGCTGCAACACATAACCAGTCACTTTCTCTGAATCTTTTAGCTGGGTTCTTGAGATCAGAAGCATGTTTATTGTTCCTGTCTCCCCTTCAAATAGTTGTGAAAGCTTTTCCAAAAAAATATTGAATTGAGCTTTTAAGTTCTTGCCCTCCTTTCCCCTTTCCCCAGAAAACTGCTCCACATTGTCAAGAACGAAAAGAACAGGCTGACCTGCGCTTTCTTTTTTGACACGTTCGTGAATCATTCGCACAACATAATCCATGTTCCATGAAACACCGAATGCAGGTGTTACTTTAAGTTCACCCATAATTTCCAGATAAATTGTCGTCATGTCTGAAGCTTTTCGTAAGTCAAAATAAAAGTATTTTCCATCTTCTACTTCCCATCTTTTACAAATTTCCTTGGCAAGTGTTGTCTTTCCCACCCCAGCGGATCCATACAAATTAACCGCGGGTATCATTTTAAGTCTTTCAGTTATTTTCTTAACCTCCTTAGTTCTTCCGCTCAATTCCTTTTCCGGCTTAGGCTGCGATGGGCGGAAGGTTTCGAAGTCTTCAACTCTTTTGTTAATGTCATTTTCATTCTTTGATCTTGTAGCAATGAACTCCTTGATTAGAGTCAGTTTCGTACCTGTAACATAACCGAATTCATACAAACGATCCAAACAAGACAACAAATCTTGATTTGCTAGCGATTTGAATTCCTCGCCGTAAATCCTCTTCAAAGATTGCACGACATCTTCTGATTCAGCGGGAGAAAACTTCAAGGATATGTCCCTAAAAAGTTGACGTAACTCAGATAAGTTTTCTACCACACTGGACGCCATCTTGGAAATACTCCGCTGACCAAAGAAGCTGCAGAACCACCCGGAAGTTAACCGGAAGTAGATTGGAATTTCATTGAAGTGGCCGTACAAAGTAAAACCGTTTTTTAACGACGCACGTCAACTGTGAGTGAGGCTTTTCCCCTTTTAATATGCCTTGAAGCCAACAAATAGGCCATTTCCGAGTTCCAAAAAATCTCACTTTCAAAACGAGGCTAAGTGTGAAGCCATTGATATGAAAATGATTTTCAATTATTATGCAAATAAAACTCATTTTCACAACAAAGGTTTCGCACTTAGCCTCGTTTTGAAAGTAAGATTTTTTGGGACTCGGAAATGGCCTATTTCTTTTGCTAAGTCAGGAGCCCAGTTTGAGTTTCTTTACTCTTACAGAAAAGATCTGCACGACAATTTGGCCAAACCCGGAGGGGGGTACTCCCCTATATAAGACTAAGACAAAGTTGTATGTGCCGCCCCAAAGAATAGGGTTTTTGCACCGTTTTGGTCTGAAAACGGCTAAAGACATTGCTCATTTAATTGGTCTGGAATCGGGTATGGTTTTCGAGGAAACTGCGGGTCGTATATGAACATATATGTCGTTTCAATTTCAAAATTAATTAGAAAGAAAGATTAATGTACGAATTCGAAATAGCTTTTAAGAAATCTTTTTGTTTGAGCTCTAGTCTAAAAATGATGACCTTATCTCTACCACTACCAGGTTTGAAAACGGGTATGGATTTAAGAGGCCGGGTCTTAAAAAGGGTGTGGTCAGGTGTGGTGGAAAATAACCTTGTAGTCTTAAAGAGGGTCAGGATTTGGAGAACCGAGCGGTACACCCCCACCGGAAATACCACCCGGGGTGGACAAAATGCTGCCCAAGAGTACAAAAAGTCCACTTCCGGTTGAGTTACGTCGCTCAAATACGTCCTCGCTTGGCCCCCCAGTAACGGGGGTAAGGGGGCCTCATATCTTATAATTGCGCCTCGAAACTACTGTGTTTAAAATATGCCCTTAATACAGGTGAAAGACATAGCATTTTGCAGACATTTCTAGTTTACAAGAAGAATGTTGTTATTCTTTGTCAAGATTTGTTTTCATCTTTGACTTACAATCATTTTTTAGCCAGTGAGCGGCCATATTCAGTGGCGGATCCAGACCGTCAGATAAGGGGGGGGGGGGGGGGGGTGGGGGCGATCATTTAGACTCTGTGATGAGGGATGCCCCGGTGTGAAAAAAAAATTCGGCCCTTCGGGCCTCTTTTTGGTCTAAAAACAACGGGGGCCCCGCTCCCCTGGACCCGCCACTGATATTGATGGCGTGAAGTAATAATTATCCCTCGTGTTCCCCGCGCACTTCAGCAAACAACAAACCAGTGAATCTGTTTAGGCATCTTTAATGAGGGAACTGGGAACCTGAGGACTCGAGAGAAGCCCCAAGGGCTGGAGGGAGGGAATGAAAACAGCAAATCGAACGACTGAGCGAGACAAATGATCAGATTACAAGATGTCAGTCAACACCCAGCCGGCGAAACGTTGTTGGGTCCTAGGGCTAATTAAGTTATTCTCTAGGAATTGACAAAGTGAAGGCATTGTAAAACCATTGGCAATTAAGACAGGAAGAAAAATATATATCCGGTTTATCAACGAAGCAGTATTTGCTATCACTTTATTTCTATATTCATCCCACTTAAGGTAATCCAAGACAGTTTTGATTGCTGGATTCCGGATTCTTTGTCAAACTTAGGATTGCGGATTCCAATTGGTGACGGGATTTCGGATTCCAAAGCCCATGATTCCGAATTCCAGAAGTATAAATTTCCCGGATACCGGATTCCACAAGCAAAAGTCTCTCGGAATCCGGATTCCGGATTACTTAAAATGGGCGGCTATTTACTTTAACCGGATTCAGTCAAAACGAGTAGTTCAGCATTTTCTATCGACGAATTGTTATCTGCATGTCAAAATTTTAGCCACTACTTTTTGGAGACAAAAATTCAGTAGTTCTGAGCCCATTCCGTTATAATTGAAGCATTTCGTACACTTTTGGAGGACATAAAAAAAGCTTGTCTGCCTCTCTTCCGTACACTCTTTAGCTTTATTACTCTAACATTGTTAGTGTTACTTTGATTTCACCGCTATTATAGTAATCTTTACTTCATTTCTTTTTGTTCCACGGCTTTAAAATAAAACAAATCTATGAAATATCCTCAGGCTAAAATATTGTAACAACAAATTGTTTCCAATCTTTAAAGTATTCGTTTGTTTACTCTTTTTGGGGTTATCTTGACTCCAACTTTTTTCAACAGTGAGATTGATATGTAATACTGACCTTGACTGCTCTTTTAAAAAAATGAGAAAGGATAAAATTAAAGCAAACAAAATTTTACGTACAGTGAATATAAAAATCAATAATACATTTTACTCAAAAGGCTGAAGCTCCCTATTGGGCAATATATTGAATTGAAAGATTCTCTGCAACGGGCCTGAAACGCGAAAACTGTTTTAAATATTCTCAGTGCTTATTAAACGGACGGTTATTTTTCTCACACGTTCTGTACTGGGACTGGTTGTGTGTATTTAACAAAAGGGCCATGGAGGTTATGCTCTTTAAATCTCAGTATTTACAAAACAATCACACACTGAATTGACTGATGTATTAAAATTAGTAAATCTAACTGCACCACTTTTGCTTTTAGGGGAGCACTTCGGTGGCCCACTAGGGTCATGCTGCAAATTAAAAATAATTAATGCAAATAAAAAAAGTAGCTGCAATTCTGTAAGCGTTGCTGTACATAATAAAGTTGCTGAAAATCAAAAAGTAATGACAGAAATTTATGCGCGCGCACGCATGGGAGGAGGAGGAATCAGTACACTCATGAATGCAACTCGTACGGTTGGCTACCGCGAGCGTTTTTCAGTCCCATGCAAATTTTCAACCAATACTTGGGTATAAGGTGAGCTGCTGAGGGTTTGAAACCCTGACCCTGTTTTAGACAAAAAAAATCCTAAAATACATACCCTGTTTTAGACAACACCCTCAATTTTATTACCCTGTTTAGGACAAAGGAGAAAATGCACTCCGCCTTGTTTTAAAGCCATTTAATGGCAATTGCAATAGAGCAAATTCACGTTAAACCCTTTTGTACACTTAAAGTACAAACAAAATTTATCTTACAAATCAAATCAATCGTGCAAGCAATTCCCTGTTGACAGACTCACACGACATTAACTACCCTGTCCAGGACAGAGAGGTCAAAAACTATACCCTGTCCAGCGGCACATCCCCGTATAGGCAATATAAGGGAGTACCCCCTCCCCCACCCCTCCTGAGGGTGTACGGACTGGCGGATTAGTGTGATTTCCTATCATGCCTGTTAGAGTTTGTTAGATTGAACACAACTGGACGATAAATAATAATAAATACTTTATTAAGAATGAAAAATCTGTTAGACCTATCGGGGTTAAAAAAATACACTGGTCTAAACGAGATGCCCTGTACACATTTTTTTTGCTATACGGCTACAAGGGCGAACCGAACAGGATTCATTGAATACTTAACGCACTTAATTAAAATTACAGCTAATATGTCTGTAACACTCAGGCAATGATATAGTGAAGCTCGAGTCTTTGTGTCCAGCCTCCTCGATCTAGATAATTCTTAACATCATTCTCAGCCTCATTCAATAATTGTTAAATAATAAGAACCTTCAAAAATAGTGTTAAGAAAAAATTTTAAAATTCTCCGAATTATGATACGAAATAAAATAAGTTCAAATACGTTCTAGGGATAAAATAGTCATCGAGCAGAAAAATAAATAGTAAACTAAGTTCATTCAATAGTTCTATAAATAAATATTAACCATGCAACACTAAACATGCATTAAAATGCAAAATTTCCATGAGTATAAATAAGTATAAATAGACATATGAAAAAATATATCAGGAGTGGCATGGACTTCATACCAAGAGTCACATTATGGCTCTTGCTTCATACTGATAGCAAGTGGATTAAAAACTAAACTGATGCATCATAAAATGGTCTGGCGATGCTATAATGTGCACCAGTGATTAATCGTCTCCCAATCCTTGATGTTTTGTCAAAACATATCTACCAATGAAATAAACTACGTCTATTACAAGGGTATCCCAAAACAGTTATTTACTGGAATAGTGTTTATTCGCTATCTTTATGCACAATGTAATCATTACAATTAAAACTTTAAGATCCTTTTTTTAAAAATCGTTGTCTCATTCTTTTTGCAAATGAGGAAACGTTTTCATTTTGGTATTGCTGAATCACCAATCTGTACTATCTGCCAAGCTGACATTGAATCAATCGCGCATTTACCTTATTCCTGAGTTTTGGTATCACTTCCTGTCCTAGCTCAGCGGGATAATAATATCTGTAGTGAAAGCTTACAAGAAGATTTAACTTTTGGTAAATTGGAATTTAGGGGGGATTTTGTCTTGTTTAACCACTCTCTGCTTCTAGTTAAGTTTAACGCTGATTTATCATTCGAAATGTCAGAGAGGTATGCCTTTCCTTCAGGAGTTCATTGCCAGGACAAGGCGTATGACTCCATACAGCCAGGAAAGGGGACAAACTTAACAAGAATCTTAAAAACTGGGAAAAGTTAATCAGTACCATTTCTATCAAGTGATGTTGTAAGAATCGATTGTAATTTATTTACTTTGTGCGTTGTTTTTTTTTCTTTTTACCGCATCCGGTTTAGGTGGGTCTAAGTGTGAATATTTGCTTTTTTTATAACAGCTCCTTTGTTTTTATTTTTATTTATTTATTTTTTTAATTTTTTCCTAAGAGGATGGTATATGCTTGACTCTGGCAGAAAGTACATTAAAAACTGGCGAATCATCATCATAATAATTAATTCTCGGGCAATATCTTAAAAACATTTAGGAAGTGTAACATCAGTTTTTGTTCATCTTGTTCTCCTAGTCGCCCCTTGTAAGGGAACCCGGATTCTAGAAACCAGGAAATGTTTGCATGTGGAATCTGGAATCCTGGACCTTGGAATACGGAATACAGCTGTAGGAATCCGGAATCCCAATGATAATTGGAATTCAAAATTCAAGTTTCACTGAAAAAGATCTGGAATCCAGTAATTGGAATCCGGAATCCACGGTTGTCTTGGATTCCCGTACATGAAGCGATTCTAGTGTGTTGGTAAAGACTGGTACTTTAAAAAGTAGTGGAATGCATCCCTGGATTTCTTCAGCATTACTGACCAACTGCAAGCGGTGTTAGCATTGTTGTATTCAACAGTCTTTTTTTTAAACAGATAAGAAACGTCGAAACACACCACTGAAGTGTTTAGACCCAGAGTGAATTAAAAAAGAAGCCCGCATTTTTTTACAAGCTTCTCACAATCTGCCTCCCACTTGTACTTTTCGTCGTAGGCGTCTCGGAGAGAACAAGCTTCCTTTAGCCGGATTTCCCTTGTTGTTTCCTTCACACGACTTATAGCTTTGCCCCATTCTTCGGCATTGTCAGAATCAACCAAAAATGCCCTTCCAAAAGGAATACTTTTAATAGCTTCTCCGAGTCCCGAATTTTCGCTCACCAAAATCGGAAGTCCAGCGGAAAGTGCTTCAAGAGCAGTGAGGCCAAAGCCTTCCGTTCGAGACGGCATAACGGCGAGATCCGCCTCGAAAAAGAAATGCTTTAGTGTTTCGCGGCTGTCAACAACACCTCGCACAATTAGCTGCGAAGAAGAAATACCACATTTCAAAAATTCGTCTTTTACCTCTTTTTCTTTCCCATTTGGTGCCCCAACAAATATTAGACGGTAGCTTTTTTCTTTTAAGCCTGCTACAGCTTGGGCAGCTATATCGTATCCCTTTAGTTGAAAATCTTCCAAGTCGCCCCGACCAAACACTAAGATGCGGAACTTTTCTCTCTCCTGACTGGCTTGCTCCAACTCTGCGAACTCCCAAAAGATTCCAGGCGTGATGTCTATCACATCTTCATCTCTACGGAACACCCGAAGACTGGCTGAGACAGCTTCCTTTAGCTTTGGTCCAATGGTCACGATAAAATCAGCTTCCTTACACAAATCTACTTCAGTTCGGTGTTTTTCCTCACCTTCAGGTATTGCTGTTTTGTCGTCCTTAAACATTGCACACTCTTCACTGGCGATGTGTACTATATGAACTCGTTTGCAATTGCGTTTTTTAGCTATGATCTGAGCTGGTGCTCCGAGATTCTGACCGTGGCCTATGACAACGTCAATATCGAGATCTTCAGGAGGAAAGGATAACTTCATGATGGGATCAGACACGGGCATCTCCTCTGGTGTGGCAAGACGTACATTTAAGTTATCAGCTTCTTGCCTCTCCAATTCAGTATAGTTTGGCAGTAGGATAGTTACTTCTACCCTAGACTGACGTGCAAGGTGTTTTGCTAACTCCCTGTTCAGCGTAGAAAATTCGCCTTTCGATGATCCCCATTCATCTCCGACT
>JBBMOI010000001.1:41847500-41895000 GCA_038088405.1 Porites divaricata
ATCTTTTAACAGTTCGTTCCAATGACCGTCAGCCATCTAAGCGCACCTGTGCCAGAGGAAATGATCTTAGAAATTTTCATCAGTTATCGAGCCACGAGAAATCTCGCTCAATACAGATTACCACGGATTTAGTAATAACCGTAAATCCTCTATTAAGCCCCCCAGGGGACTTATATATTTCAAGCCTATTTGAGGGGGGCTTATTTAATTTAGAAATGACGATGGTATCAGTTCTCCATTAAGAACTAGCATACAAAGTGGAAAAGCTCTAATGCAAGAAGTTTTAGGTGACGTTAGTGGGGCAGGAACGAGTGACGAACCCCTAAGAAGGTCTACGTGGGAGGCTATGCAGCTGAGGATCAGCATCAAATCTGAACTTCCAGTTGGTAAATAAACCATCTTGGATCAGCCCACACAAAGTGTTACACTCGTGACTGATTAATACAGTCTATCATTTATTAATGAAGAATAATTAAGTGTGGGGATCGGGTTCTTAATAAAGAGGGGGCGGGGCTTATTAGAGGGAGTGGGCTAACTAGAGGATTTACGGTACTTGCCCTTCAAACTGCACATGAAACGATAATTTAGCCACAAACTAACAAAACAGATCATGACAAATAATTTCCTTCCGGTGCGCGATTGTTTTCTGCTCGCATAACCGCAATGCTGGATTCTTAGAAAAAGAGTCGAGGAGTTGGGGACTCAAGGGGTCCTCCCCCTCTCCCACTTCCTTCTTTCACCCCAATGCCTACCCCAAGAGTTGTCATTTCTACTCTCCCCAATCTTCCTCGGTGAGAAAATCACAGATGGTGGCCACGGTTATTAACATAAACAAGTAACTTAGGGCGCTTTCCAAAAGTCAGAACTGACCGGCCGGACTAGGCTGGACCAGTCATTTGACAATGAAAAATGCTTTTTTCCAAGAGTTTTTGATGAAAAAACCATCTCCATCGTGCATGCCATTTAGGATTTCACTGATCTGGCTGGATAGTTTTGATTAAAGGTGAACTTCTCATTATGACTGGAACGGTCTGGCCGGTCAGTCCTGACAAATGGAAAGCGCCCTTGAAGTCGCACAAGGAAATACGACTGCATTGCAGAAGACTGACTAAGATAATTTCCAGTATTGCCGAAACCTCGGAGTTTATATCTCAATTATCAGCGTTTGATCTACAACGTTCAACACACAAGAGGTGCGCAGGACCCCTCTCCCTCCTCCTTTTTGTTATTTGTTTACAACAAAAAATAGATAACTAACAGCGAGATCTCTGTAAACTCAATAGGTAACAGTATAAGCAAGGCTTTGCCGTGAGCCAATCCACATTTCTCAGTCTTGTCAATGTGTAACTTGGTGATTATGAGCCAATGCTCAACCTACAGTATACGGACGTAACAACTGAAAATAACTTCGGAATTGCACAAGCTACGGTAATCCTTTCTTCCTCATTATGTAAAATAAATAAATCGTCATAAATAAATAAAAGAAAGAAAGAAAGAAAAACTAACTTTGATATGAAGCTCTATGTCTTCTCGTACAGCATCGTCGGGAATAGAAACATTGAAGAGTGGATGATCAGGCAAGGAAAGGTCTTTTTTCTCAGAAGTAACGGTGAACTTGTGCGATTTAAGACGAGAAACAACTGCAAATGTTGAGCACTGTGTAATTTCAAATTTAGCAACCGGCAGAAAATAATCAGGAATACCATTTGACGAGGCAGGGTCTTTCAGTTTCCTGGTGTCTGTAATAAAACATGCAGTCTTTCAGTGTCGTGATGCAGTCAAACTTGGATTAATACAACCTACATGATGAAAACATCCTCTAGTAGCAGGTAGTGTTTCTTTAACTACTTAGGCAAACGGTCTTCTATTAGGCATCAGCCAGTTTAAATACTACTCCCCCCCCCCCCCCCCCCCCACCACTACCACTTCTCTTAAACGAATCCTGGGACAAAGCGGAGATAATCCGTTTTAAAACTGAGGAGGAAGCAATTTAACTACATGTCTCATCGCCAACTTCTTCCTTACCTGCCGATGACTGTATGTCAACCGTTTCAGAAATGTCATCCCACACATTACTCTCCCTGTCAAGCAGTTTTTTCGCCACAACCTCAAACCCCTTTACGTCTCCCGCGCAATGGGAAATTACAAGCGTGACAGCTTTGTTGAAATCAAGACATTCAGCACTGTCGGTCGATAGTTCAACAATGCTACTGACAAGAGCTTCATTGTTGTTCAAAGGAGGGGAACAAACTGACGAATTCCATCTCAGGACAGTGATTGTTCTTTCCTCAGACACAGCATCAGGAGGGAATATTACATGTGCCTTCACTTTTTTAAGATTCCAATGGGCGCCTTGTTTGGTCACTGTATCCCTTGAAAAATTAAACAAATTAAAGTTTTTAGACACCACGGGGTACTCCATACCTTTTAAAATAAACGTTGCAATTCAATTTATGTTCCGGACGAAACATCCCGCGGCGTTGATCGCCACTTACTAAAAACACTTAAATTTTAAGTTAGTATAATTGTTGCAACGTATAGGATTACAGACAGAGATAAAAGTTATAGGTATTTATCTACATAATAATTTTTAAAGCGAAAAGTGCCGTCTTGTAGCCATGCACATCCTCTGGAACAGCCCACAATGAATATGAAGGTGATGCCAATTATCTACATTCCTTCTAAACTCTTCCAATCTATTCTTTTTCAAAACACTGGTATCCGCTTTATGATGAACTTAAATGCAACTATTAACTGACACTTCAAGAAAAAGACCTCTCCCTGTTACTGAAAACAAAGTGCACAACCTCTCAATACGAAAATGGATCAGGAACCCTACGAGTGAAAACGAATTCATTCCTAAAATAATTGAAATTCAATTTAGTTGCAAAATTATGCGTGCGTTTTTGACCAAGCTTGTTCTGATAAGATGGCTGAATATTGCCCAAGGTCTTTTTTTGGGTATTTATGGGCCGAGACGAAGTTGAGGTCAACAAAAACGCAAAAAAAAAACAAGGCCAACATTCAGTCATCTCGACCAAACAAGCTTGGTTTCACAATGGACTTATCATATTGTCCAACTTAACCAGAACGTTTTCTTGCGTGATCAACGCGGGAAATCCCGAGCAGGTAAGATGAGTCCATCTGGGTAACCAGTCAGATCACATAACTTCATCTTGCCCGCTCGCGGATTCAGCCGTATATATAATAAGGACACTTAAATCCCTCACTTCAGTACATGCACCTGCAGGGAAGTTTGATTGATTTCCCTTTGCGTACATTACTTGCTTAACGAATACTTACTCAATAACAACAACGCTTCGCGTGTTTATGGCATTATAACCGCCATCAACTTCAAATTCGTCTTCAGACTTTCCTTCAACGTCTTTGACCGATCCTCTGTTAATAGTTCCTTGTGATCGTTTTTCAGTTGGCTGCTCAGTTGCCTCCTCAGACGCTACTTCAGCATCTTCTCTTGACCCTTTTGAGATCACTTCCTTGGTCTCTAATTCAGTGGCTTCCGCCGAAACGACATCAGCTTCTTCGTCGGTCTCGTCTTTCTCTTTTCCAACATTCGAGGAAGGTTGTTCAAGCACAGATTTTAATCCTACTTTAAGGACTTAAAATTAAGAAAAGAGAAAAAGGAAACGAAGAGGATAACGAATTTACGGTGTTTTCATGTACAAAAAATTACAATGTGGCTAGGGTACCGAGAAATTACCTGGCATCACATGAAAGGATCCTTCTCCAACAAAGTCTGCAGTTACCTCCTTGGAGACCACTTCAGCATCCTCTTCTGACCTTTCCGTCAACACTTCCTCGGAAGCTAACTTAGTGGTTTCCACCGACACGGCTTCAATGTCTTCTTTAGCTTCTACTTTAGTATCTTCCTTCCCCTCGCAAGTATCCGAGGATGGTTGTTCGAGCAAACACTTCATTTCCTCTTGAAGGACTTACGATTAAAAAAAAAAGAAAAATACTCAGACAACAGCGAATGAAAGTGTCTAAATCTGCACTATACCAAATAGCTTTGTGATTAGGGTACCGACGCGATAAGTTACCTGGTATCATATGAATGGACACTTCTCCACCAACGTCTTCAATTAGCTCACTGGACACCACTTCAACATCTTCCTCTGACCCTTCTATGATCACCACCTCGACTGTTAACTCAGAGGCCTCCACTGCTGCCGATAGAAAGTCTTCCTCATCTTTCTCTTCAGGATCTTCTCTCCCCTCGTAGGCATCCGACGGGGGTTTTTCGAGCAAACATTCTACTTCTACTTGAGAAACTTGGGATTAAGAAGATACAACAAAAAAACAAACAAACAAACAAAATCAGTTAATAACGAATTTTTTTGTGTCTTCACTTACACCAACGTGGTTAGGATATTAGCACGAAAAAATACCTGGTATCACGTGAAGTGATCCTTCTCCCCTGAAGACTTCATTTACTTCCTTGAACACCACTTCAGCATCTCCTTCTGACCCTTCTAGAATCATTTCCTCGGATGCTAACTCAGTGACCTCCACTGGCACGGCTTCAACGTCTTCTTCAGCATCTACTTTAGCCTCTTCTTTCCCTTCGCGAGCATCCAAGGACGTTTGTTCAAGCGAAGACTTGATGTCTATTTGAAATATTTGAGATTAAAAAACATAAAACAAAAATAAAAAACAATTTAGATAATAACGAATTTTTAGTGTCTTCGTGCACACCCTACCAAAAATACTTACCCACAGGAGAAATTACCGACATCATAAAAACAGAAACGTGTAGAAATGGAGCAGAACGTTTTTTCTACCCAGGGTTTACTGTAAGAGTGCAACATTATGTAAAAGAGTTTTATTTCGTCGCGCAAATAATACATTTTTCTCATAACGTAGAAAGAGTATTTTACGACGAACAAACCTGATTACAAAGCTAGAAAAAAAGTTCAAAAAGCATAGTTCAAAAGAAAAAAACGAAAAACGTCACCGTTTAAAAGTGAGGACTACAGGTGTATTACTGAGACGAAAGTCGTAAACGTGAGGATATATGACGCTGAGTTTATAATGATGATGATCATTTACGACTACCGATAATATGAAGATAAAACTAAAAAGAAGAATATAAGTAAAGATTGAGCTCTACAAAAACAAATTTTAAAAAAAGTGGTAAGTTCCATTTAAAACGAGTAAGAAGGTATCATCGTAAAAAGTTACCTCTTGGTTTTAGCGAGACTCTTAGCTGTTTTTTCTTTCTCAAATCCTGTTAAGAGAAAATTTATAAGACAGAAAGGATTAACATCGAAGAATCGTACATCGCAATGCTTGTGCAACTAACAAAACAGACTTCTTTGGTGGAGCAGCAAGGCCTTCACGTCACCACTGAAGTGTGTGACCTTTATCTGTGACATAAGTTGCTATATTAAATAACTCATTTTCAAATTTGTCCACAGATACTTGATTGATTTTGGTTTGCTTCCAAAACAAAGGTGTACGACCACAAATTTATACTCTGGAACGTCAAAGCACAGACGTTCATGAAGGAAAATTACTGAAAAATTACTGAAATTCTACTGCATAAGCATAACTAATTATGCCTAAAAAGTTTACCTGTAAAGCAGCGAGGTAGAGTTTCTCTCTTTCACGATCTCCGATAGAAGATGCCAGGTCTTTCATCTCATTAAGAAACTTCTTCATATAATGAAACTCCATTTCAGTGCATCGTGTTTCCCATAATCTTTCACGGAAGCTCAAATCTTCTTTCTCGTATCTCTTACGAAGATCTTCCATTTTGAGTTCCTCGCACAACTGTAGTATTCCCTCGATCATTCTTTCTCTAGCCACCAACTCTAATTTTGACTCCTCTGCAACTTTTCCTTCTTCCCACTGCTGTCGCCAAGTTGTCAAGAGACTTTCCTTAAAACTCTTGATACTTCCTTTCTCTCCTGTCTCTTTGTACAATTTTTCAACAGCCCTCCTTAGTGTTTGTTTCTCCTGTTTCCGCTCGCCAACAAAGCCTGATCTCACAAGCACTTTTTTGAACAGCATTAACTTTCCTTTCTTGTGCTTTAAAAGTTTTTCATGATGACGAAGCTCACTACAGATCTCAATTAAGGTCTCTAAAAATACAGTTCTGTCCCTTAGCATTTCATTTAGCACTTTATTGTCTGTTGCCTGATCAAAATCGTGGTCAAAGGCTTCTTCAGTAGCTTTCTGCATGGCATCATAGAACCAAAGAGCTTCTCTCTTATATCGGTCTTCCAACGCTCTTTTCCTTTTTTTCGTGTTGCAACACAAATACTGAATGACATCGATAATTTCTTTACTGTAAGCAGTAAAGCTGAACTGTGGAGAAGCTTTCTCATCTTCCCAGAAACGCTGACAAAACTCCAACGCGTCCTGTCTGAATTGTTCTCGCATGTGTTTTTCCCGTAAGAAATCACACATGTGAAAGACACCTTTGATAATGGCTCTCCAAACCGCGCTGTGGTTCCCCGCACCCAATAATTTCTCCATTTTCCAAGCTTTTAAGAAAAAGTCCAAGGCTTTGCCATAAGCCATTAAGTTTGCTTGAATAACTCCCAGTTGGAAAATGCTCTGCACGGTATCCGGGTGATTTCCGAGAATTTTAAGCCTGATTTTTAACGCCTTATTTGCCTCCTTTTCGGCTTCTCTGTACTTTTCCTGGCGAACGTAAACATTGGCGAGATTTCTACGAAACAGTGCTTCATCTTCATATCCCAAACATTTGAGTTCTTCTAAAAGTTCAAGAGCATCTTTGTAGCATTTCACTGCCTCTTCATACTCTCCTTTGTCCTCATGAACTGTGCCAATCTGATTCTTGTAAACTGGCTTCTCGTAGTGATAATCAGAGCCGGATAATTCTTCTCGCATTTTAAGTGCCTTGTTGAAGAACTCGAGGGCTTTCTCTGGTCTGTCAAGTCCGTAATAACAATTGCCTAGAGCGTTGTAACACCTGGCAACATTGGTGTCAAGTTTTAACGGACCTTCCATGAGGTCTAAGGAGGACTCTAAACATTTAATCGCTCTGTGGTAGTTTCTGTTTTGGTAGCAGATTTCTCCCTCAATATAAAAGTAGAGCCCTTGGGTCAGCTTGAACGATTCGGTGGATTTGTCATCAACTTGTTTTAACGACAGGGATGCCTTCTGCAACACCTCAAAAGCTTTATGAGCACCCTGAGCTTCTACGACCAGCCTCGCTTCCCAACATCTTAACTGAGCGCAAAACAAAGAACCTGCAAGAAAAGGGGGATTTTACAACCGCAACAATATTATTGTAAACTTTGCCCCACGTTGAGTATTAATGGTTCTCTCACAGTAGTCTGGCAGTGTAAGCAGTAGCCTGTGTTGTACTGTGGTGCTAAGGGCAGAGGTAGCTGTAGTGGCAGTGGTGGTGGTGCATGTAATTCGTAGTGGTGGCAAAAGCAGTGGTGGTGGTGGCTGTGGTACTCTCGTGTAGTACAGTGTTAGTGGTAACAAAAGCAGTAGTAGTGGTGGTATTGGTAGTAACAATTGTATCGGTAGTGGTAGTGACTGTGGTAGTGGTAGTGGTAGTGGTAAAGGTAGTTGTAGAAATACATGTATGCTTTATTTGCATGACCGTAACATTTTATAGTATTGCAAAAGCTTCTTCATCTTAACCAAATACAAAGCAAAGATAACAGCACCCTAATTGTATACTAATAAAATTAAGTTACAACATTTTCATGTGTTAGTCTTGCCAAAACCCAAAACAACTACATATGGCCTTAGCGAACTTGCGGTTTCTTGAGCTTTCAGAAAGGCGAAGAATGTCAATCAATCTTAATTATGTTGCGTGGGAAAATAGGCTTAAGTAAACCTGAATGTCTTGGTAGTGGTAGTGGCAGTGGTAGTGGAAGTGGTAGACATAATGGCAGTGGTAGTGGTGGCGGCAGTGGTAGTGGCAATGGTAGTGGTAGTGGAGGTGGTAGTGGTAGTGGAAGTAGTAGAGGTAGTGCCAGTTGTAGTGGTGGTGGCAGTGGTAGTGGAAGTAGTAGAGGTAGTGCCAGTGGTAGTGGTGGTGGCAGTGGTAGTGGTAGTGGAGGTGGCAGTGGTAGTGGAAGTAGTAGAGGTAATGGCAGTGGTAGTGGAAGTAGTAGAGGTAATCGCAGTGGTAGTGGTGGTGGCAGTGGTAGTGGAAGTAGTAGAGGTAGTGCCAGTGGTAGTGGTGGTGGCAGTGGTAGTGGCAATGGTAGTGGTAGTGGAGGTGGCAGTGGTAGTGGAAGTAGTAGAGGTAATGGCAGTGGTAGTGGTGGTGGCAGTGGTAGTGGAAGTAGTAGAGGTAGTGCCAGTGGTAGTGGTGGTGGCAGTGGTAGTGGCAGTGGAAGTAGTAGAGGTAATGGCAATGGTAGTGGAGGTGGCAGTGGTAGTGGAAGTAGTAGAGGTAATGGCAGTGGTAGTGGAAGTAGTAGAGGTAGTGCCAGTGGTAGTGGTGGTGGCAGTGGTAGTGGCAGTGGAAGTAGTAGAGGTAATGGCAATGGTAGTGGTGGCGGCACTAGTAATGGCAAAGGTAGTGGCAGTGGTAGTGGAAGTAGAAGAGGTAATGGCAATGGTAGTGGAAGTAGTAGAGGTAGTGCCAGTGGTAGTGGTGGTGGCAGTGGTAGTGGCAGTGGAAGTAGTAGAGGTAATGGCAATGGTAATGGTGGCGGCACTAGTAATGGCAAAGGTAGTGGCAGTGGTAGTGGAAGTAGTAGAGGTAATGGCAGTGGTAGTGGTGGTGGCAGTGGTAGCGGTAGTGGAGGTGGCAGTGGTACTGGAAGTAGTAGAGGTAATGGCAGTGGTAGTGGTGGTGGCAGTGGTAGTGGCAATGGTAGTGGCAGTGGTAGTGGCAGTGGTAGTGGAAGTAGTAGAGGTAATGGCAATGGTAGTGGTGGTGGCAGTGGTAGTGGTAGTGGTAGTGGAGGTGGCAGTGGTAGTGGAAGTAGTAGAGGTAATGGCAGTGATAGTGGTGGTGGCAGTGGTAGTGGTGGCAATGGTAGTGGTAGTAGCAGTAGCAGTAGCAGTAGTAGTAGTAGTAGTAGTAGTAGTAGTAGTAGTAGTAGTAGTAGTAGTAGTAAATCACTTTATTTGCTTGACTGTAACATTTGAAAGTATTGCAATAGTATATCTATAAAACTGATAACAAAACAAGAAGGCTAATAAAAATTATCACAACAAATTAACTTGAGGCTAAATTAGAGGCCTTATTGTTCACCTCCAAGTAGCATTTACAAAACTGGACATGAATTTTCCTTGATAGGGGACCTATCCCGTGTTTTAAAATCTTGCTTAGGTTACATCCCCCCTATAGCTCACTGCTGTAGAGAAAAATTATTGTGTCAAAAATCTGGGATGTGGTATTAGGATTAAGTCTATTAAGAAGGGTATGTTTCCGTATACTGAAGAAGGCATGTAGGGCTTTTTCTTTAAAGGGTTCAAGAGAGTAAAAACTAATTGTACCTAAGCAGGTGTACATACCGTTGCACAATTTCAATGTGCTCATTGCCTATACATCCATGTTTTGCAATATGAATGAAGTGTGTTTAAGGTGGCTGAACACAGTTTTGGCAGTTTGTGAGTCAGATGTCATTTACTGGCAAGAGAAAGGTTCCAGGTCACAAGCGCAAACTTGGCAAGTGAAAAATATAATGATGAAAGATTTTGATTGGCAGGTAAAATGTGACATTTTTGTAGTTTCCATGGCAACATGAACGACTGAATACAGTCTTAAAATTTCACTTTTGCTCAGTTTACATACAATTCGCTGATTAGATTTCCCCATAAACTTGCACACAGCTTACTATAATTAATCACTACCATTTGAAACTCATTTGACCAAATTTTAACGGGTAGGTTTTTAGATAATCAATAATATAATTGTACTGTAATTATTAAATGTGTCCCAAAATTCGTCTGTTCAACTTCCATTTCAACTTCCATTTTCAAGTTCTCATTATTTAAAATACAAATATAAAAAATTTAAAGCAAAAATTCTGCCAAACATCACAAAATTTTAATAAGTAGATTTTGAGAAATCGTCTTCTGTGTACCACTGCTTTTTTCGCCGCCATGTTTGTTTACCTAATTTAAAACATGCGCCGTCACACAAGTTACCGCTGACCTCCCGCAATACTTTGTTCAGCCACCTTACACAGTTTTGTAATCCTATTTTGGATCTTGATTAAATAATCAAATCATCTGCATATAATTTATTTTTGTTCCATAATTTAGGAAAAACAAATGGACCAGATAGTGTGTTTTATATAGAAGTTAAACTGAAAAGGGGACTTAAAATACAGCCTTGAAGTACACCTCTTAAGTATAAGAAAGAACGAGTTTTGTTTTCTCCAATTTTTAAAGAACATGTTGAGTTGCAATAAAGGTGTTTTATCAAGTTATAGAATTTGCTCCTATATTGATTTTGAGCAGTTTAAAAAACAATACCTCGTGCCAAACAGAATCAAAAGCTTTACAAAAATCAATGAAGCAAACATAGAGTTTTTCTTTATATGGACATATACTTATCTTTTAGAGTTGTTAGAATAAAAACATATGGTCTGCAGTGCAGTTTTCAGGCAGAAAACCAATTTAAGAGTTATGTAATATATTGTTGTTTTTAAGATACAGGTATTAAATCTTTGATTTAGAATGAAGCAAAACAATTTTCCAAGGTGCAACTAGACACAAATATACCTCTATAGTTTGTGGGATCATTCTTGTCACCTGATTTGTAAATTGGAGTTATAAGGCCTTGGCATCAGGTATCTGGCATTTTCCCAGACTGTAGAATTGCATTAGAAATTTGATATAGATAGGCATAAGCAATTCAAGGCTCGCTTTGATCATTTCATTTCTTATTTTGTCAACAAAAGGTGATTTCCTATTCTTCAGTTTCTCCACTGCTTTATATATTACTTGCTCAGTTATCTGGTAATCTAACAAGTTAATCTGTTCTCTCTCTTTCTCTAATGATTACATCTCATTGTAGAATTCTTGTCTATATATTGGATTTTTTGGGTCATTGGAATGTATGAGGACTCAAAATAGTTGAGCCATGTTTCTTCCAAGATTGGGGCAGGGACATTATCGTCGATAGTATGACTTATCAATTTTAGGCAACTCCAAAACGACACTTTGTCAGGATTTAATTTATTAATGTCAATACACCAAGTTGCTCAGTTTTTTCCTTCTGAAATCCTTTTCTTTTTGAGTAAAGGAGATTTTTGAAATCATTCAAAGTTTTGTGAAATTTTTCCCCATACCTCAGAGTTAAGGGCATCACAATGTTTTTGATTTGAGAGTTTTCACAATTCATGTCTTTTAAGTCAGCATTCACGGTCGAACCATTAATTGTTAGATGTTATCTTAATATGTTTCCAAGACCTTTTAGTTTTAATCTTGAGGCAGAGTTTTGATGTCACAGTTAGAATGTTTGCGACATCATCTAATGCAGCATTTACATCTTCAGTATTTTGTGTCATAATCTCTGATTAGATTTTGAATTGGTTCCGTATGTAGGGTACTGTGTTTCTAAATTTTAAGAACGAGTCATTTTCCCAGCAAACCTGGTGTGGCAGATTTACTAATCTCTCCTGATTGGAAGCATAAGATGTTTGGGTATAATCGCTTGCTGGTAAGCTGGCATTAATATTCAACCATGCTACGATGGCACTGTGGTTGGACTAGTAAGACGGCTGTTTAGCAACAAAATTGTGAACATTTAAAAAGTGTGTTCTGATCACATATTGCGTGGTCAATAATGCTTGTCCCGTTTTTTTGCATGAAAAATTAGCAGCAGCAGCAGCAGTTATATATAGTTGTAGCCATAGCCACAGATGTAGCCCTAGCCGTAGTAGTAGTAGAGTAGCAGTAGGAGTAGCAGTAGCAGCAGTTGTAGTAGTCATAGTCGTAGTAGTAGAAGTAGTAAAGTGTAGTATTGGAAATGGTAGTGGCAGCACTAGTGGTAGTGGTAGTGGTGGTGGTATAGTGGTAGTAGTAGTGGTAGTGGTATTGGCAGTGGTAATCATGGTAGTGGTGGTGATGAAAGTTATGGTGTAAATGGTAGTGGTAATTAAGTCTTGTAAGTTACAGTGTGACCGGGAAAACAATGAACACTTGAAATATTTCAGGAATGTTTATTGTGTCATAACCAATCACAGCAAAGATGAGAACACACGAACCAGCCACAAAACCACAAATTAATGTTCTTCCTTGCAGTTTAATTTTCTCACACCTGATTTCTAGCAACACGATAACATTCCAGAAATATTTCTGGTGTTCACGGTTTTCCCAGTTTAACTGTAACAATGTACATGAAATGGAATGTCAACATTTTGTTTTTGACTTAAACATAAATTTAACGGATGTTAAATGCATGGGTTGTTACATTGTCACGGTAGCCTGTGAACTACTATACAGTGACTTATTCACTGACAGGAGAGCACTTACTTGAATGAAAAAATTTTGAAATATTTTAGTGCTGTATTTGTACTGAAAAAATGTTGGAAGCCAGCTTAAGACACCTGGTTACAAAAACATAAAGAGATTGCTTAATATTTCCTTGTAATAGAATAAAGAGAAGCATACCTAAGTTTCCATCATCTTTGCACATCTCTGCCCAGGAATGGAACAGCTTGGTCTGCTTCTTTCCAGACAACATGGCATTAAAAAGGGACACAATCAATGCGCTTTCATGGTATCCACTAGGAACACTGAAGTACTCAGGTAACAAGGCAATGTCGATTGCAAACTCAAAGTTTGGACGATCTCTTTTAAACTCATTAGATGCTCTGATGTAACTCAACTCTATTAATCCAGCAATTCGTTTCATCTTTGACATAAAGTGCTCATAAAATCGACCCTTGGCTTCAGCGTAGGATTCATAGAACATGTCATCACTTTGAATGCTCTCAGCATATTTTCTTAAAAGTGGATGAATGTCATACATCAAATGCTTGGCATCTTCGTCAACTACGTGAAGAATTTCATTGGTTACTAGTCCTTCAAGCTGTGCCACTGCTTCGGACATGCTCACATCAAGAATTTTGGCAGCAGTGGAAGCAGTAAAGGGTCCATGAAACAAAGATACCAAAACAGCAGAAACCATCAAAGTGTCAGATGGTAAAGTATAGAACATTTCTCTGATCACTGATATTTGCTCATCATCAATGCCTTCTTCTTGTGAATTAACTCCAGCTTCCTCGTTTCTTCCTCTTTTCATTTCTATCTCATCAATCAGATCACTGGGAGATTTTCTCCCTTGTTTCAAAATTGCAGCTGTTCCTTTTAACAGTAACGGAACTCCTTTGCAGAAGTCAAGAAGCTTCTTTTTCTGCTGTGCCTCAACATGAATTGCTTCTGTAGGTAACAAGATTTTCTCCGAAAAAGTTTTTGAAAGAGGTTGCAACTTAAAATCAGACACCTTCTCTGAATTATTCAGCTGAGACCTTGAAGTCAGAAGCACATTCAATGAACCTTTTTCACCATCAAACTCTGAAAGCTTTCTCAGGAAGTATAAAAATTGTGTTCTTAAGTTCTTGCCCTCCTTTCCCTTCCCGTCAGTGAACTGATCGACATTGTCAAGAAGTAAAAGAACAGGAGGACCTTTGCTTGTCACTTTCAACAGATCATGAATTCTTCCAACAACAGTACTCATATCTAAACGAACGTGTTGGATGTTTAGGTCAAGTTTACCCATGATGTTCAGATAAACTGCCGTCATGTCTTTAGCTCCTCTTAAATCAAAGACATATTTCTTCCCAGACCATTCATCACAAATGTTCTTGGCAAGAGTTGTCTTTCCCACTCCAGCGGATCCATACAAATTAACAACGAAAGGATTCATTTTAAGTTTTTTCGTAATCTCTTTGAACTTCTCAGTTCTTCCGTGTAATTCCTTTTCCGGCTCAAGCTGCGATGGGCGGGAGGTCTCAAAGTCTTTAACTCTTTTGTTAATGTCATGTTGATTGTCTGATCTTGTAGCAATGAACTCCTTGATTAGAGTCAGATTTTTACTCGAAACATAACCGAACTTAAACAAAAGAAACAAACAAGACAACAAATCTTGATTTTCCAACGATTTAAATTGCTTTCCATAAATTCGTTTTGAAGACTTCACAACATCCTCTGATTCAGCTGGAGAAAACTTCGAGGATATGTCCCTAAAAAGTTGTTTTAGCTCAGATGGGGCTTCCGCCATAGAGGACGCCATGCTATTAAGGTGGCTGAACACAGTTTTGGCAGTTTATGAGTATATGTCATTTGCCAAATTAGAGCAAGAGAAGGGTCGCAGCTCACAAGCTGAAACTTGGCATATGAAAAATATACTGATGAAAGATTTTGATTAACAGGTAAAATTTGACATTTTCGTAGTTTCCATGGCAACATGAACGATTGAATACAACCTTAAAATTTCCCTTTTGCTCAGTTTACAGAAAATTCACTCATTGGATTTTCCTATAAACTTGCACATAGCTTACTATAATTAATCATTACCATTTGAAACTTATTTGACCAAATTTTAACAGAGGGGTTTTTAGATAATCAATAATATAATTGTACTGTAATTATTAAATGTTTCACAAAAATCGTCTGTTCAACTTCCATTTTAAAGTTCTCATTATCTAAAATACGATAAAATTAAAAATTCCTCCAAATATCACAAGATTTTAATGAGTAGATTTTGAGAAATCGTCTTCTTTTTACCATAGCTTTTTCGCCGCTGTGTTTGTTTAAAACACTCGCCGTCACACGAGTTACCGCTGACCGCCCGCAAAACTGTGTTCAGCCACCTTAAACGAACTGCAATCCGGGAAGTACTTGGTCTTCATGGAAAAAAAGTGTAACGTCACGTAACCATGGTAGCAACGACGACGACTGCGACATATTCTTGAAGAAATGAAAAAAACGCGTGGGAAAAAGGTTGATATTCTTTTATCAATGTTTGCCATCAAATACAAAGAGTTGTTGGAAAATTTTCTTTTAAGGAATCGATGAGCAAGAAATTATATATGAAATTTTCAGCTGATATTGTGCTCAGCAAATCGTCCCATCTAAAGAGTATGTCATCGAACTAGCTCTGTACTCAGCATAAATTATTGTCTAGCGGATAAGGAACTCGTTAATCGAATAGCAGCACAATGGAAGAGAGACTTCTAGCCTAAGTGTCGTCGGAAATGATAATGGACTCTCGGCTGCTTTTGTCTATGAAATATACAAAACGGAAGTCATGAAGAGCTGTGACTCACGCCTCAATGTGGTAGATACAAGCTATAGGGGCAGATCAGAAGCGTTTAAACATCAGATGTAAAAAAGTTTTTGTCCATATCTTTATAGTTCTAAACATGAATAAAATTTATTTCCATAGCCAACTTAACTTCAGCTAGTGTATTTGTCCACCATTTTAAATGAGATGATCCTTTGGGGACTTGGGAAAACTTCCAGCTAAGCTATCATTCTAATTCTACAGATTGGTTTCCCCAAGGTACAAGAGAAAGCCAAGGTAGAATGTTGGAATTATGGACAGTGCTCTTTGTTTTAAGGGAGCGCTGGGGAAGGGGGGGGGGGGGGGGGGAGGGAGGGCCGGTATTATTTCAAAAGTGAGGGCCCCAAAATTTTCGCCCTTCTCAGGTTAACAGCCCAAAAATCCTGCCCCCTCCAAAAATGTGTTCCCAAAAAATTGTAACCCTCCCCTAATAACATTTTGAGTATTCGAATGTTGCATCGCGAAAATCCATATCAGCGTAACTTTGAAGCAATTATTTCGCTGGAATAAAAAAGTGTTACTATTTACAATATTTTCGGGGGTAGAAGCGGAATCATTTGAATCTTGATATTCATGATTCCAGTCGTTTTTTACTTTATTCACGAAGACTTTTGATCACCTATTCATTTAATCGGATGTTCTCATTGGCTACCTAAGGTACGGTAAAACGGGCAACAAAAAGCGCGCAATTTGTTTTGCAGCATGGCTGCAAAATGAGTTAAATAGTGATGTTGCTCGTTTTACCACCCACGAAAACAAACCTTGCAACCTTATTTCTTGCAAGACAGGGTCGAACATAGGTGGTAAAACGCGCAACATCACTATTCAACTTGGTTTGCAGCAATGTTGCAAAACAAGTTGCACGTTTTTTTATTCAAAACAAGACTAAAGCTGCAGTAAAACGGGCGGCCCGTTTTACTGCAGCTTTAGTCTTGTTTTGTATAGTTTCTTTGGTGTTCAAACTTCTGTTTTCATCCAGAATTATGTAGATTTTGGACCACTGTTTCTCGGTATCATCATTTATTTTGTCCAGGTATGGAGTTTTTTGTAACTGACCTTAAGCACTATTGTCACTGGAGAAACAAGTGTACTGTCAGCCCCGAATGCACGAATTAGATTGGGGGTTTCGGGAGCATGCTTCTCCGGAAAAAAAAATTGAAAATTGTATTCTCGGAAACGACATATCCTGCATTCCGTGGATCGAACGCAATTAATTCATACGTCTATTTTTTGAGCTTTCAGTTCTCAGTCTCGTTATTCATTATTCTCGTGCGCTGTTTTCAAAGCCATTTCAAAGTCAAGCAAATTGCAAGCTATTCTCCTCATCTCTAGCCAATCAGAGTGCTTTTTAACCGTGCGATTCAGCTTTGAGTATGCAATTCTCTTAATAGTACTTGCAGGCCATCGTATTTCAAGCAGTCCTTAATATATCAGTAACACAAAACCCATTAGTACGCGCACATCCCCCAAAGGCGCCCAGAAAATTGTAACCTTCCCCTAAATGAAGGCTCGGAAAATTTTAGCCCTCCCCTCCCCCAATAGTTAATGACCACTTCCTAAATGGAATTATTACAGTGGAACCTTGATATAAACGAAGGGCCAAGGGACTGGCAAAATGTGTTCACTATATCAAGGTTCATTTTCATGTATTTTACTATTACTGTGATAAAGAAAATCGTTTGTTATACCGAGAACTTCTTTGTATAGAGGTTCGTTATATCTTGGTTCCACAATACTACAGCAATGGTCTTCCAGTGAGCCTCTTTGGTACTACTTAAAAATATAAAATTAGAATGTTTTGCATGATCTTTAAGAGCAAGCAGTTACAAGGTGCAAGTTCAGAGCAAAAAGCATATTCAAACAGCAAAATGGCTTGTAGAGCTCAGCCAATGGTACCATTATGGCATTGAAACGAGTGGAAATAGGTCTAAAGTTGGCCTTGAAGTTATTTCTTCCAACCTATTTCTTTCTCGGTTTTTCGCTGACCAAGTTTTGCAAGACAATAACAGTGGTTTCAAAACAAGACCGCGATCGCCAGAGTTAAGCTGGCTACTTGATTGTATGTCACTGGCTACTCTAGACCACCCTAGCTTCACGGGCCTTCCGGTCCTTGATTGTCACAGCCGCCTACTTTTGCAGTCAGCCACCTACTTAATCAAAACATTTTGAAACCCCTGAATAAGTAGTTGTTGGCAGGTTTAAAAAATTCCACTTAAATAATTTTTTTTCCAAAACAAAGTGTTGAGACCTGTGACTTGAAAGGAAATCAATCTTATTTCCTTAAAAATCAATATATTTGGGTTTAATGAAATCCAAAGTAAAAAAAATATTAAATATCATCATAATGGTTTTATAATTATTTTATTTCCATGATTTCAATTTTGTTTAGCTTTTCCTTTTGTTTCTGTATCCTTGGCACCCCAGTGTCATCCATTACATGCTTCCTTTCATCGCCTTCAAAAGCTCTCTGAAAATTAATTTGAGGTAAAAATAGAAAAATAAAAAACAAACATTTGCTGTACGATACCTTCTGCAGAAATTATGCTGGCAGATAAAGTCTTAACTAACCAAAATTTGCCCATCTCTTAATCACAACCTCCTTTAGAGTGATTTCACTTAACCCATGAAATAGGTAGTAGAAATTTATACCATCCGCTATTATTCACTAATTCTAATTTGTCTTCTTTTATTTATTTGTAGCTATTTTGCATTTATTTAAATATTACACAGGTCAAGTAAAAAATCGCCCTAAGTCACAATTGTATAAAGGACCGAATGACAGTCATGCCATTAAAAATCAAGTAAAAGTAAACCCAAGACACCTGAAAAAGAAAACAGGGAAATGGACAATCTTCTATGTTGATACCATTCATGGATCTGTACTCAGTGAACCATTAACATCAACATCATTCTTTGTGTTATTCTCTGAACTCATGTTGTGGTCATTGAACTATGTTCTCTTCATTGAACTACAATAAAACTGAGTACTCTCCCCAGACTTCCATTTTTAATAGCCCTTGGAAATATTTATTAGACAGCAAACTTATTGAATCCTGTTCTCGGATCAAACACAAAATGACCTACATATTTTCAAACAATGAAGGTTTCCTTCTGTATTAGATACCGAGGCACAAATAACAACAAAAGAAACAATATATAAAGCCCCCAGGAAAACTCCATTGTTTGGTTTCTTTGTTTAATTCTTCTGTGATGACGGTACCTGCAGAAAGACCCCAATGATGTTGGTCAGACGTTTGACAAGCTTTGCGGACATAACAGTTATATGCGGGTCGGTTTATGTTTTATCCGTAAGCAGGATTCAATAAGTCTGCCAATGAATAAACGTTTGCATGAGCTATCAAAGGAAGGGAAGTCTGGGGAGGGAAGGCAACCCAACGACACGAAAAAACGCCTGCGTAGGAGGCTACTTCCTTCCTCCCACAAATATTGTTCCTCCTTCACCAGACTTCAAGAAAAATTTGAATTGGTGTATGATATGAGGAGCCCATAACCCTGATAATATAAACTGACAGCATTTTTGTACATTTAAGGTTCCTAAAATTCATTTAGACCTCTCAAATTCATCTTCAAAAATTAAGAGTGGACCACAGGGGTAGTCCATGGACCGGGTCCACGCACGGTCCACGAAGGGGTGATTGGACTAGGTCAACATGGGTGGTCCATGGATATGGCTTAATTCTACAAGTTGCTCGGCAACATTTTAGCAACTTGTTGTATTTCGAGCAACTTTCTTCGTTTCGATCAACTTTTTGAATTCTGAGCATGCAATTCTGAGATATCGGAAGAGCCGTTAGGGCTTAAATTGGCCTTTCTTAAACATTTCACATTTCTGGGAATTTAAAAAGGAGCCAGACCCTCCCTTGAACAGATCATGGGCGCAAGATGCATGCAGACGGGCTGCTAGGTCAGTGGTGTTTAAAAGAAAATTTAAAAATGGCGGACGAAACCTGTCTCAGTGAGGAAGGTCATTCAACAATTTCATTGGCTCATACTAAAATTTTTACAAGATCAATTTCGATATTGACAGGATTCCATGACTATGAGGCCATGGGCTCTTGATAATGATGCGTAGTCTACTCATGAATTTCTTGGTTTTAATTGAGGACAAAGTTATTTAGCAACGCCCCAAAATTGTACAAAAATGCTTAGAAATTCTTTATTTTGTTTTTCAATTTGCATATTTTTGCTTCGGATCAAATAAAGGAAGAGGGGAACAAAAAGTGTTTGTTTTTTTTTTTTTTTAGCAACTTTCGTCATAAAAGCAACTTTTGATTTTTTTTTGAGCAACACTTTTAAGCAACTTTTTGAGAAATTACAAGAAATTAAACTTTTTGAGAAATCTCGAGCAACTTGCGGAAAGCCCTACGGGGGTCCATGTTTTGAATATGTCTAACCGGCCCAGGCAAATGACACAAACCTAGACCTCCCCTACTCTCCGCCACCCCCGCCAAAAGAGAAAAGGAGAAAAAAAGGCTTTAAAAACGATAACGGTAATTTAAAATAACAGTGTTGGGGCAGAATTATTTTACTGAAAGGATTTGGAATAGGTTTTCATAGAAGGGGTTAAGCCCTTAACAGCCTCTCATACGTATATATTATACCCTGACAGGGTCGCAAGCGCCACGTTCACCCCTGAAGCCGTGGGATAGAAAGCCTTGTTAGGAGCTGTTTTACATGAAATGCGTCGTACGGGTTGCTATATCGCAATATCATGATCAATAACCCTAAACCCCAACCCTTCTCAAAAAATTCTTTTCTGGCATTGAATGAAAACAAATTAAAAACAATTCAAAAAATAGTTTGGGACATGAAAAGATATTTCAACGCCCATTGTTTCATAGACTTTGACGAACGTTAGGCAGACAGCTACAATCATAAAAACCGAAGCTGAGGCTCCTAAAAGATGTCGGGGAAAAGATATAATACACTATAAATCTTACTTTCCAAGTCCAAATTTCTTCATCCAATGTCCCGTTGAAAGGGTGATTAAGCGGCGAAAATACATGGCGTTTAGAACTAGTCCAATCCGACAACCTCGCCCCATGGGTAACGATGACAAGAAAGAAGATCTAGACCAGTAGCTACCAGTCGCCTTTCTGAAAACCGAGAAGCCACTGAAACACAGTTTGGTCAGTTCCACTGACTCAGTTTCTATTTTACTTGTTGAAAAAGGGGTTACTTTTTAATCAAAGACCTGAAGGTGAAAGGTATATGGACTGGAATTTCCTACCACGCACGTTAAATTTAACACAAGATAATAATAAATACTTTATTAAGAATGGAAAATTTATCAGGGTTAAAAACACTAGTCTAAACATGATGCTCTGTAGCCTTTTTTTTTTTTGCTATACAGCTACGAGGGCGAACCGAACAGGATTGACCGTATACTTGAAGCAGTTAAATAAAATTAAAATATGTCTGTAACACTCGGGCAATGATACAGTGAAGCTCACAATTCTTTGCGTCCAGTCCAGGAGACTGTTATCCACCTCGGCGTATAACAATCTCCTCGATCTGCATAATTCTTAACATCATACTTAGCCTCATTCAATAACTGATAAATAACAAGAGCCCACAAAAGGAGTAGGTATCAATAAAATTCAACGAATTAAGATAAGCATTAAAATAAGTACAAATACGTTCTGGGAAAAAAAATAGTTAGAGTAGAGAAATAAATAGCAAACTGAGTTCATTCATTAATCCTATAAATAAACAAATATTATCAACTGCCTAACAATAAATACCATTAAAATGCCAAATTTCTATGTATTAAATTGTAATTACAAATATACCTATGAGAAAATCAGGCATGGAATTGACTTGATACTTATAGCAAGTGTATTAAAAACCAAACCAATCAGTGGCGGATCTGGGGAAGGGGCCCGGGGACGTTTTCACTTTGGCATTGTTCAATCATCAATCTGCACTATCTGCCAAGCTGACATTAGACTACGAGTAGTCCCCCATTTTTCCTCAGGGATAGTAGAGCGAGCGAAACGCGAACGCGCGTGAAAATCACCTTACGCGAGCCTTTTCCGAAGACAAAATGGCGGAATACTAGGGCGCTCGCGTTTCGCTCACTCTACTATTCCTGAGGAAAAATGGGGGAATACTCGTAGTCTAAGCTGACATCGAATCCATCGAGCATTTACCTTATTCCTGAGTTTTGGAATCACTTCCTGTCCTAGCTCAGCGGGATAATAATATCTGTGGTGAAAGCTTACATGTACAAGAAAATCTAACTTTTGGATAAATTGGAATTTAGGGGGGATTTTGTCTTGTTTAACACCCTTTGCTTCTAGTTAAGTTTAACACTTATCCTTTGCAATGTCAGAGAGGTATGCCCTTCCTTCAGGATTTCATTGCCAGGACAAGGCGTATGACTCTAGAAAGGTCCATAAAGCCAGGGGGAAAGGGACAAACTTAACAAGCATCTTAAAAAGTGGGAAAAGTTAATCAGTGCCATTTCTAACAAGTGATGTTGTAGGAATCGATTGTAATTAATTTGCTTTGTGCGTTGTTTTTTACTGCATCAGTTTAGGTGGGTCTAAGTGTGACTGATTGCTTTTTTTTATAATTGGTTCTTTTGCTTTTCTTTTTCCATTTTTCCCAAGAGGATGGTATATTTTTTATACTTACAGAAAGTAGATTAAAAACTGGCGAATCATAAAAATAGTAATAAAATCTCGGGCAAAATCTAAATGACATTTAGGAAGTTTAACATCAGTTTTTGTTGATCTTGTGCTTCTAGCGTGTTGGTGAAGAGGCTGGTAGTTTAAAAGTATAGTAGAATGCATCCGGGGATTTCTCCAGCCTTATTGAAAAACTGAAAGCAGCGTTAGCATTGTTGTCGTCAACAGCCTTTCATTTTTAAACGGATAAGAAACGGCGAAACACACCACTAAGGCGTTTAGACCTAGAGTGAACTAACAAAGAAGCACGCATTTTTTTTACAAGCCTCTCACATTGTGTCTCCCACTTGTACTTTTTGTCGTAAGCCTCTCTGAGAGAGCAAGCTTCCTCTAGCCGGATTTCCCTTTGCGTTTCCCTCACATGAGTAATAGCTTTGCCCCAATCTTCGGCATTGATAGAATCAATCACAAATGCCCTTCCAAAAGGAATACTTTTAATAGCTTCTCCGAGTCCCGAATTTTCGCTCACCAAAATCGGAAGTCCAGCAGAAAGTGCTTCAAGAGCAGTTAGGCCAAAGCCTTCCGTTCGAGACGGCATAACAGCGAGATCTGCCTCGCAGAAGAAACGCTTTAGTCTGTCGCGACTCTCAACAAAGCCCCGCACAATTAGCTGAGAGGAAGGAATGCCACACTCAAGTAACCTATTTTTAACTTCTTCTTCTTTACCTTTTGGTGCTCCGACAAATATTAGACGGTAGCTTTTATCGTTCAAGCGTGCTACAGCTTGGGCGGCTATATCGTATCCCTTTAGTTCAAAATCTTCCGAGTCGCCCCGACCAAACACCAAGATGCGGAACTTTCCTCGCTCCTCACTGGCTTGCTCCAACTTTTCGAACTCCGGAAAGATTCCAGGTGTAATGTCTATCACGTGTTGATCCTTACAGAACGACCGCAGGGGGGCGGAGATGGCTTCCGCTAGCTTCGGTCCAATAGCCGCGACGATTTCAGCCTTCCTACACAGTTCTAATTCAGCTTGGTGTTTTTCCTCGCCTTTCGGTAGCGCTGTTTTGCCTTCCTTAAACATTGCAAGTTCTTCACTGGCGGTGTGTACTATATGAACTCGTATGCATTTGCGCTGTTTTGCTAGGACCTGAGCTGGTACTCCGAGCTTCTGACCATGGCCTATAACGACGTCAATATTGAGATCATCAGAAGGAAAACACAATTTCATGATGGAATCAGACGTGGCCTTCACTTCTGGTGTGGCAAGATGCACATTAAATTCGTCAGCTTCCCGCTTCTCTTTTTCATCGTAACGTAGCAGTAGAACGGTTATCTCTACATCAGGCTGACGTGCCAGGTGCTTTGCTAGTTCTCTGTTCAGCGTAGACAAACCGCCCTTCGAAGATCCCCACTCGTCTCCCAAAAGAGTAACTCTTAGAGGTCTATCAAAAGAAATTGATGTTCTGTCAATTGCGTTGACCTACAGAAAGAGAAAAGAAGTACTGCATTTAAACATACAATAAAAGAGTACGAACGATTAACATCATATAAGCTTACTTTGCCTGGACGAAATCAAATTTTAGTTAATGGTTTTGCACTGGCTATTGGAACCTTATCCCTATAAAAGTGGCGTGGCACACAGCGGCTGCAAAGACAACAAGCTAATACATTAAGCAAAAGAACTAGCAAAATTCGTTGCGTTTAATCTTTATGCTTTACAGTATTAGGAGGAAGGAGCAGGAATATGAGACTTTAAGCAGCGAACAAGAAAAATTGGAAGAAGGAGAGAACTGCTACCCACAATCAGGGACAAAAGTAGTTGACACACTTGTTTAAAATGAGTGCTTTTATCAATCATTTAATTCATTTATAATTTCATTCCCCGGGTCAATGTTGTCTGAAGTAAAAGAAAGACTTGAGGGTCCAAAATACAACATTGATTTTTGGGGGGAGGGGTTGGGATAGACAGGGGAAGGGGATAGGTATGTCACTATGCAAAAAGGGGCCATTTTACGGAAGTGTCTCAACACTAGGAATGAACGTTTATTCGTTTGTCTCACGATAGAATCGCTTTGAGATATTGATCGCGACGTTTCGACTGCAATACTGCTAGTCTTCATCAGGCGATGAGGTCGATTGTTTACGTGTAGCTATTTATGCACGTTGGTTCGCTGTGATTGGTGTATTTCGATCCTCATTATTCCGACTAGCAGATGTTTACCAAACAATGATCACGAAACTTCCTTAACAATCATTGTGCTAAGAGGTCCTTTTAAAAGGAAGTAAAGGAGTGAGGATGTTAAGTCTAATTTTAGCCCAGTTTTAGCCCAAACTGAATTGTGGAACTAAGCATAACGTTGCACCATTAACTCAGGACGCCTCTGTAAATCAGAGGTTTGATGTCTAAAATACCCTTGAGTGACTTACCGAACGATTCCCACCCTGAGTGGGTGTTTCGACTTCAGTCGTGTCATTTTCTTCCCAAGCATCAAGATGCGACATGGGTGGCTCGAGAAAAGGATTCTTTTCTAAAAGAGGAATTTAAAAGATGATGACAAAAAGAATTACTGTTTATTTCTAAACAATGGCCTATAGTAGAAATATGAAAAGGTATCCGGAAGTAATAAGCTCGGAAAAGAACAATATGCTTACACATAGCAACGGATAGTAGGGACCTCAAGCAACCTAGACGACGAGCCCAGTGGACGACGACCGGAAGTGTTCTCACGAAGCCGGCAACTTCTGCGCATGTCAGTGATGTCGTCCACATGGCGTTCAGGACGTGACATCTGTTGATTTGCCGTCCTCAGGTGAACGTGAGCATTCAAAGCAATCTTTGACGTTTCTGTGCCCATTTTAACTTGTTTAATACCATTGTTTGAAAAAAGGAAACCTTTTTTGTACTTTTTGCCGAAGGTTGGGCCGTTGGAGGTAAGATTTCGAGAGATTTTCGGTAAACCGTGAGCCGTGGTTTTCAATGGCTTCGGCGGGAAAGAACCTGTGAGTAAAGGTAAAATGTTTATGTTCTCCTTAAATGCTTCTGAACTGTAATCCGTTTCCAGAAGGAATATTTAGCTCGAAAAGGAAAAGGAGTTGATATTCGGGACCCTTGCATGAAAGAGACCGGTTAAAAATTCCAAGGAAAATCTCTCGAAACATTTTCATCCACACTGTTGTTAATGTTTATGTGTTTTGAGATGCACATGTCTGCCTCTCGAAAGCAATATTTTCACTATACTTCGTTTATACTGTTTCCGGTAAACTTGATCAACGTGAACAGAGTCGTATATCCGTAGTAGATAAATGAATGGGACTGTACGGAAATCTTGCCTCCGGCAATTAAGTCCTGTAAAATGTATAGGACAACAAAACCAGTTCTGTACTGTTTGATTCTCGATATTACTGATTTAAATCCTTCGGAGAGTAGGAAAAGTTCTTCCTCGTTAATTGTGTTGTTCTCATCGCTAAACTAAAAAAGTAATTCTCGTATTTCTTTAAACGAAGCCATTCAGTGCAGTCTACCTACCTACTTCGGCGACGAGCCGAGACGGGAGCTTGCTTAAACATTTGTTTTTCCCGCTTTGGACGACGTTCTCGACCCAGACCTCACTCGTCTTCTCTCGTCGTCGTCCACAAACTCGTCCTGGCTGCTTAAGGTCCCTAGTTTAAATGATGCCGGACGGATAACTTCTGTCCCTTCTCAAAAGCAATATCATGAAAATAACGTGGCTTTTACGCTCACTCATTAGACAACGACTTCGATACAATTTTGTGCTATGTGATAGTGGGCCTCACTGATTCATCCTTTACAATCACATGACTTTTGGAGGGCATATACAGGGTGTCCCAAAAGTTCGTTCCACTAATTTCATCCACAATAACTCTTGATAAAAACTTTATTTCTACATGAAATTTCTAGAAGATGTTTATTTCTCTATCGAGTACACGTATTCAGAATTTTAGTAACTGGCATGCTCTTTTTGCTTTATATCAGATTCTGTAGCCGTTGCGGCATGGAGTCGGATACAGCGTGTAGAACCACAGATGATCCATTTTGAGCTTCTCTATTACCCGCTGCGAAGAAGCCAGTTCAACCCCCAAACTATATTTGTTTAGTGTAGGCGGCTGAAAAAAAATATATTGTGGGCATTCATCCAAAAAAGATAATCATCCCGGTTCCCTTCCACAGCAAGGCTTTTGTACTTCTTTACAAATTTGAGACGAGCTGGGCGTTACTTGGCAGACTAGTAAACAGATCGTTTTATTTATTTATTTTTTTGCCATCTCAGGGGCTAATTTTAAACAATCGCTTTTTATGATCCTTTCTGGACTTGGCTTGCTAATTATGTGACAGCTTCCTCGTCGAGTCTCCTATTTTGTATCTATGAAAACTATTTTAGCTGCTTTATTCAGGACGTTTTGTCTTCCCCTTCGTTTCTTGCCTTCAAAACCTTCATTTCTCCATGATCATTTTACCACCAACATTCGGATTTTTCCACATTTTAGCAGTTTCTACAACAGATAAGCCAGTAAATAGAAGTGTAAATGCTTATGCTCACACGTGGCTGAACGTTTTTTGCGTTAAGGAAGGAATTCCAGCAATTCGGGCTATAAAATACAAAATTATGTGGCTGGAAAAAATACACTTGCCCATGCGTACTTTTGGCGCAGAAGTACACAAATCGAATCTTCGGGTCAAAAGAAGGCACAACAAGTATGAAAATAGTGAATTAGAGTGAAAAACAACTTTTGTTTAAATGGTTTGCTTACCAAGTCCAATCGTACTGAAATACAAACTTATAAAGTAGAGGAACGAACTTTTGGGACACCCTGTAGTTTACTTGTGGCCCGAGTAGCGAGTAGCATCATTTGCGCCCGAGCGGAGCGAGGATGCAAATGATGCTACGAGAGACACAAATAAACTATATGCCCGACAAGAGTCATGTGATTATCATTATTATCAAAACACAAGGGAAAGGAAAGATTGTTTAACATGAAATCATGTTGCGGACTGCAAATTCCATTTAAAGCCCGCACTTTACCGTTTGGCCCGCGAAACGGGGCGTTTTTGAGAGGGCAGTTTGTCATTTGGCCGCGTGTAGTGATAATAATAATGCTTAAAGAATGACATGCGTCTTACATAAGATAAACAAGACGCTGTGGTAGCGTATATCTGGGTGTGGTTGTACTACGCGTATGTGAAGTTTGTTATGTGTATGAGGGATATGTGGGTAGTGCAGTGGTATTGTATATTTGAGGGGCTAGTTGAGATGTGTTTGATTACTAAGATGATGGGCGTAGTTTGTGAGGTAGTTGCTGGGTTTCTACAAAGGGTTGTTTTTATTGGATGTAGGTAAAAGAGTCAAATCAAACTCTGTTGATAGAAAATGTCTGTATTAACTGACATGTTTTACAAACATACTGTTTTCCATCAAATGAAGACTGTACACTGAAAAAAAAGTTTATTTTTATACTGTTCAATGCAAAAATCTATACCCCAATCTCCCTGTTTTCTTTTCTACTTGTAACTAAATGTTTCGTTTTAAGAGGTTCCATCTCACAATACTCAAATGAACTACACCTGTGTTTCCTCGCAATCTTTTTCCTTTCACTGATTTCAATTTTGCACGAGCTTAATACAAAGTATATTTCATATTGTAGTTTTTGGTAATTTACCTTACTTCGTGTAATTTTACAAATTTCTTCAACTAATGACTGTATGCCTTTGATACTCAGGCTATTAACGAGTCTTATTTCACCCAACTAACTTTCATCATATCCCACAATAAAAGATAAATCCTTTACTCTACTTCTTTGCTGAACTATACAGCTTATATAGTATGTTCCAATCCACGACAAAAATCCTGTCACTTCATGGCAATGTTTTGAAATGCACATCTTCAACAAAGATTTGCTCTCAGCCAAATTCCAACATAGGACACCAATGTTTACAGCGCAAACAGTAAGGTTTATCTCAGCTCCACTGATACTCTCACCTTCAGGAAGATCAACTGGCATAATACGCCTTTTCACACCCATCACATTGTACACTGTATTCCCAATACTAGCAAGGGCGGATAAAGTTCCTGAAGTCCAGTATCCACATGGATTAATAACAGAGTAACACATTGCATAAACTGCTATAGCACAGCACTGTTTACAAGAACATTGGTATAAACTATTAACATTTGATATACTAAAGTATTCAACACTGCTTGAACAAAGATCAACATCGAAGTTGGCAATATGTACACCTTTATAAGCTCTTATATATCCTCATTCCTACATGTATCCGGATATAGACTCTGAAAATATTGTTCTAATTTATGCATGGATGGTATTTCCAACAATACACATGTACCTTGACTATGACTGTTACCATACATATCTCTAGCATGAGAATCAACACCAATTATTCCCACAGTTAAAATGAATGAGTTGTAGTTCAGAGCTTGCCTAGTCCCTGTACGGCGTTTTCCCAGTCCCTCTCGGTCAATTCATTTCGGTGACGTATCCGAGGCGAACGGTCGGGAAACATTTTCGCACATTTTCGCTCGGACCACGTGACCCAAAACGCTTTGGCCGCGCGGAATAATGAGGTCTAGGGACTAGGCAAGTTCAGAGCCAAAAGTTTTTCAAATGCTGTACCCAGTGACTTTCCCTGTATTCGAGCTAGAAAAATCGCTCAAACACAGAAACCATTTCTGGCAATTCTGTTAACATTAAAATAGATTGTCTTGCAAGGTATGACAGACTAGAATATCATTGATAACCAACAATCATTATTTGAATCATATCATCGACTGAAGCAATCCTTCTTACCGTACTGTAAATTAAAGCGCACAAACGCATTGCAACACATTGTTGTCCCGCATTTTCCCCCAATACTACAACGTTTCCTTGACAGTACGGAGCATGAATCGTTTTTTGTAGCGTCTATATAAAATGAAGGTTCTGGATTCTTCTTGATATCAGTTGAAAGCTTAAATTGGCCAAAATAAACCCGGTGAATCAGAGGGACAAATACTTACTTAAAACCCTATTTTGATACCTCACCCTACCTAAATAGCCTCAGTATTCTTTTATGCTAACACTCTTGACACAAAACTTGCTGATAATACAAGATCCCGACCCCGGGCACATTACTGTACATTACCGTCACAATATACACATGAAAAATACAACGCGCAAGTGCATTAACAGTCACTCTGCTAAACAAAATTGAAGGAATAAGAAGAATTGTTACCGCTATCAGTAGTTCTCAAACAAGCCTGAGTCCCTTTTGGTTTCAATTGTTGACAATCTTCTCTTCCTTCATCGGAAGAGATTTTTATCACAGGCAACTCCTGGTGTTCCGCATTGTGAAAATCAAAATCACTATCGTCACACTGATTACCTACTACAGAAATCTTGCGACTCTCAAACCTGATACACATTCTTCTGTTCAAACTCGATAATACTGGGCCGGGGTACGGGGTGCCGGGGTCACGGGGTCCCGGGTGTGTGGAAAACACGGGGTCTGTTGTTTTTGTGACTACGGCGCATGACCAAAGAAGTCACCATTGTCATCATCTGAGTTTTCCTAAAATGAGTAAGTGCCAGGCCAGGCTGCTGGTAAGTTAACAATAGAATATATATCTGACTGGATTTGATAAAAGGTGCCTCCAGAAATTTTTAGCTGCAGTCTCATTTGAGGCTTGTTCAGTACTTGACCATTCTTGTTTTTACTTTTCTTTTAATGATCTTTTCAGTAGAAAACTCCCCTTACAAGCTGCATTAGATCAAAAAACATGTGTTTAATATGCTGTTTACATCTTCCCCACCCCCCCCCCCCCCCCCCGCAGCTCTCCCCTACCTATCATTTCCCATAATTCTCTCCTTGTCATAAAACACTATGACATTTGAAATCAGCGCGAGCGGTAGAAGTTGTTTTCCGTGGTCGGCTAATTTTTTACTTTTCTTTTTGGCCTCCTGCGGCAAAGTTTTCCGGAAGGCATCATTAAGCCTTATGAAGGAACAAGTCTCACGATTGGCAAAGTCTGCTGTCGTTCAATATGTTACGGTATTTCGTCTCATTTTGGCTAAACGGGTGAAACACTGATCTCGGGCTTGAGACGGAAACGCATCATATTGCGAGCTTTGATGTGGGCGGTGACGAGTCTCTGGCCTCAAAAAGTAGCTTTTAAGAGTCAAAACTATTCGGCGAGAGCAAAATTGATGCTGATTTCTTGACCAGGCCAGAGACTTAGTAAAAAATTGTTTTGAAGGCCGGCGTCCATGTGTCCCTTTCAAAACGGCTCGTTTACATCCGGGATCTTGAATAAATCGACTGTGTCAGCAAAGTTTAAATGTGATGATTTATGTGGAGAAAGCGAGAGTTATTGAGAGAGAGTAATTTGATGATATTTCGCACCTATTAAGTGTGGAAACATTGTGTCTGGTTGGTTGTGGATAGTTTTATCAGTGTCGCGAACGTGGTTAATTGTGTGATTTCCTGAAGTCGTTGACAGACAGATTTCAGGTATGTGGTGGCGCTCGTGTTATACGAATATTGTGTACAAGCATGAAAACGCTTTGTAAGTGTTTAGTTGAAGTGATTTTGTCTTAAACAACCGATTTTGGGGTCAAGAAAGGTGGATTCTAGGTCTGTTTTAGTCGGGCATCTTGCTATGAGCCTCATAGTTTAAGAGACCGAAAGGTCATTATTTCTGTGCTTTTAAATGTGGTTCATTTCGTTGCAAATCTGTCGCTTTTGCCAAGAGCAACTTTTCGTGTGCTGCCAGCGATTAATTTGTCCGTTTTAAGCCTTAACTAGCGACTTTCAACTGGTTTTTATTGACTTCCAGGGTCAGATTGTTAAAACGCACTTGAAATTTCTGGAGGCACCTTTTATCAAATCCAATAGAAGCCAATCAGCGAACAAAAGATAACCAATTTTCGGGATCTTTCGACACGACGATGATATGCCAAGTCCGTCATCGTCATCATCTTTATTATTTATGCACAGTAAATACATCAGGCAAGAAATAATACTACTAATACTAAAATCACTATGCCTGTCTTCACTGAATGCCGTGTCAGTTAACTGAAACGCTTAACATCTGTCGAAAGTTAGCCAGAGATTTTGTTTTTCTAATAGAAAAGGGCAGACTGTTCCAGAGAACAGCACCGCTATAATATTTAACTGTACCTAAAAGCGATAGCGTACGATTTCCTTTTTTGGCAGGGAACGGCGGTGTGACAAGATAAAAGAAGAGGCTATCAATCCCAGCTCAACTTGTTTCTTTTTTTTTTTACAAGACGAGGAACAAAAATATTTCTGTGGTCTCTCTCTTGAACCAGTTCATCAATTTTTGCCCAAATCTTTGATTTGGAAAGGGAATTTAAAATACAGCAAAATATGTCTTGGACGGAAAGAATCATTGCCCTCTGCTGGAGACATTTTGCGATGCTTTTATGAAAGGCAACAGTTTAACGACATCTTTCATCATATCATTTTCACTTCCCTCTCCGTTTCCGTTTCCGCTTTCGGATTTTGGATTGCCCTCGCACAAACAATCTCACGGAGCACGGTTTTAGAGTAGAAAAATGATGATATGAACCTACGTTATTTTCGGGAACCGTTTAAAATGTTTAGAAGCAGCTTCTAGTCAAAATGGGCAGCTAGCTAGACTCAACGTTGCAAGTTGGAAATATTATATAACAACAGATCTTAACGGGTTGTAGAGAAAACGAAGACCCCCGAAAACGAAGACCAAAGACCTAAGACCCGAAAACTAAGACTCGACAACGCAGACCCAGATCAACGCAGATCTTTTATTTTTTTCGGAATCCAATTCGCCGACTATTTAACGCTGCTATATATTTTTAAAATTATTGCTAGTATTTGCCGCCGCTCCCCTGTTGTCCCCATTCTATCCACTCTTAAAGCGCGCCGACGTGAAAAATGGTATACAAAAGGGTAAGGGATTGGACCTCGGAGCGGAGCCTCCCCGTATATACATTTGTCGAGTCCCCCGCCCCGGGTTTTTAAGTAAAATTAGGCTACTTATATGTTACACATTCGCTTTCCCATCAGTGACTCACATTCTCGGCGAAATTTACAAAATTGACATAAAGCTTACTCTATATTTACGTCCACGATCTAGCGGTTCTAGAATGCCTTATCAGATTGGTATGACGGATTAATTGAGTCTAGAGAAATTGTCTTAATACAACAAAGATCGACATGTCGCTGTTTCTCTTAGAGCGCGCGAAGTTAGTTTACAAGGCGGCCCTGTGAGATGAGAGGTGCCAGCATAGGATGTCTCCCCAAAACTGTCAAAATGGCCGTTATGTTTCCATATCGTAAACATTGAAAAAAACTTTCCAAAGATGTCATTAGAGTGAAAGGATGACTGAAAAGGAGATCACCAGAAAGTATTGTTAATTGCATGGTTTTTGTCTTAACCCCTCCGCGTGAACAGTTTGCGTTTGCTGCACCTAGTCTTCATTCTACACCTTGCATGCGTTTTACCCTTACCTCAGTCTACAGTCTGTATTTTTCGCTCGGTCCGCAGTTTGTGCAGTCTACATAAAGGAAACCGATTATTGTTGTTGTTTATTTATTTTCGCAAAACCAAACCTAACCCTGTGTTTTCCACAGACCCCGGGACCCCGGGACCCCGTGACCTCGCACCCCGGCCCCGTATTATCCACTAAACCGTCAGTCTCTAGCCTGCGTGGCAGGCGCAAAAAGGGGAGGGGGGAGGGGGAAGGGAAAAGGGAAGGGAGCGCCTGCTCTAAGAGCCTACGTTTTTGCATAACGCCCACCAATTTTCTAGTAATCCGATTACGCTTACTGTCAATCAAGTGTCGCTACACTCGCCAATCAGAACGCAAGACGGAACCCTGTGGTTACGCGGAAATTTATTTGATTTGCCGGGAACTCAAGTTGCATAAATATTTATCGAAGCGAGAAATTCTCACTTCTGGACAACCAGAAATTTAACGCAATAAAAGGGGGTGGTAGGCCTGCACGACTTTTACCTCACGCCAAAATGCTGCTTATTCCAATATAGTTTTTTTCTTCCGCTGGGTAGAGTATGTTCTGGAAGGTTCTACATTTTCACTGAGCAAGTGTGATTTTAGCCGCATGTTTCACACTGAGAGGTCATGACACACGCATTGATTTACTGTAGTTATTGTTTCTGGTCGGCAGGATATGCCCTCTGATGCAAGCGCATTTTCTTTGACCTCTTTTGAAGCGTAAAAAGCGCCTTCTGAATCTGAATAACTAAGCAATTTTCTTTAGTCCGTGACTTGGTGTAATGTTTTTCTGCAAAGTTGTATCACGCTGGGCCCAGCTTGTTAGTTTTCTTTGCAGAATGTTAAATTATCACGGATAGTGATTTACAGATCCAAAATTGTAAGAATGAGGTGCAGCTTAACTGAAGCTACATAAACTTACTATGGAGTCCATCAACATTGCTCGGAAGGGCTTCTCTTTGACTTTTTCGGCGGTTGTAAACACAATTTTGAAGTTACATCGGCGAATGTCATCGTTCGATAAATTGGCTAAATCTTTCGTTGGGTAGCCCAACAATTCCATCTCCTGCAACTGGTCTTCGATAATACTTTTCAGTGGCGAAATAACGAGAATCACCGCATTACCATTTAGCTCGTAGTTCTTCGCGCGTACAAACATTTGGTAAATTAAACTCTTGCCGTATCCGGTCGGCAAAACCGCCTGGACATCTCTGTCGGCTAAAAGAGCCCTTAATGCTGATTCTTGCTCTGGTTTTAAAACAATTTCTCTACCACTAGATAAATTCACATCTCTCAAAGCACTCTCTACGACATCCACGTCTACCGCTGCCATCTCGACTGTTTGTTGAAATGTGAAACGCGCATTTCAATATGTTACTCATTACCGCTCAGCCAATCAGGAATTTGCGGACGCCAGCGTCCGCAGATATGAACAAAAGGGGGTTCTTAGAGCAGGCGTCCCCTCCCCCTCTCCCCAATCCCCCTTCCTCCCTATCCCCTATCCCCTAACCCTTTCGACGCCTGCTATGCAGGCTAGTTAGTCTGTCGTGAAATTGACAACGTTTTTGCGCCGTACGAACATGTTTTGATCACGTGCTGTCTAAGTTTTCAGGTTTTTTGTGGGAACGTATTCTATTTTTAAACTCTGCATGTGTCAATATGGTGATGCAAATTCAAGTTCAAATTGGGGATACTAGAAGAGTTTTTTTTATGAATCCGCCAGGGAGTGTTGAGGATTTAAAGAAACTACATTTTGCGTGAGTTTCCGAAGGCACGTTTTATGGATTTTGGATTACTTTAAGAAAACGATAAAGGAGAGTATGTAGTGTTGAATGACGTTTGCATGGCAGACATTCGCCTCGCTTCGCTTGTTTACTTGCCTTGTTTACGTTAGCACGTATTGCGTGCCTATTGCACATTTCGTCGAAACAAGTCATTTCCATTACTCTATTTGGGCCACACCCAAATACTAAAAAATAATCACATTACCTTTGGGTTTTAGTGTGGACCTAGGCTGTTTTTCCTCCCACAAATCCTAACAAGAAAAATTAATAAAAAACAAACTACAATCATGGAAAAAAGTCTTGGGACACTTTTGCGTTTCTGGGGTGTTTTTGAATTCACACAGGTCCAACCCCTCCCCTCACCCCACAAACAATGTTGGACGCGTGTATCCAGAATTTTTTCAGTGATTCAACTTTGCATAGGGTGGGGGGAGGGAGAACTGCAAGAAAATTTCGAAAATGATGCAGTTTTGAGAAGGAGCCGAGAAATGACGGAAAAATATGCATATTGCAGTACTGTCCCAAGGACTTTTGTCCAGGATTGTAGATTAAAGCCTAAGAAACATACATTACAATGAGTGAGTGCCCAACGAATCACACCTACAGGGCTTGATTTTGTGCCATGAACTTTACTAAGTCGAAATACAGTAGAACCTCGATATAACGAAGAGCCGAGGGACTGGCAAAATTTGTTCGCTATACCGAGGCTTCGTTATACAGTGGAACCTCGATATAACGCACCTCTATATAACGAAGTCCTCGGTAAAACTAACGATTTTCTTTACCCCAATAATACTAAAATATATATAAAAAAAAAAAACCTTGGTATAGCGAAAACATTTTGCCAGTCCTTTAGCTCTTAGTTACATCGAGGTTCCACTGTACTGAGGTTCTTTTTCATATATTATACTATTACCGGGGTAAAGAACATTGTTCGTTATACCGATCACTTCGTTATATCGAGGCTCTGTTTCCTAAGACAGCCGCTAAGATGATTGACGGCAGCAAAAACAGCAAACGTTAGTGCTTTTGAACTTCAGAATTCGCGTGTTATAAAAAGCGCAGTAAGTAGCCTCTCTGTTTAGTCAATGCGATTGTTGATCAAATAATGGAACTTACTTCAAGTTTACTTTCGGGAGGTGGAAGAGTTGTTTTCATTTTACACAATGTTCTGCGTTGATCTTGTTCGCTGCTGCTACAGAATTCAACTGTCAGATCCCCATGTTTGGCAACAAAAACCTTGAGTTCCGTCCAATAATCATCGTCGAAAAAGCTGACACGAATAAAACGTGAAAGATATTTTCCTTGTCAAGGAATAGGTTGTCACCAGTGGTGGGTCCAGGGGAGGTGTCCGGGGAACCCGGTCCCCCTTATTTTAAGATCAAACTCAGGCCCGAAGGGCCTAAAAAATTTTTTCTTTAGACCGGGCCCCCCTTATCTCAGGGTCTGGAGCAAACGTACATTGTTTGTATTGTATCGTGGGGACATGTGGACGGGACGGTGAGTAATACACTGAGCACACTAGAGGTATCGTAGAAACGTATTGTTTCAGCAGAAAGAAGAGGAAATAGTTAACGAAACAGATCTGTTTATAAAAAGAGAGATAAGGTAAAGAGCCATTTATGTTTTAATTTCTTACTTCTTTAGTGCTCAATGCAGGACATGACCGGTGCTGAGTGAAAATTGTTTTGCCGAGCACCAATCAAGTGCAAAACCTTTTATGATAAAATTAGTCGTTTTCATAAAAGTTAAGAAAATATCATTTTCTTATATTAAGAGTTTACATTTGCCCACGCCAGAAAGAAAAAAAAAGGGGCCAAGGGCAGCTCGGAAATGAACTTAGTGCATGAATTTAAGTCACAAAATAAATATGCATACCAGAGACATTCTCCATCCAATTCATCCTCTTCTAATGTTACGGAGTCCCCAGAAAGAAACACATACGCTTTATCTCCGATACACATCATCTCCGACGAGCTCTTATCCGTCAACCGAACATAATTCCAGATTTTCTCATCGTTGTATATCTTCGCTTTTTTATCTGTTGGACTGCAATACAGCCTAAGGTTTGTATAAGAACCAACGCGAGTGTCTCTTGGGACAAAAGCTGCAAAAAATGCTGCTTTCGCTACTGTTCTTCCAAATGAAGAAAGCGCCTTTTGTACAAGCCAGACCATCGACTCTAACCCCCACTGAAGCAAGCCAACGAACCTGCATTCAAAAGATCAAATGATGTTAGTGCCGGTAATATAAGGAGTGCTTGATTTAAGGCGCGGAGGGAATGTACGGCTAGTGCGAAGAGTATAGATAGGCGAGATACGCTCATAGCTAATACATCACTGCAAACCTTTTCAACTGAACACTTACAGTGGAATTTCTATATTTGGAACCACTTTGAGAAAAGCAAATTGGTTCCAATAATCGGGGAGTCATTGCAGTATTTAACTAGTAAAGGGAAGTTTGGTTTTCTTCGGGCGCGCGAATGTTTTTTCGCGAAAGCTCCAAAAAAAAAAATATCTTTCACCGCCCAAAATACGCCTGCATTGCAGGCTAAACCCGGGGTTCAAGAAATCGCGATTATACTGGATAAGATATTCCCATAACACATTTCACGGGAGTAAAATATGTTCAACAAGGAAATCATCTTTTATAACAACGAAAGTAAAGCACGAGCTCTGATTGACCAGTTAGCCATCAACCATTTGCCTATCGGAGCACGCCAACGAAAAGCGAGCGGGATAAATTGAGGCAAATTGAGAAAATCTCCTTTCTTGCAAGGTCAAACACATACCGACGAAATATACAAATGAAAAAAAAAACTCAGTTGTCACTTTGAGGGAAAATGAAAAGATCAAGTGACAAATTTTCCTTGAAGGACTTCATCCCTGTTTACTTCGCGGCGGAGAGCTCAGTAGAACAGTGAGTAGAACCACCGAGTGAGCAAAGTTTTAGCCCGAGTGAGCGAGATTTTAGCCCAGCTTTTAAGAAACTTTTTGTACATTACAGAAGAGAAAAGTACGTTTTAGAATGGGAATGCATCAATTAGCATTAGGTGATTGACTTTTCAGTCAAGTTGATGTTAAATTCAGGCAAATATTTTAGGAAACGCGCTCAGATTCGAGACAGTTTTGTTGTGTAGATTTGGTCTAATTTTAGTTGAGAGTACGGACACATGACGCTGGAATTGTAGTGCGAATTTCATTTGAGAAAAGGAACATCTGGGTTTTCAAATAACTTTTTCAAAAAATAACTTCTCTGTTTGTTATTTTGTTCGTGTTCATTCATAACAGTAATTCAAACCCGACGATCGTGAGACAACAGGATCGCTCACGCATCACTCCGGTGACGGCTGTCTCGGCGAAGTTTTGCTATTTCAGTTTGATTTTAGCTCCATTTCCCTTGACAAATTTCGATAAGAAGCTAGTCAATTTCTTTGAAAAATTAGTGTTACCTGTTATTCGAAAGAGAATACAGTCAATTTTTCTCATTTCTACTTTAAATTTACTGCAAAAATTGTCACACAATTAAGATTATCGTATTCAGTTTTAAGTCGCACAGTTTTTCAGTTGGTGTTCATAGTTGCAGCAGCCCACAGTATTTACCCTAATATCAAGAGCAAGTAGACAGACGGCATTCAGAAAAACGATAAAAAACGTTTTGCACATTATCTTAGGACGGAGAACGATTGATTTAGCGAAAGAGAAACTTCAAACTAAGGCACGTTTTTGAAGGGCATGATTTGTTTACGCGCCGGGAGATGACAGGATACATCAACTTGTTTAAAGTACCGATGATTGACTCAACCGAAGGCAAATGAAAATGTTTTCTCTTTTGATTATGTTAAAAAGAAATAGTAAACATTGCAGCTGTGCACACATCAAGTTAAGGATGCACTTGGGAGGTTTGCTAAGCACTCAAGAAGCTCGGGCAACTCTTACGCTTCTTTCGTGCTTAGCAACCTCCCGCGTGCACCCATAACTCGATGGTTGCACGCTGTACGTTTACCATTTGTTAATTGGATACGTTCACTTTTGGTGGGAAAAAGAAAAGTCAACACGATGGTTTTGTATTCTAAACAACATTGATGGCTAAACAACTCTCAGAAAAATCACCCTCGACCTTTTTTGTTCAAAAAATTTCACAAAAGGCACATACTTGGAAAAGTGCTTGACTCTGAATTTAATAACCATCCCATCACAAATTGCTGGCGTGTCAAGGGCCAGTTCAGTCCATTTTCCCTCTTCGGAGGCCGAATCTTGAAATAAGATCCGAACGCCGCACGACGAAACGTCAGGAATGTCGCTGCTTTCCCCTCTTACTGCCAAAGGAAGCTGAATTGTGACAGGTTTTCGAAAGTGTAATGTGTCTGGGCTCGTAACTCTAAGTATGGGGCTAGCACATACTTCCTTCCCTCTAAATGCTCTTTGAGGAATCTCCTGCAACTAATGAAGAAAGAAAACATCATTTTTTTGTACGTGTTATCGTGAAGCAGCAAAGGCATGGCACTTATAGTCATTTCACAAATTTTATTGACGCGTTTCTCTTTTTTTTCCTCCTCCATCTTCTTTCATTCACATATTCCTACCCTACTGATCGCACGTTCTACCCTCTATCTATCCTCTCAGTTTTTTTCTGCTTTTAAAATCAAAGATAGCAATCGCATTCGGGGAAATACTCAGCGCCTGCTCACAAAATACGCTTGGAATATAGACTAGTTGGAAATTCATTTTATAAAAAGTGCTGTCTTCTTTCGGCAGACGCGCTAAGCTAGTAGTGCACCAAGCGTTTCTTGGCGTTGGGGAAATTACTTTTGGTTCGGTATTGTGCCGTGGTATGGGTTCTGTGTCTTTTAAATCCATACATTACGTCATTTAGGACGTTCATCAACAAAGTGCGGGATTGTTGAGAAAAGAATAAAGCCAACCTTGACGATGAAACGAAGCTGTTCTCCTCTCTTGATTGCATTTTCAGGAACAGAGACGAAGAAGAGAGGAAACTCGGGCAACGAAAGGACTTTTCCCTCCGAAGTGACGGTAAACTCGTTCGATTGAAGACGGCAAATAATCCCAAACGTTGAGCACTGTGTAATTTTAAACTTCGCGAACGGCAGAAAATACTCAGGAATAACACTCATCAAGACAGGGTCCTGCAGTTTCTTGACATCTACAATGAAAGGTGCATTACATAGTGTCATAGAATGTTAATGAAAGCCGTGGAAACCCGTGTGCAAATATAGGTTTATACTCAAGACAACTGTAAATTATTTGAGTGCAAGCCTATAGAACTTGAGAACCACGGAATGCTTCTTAGATGAATCAAAACAGACATTCGTTTCATTAGCCATTTTCATAACTTACGATACAAGAAGAATGAATAGATTACTGCAAGTACTCTTTAAAAAAAGATATACAAAAATAGCTACAAAACGCTCGAGTCCCTTGTAGTTTTAAGAGTGTTTAAGGGTGTTTTAGTATTTTAACATTCCGTTAACATATAGCTTGTGTGAACTACATACTAAGGTTAATATTATGGGTTTTTGCGTTATTGGGAGCCTGTAGCGTCCTTACAAGCGGCTTTTACGTATGTACCTACCTGGCATTGACCGAACGTCAACTGTTTCAGGAATGTCGTTCCACACGTTACTGTCCCTGTCAATCAAAGTTTTCGCCACAACCTCATACCCTTTTAGATCTGCCGCACAATGGGAAATAACGAGTGTTACAGCTTGGTTAAATTCAAAACTTTGAGCGTTGTCGGTCGATAGTTCAATGATGCCACTAACGAGAGTTTCATCGTCGCTCAGAGGAGGAAAGCAAACAGAGGAATTCCATCTACGAACAGTTACCGTCCTGTCCTCAGGCACAGCATCAGGTGGGAACATCACATTTATCGACGCTTGTTCAAGATTCCAGTGGGTGCCATGTCTGGTTACAGTACCTCTGAAAGATAACAAAGCATATTTAACTTAGGTTATAGACTTGCAATTAGTTAACTGGTAAACAATAAAGCCTGGCTTTCACTAGCGACGGGGTTGGAGTAAGAGTCGCAATCGGAAGTATAGAGTGTTATGATGTATTAAAACAGCCTTCTGGTTCCGCTTACAACTTCGTCGCTTTACAATCTAGTGAAAAAAAACTAGGTTTTCGGAGTCGCAAACCGAAGCAGAAGAACTAAACAAATCACAAAGTGTTAGAACGAGCATTGTGATTGATTTATCCTTCCGCTTCTGCTTCCTACTATGACAACTTGGTTTTCACTTGATTCTTCCGACTCCGATTCCAATTTCGTCGCCCTTATGACTCCTCTTACGACTCAAACTCAGACTCCCGGTGTCGCTAGTCAAAACCTGCCTTAAATAGGCACACAATCTCCCATGCGCTTTGTAGATTACTTTGATTGATTGGGTCTGTTGTACAGACCTTCTATCCAAAAATGATTCTGAAAGCCTGTGAAAATGAGCAAATTGATGAAAGTTAAAACTTATTCAGAGGCAGCTAGTCGGAATGTGATATTTAGGGGCGAAAAAGTATATACTGTACGAAAAACAAGGAGAACCCCTTACTAATTACTCTAACTGAACCAGTTTCAGAAGCACTTAAATCTCTACTTCTCATTGGACAGGAAATATCTTCTGGCCAATCAGCGACGGGGAATTCTAGTGCTCCTGGAAGCGGTTCTTCGGTGGTGGCAAAATTACCAGGCACTGATCCTGCTTTGTCTTTTACGTTGAGAAAATGGGTGGATATCATTCTTTTCGAGTTCTTAGTGAGTAGGAGAAAAGATAACTACATGCAGCCCAGTTTCGATTCAAACATGCCGAACTCACAAAGCCAAACCCCTTTAAAGAAAGTTCCCCTTAATTTTGGTCAGATTTGGGCTTACTTAAAGACAAACACATTTCTGGTGGTAACGTCACTAGACTCGCTTCCAACTTCAGCCTCTTTATCCGAGTCTACTTTAGCCTCTTCAACTGACTCTTCTGTAGTCACTTCTTGGGATTCTCCTTCAACAGTGTCATGCGCAGTTACAGCTTTAATGTCTTCTTCAGCTTCTACTTCAATTTCTTTGTCCTCATCGTCGGCTTCCGAGGAGGTTTCTTCAAACAAGGGCTTCTTTTCTAGTTGATAAGAAGAGGAGGAGTCAGTGACGGAAATAATAAAAATGAAGCTGGAGATGTGATTGATCTTAGCCTGCACAACCAGATGCATCAATTGGCTTATCGCTAAGGCTCTAATAAAGTAACTTCATAACAATATAAAATCGTCTAGAAGTTGTACATGGTCAATTATCATATTAAAAAGTACGCACTGTGTCTTTTTGAGTCAGTCAAGTTCCGTTATACTTTTGTGTCGCAGCGATGCTACACAGCTCAGATTCCACTTTTTACTGTCTCCTAAACTTCTATCAAATAATAAATGACCACCTTTCCAAGGGAACAGCGCGATGTCACCCTAGCACAAAAATCGTACCAAAACCAGTAAAGTAAGAAGTAAGGCTGACGATGCCATGGCACTACGATACATAACCCTCAAAACGACAAGTGGAAGGTGGATAAAATTTATAAAATGTCATGGGTAGTTGCTCTTGTAAAGACATGTTAAGCAAGAATGTTGCATAGTTTACCTTTGGGACTTAGCGTGACGCCTGGTTGTTTTTCCTTCCTTAAAGCCTGTTGCAAACAAATGGATGAAAAATAAAAAAATAATAGAAATAAATAATATAAAAATAAAAACGACTTGAAGCCTACTTATTACTGTTTTTGTTTTAAGACCATTATATCATTGTTATCATTATTATGTTTATTATTTATTACTATTCATAAATTCATTGATTTATTTTTGTGCTCTTTGCAGGTTTCCGATCCTTTTGCGTTTTTAGTTGTCAGAATTAACTACGGTTAAGTTTAGGTGCAAATAATGTCACATTTTCCCAATTTTGCCCGCTTTGTTAATTGGAAACTTCTCTATTTTCCACTGCAATCAAAAACTGCCGCAAACCAACCTTTACCAACGATGAAGAACCACAAACCGATGTACTTCATCGATCGTTTATGCATTCAAGTTCACGGAGGAAATAATACAACTAGCCTTACATTACCGGTGATAAACTGCATCGCTATTAATCTCAGAAAACACACCTCTAAAGCATCAAGATAGATTTTCATCCTTTCGCTGTCTCCAATTGACGAAGCCAGGTCCCTCATCTTTTTAAGAGACCCCTTCTTCGTAGAAAGCTTCATTTCAGCGTGCCTTTTTTCCCACAATTTCTCATAAAAGCTTAATGCTTCTGCTCCGTATCTCTTGAGACGTTCCTCCATCTTCAGTTCCTTACACAACTGGAGTATTTCCTCAATCATTCTATCTCTAGCTACCATCATGTCTTTCGACTCCTCTGCGCCTTCCCCTTCTTCCCACTGCTCTTGCCACTTTGTCAGGAGGTTTTCTCTGAATCTCTTAATACTTCCTTTCTCTCCTATTTCTTGGCACAGCTGCTCTACGGCACTTTTCAATGATGCTTTCTCCTGTGTCTTCTCGCCAACAAAGTCCGACCTGACAAGGACTTTCTTAAACAGCGCCATCTTCCCCTGTTTGTGCATACGAAGTTTTTCATGCTCATCTTGTCGATTGCAAAGCTCAATTAACTTGTCCAAGAAGGCAGTTCTCTCTCTCAGCAGTTCATTAAGCACTTTATTGTCTGTTGCGCCATCAAATTCATTGTTAAAGCTTTCCTCAGTAATTCCTTGCATTCCATCATAGAACCAAAGAGCTTCTCTTTCGTACTTGTCTATGAGACCTCTTTCTTTCTTATCTGTAAATCCAAACTTACTGGTTCTTTTCTCCAGTAGATATAGTATGGCATCAATAATCTCCTTATTGTAAGGAGTAAAGTTAAACTGTGGAGAAGCTTTCTCTTCTTGCCAGAAACGCTCACAAAACGCCAAAGCCTCTTGCCAGAAACGCTCACAAAACGCCAAAGCGTCTTGCCTAAACTTTTCTTTTTCTTTTTCGGCGCCTTTCTTCTTTAAGAATTCATGCATATCAAAGACGCCTTTAATGATAAGCCTCCAAACCGCACTGTGGTTCCCAGCACCCAATAATTTCTCCATTTCCCAAGCTTTTAAGAAAAAATCCAAGGCTTTGCCATAAGCCTTCAAGTTTTCTTGAATAACTCCCAGTTGAAAAATGCTTCGCACAGTATCCGGGTGATTTCCAAGAATTTCACGTCTGATTTTTAACGCCTCCTCTGCCTCCTCTTCGGCATCTTTGTACTTTTTCTGGCGAACGTAAACATTGGCGAGATTTCTACGAAACAGTGCTTCATCTTCATATCCCAAACATTTGAGCTCTTCTAAAAGTTCAAGAGCATCTTTGTAGCATTTCACTGCCTCTTCATACTCTCCTTTGTCCTCATGAACTGTGCCAATCTGATTCTTGTAAACTGGCATGTCGTAGTGATAATCGGAGCCGGATAATTCTTCTCGCATTTTAAGCGCCTTGTTGTAGAATTCGAGGGCTTTCTCTGGTCTGTCAAGTCCGTAATAACAATTGCCTAGAGCGTTGTAACACCTGGCAACATTGGTGTCAAGTTCTAACGGAACCTCCATGAGGTCTAAGGAGGACTCTAAAGATTCAATCGCTTTGTGATAGTCTCTGTTTTGGTAGTAGATTTCTCCCTCAAAATACAAGTAGAGCCCTTGGGTCAGCTTGAAAGATTCGGTAGATTTGTCATCAACTTGTTTTAATGACGTGGATGCCTTCTCCAATACTTCAAAGGCTGTATGAGCACCCTGAGCTTCTGAGACCAGCTTAGCTTCCCAACATCGTAACTGAGAGCGAAATAACGAACCTGCAAAAAAGGGCACTTTACATTTGGAACAACTGTAAACTTTGACACGCTGAGTCTATTTGATTCTCTTTGTAAATATACCTCAGTTATCAGAGTGCTAGAGAAAATGGCAGTGTTAAAAATAAGGCTGTGTTGCACTGTGGTGGTAGCAGCAGGGACAGTAGCAGTAGCAAAGCAAGTGGTGGGGAAAGTCTCCATGTAATTCATGGTGGTGGCAAAAGCAGTAGTGGTGATGACTGGGGTACTCTGGTGCAATATTGGCACTGCCAGTAATAATGGCTATGGTTATGGTACTGGTAGTAGTATTGGTAATGTTACTGGTAATGGTGGTGGTGGTAGCAATAGTTGTAGTAATAGTAGTAGAGGAAGTAGTGTAGTAGTGGTGTTTGTGGTATTGGTCTTAGTGGTGGTGGTTGTAGTGGTACTAGTAGTGGTAGTGGTGGTGGAAGTGGAAGTGCTAGTAGTTGTAGTAGAATGCTTTATTTGTACCACCGCAACATTTCATAGTATAACAAAAGCCAATGCTCATTTCTAAAACTAATTACAAACCAAGTGGTAGTGGTGGTGTTGGTGGTGGTGGTGGTGGTGGTAGTGGCAGTGGTCGTGGAGGGGCAGGTAGTAATGGTACTGGTAGTGGTGATGTTGGTGGTAGTAGTGGTAGAGATAGTCAGTGTTCTCTATATCAGGCAGTAACTGGTAAAATTTACCACCTGAAGCAACACTTCTTACCACTTACAACCACTTGAAGGTTCACTACAATGAAAAAAAAAGTAGATTATCAAAAGGGAAGTTGAGATCCAATCCAATTCTCACAAGGAAAATAAATAAATATATATATGGAAAAGTACTAAAGTATACACAGCTTTTCTTTTTATGGGCGACACATTTTGCAAAGAGAACATTGAAGACAGAGTAAAATTATTGGAATCAAATGTTTTAAATTGTTGTCTTAAGATAACAATGGCCGATTTGCATAAAATAGGTCTTAATATGAGGGAACAACTTAGATCCAAAATCTCCCAGTGAGGGTGGGGCCATGTCCCTCACTCCACTACCTCCCCCCCCCCCACCCCCCCCCACCCAAGAAAGTGTGCCTCCAACACATATTTTTGCCTTACTGGCCATGAATGGGCCCTTACTTGCTGAGGTAAAATTCAGGGGAGAACACTGGGTAGTGGTAATGGTAGTGGTAATGCTGCTGGTAAAGGTGGTGGAAGTGGTATTGGTAGAAGTAGTGGTAGTGGCAGTGGTACTGGTGTTGGATAGTCTTGGTAAGTTCCAAATGCCAGTTACATGCAATGGAAGGACCATTTTGTTTAAACAAATGGGTCGTAACATTGTCAAGGTAACCTGTGAAACTACTGTGAGTAATTCACTGACAAGAGAGCATTTGCTTTGATGAGAGAATTCTGAAATCTTTTAGTGCAGTATTTGGGATGAAAATAAAATGCTAGAAAACAATATTATTTGAGATACCTACAATCATGGACAAAAGTCTTGGGACACTCTTCCATTTCTGGGGTGTTTTCCAATTTACACAGGTCCAACCCCTGCCCTCAGCCAACAAACCATCTTGGATGCATGTATCCAGAATTTTTTCCGAGTTTCAACTTTGTATAGGGTGGGGGGATGGAGAACTGCAAGAAAATTTCAAAAATGATGCACTGTTTTAAGAGGGAACTGAGAAATGACAGAAAAATATGAATATTGCAGTACTGTCCCAAGGACTTTTGTCCAGGATTGTAGTTAAAAAATTATGCAGGGATCTTTGTCATTTCCTTGCAATAAAATAATCAAAGGTTTCAATAAAAATTGAAGTAGCCAGTAGGTTTGAATAGAGTAGCTGACTGTGTATCAACAAAGGAGCATTAGTCCACTTTTTCTAGGTGGGGGGAAGGGGGCTCTGGGCACCCCTGTTCTGGGGACAAAATGTGAGGTCAAAAGAGTGTGTTTTTCTATCAAAAAATGTTCCTTTTAATTTATCAGTCCCACAATCAAGTTTCCTACAGGCAATGAACAAATGAATGTATTTTTGCACATAAACATATTCTGCGTAAACCTACAGAAGAAACTTGTGAAAAAAATGACTGAAATATAGCCTTCACATGACTAAAGCATAATGGAAAACTAGTGGGCCTATTCAAAAACACATCATAATTACGTTTACATTCAGATTTTATGATATATTTTATGATATATATTTCTGCTTCTTCTTTGTAGGAAGAAGTAGCCAACTTCTCTAAGCAAATTACCTTTAGCTGACACGTTTCACTGGCCATCAGTGCTTATTGAAACCCCTGATAACGAAAAGAAAAACATACCTAAGTTTCCATCATCTTTGCACGTCTCTGCCCAGGAATGGAACAGCTTAGTTTGCTTCTTTCCAGACAACATGGCATTAAAAAGGGACAAAATCAGTGCACTCTCACGGTATCCACCTGGAACACTGAAGTACTCTGGTAACAAGGCGATGTCAATTGCAAACTCAAAGTTTGGACGATCTCTTTTAAACTCATTGAATGCTCTGATGTAGCTAGACTCTATTAATCCAGCAATTCGTTTCATCTTTGACATAAAGTGCTCATAAAATCGACCCTTCGCTTCAGTGTAGGATTTGTGGAACATGGCATCATTTTGAATGCTCTCAGCATACTTTCTTAAAAGAGGATGAATGTCATACATTAACTGCTTGGCATCTTCATCAACTACATGAATAATTTCGTTGGTTACTAGTCCTTCAAGCTGTGCCACTGCTTCTGACATGCTAACACCACGAATTTTGGCAGCAGTGGAAGCAGTGAAGGGCCCACAAAACAAGGATACTGATACAGCAGAAACCCTTAAAATGTCAGATGGTAGGGTATCAAACATTTCTCTTATCACTGACATTTGCTCACCATCGATGCCTTCTTCTTCTGAATTGAATGGTTTTTCTTCTGTATCCTCTTCATATTTTGATTTCACAGGAACTCCAGCTTCCTCTTTAGAGATCATTTCTATCTCATCAATTAGATCACTGGGAGATTTTCTTTTTTGCTTCAAAATTGCAGATGTTCCTTTCAACAGCAATGGGAGTCCTTTGCAGATGTCAAGAAGCTTCCTTATCAGTTGTGCATCAACATGAAATGTTTTTGTAGGCAACAATATTTCTTCTGAAAAGGTATCTTTAAGAGGTCGCAACTCAAAATCAGACACCCTCTCTGAATCACTCAGCTGAGTCCTCGAGGTGAGAAGCATGTTTAATGACCCTGTCTTGCCATCAAACTCTGAAAGCTTCCCCAGGAAGCATAAAAACTGAGTTCTTAAGTTCTTGCCCTCCTTTCCCTTTCCTTCAGTAAACTGCTCGACATTGTCAAGAAGTAAAAGAGAAGACTGACCATCGCCTTTCTCTTTCAACAGGTTATGAATTCTTCCAACAA
>JBBMOI010000001.1:41900000-41965000 GCA_038088405.1 Porites divaricata
CCCTGTCAGGGTGTGGGTGGGAGAGGCTATTAAAAGCCCTAACCAATTCTATCGAGCCTTAATCTTGTACCCAGATCTCCCACTTTTCAGTGCAAAACAGAGTGAGATCTGGGTACCAGATTAATTGAGCCTACGGTATTCTAAATTCTTCCATGAAAATAATAATACCCCTGATACTGTTAGTTTTAATTGCCGTTATCGATTTTTTTAGTGGGGGTGGGGGGAGACGGGAAGGAGATTGCTAGAGGAGAGAAGCGTATTTTCGTGTCTTTTGCCTGGGGTTCGGTGTACCGTTTTCCCTTTTATTCTTTGTTGCTTTGCTTTGCAACAGAGAATGGTTTAACACGATGACTGGAATTTGGGGTTTGTTTATTCCGGTTCCAGACATCCGTCCCCAAAAGAACTAGGTTAAACTTACCCTGGTTCCTGAAAGGCGAATTAGCGCTAATCCAGGATTAGAAATTTATTCCGTTTTTGTATTTTACCTTCCTGTGTATTGCTTAGAGTAACATTTTGTAGTAAAGGCACAACAGTATTTTGTGAGTTCGAGTTGCATGTTCTTAGACACGAAAACCTTGCTTAAAAATTTGGCTTAATCTTGGGTTAAACTTAATCATCTTTCGAGGAAAAGGGCCCTTGAGGTGTCTAGGAGTGATTTGATTGTAAATAGGTTGACATTCGCAACATTAAAAACCCAACCATCCCAAGGAGTTGCCTTTTTGTCTCCGAATAACAACCAGTGGAAAAACAAAATGAAACAACAACAACATGAAAGAAAAAAGTAAAAAAAAATAATAATAATAATAAAAACTTTGAGACATTTAGCCAAACCTGTTTCCCTGCTCATTGGTTTATAGACAATGACTACCTTATGGCAGAAAACTGCAATTAAAAAAACCGAAGAAGAGCCTCCTGAAAGTTGTCAGAGGGAAAAAAATCTTACTTTCCAAGTCCAAATTCTTCACCCACTGTCCCATTCAAATTTTCCCTTAGTGGCAAAAATACACCGCGCCTAGAACTTTTCCAGTCCAAAAAGAGGTAAATATCAGTCCTCATTTTGCCCCTTTTAGTGAAGGTATTTATATTGAACGTGTATATATGGACTGGTGGAACAGTTCCCTATCACGCATATTAGATTTAATATAATAAATACCGTACTTTATGTAAAAAGAAAAAACATTGGTATGAACAAGATGCTCTGTGCATGTAGCTAAAAGGAATCTATATAAAAATTAAAGTATATACATCAAATATCAAAACACCTGTACATATGTTAAAAATAGATAATTAATACAATAAATAAAATTCATAAAACTAATACTGTACACCTATCAGTTTGCCCGAGGTATTTAACAACTACACTCTAGGAATTACATGAAGAAAGAATACTAACAATTTTTCAGTTTCTAGAGTGGAGTGTCTGTGTATAGGACAATAATATTAAGATTTTTTTTTTTTTGGTGAAGAGACACATTTACATTAAACATTAGAATAAGTGTGTGAGATATAGTAACTGAATTTAAGTGCTTGTCTCACTATAACTAACACCAGGCACAACTCACAGACCTGACTCAAAGTATAGGAAAATAGAACGTTAATGACCCAAACCTCAAGAGGAGAGGGTGGAGTGTCTTATCCGACCTCTCTGTATGCTCTGAATTATATTCACGTATATATCGATTTTCAATTTTATCCTTAATTTAATTTTTTTTCTTTTGTTTCAAACTAATCATCATACATTACCGTACCCTAAAACGAAGGAAAAAAATAATAAACCAATGATAAAATTAAACCACAACATATATAACCGGCTACAACATAATTACCCTTTCATTGGTACACTAATATAAAAGAAAAATATATTCAAACAAGTAAAAGTAAGAAGTAGATTACTGTCATTTCAGTGCAAAGAAAATAGTAAAAATCTAATCAGTCAGTTGCAACAAAATTGTTGTGCTAAATCTCTACGTTTCACGCGTATGTCACACAGCGCTTTGTTCAGGACACGGTAAGTAGCAGCTAACCCTTCTCTTTCTTTCCACGCCATCAACATGGCGTAAGCTTTATCGGCAATTTTGTCATTTTCTTTGTCAAATGCTTCCAACTCTGCTTTATCGAAGTTTAGCCGACGCCCAAGCTTTTTCCAATGGTCAGGGAGTTTTTGCGACAGATCTTCTAGTTCATCGTCTGTTGGAAATCCTTTCTTCACTTCTCCTGCAAAGACTGAAAGATAAAAACTTCAACGAATCGACCGAAATTCATTTAGTTGAAGAACGATGTGACTGTATTGCTCCACATAACTCTAGACCAAGGAGGAATTAATAACTGTGTGTAAGAAAGCAGACTTGCTGGGAGACATGCATGAGAGAATAAGCCAGTTCGTGCGTCAACTTTCAAAAAAGTGTTAGCGTTGCATTTTAAGGTTAAATTTGACCAGCTATTGGTGCAGGGAGTTCTACGGTCACGATTGACTTCAAACTTGCAGATATAAAACTAGAAAGCTCTGAGGCTTATTTGCCGAGGTTATTGAAAAATCTGTTTTAGAGTTTCGAAATTATTGACATTTTTTGTAAAAAATGTGGTTTTAAACATATACCAATATCTCAAACACTTTTATACCTACAAAAAATAAGTGTCGACCATTCTTTATTAAGGATGACAAAAATCATGGAAATCGGTTAAATCATTCCTGTCGAAAAACGCGATTAAAAAACATAGCCATTGCGCACATAAATAGGTTCGGGCCACCTTAACATATGCAAAGTGGGGAATAGATTGTAGTGAACAACATCTGTATTAAAGGTATAAGAACAATTAATTTTCACTTCCTTTCCTTGGGAATTTGTTGAATTTATAATTGTACCTTGGACTGTTACTCTCTCGGACTACTCTGCTCCAATCAAGAAAGAAAAGCAGAAAATGGAACGCACATAGAGGAGTAAAACTTACCACAAGGCTGTTGGCTACGTTCCTCAAAAACCTGAAAGGACATAATAAGCGACATTTTATAATTTATTTAACCATTCTGCAATTATAACATTACCTACGCAGAATTACCATCCTCTACTACTGTGGTATCCTTTATTATTAATCAACTGTCTTCAGAACCTACATAACCTCCACAGTACAGCTTTACGAAGCCGACGAATGCTACGATATGTGTCAGTTACGGTCGCGTAATATTAACCGTGCAACACTTGTAGACATTTAAACTTCGGACGACTTTAACACACAACTTGAGGTCGTTGCGAGCTTCATAGCATGCAGAAGAGAGCAAGCGCAACGAGCTTTCGAGGCCGCAAAGGCTAAATCCGAACCCTCCTCACTTGGGTGGGAGGGGGGGGGGGGGGGGGGGCTTCAGGCTTCAGGCTTCAGGTATACGAAAAGGGTACCTTTTCTGACCAAAATGGTATATAAAAGGTAAGCAGTTAGACCTCAGGGCGGAGCCTCCCCGTGTAAAACTTTATTGGGTGCCCTTCCGGAAAGTTTAAGCAGCTTTTTGCCTCCAGGACCAGATTTCCTATTTTAAAAAGACGACTTACCATACTATAAGTGTACTGAGTGGGGATCGGTAAGTGCAATGTACACAACGAAAGATTTCTCCCCGTGGGTTGGAAAGTGTTACGAAATTCCACTTGTGCTGTGCGTTGTTCATCTATCAGACGAACTTTCAAATGAGCCTCGAACGGAAGATCTTCTTCATACAACCTGTTAAAAATATAATAATATACACATAAATTTATACAACTAATTGCAAAAACAATGTCGTTAAAAGATGCTAAAAAGAAAAATGAAAAATGAAAAAAAGCCAAATAGGAATAAATTAGGAGATTAGGCATACTGGTAAACCTAAATAGGTTGCATTCATTTGCTAAATGGGCGATTTTAAGGTGTTAAAACAAATGCAAAGTGAAGGCAGACAGTTCAGGCAGGCTTTAAAGTGTGTGTATTTTGGTGTAATAGCTGATAGTCTGATGTTATTAGCAGAGTAATATATAGAGGACATTACATGGCCAGGCGGAGATACGACATTTCTCTTCAAGTGTTGAAAAATAAAAAGTTCATGAATGAGCGCAGCGGACGAATGAAATATTTTCAACACGTGTTATATAAACACCAATGAAATGCCAAATCATTTCACTTAAATATTTTTTGCTGCGAAAGGCGCGATTTATTATGTAGCCATAGCAACGGTGATCTTTTCACATGTGCAAATAACTTGTTATGTTCAGATGTCAAGATATCATGTTTTCGCACGAAAGCTCACCTTGTATTTCATTGATGTTTATATAATAAATGTCATAAACATTATCGTGGTCACTGTCATCGTCATCGTTATCATTAGCTCCATGATGTGAATGATATTCTAGTGAGAGTAATGTTTTCAGATCCTAGACTAAGCTCACTAAGTGTATATGAAGCGTTTTCACATGACGTCATGTCCGCCATGTTGTTGTCCCAAACAAGTCCTGTGGCAGTTGAACCTTTTTCTTAAATAAGAACTTTTCTTTGTTCCAAACATTTGCGTAGCTGCTGGCAACGTGTGTGAAAATGCTCTATATTAGCACGTGAATAAGACGAAGTTGGGAGGCAAGAGATCTCTAGATTACTGTCACGTGATCTATACTGGGAATTTTGACAAAAGCGAAAAGCTTAAAGATCATAACACTGCGCGCTTATGATTTCGACTTCAACTCTGGCTCCGTCGCTGGTAAAACTGACCAGCCTTGAGACTTACTTAAGATAAAAATCTTCCATTTCCTTCTCCTCGAACGGGCATATTCCCCCTGATACAAATACGAATGCCTTGTCGTATCCTGGGATCATATCTTTTTTCGAGCTTCCATGTGCTATGCCTTCTTGTTTAAGATCCTGAATCACTTGCTTTTTAAGGTGAGCGGAGCAACAAATAAGATGCAAAATGGAAAAAGGACACGGCTGAAAGTAAGCGAAGAAGTGTGCTGGTCTAGGTTGATTCCAAATGAGGCTGTAAAGAAATCGTTTAATCCTCAGTTCATCACCGCTAGAAGTATCTTTACGCCAGTCGAGAAAAGAAAAATACCTAGAAAAAATGAGAACATTAAAGGAAAATAACACAGTTACAAACCATTGATTGAAGCTAAGTAATCGCCGCTTACTGTAAAAGTACAACACAAAAACTTTCGAGCATACCATTGTGAAAGTGTTCCGGGAGGCACACGGTCCATAGGCCATGACCAATTCATCCACAGATTAGAAAAATATAAATGCAATTGCTTTGTTTTTTGGTTAAACCTTTGAAGCTTAACTAGATGGGATACTGGCAGATATTCAGACACTAAACAATGTCACCGTACAACCGCCCATCTGCTAAACGAATATATTCTTTCTTACCCGGAGAACCGTTCGACCTTGAACCTTACAAACTTCCCATCAAAATTTGCAGGTTTCCCAAGACCATCAGTGACCTCAATCCATTCTTTCTGCTTATCACCAGACTTCAGGAACAATACTCTGACACGGCACGTTGTTGGATCTGGCAGCAATACTTGTTGCTCTCGAAAAGAAATTGGTAATTGAATGGTTACAGATCTTGAAAACTGAACAGTCTCAAAACAGTTGATTCGCAGTATAGGTCCAAGAAAAACACCACCCTCTTGAAATTCATCGCTTGGGATTTCTTGAACCTGTATCGTTCGAAAAAATAATCGTCAGCAGTTACTATTAAGTACATAAAGTGGACTCACCTTCAGCTCACCTAATAATAGGGGTGGCAGATTTAAAAAGAATTTTTTATTGTTATTATTATTATTACCATTATTATTATTATTATTATTATTATTATTATTATTATTATTATTACTATTATATAAGTTTACTTTTGCACATTTCTTGTTAATTGTCTCCTTCTGAAAATCAATTACAATCTTGCAAATGATCCAAAGATGCTCGTTAAACACAAATCAGTTTTTTTTCTTTTTCTTAACATATTGGTAGCCAGTTGAACAACAACACCATGAGTAGTGAAAGCCAGACCTACTTTCAATTGCAAAGGGAACTCTGCATTAAGAGCAACAGCGTTCTCAGGGATTGTAACTGTCACGCCTGGATAGTCAGGATGACTGAATGAACCGCCTTTGGATGTGATGGTGTAAGTTGGAGAAGCCTTCAGACGACAAACTACTGCATATGTTGAGTACTCAGTGATGTCAGCTTGAGCAACAGGAAAGAAAAAGTCTGGTATTTCCACGTGAGAAGGGAAATCATCTTCAATCTCTGTAAGCGATAGAAGAAAAAGTTTCATGAGCAACTATAATGTTTCCTTCCCTATGGAAAGTTGTTAGAGATTATAGAAAACCAGGATCGAACAAATAAGCCAAAGATCAAGGGGAAAGATCAAACTACTGCACAATGTCTATGCTGTGGTTCAGTATTAAACTCCTTTGTTCCTCGCGAAAGCGAGTTTATATTTCTGTTGGAATTTGCAACGCGCGTGACTCCCACGAGGATCGCAAGAGAGTCCTTATCGGTTCTTTGCTGTAAGTCTGTCGAATTTGCAACGCACATGACTCCCACGAGGATCGCAAGAGAGTCCTTATCGGTTCTTTGCTGTAAGTCTGTCGAATTTGCAACGCACATGACTCCCACGAGGATCGCAAGAGAGTCCTTATCGGTTCTTTGCTGTAAGTCTATCGAATTTGCAACGCACGTGACTCCCACGAAGATTGTAAGAGAGGCCTAATCAGCTCTTTGCTTGAAGTCTATCGAGTTTGGTCGGTGTCCACCTTAACGCCAAGTGCATTTAGGTCTTCATGCAAAAGATCAATTAATGGTCCACTGTACATTATTCTACTCTATAAAGAGACGTTTATGTACCTTCAAGAGAACGTATGTTTTTCGTTCCATCTACGTCTTCCCATTTATTCGTCTCCTTATCAGTTAGCTGTTTTATCACCAGCTCGTAGCCCCGTAGGTTTGTTGCGCTGTGGGATAGTGACAGCTTCACCTTGGAGTTAGATTTCAGACTTTGGCTATCCATGGTGGATAGTTCAATAACGCTGCTAGTAATGGCCTCGTGCTCCTGAAGCGGTGGTGAACGGGCACTGTATTTCCATCTGTGGACAACTGGTGTGGGTTCAGACACAGCATCAGGAAGGAATATCCAGTGAACACTCCCTTGATTGACGACCCAGTTGGTGCCTTCACTTGTCATTTCTCCTCTACAATCAGACGAATTTTACGTTTGTATTGGGACAATTACCTTTTGGTGACTCATGATTTCTCATCCCCAACAAAGAGGGGGCAATGTTTTACTATCCTCTTGACGAAGGATTTCGGACAGTTGTCTTTGCTTTAAAAGTCTGCCGTCTTCAGTTCTTAACGACAAAAAACTGCCTATGAAGTCTAAGGGTGTAAAATATGCTGCTTCACACTGAGTATATATAGAATACATCATGGAAAGTGCGGGTGTACGGGATTTCCGCACGAGCTCAAATCTCACTCGTTCGATTTCTGATACAAAAGTAACGAGTGTGCATATACCCTACAAATCACTTTCCATATGGTACTGCTTTTTATTATATACATATATGTATACTAACACATTCATCATTTTCAATTTGGCAGCCTTTTTATCTCAAATCTTTCCAAATTTCCCGCTAAACGACAAACAAAACTAAGAATATCCTCAACTTATTAGTAGAAGAGTTTGTTAATATTCTTAATAAGGGTAAGGATAAGTTAACTGTTTGCTCTGAATGCAAAATTGAAAATGAATGAATTTAAGTAAAATGGCCGATTTGAATATAAGTAAATAGAAGAGAAAGTAGCTCCGATAAAACTACTACTTAAGCTTACGTCTCTTTCTGTTTTTCCCTTTTTCTGTTGTTTAGCTGGCTCTCTACAATTCTCTTCATCGACTGAGAAATACACGAAACTATTCCACTCCGAGGCGTTTTTTAGGAGAAAACTCTTCGAGAAGAGCTTTTCTCGTTTAATGTCTGCGAAATACTCGCAAAGCAAGTTTAGCAGCAAGCTGCAAGCGCCTATAAAAGGCGGAATTTTTGGATAGAAACTCACAAACCTCTGTGACTCCTGATTGGACGTATCATTTTTCTCACAAGTGAAAAAACGTCGATCGTTCGCTCCTCTGATTAGCTAGAACTCATTTGCGTATGAAAATTTGACATAGCTTTTTGGTAAGTGTTTTTCATATATATTTCTTTTTAGAGTAGATTTATAATGTAGATATTGTAAATGAAGAACCTCACTTTGTTGGATACTCTGCAATAAATCATTAGTAGCAGTAGCAGTAGCATTGATGCACTAAACTCTCAGCTCCAAATGTTGATTAACACGTAAAACGGCTGGCACACATGAAAACGCAACGAAACAAGAACACACAAGTGAAGTATGTTAACGCAACTACAAGTAGGCAATTTCAATTTCTTGGGACGGCCGGCGCTTGCGCAGTGTTTGTGCTTAAGACCCTTATGCAACGGGGGGGTATTTTATTTTTGTTTAGGTTGGACGTGTGACTTCGACTTGCTTTTGCTTTTGTACCGCTCGTGTAAACCAGCCAAAGGACACTCCTCTGTTTCAATCAAGCTTCTGTTACAAAACTATCATGGACAAAAGTCTTGAGACACTTTTGCCTTCCTCGGGCGTTTTCCAATTCACACAGGTCGAACCCCTCCCCTCACCCCACAAACAATGTTGGACGAGTGTATCCAGAATTTTTTTCCGAGTTTCAACTTTGTATAGGGTGGGGGGAGGGAGAACTGCAAGAAAATTTCGAAAAGGATGCACTGTTCTAAGAGGGAACCGGGAAATGACAGAAAAATATGAATATTGCAATACTGTCCTAAGGACTTTTGTGCAGGATTATTGTAGCTTCCTTGGTCCCAAAGAATTCTAATTTCATACAAGAAAAGGTTTTAGTGTTTTTAGTGTCTGTGCTTTCGACGCCACTTATTTTCTTACCTGAAGACAACAGAGCGTACGTTCTTAACGTCTTCTTCTGGTTCTTCTTCCATCATTCCTTGGGATTCAAGATCTCCCTCGGATTCAGTTTCATCTTCAAACTCTACTTCAAACTTGTCTTCCCTTCCACCTTGAATCGTTATTTGGGATTCTGCTTCAAGCTCCTCTTCATCTGCTGTCTTGGTAATCACCTCAGCACCTTCGCCTGTTTTTTCTTGGGAATCTACTTGGGGAGTGGCTTGCACGAATGTCTCAACAACGTCGTCTTCAGCTTCTACTTCAATTTCGTCTTCCTCTTTTCCAGTAAAGGAGGGTTTTTCTTGAAAAAATGGATTGTTTTCTATTTAAACATGATTTGAAGATTCAATGTTTTGCAATGACTCAGCAATTTCTCACACAATGAATGGTCGAGTCGATGAGAGTATAGAACTGACGTGATGGTGGTGCACTTTGTTTTGTTCTTTCTTGCGTGCGCGTTTTTCTAATAGACTTAAACTAAACGTCAATATTATTGTAAAAGAAGCAAGTCGAAAACGATTTTCCATGGTCTATACTCTTATCGACCATAGAAATAACGTCAAAATAATCACAATTTTGCAGCGAAACCACTCGCTTGCGGCTGAATGGTGGCTCATGTGGTGGCTCTATGCACTTGAGTTTTGAACATTGTGACGTCATTTCTAAGAACAATAGGAAGCTTTTAAAAGTAATCTTATCAAATTACTCCAAATATGGAATGCAAAGAGACAGCTGGAGGCTACTAAGGTGGCCATAAATAGTTAATGTTGATACTAAAGAGTAATAATTACGGTTTAAATCAAAATAAGGACAAGTATTGTAACGCTGGTGGTGGAGATTGGGATCGACATTGTGGTGATGAAGATTATTAGTAAAGGTGGAGATGATGATGACAATAATAATAAAATATAACGTCGATAATGACTTTGATGAAAATACTGATCACGTCAATGGGGGTAACGAGGACAACAACTAGGGCGAAAAAAGCGGTAAGATATAAGATAAATAACATAGGACAATTTCACACATCAAAATGGAAATGTACCTCTTGTTCGTAGGCTAGCGCCTGGTTGTTTTGTCTCCCTCGAACTCTAAAAAAATTAATGATAAAGAGGGTTAACGTCTGAGTTTTGCACAAGGCAGACAAGTAGAACTTGTTTAATATTACAAATAGGCGCTTGACTTTGGTGATGCGCTCCTAATTTTAACAGGCTTATCACTTTTTCCTGGCAAATAGTAGTGACAACAACAGCTACACTTTACATATGTGATTACACTCCAACTTTCTAACTGTACCTACAATACCTGTATGGTTAGTGGATTAACTATATCATCCTCCTCTTTCTGCATGCCTTCATCGAACCAAAGAGCTAAGTTCTTGTACTCATCTCTTAAATCTCCCTCTTCTTCCGTGTCACTAAGTAGATCCAGAATACAATCAATGATTCCTTTGTTGAACGCAGTGAAGCTAAGTGTGGAGACTTTATTTCACGCCAATACGGGACAAAGTTAACTTTCCGTTCACTTTCACACTACGCCTTGTTCTTCTATTTATATGCGTTTTTTCTACTGACAACTCATAAATTGTACATGTGTTTTCACCAGAATAGCCAGGAGAAAACTGATAACCACACCACGATGCTTTTCTTAAAAATTAAAATATCCTGATAGTCAGTTTTAACGGGATATGTCGTCAGTTTTTCTTCGTCGGGGGTTATTTGTTGGTGGGGCAATTATTTCTAAAACAGTCATTGTCATTTCCGGGATGTTTGTTTACATATTCAGTATAACATGAAAATTAGATCGAATCCATATTTGAACTGCGCTGTGCTTTTTAATAATGTAAAGATGTAATTTTTTCTGGTTGCTGGATTCGAAAATTGGTGGTATCAGGATTAGGGGGATTTTGAAATGTTGCGCTGATCAGTGGTCAGAGAAAGTAGATGGATGACAAAATAGTATTTCTTTGTTACATTTCTGATGTTTTTGCTACAATTCTGCAACAATAGGAGCTATATTAGTCCTTAGAAGCTATATTAGCCCTTCAGAGGACTTCACTCGAACGAAGGGGTGACCTTGCACCCAATATAAGCTTACTCGGCATATATTGTTATCTGGTTCATCGTTGTATATCATTATAACGTTATTTGAACGTGGTTTCAAGTACTTTACACGCTTTTGTGGTTTCCTACCGTGTGGCACGAAAATTTTGCGGGTTCTAATTTTTGCGATTTTTGCGGTTTTTTCCGCGCAGCGATCCGCAGAAATATTAAAGGAGCTGTGTCACGAAATTCAGCCAAATTAGGAAATTACAAAATGCCCGGTTAAATTAAGAGAAACACAAATATAACCGCTTAAAACTTTGAAGTAAGGTTAAAATACGATAACGAAAACAACAGATGCCACGGATGGGCAAAATTGAAGAAGATTGAAACGGATTGAAATTAGGGTTTTTGAAAACTGTTCAGCCTAACAGTTTTTCAAAGTTGATCCCTGCTGCTTGCAATTTCAAAAATAATGCTCAGGAGACATATCTGTTTGTTTCGGATCTCTGAATTTTGTCATTTACAAGTAATTTCGTTGCTTACTTTAAGTTCTATAGCGATTGAGGGCGAGTAATTGGCAAAATTAAAGAAAATGAACTGGACTGCCGTGACACAGCCCCTTTAAAGTTCCCGCAAATACTAAAAATTGTCGCAAACATTTTTCCCGCAAAAATTTACTCCAGAGAAAATATTCTCTAACTTAAATTCGCTACACAAAAATACAGCTGTACTAAGAAATCGTGTCTGTTCAATCACAACTTGTCTCTTTCATTTAGAAACAACGAATTAATGGATTATTGCTTGAAAATATGTATTTCTATTACACCTACTAAACAAAAAACGAACCTTTCCAAAGATGTTGACAAAACTCCAACGCTTCTCGCCTGAATTTCTCTTTGTCAACTTCTTTGATCTTCAAAAAATCATACATGTCAAAAACGCCTTTAATAATGAGTCTCCAAACTTCACTATGGTTCCCTGCAACTAACAATTTCTCCATTTCCCAAGCTGTTAAGAAATAGTCCAAGGCTTTGTGATAAAGCCCATAAGTTTGCTTGAAGGACTCCTAGTTGAAAAATGCTTCGTACGGTATCCGGATGTGTTCCAAGCCTCTTTTGTCTGATGTTGTATGCCTTTTCTGCCGGCTCAACGGCTTTATGGTACTTTTCCTGACGCATCAAAACATTAGCAAGATTTCTACAGAAAAGTGCTTCATCTTCATATCCTGAGATTTGCAGATCCTCCAAAAGACTTAATGCCTCTTTGTACCATTTGACCGCTTCTTCATACTCTCCTTTTGCTTCGTAAACTGTGCCAATTTGATTCTTGTATACTGGCATGTCATAGTAATATTCAGAGCCAGACAGTTGCTCTCGCACCTTCAGCGCCTTAGTGTAGTATTCGAGGGCTTTCTCTACGTTGTTAACTCCGTAATAACAATTACCTAGAGCGTTATAACACCTGGCAAGATTGGTGTCAGGTTTCGACGGACGCTCCATAAGGTCCAAAGAAGACTCAAGGCATTTAATTGCTTTCTTATAGTCTCTGTTTTGATAATAGATTTCTCCCTCAACATACAAGAAAAACCGTTTAGTCTGTTTGAAATATTCGGAAGATTGATCCTGAACTTGTTCTAATGACAAGGACGCCTTTCGCAGCAACTCAAACCCATCAAGAGGGCCTTGAGTCTCTGACACCAGCCTAGCCTCCCAACATCGTAGCTGAGCTCGAAATAAAGAACCTGGAAGCAAATGAAAAAAGAAAAATATGTCACACTTATTATATGGAAAGTATTTCTCAAGTAGCACTTCTAATAGTCTTTCATTTTTCCCTTTTTTCTCTTTCTTTTAATCTTAATCACTACTGGTTGCTTATTTCAAGACATTTTTTAAGACAGTTCTTATGCCCACAAGGCGATCACAAGGCGGTTCAAGGGGGTGGCAACATCAATAGTCCTAGAAACTGTATAGACGGTAATGGTTCCTACACGGAGAGGCAAATGGCTTACCTAAGTTTCCATCATCTCTGCACACCTCCGCCCAGGAAAGGAACAACTTAGCCTGTTTCTCCCCAGTCAACATGGCGTTGAAAAGGGATACGACCAATGCCTTTTCTTGGTATCCACCAGGGACACTGAAGTACTCTGGTAACAAAGAGCTGTCAATTGTAAACTCATAGTTTTGGCGATCTCTTTCAAACTCAAAGAATGCTTTAACATAATCAGACTCTAAGAATCCTGCAATTCTTTTCATCTCCGACAAAAAGTGCTCGTTAAATCGTCTTTCTGCTTTGGTGTAAGATTCACAGAACTTTGCATCATTTGCAATGCTCTCAGCATACTTTTTTAAAAGCGGATGAATGTCATACATCATCTGCTTGTCCTCTCCATTAAGCACATGTTGAGTGATTTCACTAGTTGTCAGTCCTTCAAGTTGGGCTACAGCTTCTGGTATTCTAATCCCAAGAACTTTGGCTGCTGTGGTGGCAGAAAAGGGTCCATGGGACAAAGACAGTGATACAGCAGACATTCTCAAACTATCAGACGGGAGAGTGTTGAACATTTCTCTGATTACTGACACCTGACTTTCATCAACTCCTTCTTCTCTAAAATCAAGAGGTTTTTCTTCCTTGTTCTCTGTCAAGTTAGAGTTGGAAGGAGTTTGGGTTTCCTTTTGAGAACTAGTCTCTGTTACTCTAATCAAATCATTGGGTGACTTTCGTCTTTGTCTCAAAATTGCAGCTGTTCCTTTTAAGAGCAACGGAACTCCTTTACAGATCCCGAGAAGCTTCTCTCTCTGCCACGTATTAACATTTGAGGTTTTCCCAGGGAGCAAAATTTTTTCAGAAAAAAAGTTTTCAAGAGGTTGTAATTCATAGTCAGTCACGGTTTCTTTAACTTTTATCTCAAACCTCGATGTGAGAAGCATGTTCAATGATCCTTTCTCGTACTCATATCCTGAAAGCTTGTTTAGAAATTGAATTAACTGTATCCTTAAGTTCTTGCCCTCCTTCCCCTTTCCTTCAGTAAGCTGCTCTACATTATCAAGTAGAAAGAGTACAGGCTGACCGTCGCTCTCGTTTTCGATATACTTGCGAATTCTTCCAACAACATAGTCCATTGGTAGAACAAGATCTGGGACACTTAGTTCTAGCGTACCCATAATGTTAAGATAAACTTTTCCCATGTCTTTAGTTTCTCTCAAGTCAAAGACATGTTTCTTTCCAATCCACTTTGCATAAATTTTCTTGGCAAGAGTAGTCTTTCCTATTCCAGTGGTTCCATACAAATTGACAACAGCATTTTGCTTACTGTTGAGGCTTCTCATTATTTCTTGGATCTCATTACTTCTTCCTTCCACTTTAACATCCGTTTTAATCTCTGATGGTCGAGAACCCTTGAAGTCTTCAATCCTTCTGTTAATTACATTTTGGTTGATTGATTTTGAGGCGACAAACTCGTCGAGCAGTGTCAGGTTCGAACTCGAAACATAACCGAAGTCATATAAACGATCCAAACACGACCACAAATCTTGATTTCCCAGCGATTTAAATTGTTCTCCGTAAATCGTCTTCAAATATTGCACCACATCTTCCGCTTCGGCTGGATAAAACATCAAAGATATGTCCCTAAACAGTTGATTTAAGTCAGGTAAGCTTTCCACCACCACACCGGACGCCATCTTTGAATACGCCGCTGACCAAAACGAAGGTTCAGAAAACCCGTGAGTCAACCCGGAAGTAGAGTAAACGTCAGTATTATCGCGTATCGGGGAAGGGGGGTCATATCTTACAAGTATCGTAAGATTTGGATGGGTAACCCACCGCGAATATCGTCGTGAAGGTCCCTACTTTGTTCTTTCTTTTAGTTCTTCTTCTTTTTTGCGTATTGTGTGGTGTAACCAAAAGCTGTCCACGATATAAAGATTAAGAGCACGTGAGCGATGGAGTGAGCGAAAGAGTGAATTTGCAATCGAGTTCAATATTAATTAAACTGGTTCTTAACGCTTCGACAGCGTATCAAATTATTTTCAATCTTTGCTTCCTGCGTCGTCTATAAAACGTTTTACTGCCATTAGGGAGAACAAACCTTGTCACACTTTCCAGGAAAGCTCTTAATAACTAAAGCAATTTATTAATTAAGAAATATTCTGAGAAACGTACTTGTTTAATTCACGGGAATTTTTTACCTTCACTTGCATTAATTCATACTCTTCGCTTGAAAAAACGTGGCTTTCTATACAAAACAGGATATCTCCCGGGCTTTTAAGTTTTCCTCGTGTATTTTGCAGTTAATCGAAATCCGATTGACTGGAAACAAATAGCCTCCATCTCGGGGAACAAATTTGAAATCGAGGCAAATGCGGTGATATACATACAGTCCGAACCTCTCTAATACGGACACCGAAGAGACAGAGCGACGTATCCGTATTAGAGAGGTGTCCAAAGGAGGTCACGATGATGACGTCACTTTTATGACTTCACTTAAAGTTTTAAGTGTTCAGTGGGTACTATTTTATAACGAAACAAGCTACAGCGCAATGCTGCATGTAAAACGTTGTAACGTAAAGCACAATTCTGAAAGCATCTTTCGCTATTTTCCAAGTGCAGTAAACAGTAACTAGAGTACAAAATGTAATAGAAAAGATTTTTTTGCCATCTGTAGTTATTGAAGCCTTCAAAAAGTAGGTCATGTTCATATGTACACCTTTCGCAAATCGTTGTTTGGTATGTAGCGACTGAGCTTTATATCACCTTGCATAACTCATCAACCAGACTAGACGGGATTTTCCCTGTGCAGATTCAACTGATCGGGATTCGGGATTCACCTGATTGCAGCAATGCCCGTAATAAAGAGGTTAAAGGCCCGTTTACACGGCTCGGATAAAAAGACGAACGGCTCCCACAAAATTTGACGTGTAAACGGTACTTGACCCGTTCCAGTTTTATCCGTTCCGTTCCTAAAAAGGTCCATAGGCGGCTATGAACCCCTTTCGGAACGGAACCGATAAAAAACGGTTCCGTACCGACATTTTTGTTTTCTTTTCAACGTGTAAACGCTCGCCCTTTTTTCGGTACCGTTCTGTTACGTTTTTTCTGAAAAAAAGAAAAACGAAAAAAAAAAAAAACGCATCACAATACCCATGAAGAGGCGAAGAAGCCTTTCGACTGTGAAGTGCAATACAAGGACTGTTAATAGCAGAACCGTAAGCCTTGTTTTTCTGCTAATTTGGTACATTATCTCAGAAGCACTTCTTTGAAGAATTCCACGCGCTGTCAAACCTGAATTTCGTGTTCTCTCCTTTAGAACAAACCAGAAAAGTGCTTGTAAACCTGCATCCATGATTGTCGGAGATACGCACAGTCTACTGTATGTATAAGCGCATATGAACAGCGAATCGAAGCAGTTTTATTTAATTATCGCGGGCTCTACGTTACCGGTCTCGAAGAAAACAACGTGTAAACAGTCTAGTACCCATTCCAAGGGGCTCTCAGATACCGTTCCTTTTTCGGTTGGGCACATTACAGAATTTGTACGTGTAAACAGGAGATTTCGTCTGGAACCGGTACTTGTTTCTAACCGAGCCGTTCCTTCTCTTTTAACGTGTAAACGGGCCTTAAGTTTATATGAATTTACCCTCTGGGGCCGAAATTAAAGGCCCGCTTACACGAGCGAAAAAATTGGAACGGCTCGGATAAAAAGACGAACGGCTCCCACAAAATTTGACGTGTAAACGGTACTTGACCCGTTCCAGTTTTATCCGTTCCGTTCCTAAAAAGGTCCATAGGCGGCTATGAACCCCTTTCGGAACGGAACCGATAAAAAACGGTTCCGTACCGACATTTTTGTTTTCTTTTCAACGTGTAAACGCTCGCCCTTTTTTCGGTACCGTTCTGTTACGTTTTTTCTGAAAAAAAGAAAAACGAAAAAAAAAAAAAACGCATCACAATACCCATGAAGAGGCGAAGAAGCCTTTCGACTGTGAAGTGCAATACAAGGACTGTTAATAGCAGAACCGTAAGCCTTGTTTTTCTGCTAATTTGGTACATTATCTCAGAAGCACTTCTTTGAAGAATTCCACGCGCTGTCAAACCTGAATTTCGTGTTCTCTCCTTTAGAACAAACCAGAAAAGTGCTTGTAAACCTGCATCCATGATTGTCGGAGATACGCACAGTCTACTGTATGTATAAGCGCATATGAACAGCGAATCGAAGCAGTTTTATTTAATTATCGCGGGCTCTACGTTACCGGTCTCGAAGAAAACAACGTGTAAACAGTCTAGTACCCATTCCAAGGGGCTCTCAGATACCGTTCCTTTTTCGGTTGGGCACATTACAGAATTTGTACGTGTAAACAGGAGATTTCGTCTGGAACCGGTACTTGTTTCTAACCGAGCCGTTCCTTCTCTTTTAACGTGTAAACGGGCCTTAAGTTTATATGAATTTACCCTCTGGGGCCGAAATTAAAGGCCCGCTTACACGAGCGAAAAAATTGGAACGGCTCGGATAAAAAGACGAACGGCTCCCACAAAATTTGACGTGTAAACGGTACTTGACCCGTTCCAGTTTTATCCGTTCCGTTCCTAAAAAGGACCATAGGCGGCTATGGACCCCTTTCGGAACGGAACCGATAAAAAACAGTTCCGTACCCACATTTTTGTTTTCTTTTCAACGTGTAAACGCTCGCCCTTTTTTCGGTACCGTTCTGTTACGTTTTTTCTGAAAAAAAAAAAAACGAAAAAAAAAAAAAAAACGCATCACAATGCCCATGAAGAGGCAAAGCAGTCTTTCGACTGTGAAGTGCAATACAAGGGCTGTTAATAGGAGAACCGTAAGCCTTGTTTTTCTCCTAATTTGGTACGTTATCTCAGAAGCACTTCTTTGAAGAATCGCACGCGCTGTCAAACGTGAATTTCGTGTTCTCTTCTTTAGAACAAACCAGAAAAGTACTTGTAAAATTAAACCTGCATCCGTGATTGTCGGAGATACGCACAGTCTACTGTATGTGTAAGCGCATATGAACAACGAATCGAAGCAGTTTTATTTAATTATCGCTGGCTCTATCGTTACCAGTCTCGAAGAAAACAACGTGTAAACAGTCTAGTACCCGTTCCAAGGGGCTCTCAAGTACCGTGCCTTTTTCGGTCGGGCACATTAAAGAATTTGTACGTGTAAACAGGAGATTTCGTCTGGAACCGGTACTTGTTTCTAACCGAGCCGTTCCTTCTCTTTTGACGGGTAAACGGGCCTTTAGTGTCCGTTGTCCATATTATAGAGGGTCTTTTTAAAGAAAATATATGAAAATTTTTTCGGGACATTGAAAACTGTACGTAATAGAGCGGTGTCCGTACCGAGAAGTTCGACTGTACATACATCCAAAAGTCTCAAATGAGGCTGGCTTCGGGCGCAGGTAACCCAGACTGGTCAAGTACAGGACCTGAACTAGTCTGCTGCGCAGCAACAAGTGAAGGACACAGCATGATACTTCTAGTTTGTTTATAGGATACTATTATTCTTTGTCAAAATTTGCCTTCATTTTTACTTATAATGTACATTTTTTGGCCAGTGAATGACCATATTAATGACGTGAATTTATAAAGGAACAATCATATGCGTTGGGATTTCAAACTGTAGTCGTCGGCAGCGTTAACAGTGGTTTCTAACAAGGCTATGATTACACAGGAGATTTCTCCGGGTTCGTGACTAATCCGAAACATTTTGCACCGCGTTCTTTTTGTCTTTTTCACGCAGATGCCGTGTAAATCTTAAATAAAGACGTCCACAGGTTATGTCATTATCCCGTGTCCGGAGATTTGAATCCGAAATCTAAAGTGAATACTTTGTATCCGAAAGAATGTTCTCGGATTTGCTTATATATGAATACCCTAAATGTATTAAAATCAGGATACGTTTATGACTTTGGAAAAATCAACTCTAATGTTAACGTAGCATTATCCTGAAGATTTAAATTCTCCAGTCACGCAACCAAATCGGGACGTCGTTTTTATCTTGGATTCACGAATCAGCGTGTAAACGGCAAATGAACCCCTCGGCGGACGCTTAACTACTCAGGACATACCAAACAAATTTCCAATTATTGTAGTTAGTGTTTTTGTTTTTTTTTCTTGCTTGCTTATTTGTATGTTTGTTTTTCCCTCAAGAATTACTGGCTAGAAATATTAACATTCTCTTCACAATATAGACTAACCAAAGGGTAGGGAATGACATAACCAAAGTGTAGGGTGTGCGGGCGACAACGATCGGAAATCCAAACGCTTCAGTGTAGAGTACTAAAGTGATGACTTCATAAAATGAGATTTCTAAAATTATCCTGACAAATCCCATAATTTTAGAAATTTCATTTTTATGACGTCACACTTTAGTACTCTGTTCCAACGCTGTGCTTTGCGTAAGTTTCACGTGACAGATGGCCAAAACACGCGTGATCAGATTACGAGGGGTGGAAGGTCCAAACGCGCGTGATCAAAATGCTTTCTGCGCATTCCACTCATTCTTAGTGGAAGTCCAAACGAAAGCTGGCTACATACATGCGACGTATGCGTAATAACAACCTGGACATCAGGATTGCGGGCGACAAGAGGAGACCGTAAAAATGCGATCGCTGAATTACTCGTTTTAAGGTAATCTATCAAAGGATAAAAGCACTGGTGTTAATACTGCAATTCTTTGGGAGCCACCTAACAATTTCAATTGTCCAAGAAGTAAATAGGCAAATAGAAAGCATAGTTCACCGCTTTGTCTTCAGTGACCATTCTTGGTATAACCGGTTGCACAAATGTAGTCTTCTATCTGGTACTATACCATTTAAGGCCGTGAGAGCTGCAGCCACTAGCTGTGGTTGTTCGAAAACTGAAGACTCATATGCCGAAGTAACCTGTTTTTGTAAAATCCAACTAGTGGTCTATTTTCAATGCTGCGTTCTGATTGGTTGAGCTGCTACTAGGCTATATGTTATAGCCCACTAGTAGCGAAAAGTGCGGGCTTTTTGGCGGCAAAAAAGGATTAAAGTCTAGCTTTAACTAGCTAAAGTTTTTTTATTCTCGATATTTTTGACCAACTAGTTGGATTTTACTAAAACAATTATTCCTCTCGCCCTCATGGTCTCTGAGTCAATAGCCCATTCGGACTCGAGGAATAATTGTTAAATGTTTCTTATTCTTAGGTACCGAGGCATCAGGAATTTCGATTACGTTGCGCTAATATTAATGTTGTTTGGCGCGCGTAATTTGTCTGTAAGCCTGAGAAAACAGCCGACATTTGGCGACGCTACCACTGGTTTCCCCGCCAAATGACGTCTGAGAAACGAGTGCAGAAATTCCATACTAATGACGCGTCACAACCCAGATCTGGAAAGTGCTTCTGATTGGTCGGGCCGCGTGGGAAATTTGATTCAACCAATCAGAAGCACTACCCAGATCTTGGTAGTGACGCGTCATCGGTATGAAATTTCTGCGCTCGTTTCTCAGACGTCATTTGGCGGGGAAACAAGGTGTGGTAGCGTCGCCAAATGTCGGCTGTTTTCTCAGGCTATTTGTCTGTTAACTGAACTAATCAATCATAAGAGAATAGAACACTACTGGGGGGCCAAACCACAAGATGCCTGAAACAGCGAACAACAGTACTGACGTCACTAACATGACGCTTTGAAATTATATAGCACCGATAAGGAACCAGAATGTAATGGTGTAGTCCAGACCCATGATGGTTTATTTACACTGAATGTAAAAAATGATTTATAAAATATAGATGCAACAGTTCACGGTAGGAACTCTGGTCTAATATAACCTTAAAGATATTATATCAACCAACAGAAGGTGAAGGCTAAGGCAGCAAATCCCCCATAGATCCTATTCTATACGCAATCCCTCTGAGGGTCAGTTCTCTCTTGGTTCGGTTAGAGAGTTTAAGCGCCAGTGAGAAATTCAAACTAAGATCTTTTTAAGCTTCAATGCTGCAACTCTGGAATTTCTACAGTGGACTAGAGGGCGCACTTTATCAAAAAATCATATGCCAAAGTTTTTCATATCTTGACACTACTGCAGGGAAAATGACGTCGGAAATTTGGCACCAGAAATTGGTTTTATATCATAATGGGACACCTGAAGACGTCAACTGAAAGATACGGCTTTAAAAGGCCTCCAAACTATAAAGAAATAAATCATGTCCATGCATCGACTCAAAAGATATAACATTGCAAAATGTGACATTCACACCATTTTGTTACAAAAATAACTTTAATAGGAAGGACAGCCTAGGAAATAAGGCCTAAAAGGAATTTGTTTTGCTTAGCCTTTTAAAGGCTGCGAAAGCTAATTTATTTGAAAAAAAAAAAAAACAAAGTGAGACGATACACTCGGTAAGATAACAGGAGTCACTGTTCTATTACTTTGTGCATAACGTAAAATTCCAAAAATAAGCCCCTCCATGTATAAGCCCCTCCAAATAAAAGCCCCCCAATCCGGTAACGCAAAAAAAACCTCTGTTAAATCGCCCTTCCAAATATACCCCCCCGGGGGCTTGCACTTGGAGAATTACCCTCAAACACAAAGTAAAATAAAGCAAAAACGGTAAATTTACTTCCAACTATAAGGCTAGCCCAATCGGTTTTGAAACGCAAATTTCCTTCCGTAGATAAGCCCCTCCAAAAATAAGCCCCTCAAAAAGGGCCTTTGAAAAATATAAGCCCCGGGGCTTATTTTCGGAATTTTACGGTATTTTGAAGTAATTCTTCAAAAACTATATATACATATATATATCTGACTGGATTTGATACAAGGTGCCTCTGCCAGTAGCATTATGAATATGAGTCGAGCAGGGAAAATTCCTTGACTTTGCACTGCTTTCTGACTGGAAACTCTAATCAAAGTGAAAAAATCTCCCCTCCCTACCCCCTACTTTTGACACAAAAAATGCCAGCCACCACCCACAGTTAGGTATGGGCCTGGACTCTATGCTGTCGCCTAGCAAGACGTCAAGCCCCCTGTTTTTTTTTTTTTTTCCGGCTACACGGGCCTGAACATCGGCCATGCCCGTGTTTAAGTTAAAATAACTTAGCGGGCACCTTTTAGCAAAATCACACAGATATATATTTTTCGAAATAGATGGCGAAACACGGATCAGCTAAACATTACAAACGTTAACTAAGGATTTGAGGACTAAACGATTAGAGAGAGAACTTAAAAGAGGGACCTTAAAAACAACAAGATTTAACCACAGTCATAGCCACGCCCACCACGATAGAGGAAAGCTCAAGACTCGTACTTATCTTTCAAAAGGAAAAGACAACGAAGAAAAAAGACGTAAAAGGCAAACTGTCATTTGTTCAGGCATTTGTCTGTTGTTCGGCCGTTTCGGTACACCCGTTTCGAACGGCCGTGTGTTTCATCCGTTTAACGGCAACCCGTTAGTGTAGGTTTTAGCGACAAGGTTCATAGTTATCATCAAGTAACAACCTTGAGTGTCTTCACGGAGCTTTTTGGACAATTTCTCGCATTATATTTACAAGCATCTTACACTGTTTCTCCCAATTGTACTCTTTGTCATAATGCTTTCGGAGATAGCATGCTTCCTCTAGCCGGAGGTTCCCTCGTTTCTGTCTCACACGTCTGATAGCTTTACCCCAATCTACGGGATCATGGGAATAAACCACGCACGAATCTCCGAACTCTACTTTGCGAATAGCTTGACCGAACCCCGAATTGTCACTTACCAAAATAGGAACGCCAGCGGAGAGTGCTTCGAGAGCGGTGAGGCCAAAGCCTTCCGTTCGTGAGGGCATAATGACGAGATCCACCTCGCACAAGAGCTTTTTTACTTCTTCACGACTCTCAACAAAGCCTCGCACAATAAGCTGTGTGCGAGGAATTCCACACTTAAGTAACTTATTTTTAACTACTTCTTCTTTACCCTTCGGTGCCCCGACAAACAAAAGAAGGAAGCTTTCGTCTTTTAAGCTTGCTACAGCTTTAGCAGCTATATCGTATCCTTTTAGTTCAAAATCTTCCGAGTCGCCCCGACCAAACACTAAGATGTGGAACTTTCCTCCCTCTTCACTGGCTTGCTCCACGTTTGCGAACTCCTGAAAGAGTCCAGGTGTGATATCTATCACGCATTTATCTTTTCGATACCGTAGCTTGGCTGAGATATCTTCCTTCAACTTTGGTCCTATGGCCGCGACGATATTAGCTTCATCACAAAGGTCTACCTCAGCGCGGCGCTTTTTTTCGCCTTGCTGTATCACTGTTTCACCTTCCTTAAACATTGCAAGCTCGTCACTGGAAGTGTGCACTACATGAATCCGTTTGCAGTTGCGTTGTTTTGCTATTACCTGGGCTGATGGACCAAGCTTATGACCATGGCCTATCACAATGTCAAGATCTTCAGCCTCTGTCTCTGGTGTGGCAAGACACACATTAAAGTTGTCGGCTTCTTGCTTCTCCTGCTCAGAATAATGTGGCAGTAAAAGGGTTACTACTACGTCAGGCAGAAGTGCCAGGTGTTTTGAAAGTTCTCTGTTCAGCGTAGACAAGCCGCCTTTTGATGATCCCCATTCGTCTCCACATGTAGTTATTCTTAAAGGTCTTGTCGTGAAATAACTTAAGGCTCCGTAATTTGTGTGTTCCTACAGAAACAGAAAGAAATTAAAACATAAAGATGTTAAACACTCACCAAAAAAGTAGCCACGATTTGTATCATTAACGATTTATTTGCTGGGATATAATGAAACGAAGACAATCGACTGCCACATAAGCTAACAATGGCAAACATTCGTTACACTTAGTCCAAATGTTTTACCGTGATAACCGTAATTTTACGAGGCGAGACCTATCTCCACAAAATAATAATAATAATAATAATAATAATAATAATAATAATAATAATAATAATAATAACAATTATCGAGGAAGCCCATACCGACTTTTCAAACACATCGTTAAAGAAATATGGTTAGTGTCTTAAGGTTACCGGATATCTTCAGGGGTATCTCAAGTGTTAGCGATGTAGCGCGTTCGGGTTAAACTGCAGATACCTAAAACCCTATATCAAATTACATCTTATTGAACTGGTTATCTTAATAAACCAACAATTTTTTTAAAAACTTGCAGTGTTCATTTTTTTTTTTTTTTTAGCGTCCGAATCAGCTTTTGAAAGCTAAAATTCACTCTCGTCTTTCGGAAGTCAAAGCGCTAAAAAATCGTGTCAGGGTTTTCCCATTTTTGATTGTGATGAAAAGTTTCAGATCAATTTGGAAATAGGGCTAAAGAAAGTTGGTTGATCATACAAAAATGCGTCTCAACACGTTTTTGTTTTTGTTGCTAAAAAAGTTAAAGTAACATCCCTTGAAATTCTTGGTCAATTGAACAAACTCCCTACGAGTTTTAGCCCCTCAAAGTGTTCTCCCTGAGTGAAAACTTAAGTCAAGGAAACGGCGATTAAAAAATCCCTCGCTTCGTAAACAAACTCCGTTTACAAATACTTCTCAGGAATCTGGGATAATCAGCGCTTAAACAAGATTACTTCCGTTCAATTTTCGTGCGCTCTTTTTACTTTCAAACAACTTCGCGTTTCGACTTTCGAGCCACATTTGCTTTGGGATCAATAGTGAGATCACTTTTTTTTCAAAGCTGTGGAAATGAAAGACCACAAATGCACCCACCGCTCGGTCGAAAACCAAACCTGCCGGTAGAAGGAAAGGAAGAAAAGACAGCTCTGCGGCTTCCACTGAGCAAACAGTTAACAGTGATGGCATTTCGTACGTTTCAGGTCTGGTTTAGTTTAAGTTTTTCTTTTAGGGTTAGGGTTAGCAAATAACTGAGACAATTAAAACTTGCAATTCCTGATCGAGGAAAAAATTGGTCAAGCCCCTTTTTATGATTTTTAGGTAGGCTGACTTTGACAACTCTCGGTAAACATGAAGCACTCCACTCAGCTAAGACACAACTGGTATTGATAACCCCTTTAACATAATTCTTTTCACCGTAGTTATAAGCTGATGAAGACCATAATTGTGTCAACAACAAAATACTTGAGTCTGCTTGGTTCTTAACAGCCCATATTTATGGCTTAATTTTGCTATCGTAACTCCAAAACTGTCCGATTACAATTAGCTCCTGGTAATCGAACGTGTCAAATCGGACAGTTAAAGAACCAATGAAAATCAAGTAGCAAATGCCACTAGCCAAAGAAATTTAACTACATAGCACCTAATAACCAATCAAAATCAACGAAAAAATAGTGACCATGCCAGCTGTCCATCTTCAACTGGAAAAGAAAAATGGTCCTGTGACTTTTATTTACATTAATTAAATATTCCAAGACTGAGATTCTCGCACTTTGTTATTGGCACAATTAACTGGTAATAGGACTTCGTGTCGTACAATTCAGGGATAATCGCGCTCGTAATTTCAAATCGGCCGAGCGCGTTGAAATAACGGGCAATAGGTAACAGTATAAGCAAGGCTTTGCCGTGAGCCAATCCACATTATCTCAGTCTTAGCAATGTGTACCGCACAATTGGTGATTATGAGTCAATGCTCAACCTACAGTATACCGGACGTGACAACTGAAAATAACTTCGGAATTGCACAAGCTAAGGTAATCGCTTTTTTTTTCCGTATTATGTAAAATAAATAAACCGTCATAAATAAAGAAATAAATAAAAACTAACTTTGATATGTAGCTCTTTGTCTTCTTGTACAGCATCGTGAGGAATAAAAACATTGAAGAGTGGATGATCAGGCAAGGAAAGGACTTTTCCCTCAGAACTAACAGCGAACTTGTACGATTTAAGACGGGAAACAACTGCAAACGTTGAACACTGTGTAATTTCAAATTCAGCAACCGGCAGGAGATAATCAGGAATATCACTTCCCGAGGAAGGGTCTTTCAGTTCGCTGATGTCTGTAATAAAACATGCAGTCTTTCAGTTTCTTGATGCAGTCAAACTTGGATTAAGACAACCTGCATGAGGCAGTCATCCTCCAGTAACTGCCAAAGTCGCGTAAAAATTTCTCTTGTTATTAACTACAAACTGACCTACATCAGGCAATCAACTCAATTATGCAGCCAGTTTTATTACTTCCCCCCTTCCATCTCTAAAACGACTCCTGGGACATAGCGGGGATAATCTTTTTAAAGTGAGGGGAAACGTCTTAATTGTCTTTTTTTTAACGGAGTCTTTGAAAAGAGATGCAAAAAATTTCCTTGTCCATAAAACAGACTCAAACCCAAGGTTTACAAGCGCTATATTAACCAGGCCCCTGTTGTTCAAAAGCTGGATAGCGCTATCCAGTGGACAAATCTTTATCCAGTGGATAGCGCAATTGGTTTCCCTAATACTTACTCACTGGATAGAGATTTATCCGGTGGATAGCGCTTAATCTAGCGTTTATAAACAACTGGGGCCAAACGGCCGTGTTGGGGCAACTTTATAAAGTAAAGAAGAACTCAACCATTTTATAAATTCGGTCATTTCTTATTTTTATCTGTCTCATCGCCAAATTTTTCCTTACCTGCCAATGACCGCATGTCAGCTGTTTCACAAATGTCATCCCACTCGTTACGGTTCTTGTCAACTAGTTTTTTCGCCACAACCTCAAACCCCTTTAAGTCTCCCGCGCAATGTGAAATTACAAGCGTGACAGCTTTGTTGAAATCAAGACCTTGAGCACTGTCGGTCGATAGTTCAATAATGCTACTGACAAGAGCTTCGTTGTTGTTCAAAGGAGGGGAACAAACTGATGAATTCCATCTACGAACAGTGACTGTCCTTTCCTCAGACACAGCATCAGGAGGGAATGTTACATGTGCCTTAACTTGTTTGAGATTCCAGTGGGCGCCTTGTTTGGTCACTGTATCCCTTAAAATTATAAAAAAAAATTAAAGTTTTAAAGACACCACGGGGTACTGCGTACAATTTAAAATAACCGTTGAAATTCAATAATTATATATTTCGGATGAAACATCATTGATCGTCACTTTCTAACACTAAAACATTAAAGAATGGATATATAAAAATCATATACAGGAACTGCGGGGTCGAGAATTATATGAAAAACTATCATCGCCGTTATAGACGCTAATTTTGCAGTTGCGAAAAGAAAGCCTGAAAAAATTCAGGCTTGTATGGTAGTTGAACCCTTGACTTCTATCCAGCCGTCTTTACGGAACAAGCTTGGTTAACAAATGATTTATTACAATGTCCGGCATAAAGAGAACTTTTTCTTGCGGACCTGACGCGGGAAATCCCGACCGCAAAAAACCCTTTCGGGTACTGGTAGCCAATCAGAACACAGAATTTCATCTTCCCGCAACTAGATTTAGCCGTATAGATAATAAGGCCACTTAAATCTATCTCTTCAATACATCACCTACAGCGAAGTTTGACTGTATTTGGCCTTTGAGTACATTACTTACTTAATGAATACTTACTTAATAACAACAACGGCTTCAACCTCTTTGCCCGATCTTCTGTTACCCCTTACTTGTGATCGCTCTCCGGTTGGCTGTTCAGCAACCTCCGCGGACGCCACTTCAACATCTTCTCTTGACCCTTCTGAGATTACTTCGTTACCGGTTTTTAATTCAGTGGCTTCCTCCGAAACGACTTCAACTTCTTCGTCGGTCTTGTCTCCACCGACGTCTTCAATTACCTCACTGGACACCACCTCAACATCTTCCTCTGACCCTTCTCCGATCACCGCCTCGCATGTTAAGTCAATGGCCTCCACTGCTTCCCCTAGAAAGTCTTCCTCATCTTCGCCTTCAGTCTCTTCACTCCCCTCGTAGGCATCGGACAGGGGTTCTTCAAGCAAAAATTCTATTTCTACTTGAGGAGTTGAGATTAAGAAGAAACGACCAAAAAAACAAACAAAAAACAAAAGCAGTGAATAACTAAGATAATAACGAATTTCGAGTGTCTTTATGGACACTATACCAAATAACTATACCCTTAACGAATCATATAAACAGAAACCGTGTAGAAATGGAGCATAGTGCATAATGATGCACCAGTGTTTTAGTTCACTGCACGGATATTTTTTTTTCTACACAAGGTAGAAATGAGCAATTTACGACGAAGAAACCTGATTTCGAGGCCATAAATTTTAAAAAAGTATAGTTAAAAAAAAATACTGAAAACGTTATCGTTTAAAAATAAGGACAATTATTGAGACGGTGTCGGTGAAAGTGAGGATATGACGCTGAGGTTATAATGATGACGATCATTTAAATGTTACAACGACGACCGATAAAGTGAAGGTAAAAATGAAGGAAAAAAAACAACAATGGTAAGTTCTATTTAAAACGTGTCCTAAGGTATCAGTGAAAAGTTACCTTTTCGTTCTAGAAAGACTCTTAGCTGTGTTTTCTCTCGCAAATCCTGTTTAGAGGAAATAGATAATATAGAAAAGCCATTAACACTGAAGAATCGTACATAGCAATGCCTGTGTACCCAACAAAACAGACCTCTTACGTAAGGTAGCAAGGGCTTAATTTTGTGTCATTTTCAGTCGTGTTCGTCACTTTACCACTGAAGTGTGCGACCTTCATTAGTGAAATAAATAACTACATTGAATAACTCATTTTCAAATTTGTCCACAGATACTTGACTGATTTTGGTTTGCTGCCAAACCAACGTTGCACAAACACAAATTTATCCTCTACACAACTACTAATCATGCCTAAAAATTTTACCTCCAAAGCAGTGAGGTAGACTTTCTCTCTTTCACGATCTCCGATAGAAGAAGCCAGGTCTTCCATCTTATTGAGAAACAGTTTCCTCATTTCATGGTACTGTAATTCCCATAACCTTTTCTGATATCTCGTGTGAAGATCTTTCATTCCAAGTTCTTTGCACAGTTGTAGTATTCCGTTGATTAGTCTCCTTCTAGCCACCAATTTTTGTCTTGACTCCTCTGTGCCTTTTCCTTCTTCCCACTGCCTTTGCCAGGTTGCCAAGAGGTTTTTTTGAAATTTCTTAATACCTTTTTTCTCTTCCAAGTCTTCATACAACTCTTCCACAACACTCCTCAGGTTTGCTTTCTCCTGCTTATTTTCACCAACAAAGTCTGACCTGACAAGCACTTTCTTAAACAGCGTCATCTTTCGCTTTTTGTGCTTTAAAAGCTTTTCAAGGTCATCGTGTCGAGCACATAACGCAATTAACCTCTCCAAAGCTGCAGTTCTTTCTCTCAGCATTGCATTTAACCTTTTATTGCTTGTTGCCGTTTCAAATTCCTTGTAGAAGTATTCTTCAGAAGCTTCAATTGAACCATCATAAAACCATAGAGCTTCTTTCGTATATTGGTCTAATAACGCTCTTTCCTCTTTTTTCGTGCTGCCAAGCAAATGCAGAACGGCATCGATGATTTCTTTATTGTACGCAGTAAAGCTGAACTGTGGAGAAGCTTTCTCTTCTTTCCAGAAACGCTCACAAAACGCCAAAGCGTCTTGCCTAAACTCTTCTTTTTCTTTTTCGGCACCTTTCTTCTTTAAGAATTTATGCATATCAAAGACGCCTTTGATAATGCGTCTCCAAACCGCACTTTGGTTCCCAGCACCCAATAATTTCTCCATTTCCCAAGCTTCTAAGAAAAAGTCTAAGGCTCTGCCATAAGCCTTCAAGTTTGCTTGAATAACTCCCCGTTGAAAAATGCTTCGCACGGTATCCGGGTGATTTCCAAGAATTTTAAGTCTGATTCTAAACGCCTTCGTTGCCTCCTCATCGGCTTCTTTGTACCTTTCTTGGCGAACGTAAACATTGGCGAGATTTCTTCGAAAAAGTGCTTCATCTTCGTATTCTAAGAATTTAAGCTCTTCTAAAAGTTCAAGGGCATCTTTGTAGCATTTCACAGCCTCGTCATACTCTCCTTTGTCCTCGTGAACTACACCAATCTGATTCTTGTAAACTGGCATGTTGTAGTGATAATCAGAGCCGGATAATTCTTCTCGCATTTTAAGTGCCTTGTTGTAGAACTCGAGGGCTTTCTCCGGTCTGCAAAGTCCGTAATAACAATTGCCCAGAGCGTTATAACACCTGGCAAGATTGGTGTCAAGTTTTAACGGACCTTCCATGAGGTCTAAGGAGGACTCTAAGCATTTAATCGCTCTGTGGTAGTTTCTGTTTTGGTAGTAGATTTCTCCCTCAATATAAAAGTAGAGCCCTTGGGTCAGCTTGAACGATTCGGTGGATTTGTCATCAACTTGTTTTAACGAAAGGGATGCCTTCTGCAACACCTCAAAAGCTTTATGAGCACCCTGAGCTTCTAAGACCAGCCTCGCTTCCCAACATCTTAACTGAGCGCAAAACAAAGAACCTGCAAGAAAAGGGGGATTTTACAACCGCAACAATATTAATGTAAACTTTGCCCCACGTTGAGTATTAATGGTTCTCTCACAGTAGTCTGGCAGTGTAAGCAGTAGTCTGTGTTGTACTGTGGTGCTAAGGGCAGAGGTAGCTGTAGTGACAGTGGTGCATGTAATTCGTAGTGGTGGCAAAAGCAGTAGTGGTGGTGGCTGTGGTACTCTCGTGTAGTACAGTGTTAGTGGTAACAAAAGCAGTAGTAGTGGTGGTATTGGTAGTAACAATTGTATTGGTAGTGGTAGTGACTGTGGTAGTGGTAGTGGTAGTGGTAAAGGTAGTTGTAGAAATACATGTATGCTTTATTTGCATGACCGTAACATTTTATAGTATTGCAAAAGCTTCTTCATCTTAACCAAATACAAAGCAAAGATAACAGCACTCTAATTGTATACTAATAAAATTAAGTTACAACATTTTCATGTGTTAGTCTTGCCAAAACCCAAAACAACTACATATGGCCTTAGCGAACTTGCGGTTTCTTGAGCTTTCAGAAAGACGAAGAATGTCAATCAATCTTAATTATGTTGCGTGGGAAAATAGGCTTAAGTAAACCTGAATGTCTTGGTAGTGGTAGTGGCAGTGCTAGTGGAGGTGGCAGTGGTAGTGGAAGTGGTAGACGTAATGGCAGTGGTAGTGGAGGTGGCAGTGGTAGTTGAAGTGGCAGTGGTGGTAGTAGTGATAGTGGTAGTGACAATAAGTGAAGGTGGCAGTGGTAGTAGTAGAGGTAATGGCAGTGGTAGTGGTGGTGGCAGTGGTAGTGGCAATGGTAGTGGTAGTGGAGGTGGCAGTAGTAGTGGAAGTAGTAGAGGTAATGGCAGTGGTAGTGGTGGTGGCAGTGGTAGTGGAAGTAGTAGAGATAATGGCAGTGGTAGTGGTGGTGGCAGTGGTAGTGGAAGTAGTAGAGGTAATGGCAGTGGTAGTGGTGGTGGCAGTGGTAGTGGAAGTAGTAGAGGTAATGGCAGTGGTAGTGGTGGTGGCAGTGGTAGTGGAAGTAGTGGAAGTAGTAGAGGTAGTGCCAGTGGTAGTGGTGGTGGCAGTGGTAGTGGCAATGGTAGTGGCAGTGGAAGTAGTAGAGGTAATGGCAATGGTAGTGGTGGCGGCACTAGTAGTGGCAAAGGTAGTGGCAGTGGTAGTGGAAGTAGTAGAGGTAATGGCAGTGGTAGTGGTGGTGGCAGTGGTAGCGGTAGTGGAGGTGGCAGTGGTAGTGGAGGTGGCAGTGGTACTGGAAGTAGTAGAGGTAATGGCAGTGGTAGTGGTGGTGGCAGTGGTAGTGGCAATGGCAGTGGCAGTGGTAGTGAAGGTGGCAGTGGTAGTGGAAGTAGTAGAGGTAATGGCAGTGATAGTGGTGGTGGCAGTGGTAGTGGAGGTGGCGGTGGCAGTGGAGGTAGCAGTGGTAGTGGTGGCAATGGTAGTGGTAGTAGCAGTAGCAGTAGCAGTAGCAGTAGCAGTAGTAGTAGTAGTAGTAGTAGTAGTAGTAGTAGTACTAAATCACTTTATTTGCTTGACTGTAACATTTGACAGTATTGCAATAGTATATCTATAAAACTGATAACAAAACAAGAAGGCTAATAAAAATTATTACAACAAATTAACTTGAGGCTAAATTAGAGGCCTTATTGTTCACCTCCAAGTAGCATTTACAAAACTGGACATGAATTTTCCTTGATAGGGGACCTATCCCGTGTTTTAAAATCTTGCTTAGGTTACATCCCCCCTATAGCTCACTGCTGTAGAGAAAAATTATTGTGTCAAAAATCTGGGATGTGGTATTAGGATTAAGTCTATTAAGAAGGGTATGTTTCCGTATACTGAAGAAGGCATGTAGGGCTTTTTCTTTAAAGTGTTCAAGAGAGTAAAAACTAATTGTACCTAAGTAGGTGTACATACCGTTGCACAATTTCAATGTGCTCGTTGCCTATACATCCATGTTTTGCAATATGAATGAAGTGTGTTTAAGGTGGCTGAACACAGTTTTGGCAGTTTGTGAGTCAGATGTCACTTACTGGCAAGAGAAAGGTTCCAGGTCACAAGCGCAAACTTGGCAAGTGAAAAATATAATGATCAAAGATTTTGATTGACAGGTAAAATGTGACATTTTTGTAGTTTCCATGGCAACATGAACGACTGAATACAGTCTTAAAATTTTACTTTTGCTCAGTTTACATACAATTCGCTCATTAGATTTCCCCATAAACTTGCACACAGCTTACTATAATTAATCATTACCATTTGAAACTCATTTGACCAAATTTTAATGGGTAGGTTTTTAGATGATCAATAATATAATTGTACTGTAATTATTAAATGTGTCACAAAATTCGTCTGTTCAACTTCCATTTCAACTTCCATTTTCAAGTTCTCATTATTTAAAATACAAATATAAAAAATTTAAAGCAAAAATTCTGCCAAACATCACAAAATTTTAATAAGTAGATTTTGAGAAATTGTCTTCTGTGTACCACTGCTTTTTTCGCCGCCATGTTTGTTTACCTAATTTAAAACATGCGCCGTCACACGAGTTACCGCTGACCTCCCGCAATACTTTGTTCAGCCACCTTACACAGTTTTGTAATCCTATTTTGGATCTTGATTAAATAATCAAATCATCTGCATATAATTTATTTTTGTTCCATAATTTAGGAAAAACAAATGGACCAGATAGTGTGTTTTATATAGAAGTTAAACTGAAAAGGGGACTTAAAATACAGCCTTGAAGTACACCTCTTAAGTATAAGAAAGAACGAGTTTTGTTTTCTCCAATTTTTAAAGAACATTTTGAGTTGCAATAAAGGTGTTTTATCAAGTTATAGAATTTGCTCCTATATTGATTTTGAGCAGTTTAAAAAACAATACCTCGTGCCAAACAGAATCAAAAGCTTTACAAAAATCAATGAAGCAAACATAGAGTTTTTCTTTATATGGACATATACTTATCTTTTAGAGTTGTTAGAATAAAAACATATGGTCTGCAGTGCAGTTTTCAGGCAGAAAACCAATTTAAGAGTTATGTAATATATTGTTGTTTTTAAGATACAGGTATTAAATCTTTGATTTAGAATGAAGCAAAACAATTTTCCAAGGCAACTAGACACAAATATACCTCTATAGTTTGTGGGATCATTCTTGTCACCAGATTTGTAAATTGGAGTTATAAGGCCTTGGCATCAGGTATCTGGCATTTTCCCAGATTGTAGAATTGCATTAGAAAATTGATATAGATAGGCATAAGCAATTCAAGGCTCAGTTTGATCATTTCATTTCTTATTTTGTCAACAAAAGGTGATTTCTTATTCTTCAGTTTCTCCACTGCTTTATATATTTCTTGCTCAGTTATCTGATAATCTAACAAGTTAATCTGTTCTCGGTGTATGACATTTGCAGACTGCAGACTGCAGACTGCAGACCGCAGACCGCAGACCACAGACTGCAGAATGCAGACTGCAGACTGCAGACTGCAGACTGCATGAGGCAGCAAGACTGTAAATTGAATGAAACCAAAAATATCGTAATCAAGGTGGCGTCACCATCAACATTACCTTGTTCCGAGAAGTATATGTAAGGCCTAGAAGCGAAGTTTTTTCACGCAAATTACACCGGCCTGATTCCTGAAGGAGTTGTTGGCTGTTCATCTCGTATTGAATTGGAGCAGAATAATGTCTGCCGATGTCACAAACTCACTCATGAATCCATAGCAACAGGCTAGCAATTTAACCTGCACCACAGACGAAACTAAACTCTGCTTATATAAGTCTGTCTGTGAAACAGTGCCGGAATCGTTATTCAACGGGGGCCCCAACTGTGTACTAGGATTTGAGCATGAGCAATGATTGGCCTGTTAAAAAAGTCATTGTCAATTTGCCTATTTAGAAATTCAAAATGCACTTCCGGTAATTCATCGAGTCCAAGTAGGATCTGTTCGGTTTAGATTGTCTGGCATATCCTTAAATACTACTAAGATGAAATACGTCATTTAAAAGGTGTTAAATGTCCGTAATCTATCGTAGTTGTTTTTGTAGACGTAACTGTAGTGAGAACGAAGTGCTCGCAATCTAAACACTTTTTTTACAGAAGACTACTATTTAGACAGGCATTAATGGGCATTGCTACATGTCATTATCAATTAAAAATAATCAAAGAAGAATAAAGAATCAACGCAATTAGTGATATGCCGGGTGAGTCAATAAAGAGTCGCGTCAGTGAAGAATAGCCAACAGCATCTTGGAAATGAGGCCAATGTAACTTTGCGCAAAAACATCAACCTTGTTCCCAGGCTACTTTCTCACTTTCACACGATGTTATATTTTTGATGGTGTCACCTTTATTAGGAAGATTTTTGGTGTCTTTTAATTTACAGTCTGCAATCTGTAGTCTGCAGTCTGCGGTCTGCAGTCTACAGTCTGCAGTCTGCAGTCTGCAAATGTCATACACCGATCTGTTCTCTCTCTTTCTCTAATGATTACATCTCATTGTAGAATTCTTGTCTATACATTGGATTTTTTGGGTCATTGGAATGTATGAGGACTCAAAATAGTTGAGCCATGTTTCTTCGAAGATTGGGGCAGGGACATTATCGTCGATAGTATCACTTATCAATTTTAGGCAACTCCAAAACGACACTTTGTCAGGATTTAATTTATTTATGTCAATTCACTAAGTTGCTCAGTTTTCTCCTTCTGAAATCCTTTTCTTTTTGAGTAAAGGAGATTTTTGAAATCATTCAAAGTTTTGTGAAATTTTTCCCCATACCTCAGAGTTAAGGGGATCACAATGTTTTTGATTTGAGAGTTTTCGCAATTCATGTCTTTTAAGTCAGCATTCACGCTCGAACCATTAATTGTTAGATGTTATCTTAATATGTTTCCGAGACCTTTTAGTTTTCATCTTGAGGCAGAGTTTTGATATCACAGTTAGAATGTTTGCGACATCGTCTAATGCAGCATTTAGATCTTCAGTATTTTGTGTCATAATCTCTGATTAGATTTTGAATTGGTTCCGTATGTAGGGTACTGTGTTTCTAAATTTTAAGTACGAGTCATTTTCCCAGCAAACCTGGCGTGGCAGATTTACTAATCTCTCCTGATTGGAAGCATAAGATGTTTGGGTATAATCGCTTGCTGGTAAGCTGGCATTAATATTCAACCATACTACAATGGCACTGTGGTTGGACTAGTAAGACGGCTGTTTAGCGACAAAATTGTGAACATTTAAAAAGTGTGTTCTGATCACATATTGCGTGGTCAATAATGATTGTCCCGTTTTTTGCATGAAAAATTAGCAGCAGCAGTCATAGTCGTAGCCATAGCCATAGCCATAGCCCTAGCCATAGTAGCAGTAGCGGTAGTGGTAGGAGTAGCAGTAGGAGTAGCAGTAGCAGTAGCAGTAGTTGTAGTAGTCATAGTCGTAGTTACTGTAGTAGAAGTAGTAAAGTGTGGTATTGGAAATGGTAGTGGCAGCACTAGTAGTAGTGGTAGTGGTATTGGCAGTAGTAATCATGGTAGTGGTGGTAGTAGTAGTGGTAATTGTAGTGGTCACTGGTGATGAAAGTGGTGGTGTAAATGGTAGTGGTAATTAAGTCTTGTAAGTTTTTATATGCCAGTTACAGTGTGACCGGGAAAACCATGAACACTTGAAATATTTCAGGAATGTTTATTGTGTCATGACCAATCACAGCAAAGATGAGAACACACGAACTAGCCACAAAACCACAAACTAATTAACGTTCTTGCTTGCAGTTTAATTTTCTCACACCCGATTTCTTGCAACACAATAACATTCCAGAAATATTCCTGGTGGTCACGGTTTTCCCAGTTTAACTGTAACAATGTACATGAAATGGAATGTCAACATTTTGCTTTTGACTTAAACATAAATTTAAGGGATGTTAAATGCATGGATTGTTACATTGTCAAGGTAACCTGTGAACTACAGTGACTTATTCACTGACAGGAGAGCACTTACTTGAATGAAAAAATTTTGAAATATTTTAGTGCTGTGTTTATACTGAAAAAATGTTGGAAGCCAGTTTTAAGACACCTGGTTACAAAAACATAAGGAGATTGCTTAATATTTCCTTGTAATAGAATAAAGAGAAGCATACCTAAGTTTCCATCATCTTTGCACATCTCTGCCCAGGAATGGAACAACTCAGCCTGTTTTTTTACAGACAACATGGCATTAAAAAGGGACAGAACCAATGCACTTTCATGGTATCCACCAGGAACACTGAAGTACTCAGGTAACAAGGCGATGTTGATTGCAAACTCAAAGTTTGGACGATCTCTTCTAAACTCATTAGATGCTCTGATGTAACTCGACTCTATTAATCCAGCAATTCGTTTCATCTTTGACATAAAGTGCTCATAGAATCGGCCTTTCGCTTCAGCATAGGATTCATAGAACATGGCATCATTTTGAATGCTCTCAGCATACTTTCTTAAAAGTGGGTGAATGTCATACATCAACTGCTTGGCATCTTCGTCAACTACGTGAATAATTTCATTGGTTACTAGTCCTTCAAGCTGTGCCACTGCCTCTGATGTGCTTACACCAAGAATTTTGGCTGCCGTGGAAGCAGAAAAGGGCCCATGAAACAAGGATACTGATACAGCAGAAACCCTCAAAGTATCAGATGGTAGGCTATAGAACATTTCTCTTATCACTGATATTTGATCATCATCAATGCCTTCTTCTTCAGCATTAAAAGGTTTTTCTCCTGCATCCTCTTCATAGTTTGATTTTACACGAACTCCAGCTTCCTCTTCAGAGTTCATTTCTATCTCATCAATTAGATCACTGGGAGATTTTCGCCCTTGTTTCAAAATTGCAGATATTCCTTTCAATAGCAACAGAACTCCTTTGCAGATGTCAAGAAGTTTCTTCTTCTGCTGTGCCTCAACATGAAATGTTTCTGTAGGTAGCAAGATTCTCTCCGAAAAAGTATTTCTAAGAGGTTGCAACTTAAAATCAGACACCTTCTCTGAATCATTCAGCTGAGTCCTTGAGGTCAGAAGCACATTTAATGAACCTGTCTTGCCATCAAACTCTGACAGCTTTCCCAGGAAGTCAAAAACTGTGTTCTTAACTTTTTGCCCTCCTTTCCCTTTCCTTCAGTGAACTGGTCCACATTGTCAAGAAGTAAAAGAACAGGAGGACCTTTGCTTGTCACTTTCAACAGGTCATGAATTCTTCCAACAACAGTACTCATATCTAAACGAAAATGTTGGATGTTTAGGTCAAGTTTACCCATGATGTTCAGATAAACTGCCGTCATGTCTTTAGCTTCTCTTAAATCAAAGACATATTTCTTCCCAGTCCATTTATCACAAATGTTCCTGGCAAGAGTTGTCTTTCCTACTCCAGCGGATCCATACAAATTAACAACGAAAGGATTCATTTTAAGTTTTTTCGTAATCTCTTTGAACTCTTCTTCGTGTAATTCCTTTTCCAGCTTAGGCTGCGATGGGTGGGAGATCTCAAAGTCTTTAACTCTTTTGTTAATGTCATGCTCATTGTTTGATCTTGTAGCAATGAACTCTTTGATTAGAGTAAGTTTTTTACTCGAAACATAACCGAACTTACAAAAACGATCCAAACATGACAACAAATCTTGATTTCCCAGCGATTCAAATTGCTTTCCATAAATTCGTTTTGAAGACTTCACGACATCCTCTGATTCAGCTGGAGAAAACTTCGAGGATATGTCCCTAAAAAGTTGTTTTAGCTCAGATGAGCCTTCCGCCATAGAGGACGCCATGTTATTAAACGAATTGCAATCCGGGAAGTACTTGGTCTTCACAGAAAAAAAAGTGTGACGTCACGTAACCATGGTAGCAAAGACGACGACTGCGACATATTCTTTAAGAAATGAAAAAAACGTGTCGCAAAAAGGTTGATATTCTTTTATCAATGTTTGCCATCAAATACAAAGAGTTGTTGGAGAATTTTCTTTTAAGGAATCGATGAGCAAGAATTTGAAGCAATTATTTCGCTGGAATAAAAAAGTGTTACTATTTACAATATTTTCGGGGGTAGAAGCGGAATTATTTGAATCTTGATATTCATGATTCCAGTCGTTTTTTACCTGATTCACGAAGACTTTTGATCACCTATTCATTTAATGATGTTCTCATTGGCTACCTAAGGTACGGTAAAACGGTCAACAAAAAGCGCGCAATTTGTTTTGCAACATGGCTGCAAAATGAGTTAAATAGTGATGTTGCTCGTTTTACCACCCACGAAAACAAACCTTGCAACCTTATTTCTTGCAAGACAGGGTCGAACATGGGTGGTAAAACGCGCAACATCACTATTCAACTTGGTTTGCAGCAATGTTGCAAAACAAGTTGCACGTTTTTTTTTTTACTGCAGCTTTAGTCTTGTTTTGTATAGTTTCTTTGGTGTTCAAACTTCTGTTTTCAACCAGAATTATGTAGATTTTGGACCACTGTTTCTCGGTATCATCATTTATTTTGTCCAGGTATGGAGTTTTTTGTAACTGACCTTTAAGCACTAGCGTCACTGGAGAAACAAGTGTACTGTCAGCCCCGAATGCACGAATTATATAGGGGGGTTCGGGAGCATGCTCCTCCGGAAAAAAAAAATTGAAAATTGCTTCTCGGAAACAACACATCCTGCATTCCGTGGATCGAACTCAATTAATTCATACGTCTATTTTTTGAGCTTTCAGTTCTCAGTCTCGTTATTCATTATTCTCGTGCGCTGTTTTCAAAGCCATTTCAAAGTCAAGCAAATTGCAAGCTATTCTCCTCATCTCTAGCCAATCAGAGTGCTTTTTAACCGTGCGATTCAGCTTTGAGTATGCAATTCTCTTAATAGTACTTGCAGGCCATCGTATTTCAAGCAGTCCTTAATATATCAGTAACACAAAACCCATTAGTACGCGCACATCCCCCAAAGGCGCCCAGAAAATTGTAACCTTCCCCTAAATGAAGGCTCAGAAAATTTTAGCCCTAGCTCCCCTCCCCCAATAGTTAATGACCACTTCTTAAATGGAATTATTACAGTGGAACCTTGATATAAACGAAGGGCCAAGGGACTGGCAAAATGTGTTCACTATATCAAGGTTCATTTTCATGTATTTTACTATTACTGTGATAAAGAAAATCGTTTGTTATACCGAGAACTTCTTTGTATAGAGGTTCGTTATATCTTGGTTCCACAGTACTACAGCAATGGTCTTCCAGTGAGCCTCTTTGGTACTACTTAAAAATATAAAATTAGAATGTTTTGCATGATCTTTAAGAGCAAGCAGTTACAAGGTGCAAGTTCAGAGCACTAGGTCATTTTAATGAGCAAAAAGCATATTCAAACAGCAAAATGGCATGTAGAGCTCAGCCAATGGTACCATTATGGCATTGAAACGAGTGGAAATAGGTCTAAAGTTGGCCTTGAAGTTATTTCCTCCAACCTATTTCTTTCTCGGTTTTTCGCTGACCAAGTTTTGCAAGACAATAACAGTGGTTTCAAAACAAGACCGCGATCGCCAGAGTTAAGCTGGCTACTTGATTGTATGTCACTGGCTATTCTAGACCACCCTAGCTTCACGGGCCTTCCGGTCCTTGATTGTCACAGCCGCCTACTTTTGCAGAGTCAGCCACCTACTTAATCAAAACATTTTGAAACCCCTGAATAACTAGTTGTTGGCAGGTTTAAAAAATTCCTCTTAAATAATTTTTTTTTCCAAAACAAAGTGTTGAGACCTATGACTTGAAAGGAAATCAATCTAATTTCATTAAAAATCAATATATTTGGGTTTAATGAAATCCAAAGTAAAAAAAATATTAAATATCATCATAATGGTTTTATAATTATTTTATCTCCATGATTTCACTTTTCTTTAGCTTAATAATTATTCCATTTTCCTTTTGTTCCTGTATCATCCATTACATGCTTCCTTTCATCCCCTTCAAAAGCTCTCTGAAAATTAATGTGAGGTAAAAATAGAAAAATAAAAAACAAACATTTGCTGTACGATACCTTCTGCAGAAATTATGCAGGCAGATAAAGTCTTAACTAACCAAAATTTGCCCATCACAACCTCCTTTAGAGTGATTTCACTTAACCCATGAAATAGGTAGTAGAAATTTATACCTTCCGCTATTATTCACTAATTCTAATTTATCTTCTTTTATTTATTTGTAGCTATTTTGCATTAAATATTTCACAGGTCAAGTAAAAAACCGCTCTAAGTCATAATTGTATAAAGGACCGAATGACAGTCATGCCATTAAAAATCAAGTAAAAGTAAAACCAAGACACCTGAAAAAGAAAACAGGGAAATGGACAATCTTCTATGCTGATACCATTCATGGATCTGTACTCAGTGAAGCAGTAACATCAACATCATTCCTTGTGTTATTCTCTGAACTCATGTTGTGGTCATTGAACTATGTTCTCTTCATTGAACTACAATAAAACTGAGTACTCTCCCCAGACTTCCATTTCCTTAATAGCCCTTGGAAATATTTATTATCAAACCCAAAATGACCTGCATATTTTCAGACAATGAAGGTTTCCTTCTGTAGATACTGAGGCACAAATAACAACAAAAGAAACAATGTATAAAGCCCCCAGGAAAACTCCATTGTTTGGTTTCTTTGTTTCTTTTGTGATGACGGTACCTGCAGAAAGACCCCAATGAGGTTGGTCAGACGTCTGACAAGCTTCGCGGACATAACAGTTATATGCGGGTCGGTTTGTGTTTTATCCGTAAGCAGGATTCAATAAGTCGGCCAATGAATAAACGTTTGCATGAGCTATCAAAGGAAAGGAAGTCTGGGGAGGGAAGGCAACGCAACGACACGAAAAAACGCCTGCGTAGGAGACTACTTCCTTCCTCCCACAAATATTGTTCCTCCTTCAGCACACTTCAAGAAAAATTTGAATTGGTGTATGATATGAGGAGCCCATAACCCTGATAATATAAACTGACAGCATTTTTGTACATTTAAGGTTCCTAAAATTCAATTAGACCTCTCTAATTCATCTTCAAAAATTAAGAGCGGTCCACAGGGGTAGTCCATGGACCGGGTCCACGAAGGGGTGATTGGACTAGGTCAACATGGGTGGTCCATGGATATGGCTTAATTCTACAAGTTGCTCGGCAACATTTTAGCAACTTGTCGTATTTCGAGCAACATATGAAACTCAAGGGGTACAAATAGTCTTTAATTGAATTTTGCGACCACGCCCCTTTCGGCGCCTCACTAAAATCGGGTGCGATTTTCGGATATTTTATCGTCGTGCTCATTCTGTATACTAAAAGTACTCAATGTACCACTGGAATATTTAACTATGATATCATGGCTTTCCATTTTGCTAATTTTCTGACTCCAAAGTAAAATTTTACCCTCGTCATTTTTCAATTTTCCCGAGCCGTTCGATCAAAATTAACAAGGCGTTTGTGATCAAAACACGACCGAGCGAGGGATCCTGGGCGATAACTCTTTTACGCAAGCGCGAATTGAAAATGTACCGCCAAAATCAAAGAGAGGAACAAATTTCCTTTGTTTTGATATGTAAAACGTCTAACAAAGAGCAGATTTGAGCCCGTCAAATGGCCTCTCAAAACAGCTACATCCTGCTCCTTGTGATTTTTGCCAGTTTTCCAAGCGTGAAAGGGTAGCAAAGCAATTGGCAATGCAGATGGTACGGGAAGCAACGGTTCCTTCATTCCGACACGAAATGAACAAGTAAGTGTGCCTATTCAATATTATCGTACTTCTCTGAGCCCTTTATCTCCGTTTGAAGGTTTGGCTCAGATACTGAGGCCTAGGATGTGGATTGATACAAAAGTACTATACGTCCAGCCGTGAAAATCGTTTTGAGTCAATGATTTCCTATAATATTAACTTTCCGGGGTCTACATTTTATTCCTTTCAGCTTTCTCATTTATACATTATGGCAAGAAGAATAAAAACGCAGAAATCGGTTACGAGTCCGCCACAGTCGCTGTCGAGAAAATGATTTTTGAAGAATCTGGTGTTAGCGATGTTGTTGTTAACAGCCGTATTCTAAACGTCTTCAAAAAGATTTCAGTACTGCAAACGTCTTAAAGACGTGCGAGCAACGCAGGAGGAAAATCACTGGCAAAGTTGTTGAATAGATGGAAAACCGGACCGAAATATCAATTCGAAATTTACTACAGCGTGAAATCCTTCGCGGTCAAATAAAGAACCATAGTCACGCCACTCATCTGTATCTTCGCGAAAACCTTTGTAGTGAATTTTGATCCTTTTCTTCTCGTTATCGACCTCGCGAATTTCAATTTCAACAAGTTGGTTATCCTTTCTCATTTTATTTTTGTTCTTAGCTTTAAACACTGGTAAATACTCGTCAATATACCACAAAACCTAACTCCGCCATTTCAAATTTAGCAATGCTGCCTTGAACTACGCATACGCAGTGAACGAGTGCTTCATGTATGATCACTGAATATCAAATGTCCATCGATGTATGACAAGAGTTTGATATGTTTTTGCATTCTGAGCAATTCTGAGATATCGGAAGAGCCGTTAGGGCCTATAAACATTTCACAATGTTTTAGTAGCCAATTTATGAATTTCCTGGGAAAAAGGAGCCAGACCCTCCTCCCTTGTACAGATCATGGGCGCAAGATGCATGCTGACGGGCTGCTAGGTCAGTGGTGTTTAAAAGAAAATTCAAAATGGCGGACGAAGCCTGTCTCAGTGAAGAAGGTCATTCAACAATTTTATTGGCTCATACTAAAATTTTTACAAGATCAATTTCGATATTGACAGGATTCCATGACTATGAGGCCATGGGCTCCTGATAATGATGCGTAGTCTACTCATGAAATTCTTGGTTTTAATTGAGGACAAAGTTATTTAGCAACGCCCCAAAATTGTACAAAAATGCTTAGAAATTCTTTATTTTGTTTTACAATTTGCATATTTTTGCTTCAGATCAAATAAAGGAAGAGGGGAACAAAAAGTGTTTGTTTTTTTTTTAGCAACTTTCGTCACAAAAAGCAACTTTTGATTTTTTTTGAGCAACACTTTTAAGCAACGTTTTGAGAAATTACAAGAAACTTTTTGAGAAATCTCGAGCAACTCGCAGAAAGCCCTAGTTGGGTACATGTTTTGACTATGTCCAACCGGCCCAGGCAAATGACACAAATCTAGACCTCCCCTACTCTCCGCCAACCCCCGCTAAAACAGAAAAGGAGAAAAAATGCTTTAAAAACGATAACGGCAATTTAAAATAACAGTATCGGGGCAGAATTATTTTACTGAAAGGATTTGGAATAGGTTTTCACAGAAGGGGTTAAGCCTTTTAACAGCTTCTCACAAGTATATATTATACCCTAACAGGATCGCAAGCGCCACGTTCACCCCTGAAGCCGTGGGATAGAAAGCCTTGTTAGGAGCTGTTTTACATGAAATGCGTCGTTCGGGTTGCTATATCACAACATCATGATCAATAACCTTAAACCCCAACCCTTCTCAAAAAATTCTTTTTTGGCACTGAATAAAAACAAATTAAAAACAATTCAGACTTTATTGTTGAAAATAACTCCAATCAAAGGAACCTATTCTCTGCAACAAAGAGGTTGCTAAATCAAGGTCATGAAGTATCTTTTCCACCAACTAGTGACAAATTTTAGCCAATGAAATGGGTAGCTTCTTTGTTGAAACGATTGACGCCATCCATGTCAAACTGGACAAACTAGCCGATTGTTTCCATGATTCTCATTTTCACTATGTGAAAACGTTACCAACTAGAACACTGGACAGCTTTATCCCTTTAAATGAAAGTGCAGTTAGTAAGTTGATTGGCTGCTCTCCGAAGAAAAGCTGTATGTTTGATCCGATTTCAACATCTATGGTAATCAGCTGTGCTGATGTGCTATTACCAGTCATTACTAAAATCATCAACCTGTCTCTTAATTCTAGAGAATTTTCGGATGATTGGAAATGTGGGCTTATTAATCCTATCTTGAAGAAACCTGGATTAGATTTGCTGTACAAAAATTACAGACCAGTTAGTAACCTACAATACGTATCCAAGTTGACTGAAAAAGTCGTTTTTAATCAAGTTTACGATCACATGGTTTCAAATGCTATTTTTCCCGCGCTTCAATCTTCTTACGTACAGGCAATTCCATAGCAATCAAGGTGATGAGCGATATTTTTTTAAAGATGAACTCTCAACATGTCACTATGTTAATTTTATTTGATCTCAGTGCTGCTTTTGACACTGTTGATCATCGAATACTTTTAGAGAGACTATCTGATGAGGTTGGCATACGTGGGATTGCTCTGAATTGGTTTAGATCGTACTTGTCTGATAGAAGTCAGCGCGTTTCTGTACACGGAGTTCTTTCTCGTCCTTTTGACTTGAACTACGGGGTACCCCAAGGCTCACGTTTAGGGCCTTTGCTATTCATAATGTATGCGTCCAAGCTGTTTAAGATCGTGGAACATTATCTTCCCGATGAAAACTGTTTTGCTGATACACAGCTGTATCTGAGTTTCAAACCACTCGGCAACACTGCTCAAGCTGATGCTATACAAGCTATGGAAAAGTGCATTGACGCGGTGAAGAAATGGATGATTCAAGATCGGTTGATGATCAATGATGATAAAACGGAGTTTTTGTTAGTCGGCACACGACAACAGCTTGATAAATTGGATTCGCGTTCCATAACTGTGGGCAATAATCGTATCAGTCCAAGCCCATGTGTTAGAAACCTTGGATCGTGGTTTGACAGCAACTTAAGCATGACTGATCATATAAACAAGGCTTGTTTTATCATTTACATAACTTGAGACGTATTAAGAAATACTTGTCGAAAGATTCTTTAATTACTTTGGTTCATGCTTTTATAACCAGCCGTCTTGACTATTGTAATGGTTTGTTGTTTGGCTTATCAAAGGTGCAAATCGCTAAATTACAGCGTGTACAAAATGCAGCAGCAAGACTTATTCTTGGCATTGGAAAGTGTTATCACATTACACCGACGCTTTATGAGCTGCACTGGCTGCCGGTTTCTTTGCGTATTGACTATAAGATTTCACTTTTGACTTTTAAATGTATTTATGGCCTAGCGCCAACTTATCTTAGCGATCTTATTAGTAGAAAATCGAATTCATTATATAATCTTAGGTCTACTGGTAAGCTCTTATTGGACCCTCCCAAGGGAAAGATGCTTACAACATTGGGAGCAAGATCATTCTCAGCACCAGCTCCGAAACTCTGGAATGAGCTAACTGTGGAGCTTCGTCATGTAAGCAACATCACTGAACAGTTTTAAATCTCGACTTAAAACCTATCTTTTTAAGAAGTATTTTTATAGTTTGTAACTTAGTTTATTTTATTCTCACGGTAATGTATTTTCGTTTTCTTTTAAACATATGATTGTAAAGCGCTATTGTTGGTTTTCACATGACGTCACTAAAATTCAAACTAAAAAACTATCGATCCTACCGAGATCTTACTTTCACGATGTATTAGAGCAGCTGAAAACTAATTTTCATACAAATTTTCGCTTCAAAAGAGTTCTTGGTTTTGTGTTAGAGTACGCTTGAATTTCTAAGCTTTTGCGTGACGCGGCATTTACATGACGGCCAAGAGAGCTGTCATGTAGGTTAAAAAAATGACTTATTTCAGGGAATTTTTTTTATCCAAACAGTCTTTGTATTAGAAAAAGTATTACTTTAATATTTATGAGTTTCTCGAAGAATAAATTCACGCTTTTGTAGCAAAATTCGGCAACAGATGTTTCTGTTGGTTTCCGTCCGCCATCTTGGAGCTCATCCAGGTGAGCACCAGCATGGCGTCTCCATACAAATCCCTATAAGTTTGGGTAAAACATTTCTTCGGATATCTCGTATACGAAATATTCCTCTGACCTGAATCTTGGCGAGGGTCTTTGTATATGTGCCTCCTCTCATTTCCCAGATTCTGGACTTTATCTATTGAACGGTTTTCATTTTCATTTTGATCTATTTTGAATGGCGTGACACTGAAAACCAGCAATTGATCAGCACATGCAAATACGCGCTATATAAATTGGTAAATTATTATTATTGTTAAAAAATAGTTTGGGACATGAAAAGATATTTCAACGCCCATTGTTTTATAGACTTTGACGAACGTTTGGCAGACAGCTGCAATCATAAAAACCGAAGCTGAGGCTCCTAAAAGATGTCGGGGAAAAGATATAATACACTATAATTCTTACTTTCCAAGTCCAAATTTCTTCATCCAATGTCCCGTTGAACGGCTGCCTAAGCGGCGAAAATACATGGCGTTTAGAACTAGTCCAATCCGACAACCTCGCCCCATGGGTAACGATGATAAGAAAAAAGATCTAGACCAGTAGCTACCAGTCGCCATTTTGAAAACCGAGTAGCCACTGAAACACAGTTTGGTCAGTTCCACTGACTCAGTTTCTATTTTACTTGTTGAAAAAGAGGTTACTTTTTAATCAAAGTCCTCAAGGTGAAAGGTATATGGACTGGTAGAATAATTTCCTAGCATGCACGTTGATTTAACACAAGATAATAATAAATACTTTATTAAGAATGGAAAATTTATCAGGGTTAAAAACACTAGTCTAAACATGATGCTCTGTAGCCTTTTTTTTTTTTTTTGCTATACAGCTACAAGGAAGAACCGAACAGGATTGACCGTATACTTGAAGCAGTTAAATAAAATTAAAATATGTCTGTAGCACTCGGGCAATGATATAGTGAAGCTCATAATTCTTTGTGTCCAGTCCAGGGCCCGGTTGCATAAAACACCCGTAACAGTTACGGGTATACGCGTGCGTGTACTCGTAACTTAAGTGAGTTGCATTAAATAACTTACGTGGTCCACTTAAGGATTTCACTTAAGTGACTGCACCGACAATTTTCGTAAGTATCCACTTACGTGTCATTTATGCAACAGAAATTGCGGGTGTTGCATAAAACTTTTTTTTTAAGGGAGAAATAGCTCGTAAATTTACGGGACCTATGTAGGTCCCGTATCCTTATTGTCTTTACTTAACGAGATCTTTTACTGAGAAGTGAAATAAACTCTTTTTATTTACGTAATACCGTTCTAATGCGTTTTGTTAACCTCTGATGTTCAGTTTATTTAAAGAACATGCAACAAACTAGCCTGAAATTCATCCTCTCAAGGAGAGGAGAAAGCGACTCGAAGCAATCGGATGAATTTCAGGCTAGCAACAAACATCATTCAGTAAATATTGCAGTAAAATAACAATGGCATGCAAACGTATTTCAACGAAAGTCAACGGACTTGTTTCTTTGCTGTATGATCCGAAAATATTTAAAAATTGCCATCAGCTTCAATGCATTATGAGATTCCTCGCGTTTTTGTCGACCCTCTTCAGTTTCATTGATATCGTCTCCGTACCCTTCATCAGCATTGCTGCTGTCGCCCGCTGCTTCTTCTTCTTCATCAGCGTTTAGAAAAACATGTCTACATTTCTAGGATGTCAATGAAACGGAATTCTGCAGACGAACAAGGCTCTAACCCCAAAAAACGCGCGCCGAATTTAAAGACGGATGAAGTCAAATTTTTTCTCTATAAGGTAAAAAAGAGAAAGATGACTCTGTTCGGTTCTTTGTCTCCTACACTGACATTTAAATTGAAAATGCAAACATGGTAGGAGGTCCGCAATCGGTTAGCAGCCGCCGGGTACCCATCAAGAACCAAGGAACAACTTAAAAAGAAATGGGAGGGCTTCTCGTCAGCAGCCACTAAAGCCAAATACGCCAAACGAATGAAGACTGGGGGTGGTGCAATAGAGTGGACTGACCTAGACGAGCTCATCACCGAGATACTTGGCAAAGAAAATCCCTCCCTCGTATCTATAGTTGGTGGAATAGACTCTGGGATAATGTTCAAGCCAGTGAAACAAACTAAAGAACTAAACTGTAATTCCGACACTGTTAGAGAACAATGACATACGGGACCTATGTAGATCCTATATCGTTACTGTTTTTAACGTTTTTAAGTTAACGAGATCTTTTACTGAGAAGTGAAAAAAAGTATTTTTCTTCACGTAATTCTTTCTAATGCGCTTTGTTAACCTCTGACGTACACTTTAAAGCCAACGTTGTGAAAAAAAAAAGGACTATCATTTTCAGTAGATATTGAAGAAAAATAACGTTTGCATGCAAATTCAGTTTTTCAGAGGCTTAAAAGTGTTCGAAACGACTCGAAACTTTCTTTACACTCACCGATGGTTAGCTTAAAAAAAAAAAAGAGTGAGTCATTAGTAAAGTACTATATCAAAGTTACGTGTGTCCTTAAGAAAGCCCGTAAGTTACCACGTAAAACAGGAACTTTCGAGAGTGCTAAGTACGTTGCATGCAACAAACGTAAGTGTACCCACAACGGATTCGTAAGTGTCCTACTTAAATGAGCACTTAAGTGCAGGTTTTATGCAACCGGGCCCCGGAGACTGTTATCCACCTCGGTGTATAACAATCTCCTCGATCTGCATAATTCTTAACATCATACTTAGCCTCATTCAATAACTGATAAATAATAAGAGCCCACAAAAGGAGTAGGTATCAATAAAATTCAACGAATTAAGATACGCATTAAAATAAGTACAAATACGTTCTGGGAAAAAAATAGTTACAGAGTAGAGAAATAAATAGCAAACTGAGTTCATTAAATATTACCAACTGCCTAACAATAAATACCATTAAAATGCCAAATTTCCATGTATTAAATTGTAATTATAAATATATCTATGACAAAATCAGGCATGGAATTGACTTGATACTTATAGCAAGTGCATTAAAAACCAAACCAATCAGTGGCGGATCTGGGGGAGGGGCCCGGGGACGTTTTCACTTTGGCATTGTTCAATCATCAATCTGCACTATCTGCCAAGCTGACATTAGACTATGAGTAGTCCCCCATTTTTCCTCAGGGATAGTAGAGCGAGCGAAACGCGAACGCGCGTGAAAATCACCTTACGCGAGCCTTTTCCGAAGACAAAATGGCGGAATACAGAGGCCCTCGCGTTTCGCTCAGTCTACTATCCCTGAGGAAAAATGGGGGACTACTCGTAGTCTAAGCTGACATTGAATCCATCGAGCATTTACCTTATTCCTGAGTTTTGGAATCACTTCCTGTCCTAGCTCAGCGGGATAATAATATCTGTGGTGAAAGCTTACATGTACAAGAAAATCTAACTTTTGGATAAATTGGAATTTAGGGGAGATTTTGTCTTGTTTAACCACTCTCTGCTTCTAGTTAAGTTTAACATTTATCCTTTGAAATGTCAGAGAGGTATGCCTTTCCTTCAGGATTTCATTGCCAGGACAAGGCGTATGACTCTATAAGGTCTATAAAGCCAGGGGGAAAGGGACAAACTTAACAAGCATCTTAAAAAGTGGGAAAAGTTAATCAGTGCCATTTCTAACAAGTGATGTTGTAGGAATCGATTGTAATTAATTTACTTTGTGCGTTGTTTTTTACTGCATCAGTTTAGGTGGGTCTAAGTGTGACTGATTGCTTTTTTTATAATTGGTTCTTTTGCTTTTCTTTTTTCATTTTTCCTAAGAGGATGGTATATTTTTTATACTTCCAGAAAGTAGACTAAAAACTGGCGAATCATAAAAATGGCAATAAAATCTCGGGCAAAATCTAAATGACATTTAGGAAGTTTAACATCAGTTTTTGTTGATCTTGTGCTTCTAGCGTGTTGGTGAAGAGGCTGGTAGTTTAAAAGTATAGTAGAATGCATCCGGGGATTTCTCCAGCCTTATTGAAAAACTGAAAGCAGCGTTAGCATCGTTGTCGTCAACAGCCTTTCATTTTTAAACGGATAAGAAACGGCGAAACACACCACTAAGGCGTTTAGACCTAGAGTGAACTAACAAAGAAGCACGCATTTTTTTTACAAGCCTCTCACATTGTGTCTCCCACTTGTACTTTTTGTCGTAAGCCTTTCTGAGGGAGCAAGCTTCCTCTAGCCGGATTTCCCTTTGCGTTTGCCTCACATGAGTAATAGCTTTGCCCCAATCTTCGGCATTGATAGAATCAACCACAAATGCCCTTCCAAAAGGAATACTTTTAATAGCTTCTCCGAGTCCGGAATTTTCGCTCACCAAAATCGGAAGTCCAGCAGAAAGTGCTTCAAGAGCAGTGAGGCCAAAGCCTTCCGTTCGAGACGGCATAACAGCGAGATCCGCCTCGCAGAAATAACGCTTTAGTGTGTCGCGACTCTCAACAAAGCCCCGCACAATTAGCTGAGAGGAAGGAATGCCACACTCAAGTAACCTATTTTTAACTTCTTCTTCTTTACCTTTTGGTGCTCCGACAAATATTAGACGGTAGCTTTTATCGTTCAAGCCTGCTACAGCTTGGGCGGCTATATCGTATCCCTTTAGTTCAAAATCTTCCGAGTCGCCCCGACCAAACACCAAGATGCGGAACTTTCCTCGCTCCTCACTGGCTTGCTCCAACTTTTCGAACTCCGGAAAGATTCCAGGTGTGATGTCTATCACGTGTTGATCCTTACAGTACGACCGCAGGGGGGCGGAGATGGCTTCCGCTAACTTCGGTCCAATAGCCGCGACGATTTCAGCCTTCCTACACAGTTCTAATTCAGCTTGGTGTTTTTCCTCGCCTTTCGGTAGCGCTGTTTTGCCTTCCTTAAACATTGCAAGTTCTTCACTGGCGGTGTGTACTATATGAACTCGTATGCATTTGCGCTTTTTTGCCAGGACCTGAGCTGGTACTCCGAGCTTCTGACCATGGCCTATAACGACGTCAATATTGAGATCATCAGAAGGAATACACAATTTCATGATGCAATCAGACGTGGCCTTCACTTCTACTTCTGGTGTGGCAAGATGCACATTAAATTTGCGAGCTTCCCGCTTTTCTTTTTCATCGTAACGTAGCAGTAGAACGGTTACCTCTACATCAGGCTGACGTGCCAGGTGCTTTGCTAGTTCTCTGTTCAGCGTAGACAAACCGCCCTTTGAGGATCCCCACTCGTCTCCCAAAAGGGCAACTCTTAGCCTACTATCAAAAGAAATTGACGCTCTGTCAACTGCGTTGACCTACAGAAAGAGAAAGGAAGTATTGCATTTAAACATACACAAAAAGAGTAGGAACGATAAATATCATATGAGCTTAATTTGCTTGGACAAAATAAAATTTTACTTAATGGTTTTGCACTGGCTACTGGAACCTTATCCCCATAAAAGTGGCGTGGCACACAGCAGCTGCAAAGACAACAAGCTAATATATTAAGTACGAGAACTGGCAAAATTCGTTGGGTTTAATCTTTATGCTTTACAGTATTAGGAAGGAGGACCAGAAATTTGAGACTTCAAGAAGCGAACAAGGAAAATTGGAAGAAAGAGAGAACAGCTACCCAGATAAGCTAATTTCTTTCACATTTGCAAAAATATCCTTTTCCACTTTCCGACTCTGCTCCAAAGTAATATTTTTCCCACCGTTGATTTCCTAATACATGGTCAATTCAAGGGAGCATTATCATAAGTGCATACATTTCGCTTAGTTTTGAAATACAATTATAGCGCAAACAAGAGTAGTTGTTTGTGTGCGACGCCCACAACATCAATGCAATGGCCGGGTGCCTTTATACTGTAGGCAACGTGGTAATGGGTTTTATACTTCACATGTACAGTGGCAATTTTCGTATGGTTTACGATATATAGAAACAACCAATCTTGAAATTTTGGATAATATTGAGGCTCAGCACAACACTCACAGCCTTTTTGCAACAAAGATTTTAACAAAGTTCTTATTTTTTCGCGGCTGCTGTTTGAAATAAAATTCTATAAGATCAAATTGTATTTTACAATTTACAGGAGCCCGAATCTGTTTAGGTTCCTAAGCCCAAATGACCAGTACAACTTACCGTATGATCAGTGCTTTGAGTGGGAATTTTTAAGGGCAATTTACACAACGTAGTTCTCCCTCTTTGGTCCGAGGTCCTACAAAATTCTACTTGTGCTGAGTCGTTGTTATTAAAAAGACGAACTCTCAAGCCTTTCTTAAACGGTTGTTCCTCTCTCAACCTGCAAAAAAGTGAAAAGAATATACCCATGAAGTAGTATTACAGAGCCCAAAAATTCTTATCCTGGGTGAACTAAACGAAAACAAAAGCCTCATAAATACATCTCCATGTTTTCTTTTATAGTCGACCCACTTAATACAAACACCTCATTATTACGTACATTTTTCTTTGCCCCTGGGGAAAAGCCCTTACATTTTCTCTAAACTCAACTCGCTTAATAAGGACACCCGTAAATGCGGACAACGGACACTTGTTTCTTGCCCAATCAACAGATTCTCACAGAAAGTCAACCTCGCTATTGCAGACTCTTCATTGTCAACTGTGTGTTGTAATAAACCTTTCCTTTTAAAAGGTTGGCGCTACAGTTCAGCGGATAGGTCGAATTTTAGACGTCAATTCCACACTTACTATTTTGGCATCAAACAGGAAATGCAGAGAATGGTTTTTGATTACTGAAGTAATGTATAAATGAGCAACTTTTAAGTGTTCCCCTTAATTAACATAGTCTGTGGAATGACGGCTTTGTGCATATCCTGCTAACCGGGGTGCGACGTCTTCTCTTTCCTAAAGACAGGCAGGCGTCAGCGCTCAGGTTGAGGAAACCTGATTTCCTTACATCGCACAGAACTTGCAATGCTGAAAATTTGTGTGTAGTTCAGGTGCACAGTCGCAAAGCAAAGTGAGTGTTACCTTTAATTAAGGCACTGTAGCATACCAGTTGTAGGTAAAATCTACCTACTCCTCCCCTACGTCAAAATTTTGCCCCAAGTGAGAAGTAAATAATGTTAATATTGACTCAGGGAGGGGTAGGTGGACAGTTACCCAGAAACCTCCATTGACTCAAAATCTGGTCTCAGGTTAAAATAAAATTTCCTCTGTCTCCTATGAATATTCTGGGCTTAGAAACAAAGGAATTCTGAATCAAATTAGGTTGAATAGTGGTTTAACTTGAGATCGATTTTACCTACACCTATCATATTAGAGAGATTTCGAATCAAGGCAAAAATTAGATTCAAGGGGCAATTTCTCAGATGAGGAAATAAGCAGCGGAAAACTTCAAAAATAATTCTTATGCATAAAACTGCCGCAAAATGGCTGAAGATATAATGAACGGTAAACGACAACTTCATCATGCAATACAAGCTGACGTTTGCCGTATGCCATTGAAACGCGAATCTAAATCTTTCTAAAAACCTTGAGCAACCTCGGACTATGAACTACAATTACAAAAAAAATCTGAACTTACCGTAAATCATCTATTAAGCCCCCCCCCCCCCCCTCCTCTCAAATAAGCCCCCCTTTTTCAGAGGAGGAAAGTTAATAAGCCCTCTCTCTCTATTAAGCCCCCCCCCCCCCCCCCCCCCCTCGCCTCCCCTCCATCCTTATTCTCCACAAACAATTAACGTGGACTGATCAGTTGTGGTTTATTCAGGCTGGAAATTCATATTGTTTTTGGTCTTCGGCCGCACGACCTCCAACTTCATGCGCTGAACTTTTTCAACTTTATGCTCTAGTTCTCTGTGGAGAATTGTTACCATGTTCTTATTGTTAGAAAAAGCAGTATAGCGCCCGGGAACCAAAAGTCCGTCCTCGAGAAACCTTGCTCCCGTTAATCCATTTCGCTAAATTAAATGAGCCCCCCGGGGGAGGGGGGAGGGGGGCTTAATAGAGGATTTACACAGAAGAAACCTTAAGGTTAACAATATTTAAAAATACAGAGGAGGAAAAGGATTAGTACAGTCGGTTAGTGCGCGTCTTTCGTGTAGGAGGTTTTGAGTTCGATTCCCATGTGTGACCTCAAATCCTTCTTTCGACTTCTTTCTTTTCCATAAAGCAGTTTCAAATACCCGAAAAACGGAGCACTGATGCAGAGAGGGGAGACAATTTTCGACATCATCCGACATGAGGTGCAAACGGTCGACCGATGCTGAATGGTGATATCCAACGCTGGTCGATAGTTTGACCATGGGCTTTCTCCTCATTCTTGAGTTGCACGCAATGTGGTTTTTATATACAACTATTCCGAGAGATGTTGTCGGAAAGATGTGCACGCGACAATCCCGAAAGGGAATACGGGATATAATCAATAAACTGCTCCTGACACTGTAGCTGTCAAACCTTCTTCTGTTGCTTTCCTTAAGCAATCGTAAACATAAGTTCATGGCCTCGCATGTCATTCTTTCAAATTTCCTTAAGAACAGTGAACTCCAAACCACCCACAACTTCAGGATTAGTCGCGTGCACTTTTTCCCACAACCGTACTCGAAATAGCTTTATACTTACATGAGATAAAGATTCTTTAAGTCTTCCTCATTAGTTGGGCATATTCCCTCTGATAAATGTACAAATGCTCTGTGATGCCCGGGAATCATGTCCATGTACGAACTTTCGTAAGAAGGCGTTATGTCATTTTCTTTAAGATCGCCTATCACCTTTTCTGTCAGGTGAGAAGGGCAACAAATAAGATGTAAAATGTTTTGAATATCCTGACAAAAGTAAGCTACGAAGTCTGCTGGTCTGGGTGGACCCTTTATAAGGTGTGTAAGGAAACTTTTAACCCCCACTTCCACCGCACTTGAGAAGGCCAAATCAAGAAGAGGAAAATACCTAAAATAAAGAGAAAAAAAGGTACTGGAGTGAAAATGGTTGATAAGGATTCTTCAAATGTCAGAGGAGAAAAATGTGCCCAAATCGATATAACAATTCAACAAAATTTAATAGCCTTCGTAACAAACATTTCCACTCGAGTTATTGCGCAAAAGTCGAAGAGAGAGCAAGAAAAAAAATGGGCAATGGATAGAGTCCCTCTTTATCGCTCTCGGTCCAATTTTCTCGTCGAACTCGCTTGATAACGCCTGTTATGCAGGCTATTTAACAAGAAGGTCCAATCACAGAAAAAGCTAGGTAGAATACCGTTCATGATCATAACAGAAAGACTTGGAGCTATTTGAAGCAGAAGCTAGCGTGTTTCGTAGCCAGAACAGAAAAAAAGGGAGGATGACAGTAAGTAAAAACATTATCACAGGCCACTTTCACTGCACATCCTTTAACACGAATAAAAACCACCAAGTTGAGCACATGAGCCGCAACAATATATTTCTAATACCTTTTCCTCTTCTGGCAAGGTGAAACTTTTTAAAATCAATAACAGGGATGAACAGAGAGCTGACAGTTACTTCAGGTAGTGCGACCAACTATTTAGAAAATCCTTAAATAAGAATGACCAAGACCAGGTTTTATGAGCACGCAAGATTGAGCACCCCACCCAAACCCCTTTTTAGTAAAACCGCTGGACGCCAACCTGGTTGAGATCATTGTCATCTAAGGTCTTCCAACTATTTATCTCCCTTCCATCTTGCCTTACCCAGAGAATCGTTCCACGTAGATATTTACAAACTTCCCATCAAAACTTGCGGGTTTCACAAGATCATCAGTGATGTTGATCCATTTTTTTGGTCCATCATCAGACGTCAGAAACAATACTCTGACGCGACACGTTGTGGGAACTTGAGTCAAGACTTGTTGCTCATGAAGAGAAGTTGGTAATTGAATGGTGACAGGTTTTATGAAACGAACAGCTTCAGAACAGTTGATGCGCAGAACAGGCCCAGGAACTAAATGTCCTCCTTCAAATTCTTCATTTGGAACTTCTTGTACCTGTACCGTTAGAACAATATGGAGTTTAAGATGCCACTACAGTGACGGCAAAGAGAACGTCAAAAAGCAATTGGTTAAGATTAGAAAAGCAACAACTCTGCACGTGCATCCCGCTTTTTTGTACATTTCTTTGCCGTCACTGCACGACTACGAATCTCCCTTACTCGTTTTAATGTGATGTTACACGAGACGATTCGCAACTACGAGTTTTAGCGCAACACAGCATTGCAATGTTGGAACAATGTTGTACCTATTCGAAACAATGCCGCAACATTGTTGCAACGCTGTGCTGCGCTAAAAATCGTTGTTGCGAATCGTCTCGTGTGACATCACCTTTAAACTTGGATATTTTTCTTAAGAATTCAACTCCAGTCTCCAGGAGAGTTCACCTACATAAACAGTGACCGTCTGTCTGCTGTCGCCTTATAATCACTATCTGTTAGCTGTCAATTCAAAAAATATTGTTTCAAAGTCCGAAAGTGATGTGGACCTGGCACGAACGAACAACTCAAAAAGGGAACGATCTCACCCACTTAGGCAAAATTTGGTCAGTCACTCAGCGAGACCACACCTTAGGTTGTCCTTCTTAAGAAATCGGTTAACTTTCATAAGCCCCGTCGCTGATTTGGTCCTCACATTGCCTCTTCAGTACAACTTTGCACCTTAGCTGTACCAAGACGAAAGTAAAAAGACTACATCAAACGTACCTTTAACTCTAAAGGAAACTCTGTGTTATGAGCAACAGCGTTCTCAGGGACTGTCACTGTCACGCCTGGATGGTCAGGATGGCTAAATGAACCGCCTTTGGATGTGATGGTGTAAGTTGGAGAAGCCTTCAGACGACAAACAACTGCGTATGTTGAGCAATCAGTTATGTCTGCTTGGGCGAAGGGAAAGAAGAGGTCCGGTATTTCCATGTGCGAGGGGTAAACATCTTCGATCTCTGTAATGAGAATCAGATGTCTTTGAAAATGTAACTTTGTTTCCTCCCCCCCCCCCCCCCTCCCCCTCCCTCTTCCCATTGACGCTCAGGAAACTTTTATATATGTTTATATGAAATTTAACAATTATTCCACGAGTGCGCGTTGGATATGAGATGGTACATAGCCAACGAGGCGCGTAGCGCCGAGTTCGCCACAATCATCTCATATCCAACAAGCGCGAGTGTAATCATTGTTTTATTAAAAACACCCACAAAATATCGAGGATTCTTTCCGACTTGTTCAGCTTGTTCTTGAGCAAACGCGTACAGCTACCTTATTTGGAGAGCATGGTATAATGGCTCGTATACCATGATGGCTAAGCCAATCAGAGCTCTAGAATTGCATGATTCAGTCATTAATAAAGATTTTTATACCTTGTCGACACCGCACGTTCCTGGTTCCATCTAGATCTTCCCATTCGTTATTATCCTTGTCAAAGAGCCTTTTTATCACCAGTTCATAGCCATGTAGGTCCGGTGCACTGTGAGATAGCGACAACTTTACCTTGGTGTTAAATTTCGGGTCTTGGCCACTGATAGGAGATACTTCAATAACATTGCTAGTAACGGCCTCATGCTCCTGCAAAGGGGGTGAACAGACACTGTACTTCCACCTGTGGACCACTATTGGCGTAGGCGCAGACACAGCATCAGGAGGGAACATCACGAGAACACCCCCTTGTTTAACGGGCCAGTTAGTACCTTCACTTGTTACTGTTCCTCTGCAATCAATCAGAGTTTCAGCAGTTGGTTGGTTTCAATACAACTTCTATGGGGAAAAACACTGAATGGACAGGACACTAAACAGTGACCCGAGTCCATGTACGTTAAAGGCTAGATTGCGACGTTTAAAGATTTCATGACACAGTCGAACCTTCACTAACGGCCACCTCTCCACAACGGCCACGTTCTTCTGTCCCCAAGGTGGCCGTTGTGGGAATTTCGACTGCACCTGCTAGAGGCTGGCGAGTGTGCGTGCTCTTTCTTTCTTTCATTATCCTTTTTTTAGCCTGAAATTCATCCGATTGCTTCGAGTCGTTTTCTCCTCTCAACAACGTCTGAATCGACCGGCCGTTAATGCCGTCCAGTGACGTCACTCACTACCCGAAAACCGGGTAGTGATTTTGATTGGTTGATTGTCTAAACATTCCCATAATTATGTATAATTATGAAAAAGTTTAGCGGGATTGTCGCTTGATATGAGCGGATCGCATCCCTGGCATTCTTTCGCGTAGTTCAAACATTTCGATAAGCTTAATCTTTATCTTAAACAGCAAAATTGCCCTTGTCTTCGAAACTGAAATGCTAAATTGAACTGCGAATGAAGAATCATTGCGGAGAGTCGGTAGGTTTTTCATTTAGAGCCGCTTTGTGGTTTTGGCGGCCGGTGGGCCGGTGATTTTGTTTACGCGTGGGTTTTCTGACATCAATATTATAATTCGACCTTCTTGCTATTTTCACCGTCAAGTGTAATGATTCTGTTAGCTTTTCTTTCTTGTTTCCTTGTTTTTTTTCTTCGTTAAGGACCAAAAAGCTTCTTTTCAATTAAAGCAAGTATTGTGTTTTTGAACTAAAAGTGTTCCGTGTGTTTGTTTATTTCATTGCGTGATTGCGACCTAGTTTGACTATAGAATTCAGTACACCGGTTCAGAGTTGTACTGCATGCAGTTGATAGTTTGAACGTTAAACATGAATTACGATCGAAAAAAATAAGGCAATTCTGTATCATGCAGACATTTCCAAGCGATATTTCTCGGTTTGCCACTCGAAAATCGTGTTTTACTTTTTCCATGAATTAATTCAAAGGTCAAGGAGTAGCGACGTCACTGGACGGCATTAACGGCCGGTCGATTCAGACGTTACTGAGGGAGTAATAACGACTCGAAGTAATCGGATGAAATTCAGGCTATCCTTTTTTTCTCATAAAAACAATTTTTTTAAGGAGGTCATTTTAAGGGAGGCAGCGTGACCGAGCGGTTAGTAATCATGTTCAGTTCTATCACCTTGATATGAGTGGGAAAATAAGTTAAAACAATTATTGTCGACTCGACGAACAAATTGTTAAGTGCAGAAATGATACTTACTTGAATACAGCTACATAACCACCTTCGATTCGACTTCAGTTTCGTCCCCAGACCCAACTTCAACCTCTTCTTCAGACACTACCTCCAAAGCTTCCCCTGACACTTCAGTGGTCACTGCCTCAGATTCTTGTTCCTGAGTGGCTCCTGAAGATATCGCTTCAACGTCTTCATCAGCTTCTAATTCCTCTTCCTCTTCACTACCACTCGTAGGGGTTTGTTCGGGTGAAGGTTTTTTTTCTGCTTTAAGGACTTGCGTGGTCAACGCTTGAATGACTAGGATAAAGCAAGGCCTTAACTATGGCAAATATAATATATAAAATTATGGGAGTGACATCAAGTACCTAGCTTCCTTTAAACAAAAATCGTCTACGAATATCAAAACGAAACGCAGTGTTTGCGCTTAATCAAAAAGTAACACGACGACAACTGCATGGCGAACGTCAAAAAAGAACAGCATCTACAGGTTAAGGACGCAAAACAACTTCTCTGATACAGACCATTTTTGCCCATGTCTCTTGCATTTTTTTAAACGAAAAATATGACATACGCTACCTTTTTTCATTAGCCCGGGACCTGCTTCCTTTTCCTTCTTCAAAGCCTAAAAGTACGTCAAGCAAAAAAAAGATAAATGTCGAGTTATGAAGCATTGAAGCATACGGCCTTGTAACAATGTAACAGACTTATTTCAAATAGCAAACGGACGCTTAACTTTTGATGTTGCTTTCACCACTTTCTAAGTTTAATGTTTCTGACCTCCTTTTTGGCAGAAGTGTCATAATGCAATTTTTTCAGAAACTTTCCAGTTTTGTCTTTCACTGTCCTACCACCAAAACCATGATGGTGTTACAGTAGGTCTGGAGGTACAACTCTGTCAAAGAAAAAGTCAAGAGGAGATGTTCATCTCGACGGCCTCCAAGACCTACGGTCAAGTACAAAAGATATGTGATTTATTCTAAACAAAAATGGAGTAAAACCTTGTACATCCGCAAATCAAAACACTGGATCGGCAAGAGGTGCAAGTTCATCTAGAAAACACTAATACTTGTTGCATAACTAAACATTCTTACCTGTAAGGCATCGCGGTATGCATTCTTTCTTTTACGATCTCCAATCGACGAGGCCACCTCTTTCAGTTCATTCAGCAACCTGTTTATCTCAACATTCTTCATTTCACTGCGCCGACTTTCTAACAATCCATCACCAAAGCTCAAAGCTTCTTTTCCGTGTCTCTTACGAAGATCTTTCATTTCAAGTTCTTGGCAGAGCTTAAGTATGCCGTTGATTATTCTCCATCTGGCCAACAACTTTTCTCTTGACTCCTCTTTGCCTTTTCCTTCTTCCCACTGCCTTTGCCAGGTTGTCAACAGGTTTTCTCGAAAACCTTTAATACTTCCTTTCTCTCCGAAGTCTTCATACAAATCTTCTACGACTTTCCTCAGCGTTGATTTCTCCTGTGTCTTCTCGCCAACAAAGCCTGACCTGACAAGGACTTGCTTAAACAGCGCCATCTTCTCCTGTTTGTGCTTACGAAGTTTTTCATGCTTATCGTGTCGACTACAGAACTCAATTAACTTGTCCAAGAAGGCAGTTCTCTCTCTCAGCAGTTCATTAAGCACTTTACTGTCTGTGGCCCCGTCAAATTCATTGTTAAAACTTTCCTCTGTAATTCCTTGCATTCCATCATAGAACCAAAGAGCTTCTCTTTCGTACTTGTCTATGAGAGCTTTTTCTTTCTTATCTGTCAATCCAAACATACTGGTTCTTTTCTCCAGAAGATATAGTATGGCATCAATAATCTCCTTATTGTAAGCAGTAAAGTTAAACTGTGGAGAAGCTTTCTCTTCTTCCCAGAAACGCTCACAAAACGCTAAAGCGTCTTGCCTAAACTCTTCTTTTTCTTTTTCGGCACCTTTCTTATTTAAGAATTTATGCATATCAAAGACGCCTTTGATAATCCGCCTCCAAACCGCACTTTGGTTCCCAGCACCCAATAATTTCTCCATTTCCCAAGCTTTTAAGAAAAAGTCCAAGGCTATGTCATAAGCCATTAAGTTTGCTTGAATAACTCCCAGTTGAAAAATGCTCCGCACGGTATCCGGGTGATTTCCTAGAATTTTAAGTCTGATTTTTAACGCCTTCTTTGCCTCCTCTTCGGCTTCTTTGTACTTTTCCTGGCGAACGTAAACATTGGCGAGATTTCTACGAAACAGTGCTTCATCTTCATATCCCAAACATTTGAGGTCTTCTAAAAGTTCAAGAGCATCTTTGTAGCAATTCACTGCATCTTCATACTCTCCTTTGTCTTCATGAACTGTGCCAATCCGATTCTTGTAAACGGGCATGTCGTAGTGATAATCAGATCCGGATAATTCTTCTCGCATTTTAAGTGCCTTGTTGTAGAACTCAAGAGCTTTCTCCGGTCTGTCAAGTCCGTAATAACAATTGCCTAGAGCATTATAACACCTGGCAACATTGGTGTCAAGTTTTAACGGACCCTCCATGAGGTCTAAGGAGGACTCTAAACATTCAGTCGCTTTCTGGTAGTCTCTGTTTTGATAGTAGATTTCTCCCTGAAAATACAAGTAGAGCCCTTGGGTCAGCTTGAAAGATTCGGTAGATTTGTCATCAACTTGTTTTAATGACGTGGATGCCTTCTCCAACACTTGAAAAGCTTTCTGAGCACCCTGAGATTCTGAGACCAGCTTAGCTTCCCAACATCGTAACTGAGAGCGAAATAAAGAACCTGCAAAAAGGCGCACATTACATTTGCAACAATTGTAAACTTTGGCACGTTGAGTCTATTTGATTCTCTGTAAATATACCTCATTTGTCAGAGCGGGAGGAGGAAATGTGTTGCAAGTGCGGTGGTAGCGGCAGGGATAGTAGCAGTAGCAGTGTAAGTGGTGATGGAAGTGTCAGATCTAGTAGTTGTGGCAGTGGTGGTGATATACAGAGTGCTACATGTAATTCATTGTGGTGGCAAAAGCGGTAGTGGTGATGGCTGGGGTACTCTGGTGCAATATTGACAGTGGCAGTAATAGTAGCTGTGGTAATGGTGGTGGCGGCGGTAGTATTGGTAATGGTACTGGTAATGGTGGTGGTAGCAATGGTTGTAGTAATAGTAGTACAGGAAGTAGTAGTGGTAGTAGTAATGGTTATGGTACTGGTAGTGGTGGTGGTAGTAATGGTGGCTGTTGTACTGGTAGGGGTGGTGGTGGTAGTAATGGTGGTTGTGGTAGTGGTAGTGGTGGTGTTGGTGGTGGAGGTGGTAGTGGTAGTGGTAGTTATTAGTGGTGGTGGAGGTGGTAGTGGTACTGGTAGTGGTAGTGGAGGTGGTAGTAGTGGTAGTGGTGGTGGCATTACCCATTGTAAAACGCCCATTGTAAAACATCGTTCGTGAAAATGCAAATGAGTGGAAATGAGTGGTTATTGTTCTTGCTCTGACACCTGCAACATTTGGTTATTCTGTGAAAAAGAATAGAGCTTCACGTGGCTAACAATAGCGCAGTCTATTATACACTGTAAAACTGTCTACTTTTACCTTATGCTGATTGAAAAAAAATTGAAAAATTCTCAATGACTGCTGTTAATTTTAGTGGAAATGTAACAATGGACTGATTTAATCTTCAGTATTTAGCTTTTACAAACTTCATATTCTCCGAATCGATTGATAAAAATTTGAGCGCAACCAATGTCTGGGTTTGTTTACATTTTGTAGCTGACTTCAGATCATATTATAACCCTTAAATTTATGGCTAAATTCTACGAAAAAGCAATTGCTTCAATCTTTGCCATCAAAACAAAGAGCGGTTGTTTCCTTTAACAATACTCCAACTACAGATTTGATCGCCAACCTGAACAACTATTTCGGCTGTCTCATGAAAACAACTAGCATTTGGGTAAATACTTTTCTGATAGTAGTAGATGCTGCTTTAAAACACTTTTATTCAGTCTTATTCATTGATTGATTTTCCTGAAGTAGATTTTTAGTTTCTGGTTAGTTTTAACTTTTTTTCATCAAGTCAATTTGCATAATACTACACAATTTGGAGCATTATAAGAGTAAGCATACACAAAAGAAAATACTTCTTGTGGCATAAATATTTTCTTCTCTGTAGCCATGACAACATTCCAACTCTTAAAACAATTAATGCAAACCAACTCCTATTGTTTCTGTATTGTTTTTTGAAAGTGTGGGAATTATTAGTCTCTTTAAAGTGACCTTTGAAACCTTGTTTCTGCTTGCAAAGCCTAATGGGTATCCCACTTCTTACGGGCCATGTTTTTCAAAGGGCGCATTTCTGTAATGTGGTGGTAATGGTAATGGTAGTGGTAGTGGTAGTGGAGGTGGTAGTAGCAGTGGTAGTGGTAGTCAGTATTCCTCTTATCAGGCAGTAACCAGCAAAATTTACCGCCTGAAGCCACACTTCCTACCACTTGCAACCGCTTGAAGGTTTACTAATTTTTAAAAAAGTGGATTTTAATAAAGGAAGTTGTGATCCAATCTGATTCTCATGAGGAAAAAATATATAAATACTGTATATAAAGTATTTAAGTCAACGCAGCATTTCTTTTTATGGGCCATACATTTTGCAACGAGAACATCGAAGACAGAGTAAAATTATTGGAATCAAATGATTTAAATTGCTGTCTGAAGATAACAACGGCAGATTTGCATCAAACATGTCTTAAAATGAGGGAATGACATTTCAGAGAAATTAGTGTCAAAATTTTTTTTCCCAGAGAGAGTGGGCCGGGCCATGTCCCTCACTCCACTACCCCCTCCCCCCACAAACGTGTGCCTCTTGTGCATATTTTCTGCCTTGTTGGCCATAAATGGTCTCTTACCTGCTGAGCTAAAATTTAGGGAGAACACTGAGTAGTGGTAGTGGTAATGCTACTGGTAAAGATGGTGGAAGTGGTATTGGTTGAAGCAGTGGTAGTGGCAGTGGTATTGGTGTTGGTTAGTGGTTAGTTTTGGTAAGTGTTAGTGCCAGTTACATGCAACAGAAAGGACCATTTTGTTTAAATAAATGGGTCATAACATTGTCAAGGTATCCTGTGAAACTACTGTAAGTAATTCACTGACAAGAGAGCATTTGCTTTTCAGACAGAATTCTGAAATCTTTTAGTGTAGTATTTGGGATGAAAATATAATGTAGAAAACAATTTGAGACACCTAGTTAAAATGTTATGCAGGGATTTTTGTCATAAAATAATGAAATGAAAAACATACCTAAGTTTCCATCATCTTTGCACATCTCTGCCCAGGAATGGAACAGCTTAGTCTGCTTCTTTCCAGACAACATGGCATTAAAAAGGGACACAATCAGTGCACTCTCACGGTATCCACCTGGAACACTGAAGTACTCTGGTAACAAAGCAATGTCAATTGCAAACTCAAAGTTTGGACGATCTCTTTTAAACTCATTGAATGCTCTGATGTAACTCGACTCTATTAATCCAGCAATTCTTTTCATCTTTGACATAAAGTGTTCATGAAATCGGCCCTTTGCTTCAGTGTAAGATTCATAGAACATAGCATCACTTTGAATGCTCTCAGCATATTTTCTTAAAAGTGGATGAATGTCATACATCAACTGCTTGGCATCTTCATCAACTACATGAATAATTTCATTGGTTACTAGTCCTTCAAGCTGTGCCACTGCTTCGGACATGCTCACATCAAGAATTTTGGCAGCAGTGGAAGCAGTGAAGGGTCCATGAAACAAGGATACCGATACAGCAGAAACCCTCAAAGTGTCAGATGGTAAAGTATAGAACATTTCTCTGATCACTGAT
>JBBMOI010000001.1:41972500-42130000 GCA_038088405.1 Porites divaricata
TTTGGTCAATCAGTCATGTAACATGTGCAAAGTCGGGAATGGGTCGGATTGACCAAGATCTGTATTAAGGGTATATGAACAATTAATGTATCGTTTCCTTAGGAACTTGTTGAGTTTATATTCTTCAATCGGCTTTCTATCTAAACTCTCCGCAAAGTTGCTTCAGCTACGACTCTCTCAAACTACCTCTGTCTAATCGGGAAAAATATAGAACAGCGGGCTTTGAGAAAAATTACTCCATCAACTCCTTTTATTATTACTATGTTCCTTAGATGGCCAGAAGGTAAAGCTTTAGATTGGAGCCTTCGGTTACTTTGAACAATAGTTATTGGAAATGGCGAATTTCATTCAACATTTCACTTGCTTAATTTACAGAATTTTTGGTGAAACGCATGTACAAGAGAAAAACATACCTCTAGGCTGTCGGCTAAGTTCCTCAAAGTCCTGAAAGGACACAAAAGGTGGTATAATTATCTGTCTGTAATATTAATACTGTCGACACTGGATTACCATACTCTACAACTGTGGTATCCTACATTATTAATGAAGTCTTCAGATCCTAACCTATATAATTATCTCACAGAGCAAATTTTTGCGAAGCCATTCTAAGCTATGATGTACATGTATCTCAGTTACGGTCGCGTAATAATTGTAAATGTTAGGTTTCCTGTGTGGTTAGAGCCCAGTCTCTGCCGAGGTTCCATTCGAGACTAGGTAAAACCTCGGCACACATGTTCTTTTTGTCGCTGTTACTTTCGCCTTTATTTTTCGGATAAGGATTGTTTAATTAGACTCACATCGAAGGAATAGAGCATAAGGGAATCATTACGGATATTGCAGCGATTCTCAAGGTTACGGACACGGACACTTGCTTGTTAGTAAGGATTTCTTGTACAGTATTGTATTCGAATAACGTGCTGAGCGTAATTGATCGGATCGAATAAAACGTGGAATTAACGCTGAATTGACGGCTGTTACAATAATTTAACCGTACAACACTTATAGACATTTTAACTTCGGACGACTTCGACACACAAGAGGACCTCGCGAGCTTCAGACAAGACGATGTTTTTAGGCCGTGAAGCCTAAACCCCAATACTCCTCAGCAAGGGGGAAGAAAGAAGAGTACCCTATACGGGCCTCCGGACTAAACGGGTATCTTTTTCAGGCTTCAGGTATATGAAAGGGTAGGGAAATCTGTCATTTCGGTCTTTAAAAAGCCTAAAAGAGTTAACTGATGCATTAAATGGCTGTGAAAAAGTCTAGAAAACGTTCTGATTTTAAGATTTATTCATACTTGTAAGACAATGCATTTACAGCAGTTAAAAGAGATGCAAAGTGCTAGACTCGGTATTTGAAAGGGGTTCTATTTGTCAATAAAAGGTATACGAAAGAAGTCTCTTTTCTGTCAAAAAGGTAAATAAAAAGGGTAAGGGGTCGGACCTCAGGGCGGAGCCTCCCCCGTATAAAACTTTGTTGAGCAGCCTTTTGTCACCAGGACCTGGTTTTACTTAATTTCCTATTTTAAAGCTACAACTTACCATACTATCAAAGTTCTCACTTGGGATAGGTAAGTGTAATGTACACAACGAACGATTTTTTCCCGTGGGTTGGAAAGTGTTACGAAAATCCACTTGTGCTGTGTGTTGGTCATTTATCAGGCGAACTTTCAAATGAGCCTTGAACGGAAGACCGTTTTCATATAACCTGTTAAAAATAAAATAATATTTACAAATATATATTAAGGAAGGCCTGTAAGTGTTACTACTTTGGCGCAATAGGGCCATTTCAGGTCACAGTCAGAAGGTTATCAAAAAAGTGATAGAACATATTATAGTTATCATAGTCATTGTCATCATCATCGTTATTGTCATTACCTCCATTATGTGAATGACATCCCAGGAATTTCTAACGAAAGTTAGATTTTCAGATCCAGACTAAGCTAAGCTACAGACAGGGGTAGGTGTAGGGAAGGGGGGGGGGGGGGGGAGCAGCTTCATTAAAAGTAACCTGGATTCGAAAGAATCAGAACATTTTTCAGTTCGTTTGATTCCTTCCTACTTAGCATACCATCTAGAGAAAAACTGATTGTAGGATTAGGAAACAGCTAGTAAAGAATAAATGAATCACAGTGGCGCTTTCCTCGCATTTTTATCAGTTTATTATTCTGTTTTTTCTTGCGACTCCGACAACTTAGTTTTCACTAGATTGCAAGCGATGGACAACTTAGCGAAATACACGAAGCGGAGCTGCATCGCGCTGTTCTTGAAAGTGGATCGTTACATATCGGACAGGTTTCTGCCACTTGTGAACAGGTATTCGGACCGTAACGGAAGTTTGCTTACAAACGGGGCTTGATGATGAAATTTGCTAGTCTGACGTAATCACGCATAAAAGCCATTATGCGTACATATTAGCACGTGATAAGACGCAACTTGAAGGCACAAATCTCCAGATAAATGTCACATGACCTATATTGGGAATTTGGCAAACTGGGCTACAAACTAAGAGGTCTATTGGAATTCTGTTTTCAAAAGATGATAACCCTGTGTGCTTTTCATTTCGAACTCCGACCCTATAGCCTTGTCGCTAGTGCAGATCAGCCTCGAGACTTACTTAAGATAGAAATCCTCCATTTCCTTCTCCTCGCATGGCCATATTCCTCCTGATACAAATACAAATGCCTTGTCGCGCCCTGGGATCATATCTTTTTTCGAACTTCCATCCTCCAAGTTGCTAATGGAAATGCCTCTTTTTTCAAGATCCCGAATCACTTGCTCTTTATTTAGAGCAGGGCAACAAATAAGATTCAAAATGGACAAACACCTCGGGTGGAAGTAAGCGAAGAAGTGTGCTGGTCTAGGTTGATTCCAAATGAGGCTGTAAAGGAATCGTTTAAAACTCAGTTCATCACCGCTAGAAGTGTCTTTACGCCAGTCAAGAAAAGACCAATACCTAGAAAAAATGAACCATTTAACATAAATAACAAAGTTACAAAACGTTGATAAGTGTTCCAGGAGACATACCATCCATAGGGCATGATCTATTCCTTCACAGGTTGGAAAAGACATTTGGAGCATAACAAATTTTGTTGAAACAAAATGTGCGCTTACTACAAGAGAAATAGGCAGTATGACACTTTATGATAACAATCTTTAATATACAAATACATGTAGATTTAATAAAGATAATAGCGAAAGATAGGGTAAGAGACATACATCGCGAGATATATTTTTCGAATATTTTCCTGATTCTCACCCAATCTACAAAATTATTAGAGTAATTGTTTGGGTCTTCGCTTAACACTCTTGAAACTTGAATAGAGGGTGGTGGCTCAGTCAGAATACTGGCAGCTATTTCAAACACTTCACAGTTCAACTTCACCACCCAACAGTGTTTTAACTATGCGAAAAATGTGTTTCTTACCCGGAGAACCGTTCAACCTGGAACCTTACAAACTTCCCATTAAAACTTGCAGGTTTCCCAAGATCATCAGTGATCTCAATCCATTCTCTCTCCTGATCATCAGACTTCAGGAACAGCACTCTGACACGGCACATTGTTGGATGTGGTAGCAATACTTGTTCCTCTCGAAGTGAAATTGGTAATTGAATAGTGACAGATCTCGAGAACTGAACAGTCTCAAAACAGTTGATTCGTAGTATAGGTCCAAGAAAAACACCACCCTCTTGAAATTCATCGCTTGGGACTTCTTGGACCTGTACCGTTCAAAAAAATAATCGTCAGCAGTTACTATTATGTATATGAAGTGTGGTCACCTTCAGCTCACCTAATCATAGGGGTGGCAGATTTATAAACAATTTTTTATTGTTGTTATTGTTATTATCATTATTATTATTATTATTATTATTATTATTATTATTATTATTATGTAAGTTTACTTTTGTACATTTCTTGTTAATTGTTTCCTTCTGTAAATCGATTACAATTCTGGAACCGATTTACAGATGCTCGTTAAATACAAATCAGTTGTTTTCTTTTTCTTAACAAAGTATTAGCCAATTGTGTTAAAATCAACAACAACAACGTTAGTAGTGAAAGCCAGACCTACTTTCAATTCCAAAGGGAACTCTGCATTAAGAGCAACAGCGTTCTCAGGGACTGTCACTGTCACGCCTGGATAGTCAGGATGACTGAATGAATCACCTTTGGATGTGATGGTGTAAGTTGGAGAAGCCTTCAGACGACAAACCACTGCGTATGTTGAGCACTCAGTGATGTCAGCTTGAGCAACAGGAAAGAAAAAGTCTGGTATTTCCACGTGAGAAGGGAAATCGTCTTCAATCTCTGTAAGCGATAAAAGATAAAGTTTTATGACCACCCATGATGTTTCCTTGCCTATGGAAAGTTGATAGAGATTATAGAAAACCAGAATCGAACAAACAAGCCACAGATCAAGGGGAAAGATCAACCTACTGCACCGTGTCTATGTTGCGGTTCAGTATTAAACTACTTTGTTCCTCGCGAAAGCGAGTTTATATTTTTGTCGGAATTTGCAACGCGCGTGACTCCCACGAGGATCGCAAGAGGGGCCTAATCGGTTCTTTGCTGTAAGTCTATCGAGTTTCGGTCGGTGTCCACCCTAACGTCAATTGCATTTAGGTCTTCATAAAAAAGATCAATTAATAGTCCGCTGTACGTTATTATACTGTATAAAGAGACGTTATCTACCTTCAAGCGCACGTATGTCCTTAGTTCCATCCAGGTCTACCCATTTATTCGTCTCCTTATCAGTTAGCTTTTTTATCACTAGCTCGTAGCCCCGTAGGTTTGTTGCGCTGTAGGATAATGAAAGCTTCACCTTGGTGTGAAATTTCACACCTTGGCTATCAATTGGGGATAGTTCAATAACATTGCTAGTAATGGCCTCGTGCTCCTGCAAAGGGGGTGAGCAGACACCGTGTTTCCATCTCTGGATCATTATTGGAATGGGTCCACACACCGCATCAGGAGGGAACATCAGGTGAACACCAAGTTGCTCGATGGCCCAGTTCGTACCTTCACTCGTTACTATTCCTCTGCAATTAAAAAATATTTTAACATTTGGTTGATTTTAAAAAAGCCATCTACCAGTTAAAAGCGGACACTGAATAGACAGGATAATATGGTAGCAACAATCGGTTTGTAGATAATGGAACCGAGCCATTATCCTAGGACCAGTGTCCTACCGTCCCCTAAGGCAAAGCCTTTCGACCTCTTCCCTTTGGGTCTGCCCCCCTCGTTAGATAAAACAGAAATGTACCAGGTGATCTGTGACGTCATTGCGGGGGCCTGGGGAAAGAAATTTTAATGCCGTATCCCATAAAACAACGCGCGCACCAATTCAATTCAATTCAATCTGTTCCCGTCAGCTTTGGTTTATGGGACACGGCATTAAAATTTCTTTCCCCAGGCCCCCGCAATGACGTCACAGATCACCTGGTAGCTGCTTAGGAGTCAAGGGAATCTAGGATATGCTGCAACACCTTATGGACGTTTTTTTTTTTAACCAGACACTCTTTAATGCCGACACAGCACTGGTAGTAGTAATTAACACTGTTTAAGTCTGATCAAACTGCGAATAGTCTCATCTTTGCAAGGGGCACTGTCGCGGGAGTTCTTGTCATCCGTTTTTTAAAATAAAAAGTACGACTGAACTTTACCTCTTCTACGAGTGGCGCATATACGACGGCAATTAGCGTCTTGATATCAAAGAAACACATAAGTCTACAACAACCCTTCAGTTGCTAACCTTTACTTCTCTACCTTCCTCCTTCACTTACCCGCATTCTTTTTCAGTGACATTCTGTTCTTCTGCATCATCTCCATAAGTTTCAGTTTCATCATCAGACTCTTCTTCCGATCCTACAAGGAATCCTTCTCGCATGGCCTCCACACCTGCCAACCCAGCCACTTGCTCATGTACCTCGACATCTTCTTTCTCTCCTCCTGTATCATTTTTACTTTCGGTTTCAGTTTCATTTTCAGACTCTACTTCAACCTGTTCGTCCAATACTCCGTGAGATACTGCTCCCATGCCCTCTTCAACTGCCACACCAGCAGATTCTGACTCTTCTGTGGGTTCTTCTTGTAATACAACTTCAGTTCCCTGCGCAGATACCACTTCAACGGCTGCTTCAGTTTTGACTTCAGATACGTCTTTCTCTTCCCCAGCATCAAGATGCGAAATTGGTGGCTCGAACAAAGGCTTTTTTTCTAATAGAGGAAATTAAAAGAAAATGACAGAAGAATTACTGTCTATTTCTACACAATAGCTGATGGTGCCAATACGACAAGGTATCCGTAAAGTAATCAACTAGTCACATGTTAGTCTTAGTTAAGCAACATATTTATGAATGTCGTAATAAATGCACGTATCCTTCCTTTACAATTTTTTAAACAACGCCAGTTATGTTCACCAGTTAGAGAAGAAACTTATGAGGAAAGTAAGTGGGAAAAGTTTCAGTTATTCTGCGGTGGTACAAGCGAGAATTAAAATGCAATAAATCTTGTCCTATTTTTGTAATAGTAGTAAGAGTACCTAAATATTCTTTTTATTAGTTATTTTTATGATGAAGGTAGTGTATTTTGTGTATATGGATGTTGCAGAGTGTACATGTTTTATAAAAAAAAACTAGGAAAGGAACAAAGTGTTCACATATAGCAATGGATAGTTTAAATTATGCTGAACGGATAACTCTTGTTCCTGCTCAAAAGCAATATCCCGAAACAATATGGCTTTTGCGCTGACTTATCAGACATTGAATTCAGTACAATTTTGTATTATACAATGGTGGGCGGCCATAATTCATTGTTTCAGCGCCATGAGGGTGGTATGTGTCTTATATCAGACAAATAAAGGATAAGTCAGCCATGAGTTTCATCACAGTGAAAAATGTGGAAATTACAATGATGAAAATAAAAATAATAATTACTATTATCATTCGATGCAAATGTTTCTTCCTTTTGATTGGCCGAGAGCCCACCACGTGACCTGCGAATAACTGTTTCAGTGCCATGAGGGTGGTATGTGTCTTATATCAGACAAATAAAGCATAAGTCAGCCATGAGTTTCATCGCAGTGAAAAATGTGGAAATTACGATTATGAAAATAAAAATAATTACTATTATCATTCGATGCAAATGGTTCTTCCTTTTCATTGGCCGAGAGCCCACCACGTGACCTGCAAATAACTGCCTACAAATAATGGTGTGCTCATGCGCAATGTCGTTCAACTGTTTTTTGCTTAGTTTTTTGCTGCAAATACTATTCTGTTCATGCGTAAATGAAACCACGCTTGCTCCTTGCTCATTTATGTGATCTCTGTCATTACTCGTGGAAGACAGGGCATGCTAACCGCTTTCCGAAGACATTATTTATTAAAAACCAAACTCAGTGATCGAATGATAAAACAATTATTGAACTCGGTTATCGCAAAATATCGTGATTTGTCAGTGTCTCGCAGATCAATTATTTGATCTTCTTGCCACTGACAAATCACGATATTTTGCTCAACCTCGTCCAATAATTGCTAATTATTATAATAATAACGTAGCTGCATTAAAAAAGGAGAGATGAATCAACATAAACTAAAAGACATGGGCAGAATACAAAATATAATAAAAAATCATAATCATATGTTACCTCTGGGTTTTAGAGTGGCCCTAGGCTGTTTTTCCTCCCACAAATCCTAACAAGAAAAATTAACAAAGACAAAATGAATTAATGCCTAAGAAACATACATTACCACGAGTGAGTGGCCAACAAATCAAACCTCTCTCGTATAGCAAACAGGGCTTGACTTTCTGCCACTTTTGTGGCAGAGATTTTAACACTGGAATGTGTGACGGTAACTAGGTCAAAAAAATAAAAGATGGAAACTTTATTTTGTATTGTGTCACTGAGAGCCATATAGCTTGGGAAAAATTCCATACTAATTTGGTAAAGAAACGGTACCAATTTGATTCTTGGAATTTATAAAAATTGTAGACATAAGAGTAAGTAATCCTTCCTGGAATTTTTCAAACCGACATTATAAGACCGCAATTTTTTACTCTGGGTCGTCAAAACTTTGGAGTCCATAAAGAAAAGCAATAAAATTAGCCATATATTACTCACAGTCTACTGCATTATTAATTTGCCTAAAACGTCACCTGTAGGGCGGCCAGGTAGACTTTCACTCTCTCACCCTCTCCAATCGAAGAGGCCAGATCTTTCAATTTACTGAGAAACTTCTGCATCACAGAGGGTTCCATTTCAGACTGGCTCATTTGCCATAATCTTTCACTAAAACTCAAAAATTCTTTTCCATACATGTATCTTTTAAAAAGATCTTTCCTTTCAAGGTCCTTGCACAACTGTAATATTCCCTTGATCAATCTTTTCCTAGCCAGCATGAACTCTTTTGTCTCCTCTGCTTCTTTTCCTTCTTCCCACTGCTGTTGCCAGCTTGCCAAGAGGCTTTCTCGAAATCCCTCGATGCTTCCTTCCTCTCCTAAGTCTTCGTACAACTCTTCCACAGCTTTCTTCAGCGTTGATTTCTTCTGTTTCTTTTCACCAACAAAGTCTGATCTGACAAGCACTTTCTTAAACAGCTCCATCTTTTCCTTTTTATGCTTAAGAAGCCTGTCACGCTCCTCGTGTCGACCACAAAGTTCAATTAACTTCTCCAATAATTCATTTCTGTCTCTGAGCATGTGATTAAGCACCTTACTGTCCGTTGCCTCATCAAATTCATTGTAAAAGTCCTCTTCAGTGTATCTCTGCATGCCATCATAAAACCAAATAGCTTCTTTCTCATACTTGTCTCTAAGACCTCTTTCCTTCTTCTCCTTCACTGTTCTGTACTCACTAGGTTTCGTCTCCAGTAAATACAGAATGGCATCAATGATCTCCTTATTGTATGCAGTAAAGCTAAACTTTGCAAAACCTCTTTCTCTATTTTCCGTGTTCCAGATATGCCGACAAAACAGCAAGGCATCTTGCCTAAATTGTTCTCTTTCGGTGCCTTTGATCTTCAAGAAATCACACATGTCGAAGACTCCTTTAATAATACGACGCAAAACTTGACTATGGTTCCCCGAACTTAATACCTTCTCCATTTCCCAAGCTTTTAAGAAAAGGTCCAAGGCTTTGTCATAAGCATCTAGGTTTGCTTGAATAACTCCCAGTTGAAAAATGCTTCGCACAGTATCCGGGTGATTTCCAAGCCTTTCAAGTCTGATGTTGAACGCTTTCTCTGCCTCCTCTTCAGCTTCTTTGTACTTTTTTTGGCGAACGTAAACATTGGCGAGATTTCTGCGAAAAAGTGCTTCATCCTCGTATCCCAAAAATTTGAACTCTTCTAAAAGTTCAAGAGCATCTTTGTAGCATTTCACTGCCTCGTCATACTCTCCTTTGTCCTCGTGAACTGTGCCAATTTGATTCTTGAAAACTGGCATGTCCCAGTGAAAATTAGAGCCAGATAATTCCTCTCGCATCTTAAGTGCCTTGTTGTAGAACTCGAATGCTTTGTCCGGTCTGTTACGGCTGTAATAACAGTTGCCAAGAGCATTATAGCACCGGGTGAGAATGGTGTCAAGTTTTAACGGACCCTCCATGAGATCTAAGGACGACTTCAAACACTCAATCGCTTTCTGGTAGTTATTGTCTTGGTAGTAGACTTCGCCCTCAGAATAAAAGAAAAGTCCACGAGTAAGCTTGAAAGATTCGGTAGATTGATCATCGACTTGTTCTAATGACATCGATGCCTTCTCTAACACTTTAAAAGCTTTCTGAGCACCCTGAGCTTCTAAGACCAGCCTAGCTTCCCAACACAGTAGCTGAGCACGAAATAAAGAACCTGCAAGAAAAAATTTCCACGTTTTGGCCTTTCAATCTTTATAATTCTCTTCATAAATGATCCTAAGTTGTTAGGGCTATAGAGACACTCGAAGTGTGAGAAGAAGTGGTTGTACTGTACTTTAGTGTAAGTGGAAGTGCCAGTTGCAGTGCTTCATGTAGTGGTAGTGGTGGTGGCTGCAGTAGTTGCATTTGTAGTGGTACTTATAAGTTTCTGATTTATATTCTGTATTTCAGTTAACTCAGCATTGTTTATAACTTAACTTTTCTTCTGCTCTTAATCAGATTTTGTACATTTATATAAAATAAAGTTTGTTTACTTGCAATTTGAATAGAATTTAGAGTGCTTATCGACACTGCCCACCTAGACTAGCCTTGGCTATTTGTGGGCAGTGACAAAATAAAGTTGTAAATTTGGATTAGCCAATAAAATGAAATGAAATAGTGGTTGTGGTAGCAATAGTAGTAGTGGGCAGCCAAGTACATGTAATGGTAGTGTCATTGGTATTGGTAGTGTTAGTAGTAGTGTTAGTAGTTATGTAGTAATAGTGTTAGTCATAGTGTTAATGTTAGTGTTTGTGGTAGTGCTAGTGGTAATGGCAGTGGTAGTGGTAGTGGTATTGTTAGTACATGTAGTAGTGGTAGTGGTATTGTTAGTACTTGTAGTAGTGGTAGTGGTATTGTTAGTACATGTAGTAGTGGTTGTGGCAGCAGTTGTGCAGGTGGGCAGTGCTAGCATCTGTGGTGGTGGTAGTGGCATAAGAGTAGCAGGTGAAAGGGCAGTAACATTTTTTAATCAGAACAGTCATCGAAGGAATAACTAGACCAAGAAGCTAAGGACGGACACCTCACCGTGTCCCGCTTCCAAACACCAGATAGACTTAAAAGGCGAGTAAGAATAGGAGCTTTCAGCAAGGTCAACTTTCTGTGAGAATCTGTTGACTTGCCTAGAAAATGTGTCCATTTTTTGTCCTAACAAGACTCCAAATTAAGTGGGTTGAATTAAGGGTCAGTAAGGCCTGTTCCCAGTGTTATGACAAAGAAAATGGTCTGTACATTAGCAAAGGGGTTATCTATGATGGGGCTTCAACATAAGTGGTAGTGGTAAAGATAGTGGTAATCTTGGGTGTAACACAAGCAGTAGTGGTAATGGTGGAGGTGGTGGTGGTAGTTGTAGTGGTTGTGGAAGCGGTGGTGGTTTGTGGTAGTGGCAAAAACAGTAGAGTGGTGGGAGTGTTAGTAGTGGTAGTGGAAGTGGTCATTCTGATGTCTGTAATAGCAGACTGCGGTAAAGGTGATAAAGATACTGGCAGCAGAAGCAATAGTGGCTTGTGGTAGTCGAAGTAGAAGTTTTTAGTCAGTCAGTCAGTCAGTCAGTGAAAGTACTGCTGTAGTAAGGATAACTCACAAAAATGTTTCAAGCATTTAAGGGACTTCAAAATTTGCCACAGTTTCCCTTTTTACAGGAAAATAAAGGTTCAGAACCACCTTAAATTTCTGTGACTTTAAAATACTCTGAGCAAAAATCAAGTAAAAGTTGAATATGCAAATTACAATGAAATGGAGTTTACCAGCTAGGTTTTGAGCAAATGCTAAAATCAAGCATGTTTTAGATGGGTTATAACATTACTTTGGTAACCGTTAAAAAAAACATGAATCATTTACTCACAATTAGGGATTTCTTTGTTAATTTTTGGTGTTGTATTTATGCTGAAACAAATTCTGGAATATTTTAAGTCACCTTGCCAAGGAATATATGAAGACATTTCAAAACTTCTTTAATAGAAAATTTCCAAGAAAAACATACCGAATTTCCCATCATCATCACACAACACTGCCCATGAATGAAACAACTCAATCCGTTTATCTCTAGGAAACATGGCATTGAAAAGGGTTACAATCAATGCATTTTCATTGTATCCACCTGGAACACGGAAGTACTTTGAGAGCAAGGAGATGTCAATTGCAACGTCATAGTTCCGGCGATCTCTTGCAAATTCGTGAAATGCTCTAGTGAAATCAGGCTCTACCCATCTTGCACTTTTCAACATGCCAGACATAAAGAGCTCATAAAATCGACTCTTTGTTTCAGCATAAAATTCACAGAACATTGCATCCTTTTGAATGCTTTCAGCATACTTTCTTAAGAGGGGATGAATGTCATACATCAACTGCTTGGCATCTTCATAAGCTACATGAATGATCTCATTAGTCACTAGTCCTTCAAGCTGTACTACTGCTTCTGAAATGCTCACACCCAAAATTTTGGCAGCTGTGGAAGCAGAGAAGGGTTGATGAAACAAGGATACTGATACAGCAGAAACCCTCAAACTATCAGATGGTAGGGAATAGATCATTTCTCTGATTATTGACTTCTGTCCTTCATCAACTCCTTCTTCTTCAAAATAAAAGGGTTTTTCTTCACTGCCCTCCTCAAACTTTGATTTAACGGGAGCTCCATTTTCCTTCTGAGAAGATGTTTCTATAAGACTAATCAGGTCATTGGGAGACTTTCTTCTTTGTTTCAAAATTGCAGCTGTTCCTTTCAATAACAATGGGATTCCTTTGCAAATGTCAAGAAGCTTCTCTTTCTCTTGAGCCTCAATACTGGCACTTTCTCCAGGAAGCAAAATGTTCTCCGAAAAAGAGTCTTCCAGAGGCTGCAACACATAACCAGTCACTTTCTCTGAATCTTTTAGCTGGGTTCTTGAGATCAGAAGCATGTTTATTGTTCCTGTCTCCTCTTCAAATAGTTGTGAAAGCTTTTCCAAAAAAATATTGAATTGTGCTTTTAAGTTCTTGCCCTCCTTTCCCCTTTCCCCAGAAAACTGCTCCACATTGTCAAGAACGAAAAGAACAGGCTGACCTGCGCTTTTTTTTTTGACACGTTCGTGAATCATTCGCACAACAGAATCCATGTTCCATGAAACACCGAATGCAGGTGTTACTTTAAGTTCACCCATAATTTCCAGATAAATTGTCGTCATGTCTGAAGCTTTTCGTAAGTCAAAATAAAAGTATTTTCCATCTTCTACTTCCCATCTTTTACAAATTTCCTTGGCAAGTGTTGTCTTTCCCACACCAGCGGATCCGTACAAATTAACAACGGGTATCATTTTAAGTTTTTCAGTTATTTTCTTGACCTCCTCAATTCTTCCGCTCAATTCCTTTTCCGGCTCAGGCTGCGATGGGCGGTAGGTTTCGAAGTCTTCAACTCTTTTGTTAATGTCATTTTCATTCTTTGATCTTGTAGCAATGAACTCCTTGATTAGAGTCAGTCTCGTACCTGTAACATAACCGAATTCATACAAACGATCCAAACAAGACAACAAATCTTGATTTGCTAGCGATTTGAATTCCTCGCCGTAAATCCTCTTCAAAGATTGCACGACATCTTCTGATTCAGCGGGAGAAAACTTCAAGGATATGTCCCTAAAAAGTTGACGTAACTCAGATAAGTTTTCCACCACACTGGACGCCATCTTGGAAATACTCCGCTGGCCAAAGAAGCTGCAGAACCACCCGGAAGTTAACCGGAAGTAGATTGGAATTTCATTTAAGTGGCCGTACAAAGTAAAACCGTTTTTTAACGACGCACGTCAACTGTGAGTGAGGCTTTTCCCCTTTTAATATGCCTTGAAGCCACCAATTTTCTTTTGCTAAGTCAGGAGCCCAGTTTGAGTTTCTTTACTCTTACAGAGAAGATCTGCACGACAATTTGGCCAAACCCGGAGGGGGGTACTCCCCTATAAAAGACTAAGACAAAGTTGTATATGCCGCCCCAAAGAATAGGGTTTTTGCACCGTTTTGGTCTGAAAACGGCTAAAGACATTGCTCATTTAATTGGTCTGGAATCGGGTATGGTTTTCGAGGAAACTACGGGTCGTATATGAACATATATGTCGTTTCAATTTCAAAATTAATCAGAAAGAAAGATTAATGTACGAATTCGAAATAGAGTATGTGCCCGGCGGCCATGTTGGAGGAGTAAAACAATAAAACGGTTTTCCTTTGGGAAAAAGTTTAATTTTCATGCAAAAATATTTTTATTGTTTACTCCCCCAACATGGCCGCCGCGCACAGACTCTATAGCTTTTAAGAAATCTTTTTTTTTGAGCTCTAGTCTAAAAATGATGACCTTATCTCTACCACTACCAGGTCTGAAAACGGGTATGGATTTAAGAGGCCGGATCTTAAAAAGGGTGTGGAAAATAACCTTGTAGTCTTAAGAGGGTCAGGATTTGGAGAACCGAGCGGCACACCCCCACCGGGAATACCTCCCGAAGTGGGCAAAAGTGCTCCCCAAGAATGCAAAAAGTCCACTTCCGGTTGAGTTACGTCGCTCAAATACGTCCTCGCTTGGCTCCCCAGTAACGGGGGTAAGGGGGCCTCATATCTTATAATTGCGCCTCGAAACTACTGTGTATAAAATATACCCTTAATACAGGTGAAAGACATAGCATTTTACAGGCATTTCTAGTTTACAAAAAGAACGTTTTTATTCTTTGTCAAGATTTGTTTTCATCTTTGACTTACAATCATTTTTTAGCCAGTGAGCGGCCATATTCAGTGGCGGATCCAGACCGTCAGATAAGGGGGGGGGGGGGGGGTGGTGTGGGGGCGATCATTCAGACTCTGAGATGAGGGGGACCCCGGTATAAAAAAAATAATTCGGCCCTTCGGGTCTCTTTTTGGTCTAAAAACAACGGCCCCCCCGGGCCCCCTCCCCTGGATTCGCCACTGATATTGATGGCGTGAAGTAATAATTATCCCTCGTGTTCCCTGCGCCCCCCAGCAAACAATAAAGCCAGTGAATCTGTTTAGGCATCTTTAATGAAGGAACCGGGAACCTGAGGACTCGAAAGAAGCCCCCAGGGTAGGAGGGAGGGAACGAACACAGCAAATCGAACGACTGAGCGAGACAAATGATCAGATTACAAGATGTCAGTCAACACCCAGCCGGCGGAACGTTGTTGGGTCCTAGGGCTATTTAAGTTATTCCCTAGGAATAGAGTTTGTTAGATTGAACACAACTGGATGATAAATGATAATAAATACTTTATTAAGAATGGAAAATCTGTTAGACCTATCGGGGTTAAAAAAAGAGACACTGGTCTAAACGAGATGCCCCCTACACATTTTTTTTTTTGCTATACGGCTATAAGGGCGAACCGAACAAGATTCACTGAATACTGAAATTATTTAAAATTGCCGCTAGTATGTCGGGCAATGATATAGTGAAGCTCGAGTCTTTGTGTCCAGCCCCCTCGATCTACATAATTCTTAAAATCATTCTCAACCTCATTCAATAATTGTTAAATAATAAGAACCCATAAAAATAGTGTTAACAAAAAAATTAAAAATTCTCCGAATTAAGATACGAAATAAAATAAGTTGAAATACACTCTAGGAATAAAATAGTTCTCGAGCAGAAAAATAAATAGTAAACTAAGTTCATTCAATAGTTCTATAAATAAATATTATAATTAACGAACAATAAACATGTATTAAAATGCAAAATTTCCATGAATTGTATTATAAGTATAAATAGACCTATGAAAAAAATCAGGAATGGCATGGACTTCATACTAAGAGTCACATTATGGCTTTTGCTTCATACTGATAGCAAGTGCATTAGAAGCTAAACTGATGCATCATAAAATAGATCTGACAATGTCATAATGTGCACCAGTAATTAATCGTTTCCTAATCCTTGATGTTTTGTCAAAACATATCTACCATATGCAATAAACTACGTCTATTACAAAGGTATCCCAAAACAATTATTTACTGGAAACTCTCTCCTCCGCAGAGGCCTCTTCGTGTTATTTTATAGGGATACCCAGCGGGAGCCTCTGCGGAGGACAGAGTACTGGAAAAGTGTTTCTTCGCTATCTTTATGCACAATATAATCATTACAATTAAAACTTTAAGATCTTTTTTTTAAAAAATCGTTGAATCTCATTCTTTTTGCAAATGAGGAAACGTTTTCATTTTGGTATTGCTGAATCACCAATTTGTACTATCTGCCAAGCTGACATTGAATCTAACGAGCATTTACCTTATTCCTGAGTTTTGGTATCACTTCCTGTCCTAGCTGAGCGGGATAATAATGTCTGTGGTGAAAGCTCACAAGAAGACCTAATTTTTGGTAAATTGGAATTTAGGGGGGATTTTGTCTTGTTTAACCCCTCTCTGCTTCTAGTTAGGTTTAACACTGATTTATCCTTCGAAATGTCAGAGAGGTATGCCTTTCATTCAGGATTTCATTGCCAGGACAAGGCGTATGACTCCATACAGCCAGGAAAAGGGACAAAGTTAACAAGAATCTTAAAAACTGGGAAAAGTTAATCAGTGCCATTTCTAACAAGTGATGTTGTAAGAATCGATTGTAATTTATTTACTTTGTGCGTTTTTTTTTTTTTTTTCTTTTTACCGCATCGGTTTAGGTGGGTCTAAGTGTGAACATTTGCTTTTTTTTATAACAGCTCCTTTGTTTTTATTTTTATTTATTTATTTATTTAATTTTTTCCTAAGAGGATGGTATATGCTTGACTCTGGCAGAAAGTACATTAAAAACTGGCGAATCGTCATAATAATAATTAAATCTCGGGCAATATCTCAATAACATTTAGGAAGTGTAACATCAGTTTTTGTTGATCTTGTGCTCCTAGTCGCCACTTGTAAGGCAACCCGGATTCTGGAAACCAGGAAATGTTTGCATGTGGAATCTGGAATCCTGGACCTTGGAATACGGAATACAGCTGTAGGAATCCGGAATCCCACTGACAATTGGAATTCAAAATTCAAGTTTCACTGAAAAAGATCTGGAATCCAGTAATTGGAATCTGGAATCCACGATGTGGAATCCAGAATCCACGAGTGCCTTGGATTCCCGTACATGGTGCGATTCTAGTGTGTTGGGAAAGACTGCTACTTTAAAAAGTAGTGGAATGCATCCCTGGATTTCTTCAGCATTATTGACCAACTGCAGGCAGTGTTAACATTGTTGTATACAACAGTCTTTTTTTTAAACAGATAAGAAACGTCGAAACACACCACTGAAGTGTTTAGACCCAGAGTGAATTGAAAAAGAAGCCCGCATTTTTTTTACAAGCTTCTCACATTCTGTCTCCCACTTGTACTTTTCGTCGTAGGCCTCTCGGAGAGAGAAAGCTTCCCTTAGCCGGATTTCCCTTTCCGTTTCCCTCACACGGCTAATAGCTTTGCCCCATTCTTCGGCATTGTCAGAATCAACCAAAAATGCCCTTCCAAATGGAATACTTTTAATAGCTTTTCCGAGTCCCGAATTTTCGCTCACCAAAATCGGAAGTCCAGCGGAAAGTGCTTCAAGAGCAGTGAGGCCAAAGCCTTCCGTTCGAGACGGCATAACGGCGAGATCCGCCTCGAAAAAGAAAGGTTTAAGCGTGTCGCGACTCTTAACAAAGCCCTGCACAATTAGCTGAGAAGAAGGAATGCCACATTTCAAAAATTCGTCTGTTACCTCTTTTTCTTTCCCATTTGGTGCCCCGACAAATTTTAGAAGGTAGTTTTTGTCCTTTAATCCTGCTATAGCTTTAGCAGCTATATCGTATCCCTTTAGTTTAAAATCTTTCCAGTCACCCCGACCAAACACTAAGATGCGGAACTGTTCTCTTTCCCGACTGGCTTGCTCCGACTCTGCGAACTCCGAAAAAATTCCAGGTGTGATATCTATCACATCTTCATCTCTACCGTAACACCGAAGTTTGGCTGAGACAACATCCTTTAGCTTTGGTCCAATGGCCACGACCAAATCAGCTTCCTTACACAAATCTATTTCGGTTCGTTGTTTTTCCTCGCCTTCAGGTATCGCTGTTTCCCCTTCCTTAAACATTGCAAGCTCTTCACTGACAGTGTGTACTATATGAACTCGTTTGCACTTGCGCTGTTCTGCTATGACATAAGCTGGTGCTCCGAGCTTCTGGCCATGGCCTACAACAACATCAATACCGAGAGTACCAGAGGGAAAGCTCAAGCCTCTGATGTCATCAAACCCAGGCATTGGCTCGGGTGTGGCAAGACGCACATTAAATTCATGAGCTTCACGCTCCTCTTTTTCATCGTAACGTAGCAGTAGAACGGTTATCTTTACATCAGGCTGACGTGCCAGGTGCTTTGCTAGTTCTCTGTTCAGCGTAGACAAACCGCCCTTTGAAGATCCCCACTCGTCTCCCAAAAGAGTGACTCTTAAAGGCCTTCTATCTAAAGAAATTGACGGTCTGTCAACTGCGTTGACCTACAGAAAGAGAAAGGAAGTACTGCATTTAAACATACACAAAAAGAGTAGGAACGATTAACATCATATGAGCTTAATAGGCCCTTTGCAGCTAGCCATTCACGTGACACAAAACCGCCGTGCTGGTGAGCAAAAGTCGCACTGGGACAAGACAAACAAAGAAAATTACAATTTTAAACTAGGGGTACCTTCCGGCAAGTGCCAACGAGGCGAATTCGTTTATCTTTTGTGAAATGTGCCTATTCAGATCTTCGCGATATTTTTTTTTCATAATTTTAGAGGTTTAAAATGGATTCCACTATAGAAAAGGATGGCACCCAACTTCAAAACAACAACTTTTGGCACATTGTAGGCTTTCACTTTTCAATTATTAAGCAATAACAACACGACTTAAGCTTTGTTGGTACATATATGAGCAAGTTATATTAATTAGTACTTATGTTTCATGGAAAATTCAATTGTATCAAAACTATAAACGTTAGAAAGAAAAAGATAGTTCAAATGAGGCCTTTGACTGCTGATATTATAAACAATAATTAAATCCCGAGCAACAGCGTCATCAGGGATAAGAAATGTTAAAATGTTTCGCGTGGTAATATGCGTAAGAAAAAATTGGTGAAAAGTAAAATGTGTGAAAAGCGCAAGAATGGGGCGAAATGTATCAGAGGTCTAAAAATATTAAACTTGAATAAAATACAAAGATCTAATGAGCGACTGTCACAGGACAAACAGTCTCTTGAAAGGCACAATGATAGTCTTCAAAACAAAAGGTCCGCAAATTCGTTGCATTCCTCACGGGAGTTTTGGGCTGTCTTAATGTGAATCGAGCGGCAAAAAAACATGCTGGTTGACAAAATCTCTCGAATAAATTCTAAAATAAAAGGTCCGCAAATACGTTGCATTCCTCACGGACTGGCTCAATGTAAATCGACCGGAACACGCTGGTTCTGATAAAAGTTTTGAGAATATAACCCTATGCCTTGATCAACTACCGCTTAAAAGTCAATTCATAAAAGAAAAGAAAACACCCCTGGTTCTGAGTCGAGAAGCGAACACGCTACCTCAATGTAAATCGAGCTGCCGGCAAAGAACAAGCTGGTTCTGACAAAAAATTTGAGGGTAAAACCCTGTTCCTTGATCAGCTGCTGCTTCAAACGCAATTTATAAAGCACACCAAACCACTAATAGCTTTTTCAAACTGGAAATCGTATGAAAACTTGCTCACCTGTTAGGTCATTGATCTTCTCCCATGGACAACGAACAGCTGCAAACTGGATTACGCAACGGTCGAACCACGAGTTATAAATACAATACCATGACGTCACTGCCCAAATATGGGGTCTTACTTACACCCAAATATGGTCAAAAATGCAAATTTTAGAGGGTTACGCAGAATTTGAGAGTTTTTGCCCACATTGCGCGGCGCTATAATCTGCCGCCGAGTCAACCTCGCTTCTTAGCTCGGTTGCCTCGTTGGCAATTATGTATGTCTTTTGTTTGACTTGTCCCTGTGCGACTTTTGCTCACCAGCACGGCGGTTTTGTGTCACGTGAATGGCTAGCTGCAAAGGGCCTATTTGCCTGGATAAAATAAAATTTTACTTAATGGTTTTGCACTGCCTATTGGAACCTTATCCTCATAAAAGTGGCGTGGCACACAGCGGCTGCAAAGACAACAAGCTAATATATTAAGTACGAGAACTGGCAAAATTCGTTGCGTTTAATCTTTATGCTTTACAGTATTAGGAAGGAGGATCAGAAATTTGAGACTTCAAGAAGCGAACAAGGAAAATTGGAAGAAAGAGAGAACAGCTACCCGGATAAGCTAGTTTTTTTCACCTTTGCAAAAATATTCTTTTCCACTTTCCGACTCTGCTCCAAAGTAATATTTTTTCCCACCGTTGATTTCATAATACATGGTCAATTCAAGGGGCATTATCATAAGTGTATACATTTCGCTTAGTTTTGAAATACAATTATAGCGCAAACAAGAGTAGTTTTTTGTGTGCGACGCCCACAACATCAATGCAATGGCTGGGTGCCTTTATCCTGTTGGCAACGTGGTAATGGGTTTTATACTTCACATGTACAGTGGCAATTTTCGTATGGTTTACGATATATAGTGATAGTTTCGAAACAACCAATCCTAAAATTTTGGATAATATTGAGGGCCAGCACAATTCTCACAGCCTTTATGCAGGAAAAATTCTAACGAAGTTGTTATTTTTCGCGGCAGCTGTTTGAAATAAAATTCTATGAGATCAAATTATATTTTACAATTTACAGGAGCCCGAATCTGTTTAAATTCCTAGGCCCCAAATGACTGCCACAAAAACTTACCGTATGATCAGTGCTTTGAGTGGGAATTTTTAAGTACAATTTACACAACGAAGTCCTCCCTCTTTGGTCCGAGGTTCTACAAAATTCTACTTGTGCTGAGTCGTTGTTATTAAAAAGACGAACTCTCAAGTCTTTCTTAAACGGTTGTTCCTCTCTCAACCTACAAAAAAGTGAAAAGAATATACCCATGAAGTAGTATTACAGAGCCCAAAAATTCTTATTCTGGGAAAACTAAACGAAAACAAAAGCCTCATAAATACATCTCCATGTTTTCTTTTATAGTCGACCCGCTTAATACAAACACCTCATTATTACGTACATTTTTCTTTGCCCCTGGGGAGAAGCCCTTACATTTTCTCTAAACTCAACTCGCTTAATACGGACACCCGTAAATGCGGACAACGGACACTTGTTTCTTGCCCAATCAACAGATTCTCACAGAAAGTCAACCTCGCTATTGCAGACTCTTCGTTGTCAACTGTGTGTTGTAATAAACCTTTCCTTTTAAAAGGTTGGCGCTACAGTTCAGCGGATAGGTCGAATTTTAGACGTTAATTCCACACTTACTATTTTGGCATCAAACAAGAAATGCAGAGACCGGTTTTTGATTCCTGAAGTAATGTATAAATGAGCGACTTTTAAGTGTTTCCCTTAATTAACATAGTCTGTGGAATGACGGCTTTGTGCATATCCTGCTAACCGGGGTGCGACGTCTCCTCTTTCCTAAAGACAGGCAGGCGTCAGCGCTCAGGTTGAGGAAACCTGATTTCCTTACATCGCACAGAACTTGCAATGCTGAAAATTTGTGTGTAGTTCAGGTGCACCGTCGCAAAGCAAAGTGAGTGTTGCCTTTAAGGCACTGCAGCATACCAGTTGTAGGTAAAATCTACCTACTCCTCCCCTACGTCAAAATTTTGCCCCAAGTGAGAAGTAAATAATGTTAATATTGACTCAGGGAGGGGTAAGTGGACAGTTACCCAGAAACCTCCATTGACTCAAAATCTGTTCTCAGGTTAAAACAAAATTTCCTCTGTCTCCTATGAATAATCTGGGCTTAGAAACAAAGGAATTCTGAATCAAATTAGGTTGAATAGTGGTTTAACTTGAGATCGATTTTACCTACACCTATCATATTAGAGAGATTTCGAATCAAGGCAAAAATTAGATTCAAGGGGCAATTTCTCAGATGAGGAAATAAGCAGCGGAAAACTTCAAAAATAATTCTTATGGATAAAACTGCCGCAAAATGGCTGAAGATATAATGAACAGTAAACGACAACTTCATCACGCAATACAAGTTGACGTTTGCCGTATGCCATTGAAACGCGATTCTAAATCTTTCTAAAAACCTTGAACAACCTCGGACTATGAACTACAATAATCAAAAAAATCTGAACTTACCGTAAATCATCTATTAAGCCCCCTCCCCCCTCTCAAATAAGCCCCCCTTTTTCAGAGGGGGAAAGTTAATAAGCCCTCTCTCTCTATTAAGCCCCCCCCCCCCCCCCTCCTCCTCCCCTCCATCCTTATTCTTCACAAACAATTAACGTGGACTGATCAGTTATGGTTTATTCAGGCTGAAAGTTCATACTGTTTTTGGTCTTCGGCCGCATGACAACCAACTTCACAACTTCATGCGCTGAACTTTTTCAGTTTATGCTCTAGTTCTTTGTGGAGAATTGTTACCATGTTCTTATTGTTAGAAAAAGCAGTATAGCGCCCGGGAACCAAAAGTCCGTCCTCGAGAAACCTTGCTCCCGTTAATGCATTTCGCTAAATTAAATGAGCCCCCCAGTGGGGGAGAGGGGAGGGGGGCTTAATAGAGGATTTACACAAGAGAAACTTTACGGTTAACAATATTTAAAAATACAGAAGGGGAAAAGGATTAGCAAAGTCGGTTAGTGCGTGTCTTTCGTGTAGGAGGTTTTGAGTTCGATTCCCACGTGTGACCTCAAATCCTTCTTTCGACTTCTTTCTTTTCCATGTAGCTTTAAGCAGTTTCAAATATCCGTAAAACAGAGCACTGATGCAGAGAGGGGGAACAATTTTGGACATCATCCGACATGAGGTGCAAACGGTCGACCGATGCTGAATGGTGATATCCAACGCTGGTCGACGCTGGTCGATAGTTTGACCATGGGCTTTCTCCTCATTCTTGAGGTGCACGCAATGTGGTTTTTATCTACAGTTATTCCGAGAGAGGTTGTCGGAAAGTTGTGCACGCGACAATCCCGAAAGGCAATATGGGATATAATCAATACACTGCCCCTGACACTGTAGCTGTCGAACTCACTGCAATCGTAAACATACTTTCATGGCCTCTCATGTCATTCTTTCAAACTTCTTTAAGAACAGTGAACTCAAAACCACCCACAACTAATACCTTTCAGGATTTGTCGCGTGCACTTTTTCCCACAACCTTTCTCGAAATAGCTTTGTACTTACATGAGATAAAGATTCTTTAAGTCTTCCTCATTAGTTGGGCATATTCCCTCTGATAAATGTACAAATGCTCTGTGATGCCCGGGAATCATGTCCATGTCCGAACTTCCGTAAAAAGGCGTTATGTCATTTTCTTTAAGATCGCCTATCACCTTTCCTGTCACGTGAGAAGGGCAGCAAATGAGATACAAAATGTTCTGAATATCCTGACAAAAGTAAGCGACGAAGTCTGCTGGTCTGGGCGGACTCTTTATAAGGTGTGTAAGGAAACTTTTAACCCCCACTTCCACCGCACTGCAGAAAGCCAAATCAAGAAGAGGAAAATACCTAAAATAAAGAGAAAAAAAGGTACTGGAGTGAAACTGGTTGAAAACGATTCATCAAATGTCAGAGGAGAAAAGTGTGCCTAAATCTCCACAACAATTCGACAAAATTTAATAGCCTTCGCAGCAAACATCTCCACTCGAGTCATTGCACAAAAGTTGGAGAGAGAGCAAGAAAAAAAATGGGCCAGGGATAGAGTCACTCGATCGCTCTCGGTCCAATTTTCTCGTCAAACTCGCCTGATAATGCCTGTTATAAAAGAAACACTTGGAGCTATTTGAAGCAAAAGCGAGCGTGTTGTAGTAGCCAGAACAGAAAAAAAAGGGAGGATGACAGTAAGTAAAAACATTATCCCAGGCCACTTTCACTGTACATACTTTAACACGAATAAATACCACCAAGTTGAGCACATAAGCCACAACAATATATTTCTAATACCTTTTACACTTCTGGCAAGGTGAAACTTTTTAAATTCAATAACAGGGATGATCAGAGGGTTGACAGTTACTTCAGGTAGTGCGACCAACTATTTAGAAAATCCTTAAATAAGAATGACCAAGACCAGGTTTTATGAGCACTCGAGATTGAGCACCCCACCCAAACCCCTTTTTAGTAAAACCGCTGGACGCCAACCTGGTTGAGATCATTGTCATCTAAGGTCTTCCAACTATTTATCTCCCTTCCATCTTGTCTTACCCAGAGAATCGTTCCACGTAGATATTTACAAACTTCCCATCAAAACTTGTGGGTTTCACAAGATCATCAGTGATTTCGATCCATTTTTTTGGTCCATCATCAGACTTTAGAAACAATACTCTGACGCGACACGTTGTGGGAACTTGAGTCAAGACTTGTTGCTCACGAAGAGAAATTGGTAATTGAATGGTGACGGGTTTTATGAAACGAACAGCTTCAGAACAGTTGATGCGCAGAACAGGCCCAGGAACTAAATGTCCTCCTTCAAATTCTTCATTTGGAACTTCTTGTACCTGTACCGTTAGAACAATATGTAGTTTAAGATGCCACTACGGTGACGGCAAAGAGAACGTCAAAAAGCAATTGGTTAAGATTAACAAAACAACAACTCTGCACGTGATCACGCTTTTTTGTACATTCCTTTGCCGTCACTGCACGACTACGTCTCTCTCTTACTTGTTTTAATGTGATGTTACACGGGACGATTCGCAATTTCGAGTTTTAGCGCAACACAGCATTGCAATGTTGGAACAATGTTGTACAATGTACCTATTTGAAACAATGCCACAACATTGTTGCAACGCTGTGCTGTGCTAAAAATCGTCGTTGCGAATCGTCTCGTGTAACATCACCTTTAAACTTGGATATTTTTCTTAAGAATTCAACTCCAGGAGAGTTCACCTACATAAACAGTGACCGGGGATAATCGCGAAGTCTCTTTGTAAGAGACGTTTTTGCCGCTGTCGCCTTATAATCACTACCTGTTAGCTGTCAATTCAAAAAATATTGTTTCAAGGTCCGAAAGTGATGTGGACCTGGCACGAACGAACAACTCAAATGGGAACGATCTCACCCACTTGGGCATAATTTGGTCAGTCAATCAGCGAGACCTTCTTAAGAAATCGGTTAACTTTCAATGAGCCCCGTCGCTGATTTGGTCCTGACACTACTTCTTCAATACAGCTTTGCACCTTAGCTGTACCAAGACGAAAGTAAAAAGACTAAATCGAACGTACCTTTAACTCTAAAGGAAACTCTGCGTTATGAGCAACAGCATTCTCAGGGATTGTGACTGTCACGCCTGGATGGTCAGGATGACTGAATGTCCCGCCTTTGGATGTGATGGTGTAAGTTGGAGAAGCCTTCAGACGACAAACAACAGCATATGTTGAGCAATCAGTTATGTCTGCTTGGGCAAAGGGAAAGAAGAGGTCCGGTATTTCCATGTGCGAGGGGTAAACATCTTCGATCTCTGTAATGAGAATCAGATGTTTACGAAAATGTAACATTGTTTTCTCCCCCTCCCACTTCCCATCGACGCTCAGGAAACTTTTATATTCGTTTATGAAATTTAGCAATTATTCCACGAGTGCGCGTTGGATATGAGATGGTACATAGCCAACGAGGCGCGTAGCGCCGAGTTCGCTACAATCATCTCATATTCAACAAGCGCGAGTGTAATAATTGTTTTATTAAAAACACCCACAAAATATCGAGGATTCTTTCCGACTTTATTTGTAAAAACAACCAATGTTCAGCTTGTTCTTGAGCAAACGCGTACAGCTACCTTATTTGGAGAGCATGGTATAATGGCTCGTATACCATGATGGCTAAGCCAATCAGAGCTCTAGAATTGCATGATTCAGTCATTAATAAAGATTTTTATACCTTGTCGACACCGCACGTTCCTGGTTCCATCTAGATCTTCCCATTCATTATTCTCCTTGTCAATCAGCCTTTTTATCACCAGCTCATAGCCATGTAGGTCCGGCGCACTGTGAGATAGCGACAACTTTACCTTGGTGTTAAATTTCGGGTCTTGGCCGCTGATAGAAGATAGCTCAACAACATTGCTAGTAATGGCCTCATGCTCCTGCAAAGGAGGTGAACGGGCACTGTACTTCCACCTGTGGACCACTATTGGCTTAGGCGCAGACACAGCACCAGGAGGGAACATTACGTGAACACCCCCTTGTTTAACGGCCCAATTGGTACCTTCACTTGTTACTGTTCCTCTGCAATCAATCAGAGTTTCAGCAGTTGGTTGATTTCAATACATCGTCTATGGGCAAAAAACACTGAATGGACAGGACACTAAACAGTGACGGGGCCCGTGTACTTTATAGGCTAGATTGTGACGTTTAGAGACTTCATGACACAGTCAAACATCCACTAACGGTCACCTCTCCACAACGGCCACGTTCTTCTGTCCCCATGGTGGCCGTTGTGGGAGGTTCGACTGCACCTGCTAGAGGCTGGTGAGTGTGCGTGCTCTTTTCTTTCATTCATTATCCTTTTTTCTCATAAAGACAATTTTTTTAAGGAGGCCATTTTTAAGGGAGGCAGCGTGATCGAGCGGTTAGTAATCATGTTCAATTCTATCACCTTGATATGAGTGGGAAAATACGTTTAAATAATAAATTATTGTCGACTCGACGAAAAAATTGTTGAATGCAGAAATGATACTTACTCGAATACAGCTACATAACCACCTTCGACTTCAGTTTCGTCCTCAGACCCAACTTCAACCTCTTCTTCAGACACTACCTCCAAAGATTCCTCTGACACTTCTGTGGCCACTGCCTCAGATTCTTCTACCTGAGTGGCTTCTGAAGATATTGCTTCAACGTCTTCATCAGCTTCAAATTCCTCTTCCTCTTCACTACCACTCTTAGGGGTTTGTTCGGGTAAAGGTTTTTTTTCTGCTCTAAGGACTTGCGGGGTGAACGCTTGAATGACTAAGACAAAACTCGAGTAGTTAAAAGCAAGTCCTTTACTAAGGCAAATAATTAAAACACAGGAGTGACATAAAGTATCTGGCTTCATTTAAACAAAAACTGTCTACAAATATCAAAACGAAAAGTTTGTTTGGGCTTGATTAAAAAGCAACAAGACGACAACTGCAAGGACAGAACAACATCCGCAGGTTTTGTAAGCAAAACAACTTCTCTCACACAGACAATTTTTGTGATCTCTCTTGCATTTTTTTTAAAAAGGGAAAATTTGACATACGCTACCTTTTTGGATTAGCCCGGGACCTGCTTCCTTTTCCTTCTTCAAAGCCTAACAAAAGTACGTCAAGCAAAACAGATAAATGTCGAGTTACGAAGCATACGGCCTTATAACAACATAATAGACTTGTTTCAAATAACAAACGGGCACTTGACTTTTATTGTTGCTTTCGCCACTTTGAAAGCTAGAAGTTTCTGAGTTCTTTTCTCTCAAAACTGTCATAATGCAATTATTTCAGAAACTTTCCAGTTTTGCCTTTAACTACCCTACAGCACCTCAAAGGTAATGTTTATGGTAGCGTTAGATCTGGAGGTACGTCGAGAGGGGACGTTCAACTGGACGGCCTTCAAGTCTTACGGCCAAGTAAAACACCTATTTGATTTATTTTAACAAAATGGAGTAAAACCTTGTACATCCGCAAATCAAAGCACTGGATCGGCAAAAGGTGCAAGTTCATCTAGGAAAAACTAATACTTGCTGCATTAGTAAACATGTATACCTGTAAGGCATCACGGTATGCATTCTTTCTTTTACGATCTCCAATCGACGAGGCCACCTCTTTCATTTCACTCAGCAACCCCTTAATCTCAACATTCTTCAGTTCACTGCGCCGGATTCCTAACAGTCTATCACCAAAGCTCAAAGCTTCTTTTCCATATCTCTCACGAAGACCTTTCATTTCGAGTTCTTCGCAGAGCTTAAGTATTCCATTGATTATTCTCCATCTGGCCAACAAATGTGTAGGCTAAGTATGGAGCTCATAAATTTTCAAAGTAATAAAGGCATCGATATTAGAAATACCTCTGGGCGGAGTTCTTCGGAGCCCACGGATAAGAGGTATAAGCTTTAATCACAACCTCGTTCCCAGGGTTCTAGGAGCGCTTCGGGGGCCTCGTAACCCGAGGACCCCGGTAACGAGGTTGCTCTTATCTTCGGTCAACCGCCGCAAACAGAGCAGTGCCATACGAGTTGTCATAGTAACAAACACATGATTTGCGCAAATCCCAGTTGGTGGGACTTACCTTGTTATCAATTTTCAATGAAGACAACCTGAAGTTTAGTTTGGACAGCAAGTTTTTTGCTGTAGAATCCGGGCTGCTGCGAAACTCCACATGGGATAGAACTTGGTCGCTTATCAAACGTACTGGTAGTTGATCGGTGTACCGGAGGTTGCTTTCAAACCTAAATATAAATGTAAAAGTTATCTACATTAACAACCTTAGCCCTTAGATTTACGTGGCTATTCACGCCATACGGAGGAACAAGTTTAGAAGGCTGCAGCCCCCCACACCCTCCCTTCCCCGTCTCCCAGCCTTCTTGCTTTGATCAGGGGTACCTGCTGTGTTAAACATATCGAATTTTATAAAAGAACTCAGATTTATTTAATACGTGTCAATTTATAAAGTTCTTACATGACGTCATGGTGGCCATTTTGGTGTCGCAAACAAAACATGTGGGAGTTGAAATCTTTTTTTTTCAAGTAAACGCTTTTTTTGTTCCAGTAAATTTGCATAAATACTGACCAAGTAAGTGAAAACGCTTATTCTCTATGCCTAACACGATGATTGTTGCTTTTGGTGACGTATGCATTTATCTCTGTGAAGAAACCAACGACACAAGTCCGTTTAAAAAGGACGGGACTTCCTAATTCCCAAGGACCGAAAGAGAGAGAAACTTGGGGCGTTACATGGCGGCAAAAAGATTGCGTGACAAGTTACAGGTAAAGACGCAGTTTTTGGTGTTGCAAACGGGTTCAATCACCAAATGACATAATGCAAAATATTGAAAAGACACTGAACAATACCCACACAACAACACACAAGCGAACCAATAATGGTTTGCGCCACACCAAGAAGCACCCAAAAAAGCTGTCTAGTGAGAAACAACGCCTTATAACTTACATAAGGTGAAAATCGTCCATGTTTTCTACATCTACTGCACTTATTCCACCAGACAGAAATACAAATGCTTTGTCACGCCCAGGAATCATCTTCTTCCGTGAATTTCCCTCACTCGGTACCACGTTTCTTTTGTCCAGCTCTTGTATTATTCCCTCTCTCAAGTGAGCTGGACAGCAGATAAGATGGAGAACATCTTGCGAATGGGCCCGATCTTGTTGCTCAAAGTAAGCGAAGAAAACTGCTAGTATTGGCTGGGTCCAAATTAGGCTTGACATGTAACTAATTACTCCAGAAACACTGAATTCCTCTTCATACCATTCAAAAACGCAAGTGTATCTAAACGAGAGACACGGAACAAAATAAAATAATTACTACATCGCTTAGGACATCTGTTGACACCTCGGGAAAAAACACCCCTCCGGAATTAAGGGGATCTAAGATGGCGGTCATTCACGCATTATGACGTCATGCATTACAAGACTTCACTACAGCAAGATGTAAAGGTTAATGATCTAGTAATAATGGCCCACTTTCAGTGCGACTCCTCGAACCGGGGCAATTGGTAGAAGGTTATCCAATCACAACGGTTTTCAAAAACAAAAGATTCTCAATTTTTTTTGAAAACGGATTAGTGAAATTCAAGTGCAACTATGCAACCGTTGAAAACTTTAAAACCGTTTTAACTTACCTGACGTCTCAGGAAACAGCCCTCAAATCCAGGGATGTTATTAGTCCATTTGCAAAAAAACTAAGAATCTTTTGTTTTTAAAAAACTTTGTGATTGGATGATCTTCTTCCAAGCGCGCTGGTTCGAGTAGTCACACTGTAACACTACAAAAACACAAATAAACATCAGCTACGCAAGTTAAGCAATACATTTTCATGCAAAGAAATAAAGAAACAAACAAACAAACAAAAACCGACACAGAACCATTACAGGTATAGAGGTTTAAAGAGCAGTAAAAAGTTCGTGGTGAGTCAACGAATGTTTAAAAGGCTGCACAAAGACAACACTTTCAATGCACTTTAACTTGCATACAAAATTAAAAATCAGGGGCGGACAGAGCATTTTGCGATGGACGGAGCCTTGGGATATAGTATACAATGGCAATATGGGCGATAGCGCCCATCAGTACTCCAGGTGATCTGTGACGTCACTGCGGGGGCCTGGGGAAAGAAATTCTAATGCCGTATCCCATAAACCAACGCGCGCACCAATTCAATTCAATTCAATCTGTTCCCGTCAGCTTTGGTTTATGGGATACGGCATTAAAATTTCTTTCCCCAGGCCCCCGCAGTGACCTCACAGATCACCTGGTGCGAACGGCGCACTTTTCTAGGGGGGTTCGGGCGCATGCTCCTCCGGGGAAATGTTTGAGTTTGAAGTTCTCTGGGATAAAATCTAGTGCATTCTGGACGCTTAAATTTAGCAAATGCCTGGATTCTTTATTGAATATGTAACGCTGAAATATTTAATAAACTACAAAAGGGGGACGGGGCGCCCTAGGTCCACCCCTAAATCCTCCTTGAAAATATTATTCTAGTTCGCAAGAAGTAGCAAAAATGACAAAAATGAGAGAAACAACGTGCAGAATCCCTCTTACCCAGAGAAACGTTCAACCTGGAACGTAACAACTGATCCGTCAAAATTTACAGGACTTCTCAGATCATCAGTAATTTCCATCCAATTTTTATCCTCGCCATGAGAGTTTAAGAACAATACCCTGACACGGCATTTCGAGAGGTCAGGAGTTCCTTCCTGGTCGCTTTGTAGAGATACTGGCAACTGAATTGTGACGGGCTTCAAGAACTCGACGAGTTGGAGGCAGGTTAAACGCAGCACTGGGCCAAGAAACAGGTCCTGCTCTCCAAATTCTTCAGCTGGAACTTCATGTACCTAGAAGAATAAACGACAGGACTACAAAAACTAAAATCACTAGTTTGACTGATTCATAGTCCTAATATTTTATTTTTCGAGATTTGACAACTTGCCTTGATTTCTCTCGGGCCATATCTCGCCAAGCGAAACAAGAGCATTTTACGGTTGTGTCAGTGACGCTGTAAAGGTGCGTCGGTATAGTTATAGGCAGCCTAATTTCACTCTAAATTCTCGCATTTTTGTCGAAATTAGAGAACCTGAAGTTTTCTTAGACTACTAAACAAGCCACCAGTCGAAAACAGCTAAACTGTACCACTACATTAGCTTCACGTATCTGTCTGTCTATCATCCTGGCACGAAAATTATACAAAACTAGAGAGAGATTATTCAATTGACGGACGTGCCTACCTTCAATTCCAAATGAAACTTTGCTTTTGGTGGAACAGCCTTTTTAGGGACTTTAATACTCACACCAGGATAGTCAGGGTGACTGAATAAGCCGCCATTAGTTGTGATGGTGTAAATCGGAGAAGACTTGAGACGACAAACAACTGCATATGTTGAGCATTCAGTTATTTCAGCTTGAGCAACGGGAAAGAAAAAGTCTGGGGTGCCATGTTGAGAGGAAAAGTCATCTTCGATGTCTGTAGACAAGATATATAAAAAACAACGAAATATGAATACAGTGCTAGTGTTATTTTTCATTATCATTATCATTGTAAAAAAGATCATCACAGTTGAAGACGCAAAAAAAGAACGTCTAAAAAAATTCAGGCAGGAAAGAAAACTCTGATTATCTCATGTTTGTGGAATCCAAGTCCAGCCTTAGAGTCTGGATTCTATGCCATGGATCAGTCCAGATTTCAGGTACTGGATTCCAGTCTTTGTCAATTGAACTTGAATTCTGGATTCCAATCGGTAAGTGGGATTCCGGATTCCTTGAGCTGTATTCTGGATTCCAAAGCCCAAGATTTCTGATTCTACGAGCAAAATTTTCCCGGATTCCTGAATCCTTTACATGGGTCGGAAACTAACTTGGGGCTGGTAATTTAAAAATTGGTTCTTAACTTACAGGGGAAAGATGAAGATGAGCAAATGAATATATGAATTTCATACATTTGAACTGCTTCCAAAGGAACACCTAAGGTCCCGAACCGGCGGAAGCAATAGAGAGTTTTTTAAAAACCTTTACGTATAGGGAAAACGGCAAACATCAGATTCAAGTTGAGAATATCTCAAAATAGAAAACGAACAGATAAAAACAAAGCAAAACAATTCTTATGGGTAAAAAATTGATTGAATCTACTAATTTAGGAGTAGAAATGATGAACAGTAAACGACAAGTAAGGGGGAAACTTGGTCACGTGTTACAAATTCGCGTTTGCCATTGGACGTAAAATGAAGTTGTGCAGTCAACTCCCTCTTTGACTGACACCATATAAGATACAATATGATTCGGTCTTAGACAGATGTCCATCATAAAAAGAGTCAATTTAAAGTAGTGGAAAAAAGCAAAGGCCAGCTCTAGATGTCTGTTTTAGCGAGGTGTTCGTTAAGAGAGAGCTGACTGTAAAACCACAAAACAAACGACCTTAATTATATGGCTATAACTTGTATGACAGGTAGTTTAACCAATACATAAAAAACTAGCATTGGGACGATGAACTGCTGTTCAAAGAGCAAATGATTAAAAACCTTGCCAGCACCGCAAGTCCTCAGTTCCATCCACTTCCTCCCATTCATCACTTTCCCGGTCGATCAGTCTCTTCATCACCAGTTCGTAGCCCTGTAAACCAGGCGCACTGTGAGACAGAACCAGCTTCGCTTCAGCATTGAATTCCAGTTCATCACCAGTGATGGTCGAAATGTCAAGAACATTGCTGACAACTGCCTCGTGCTCTTGCAGTGGAGGCGAACGTGCGCTGCATTTCCATCGGTGGACCACTATTGGGGTGGGCTCAGACACGGTGTCAGGAGGGAAGAAAATATGGGCGCCCCCTCGTTTGAGGACCCAGTGGGTACCTTCACTGGTAAGCGTTCCTCTGCAATCAATCAATCAATCAATCAATTACACAATCGTCAAACAATCTATCAATTAGCGGACCTGATTGTCCTTTTGCATAAAAAGTTCCCAAACGCTCAAACGAGTTAAAAGAAAACTTCCCTTTTTTGCTAAACAGATAATAAGGCCGTTTTGCCAAGTTGAGCATTATCAGGCAGGTATGACATGACTATCATGTAACTATCATGTAACGTTGACCTTTTATTTTCAAAACACAGAAACTAACGAGCTCGCTTGCTCAAAGATGGTAAAACGTAAAGTCTTGCTACAGCAAGATGTATTGCTATGGGATTACTGATTGTACTCTTACACTGTTCCTTACCTGTGTATACCCTCAAACAAAATCCTATTTCCCTGAGATCAAAAAGTCTAAAAAAAACATCAGATTGTAAAAACGGCTGTGTAGCAGACTAGAGTTGTCTAGTGTCATCACGCAACGCTCCTCCCCAGAAGCGTTGCGTGACGATACTAAAAACGGCCGTGTAGCAGACTAAGACAACACTTGAGACAAAATGAATGGCATGATTGGTCAGAGTGGAGGTTTCTCAATGTCAGTGTGCTCTTACAGTGGTCTAAAGGAACATTCATTTAGTATACATACTCGTGTATCTTAACTTTTTCTAAGTCTGATTCATCCAAGTCCTCTGTTTGTCCCTCAAGGCTAAGTTCATGAATTTGTTGTGGCAATTCGTGTTCTTCTGTAATCTCATCATCTCCAGTAATGTCCATGTTATTGTCGTTTTCATCTCCATCATCATTATCAGCGTCATCATCACCACCATTGTCACCAACATCATCGCCACCTTCATCACCACCATCATCGTTGCCACTATCGTCGTTTTCATTAAAATCATCATCTACACTGTCATCGTCATCATTACTACTATCGTGGTCGTCATCATCCTGATCATCATCGTCAGGAGACTTCTCTATTGAAAACAAGTAGAATGCTTGTTGCCTGTATCAAAGGTAATTTCTATTTTCTTAGTTAAGAAGAGGAAGTAGAAAGAATTTGTTGATCAGCAGCTTGGTAGCCTGCGCGCAGACGAAATTAAACTCTGGTTAACTCCGTCTGCGAAACAGCGCCGAAATCATTGTTCTGGACTTCCAGCTGTGTACCCAGATTTGAGTACGCGCCACGATTGACCAGTTAAAAAAGGCCTTGGCTTTGTTTGTCGTGATCGCCAATCAGGATGAAGAGAAATTCGAAACGCACTTCCGGTAATTCGTTGAGTCCGTTGGTGGTCCAGAACAAGGATCTCTGCACTGCCTCGCAGACAGTACTAATCAGAGTTTAGTTATCGTCTGCACCCAGGCTACAGTTTGGCGACGGAAGAGCATAATGTAGTAAGATATCCCGCAGTCAAGCTTGGGAATCAAATTGTAAGTTTTAGTTACACGTATAATGCCGAAACTGTTAACAAATCTTGCAGTTGAGTCGAAATCTTCGTTACTTATTGCATCTGACAAGAGATGTACGTGCATTGTGATGAGGTGCACTGATTTCTTACGCCAGAGTCAAACGTTGAAATTCACATGGGACGAACATAATACTAATTCAAACAATTTCGCTCATTAGCATTAGCTTCGTTGCGAGTGAAGTTCGGCGTTTGCCTGGCCTTAGTTAACTATCTTTCAGTAAATTCTTTTACAGTTGCGAGACCTTCTTTTGGTAAATGTATACTTAAAGAAAGTAGTGTTTGTGATATCATGATAAAAATTAATAATTACTGTTACTATTATCATTATTTATATACCTGCTCCTGCGAACAGATTCATAAAAGAACGCCAGGAAATAGATTTCCCCCGCTTGGTTTCCTAATTGAAAATAAGATTAACACATTCGGTTAGAACACTTTCTTTTTTCACTCGTTCGATTTTTCCTCAATGACAAAAACGGGTGTTTAATCGTACATATGCTAATGTTGCCTGACGTGTCACTTACCTTTAGCTGGGTGTTATACATTTTGGCCTTCCCTTCATATCCAAGTAAAGTAGCCAGATCCTGTAGTGTAGTAAGCAGATCGATTTTGTCTTGTTTTTCCAACTCTGAACCTTTCTTTTTCCAGCTTTTCTCGTAGAATCTGAATGATTCCTTTTGATATTTCTCAAAAAGTTCTTTATTTTTAGTTACCTTACACAACCTTAACAAAGTTTGTAAGATGTGTTCTCTCTGCTCGTAAGGTAACCTCTTGGTGTCTGGAGAATTCCACGCTCCTTCGTAAAACCAAAAAGCTTCACTTTGATATTTCCTCCTTGTCTTCACATCAGCCTCTTCCTCAAGTCGTTCGTTTATAGCATCAATGATTTTCATGTTCGCCAAAGAGAACTGAAACCCTTCAAAGCTTTTCTCCTCGTCCCAGGATCTTTGATAAAACTCCAATACTTCCTTCTGAAATGCCCTCTTTCTCCCTTTGGGAAGCATTCCCTCGTAGCTTTTAATGATTCTGTCCCGAACTTCACTGTGGTTCCCTTGTCCCAGAGATTTCTCAATCTCCCATGCTTCTTCGTAGTATTCTCCAGCTTCATCATAATCCTCAAGACTTCGGGAATTTTCCGCCATTTGAAAAGTGCTACGCGCAGTCAATGGATGTTTGCCAAGGATATCTTTCCGAATTTGGTACCCGTTATAAGCAAACGGCTTCGCCTTTTCAAAATCCATAAGCCATGAGTAAGCGTTAGCAATGTTTCGATTATAAAGTGCTGTGTATAGAATCCCAGTGAGTTTGAGTTCTTTGGCAAGATCTAAAGCCTCCTGATAGTATTCTATAGCCTTGAGAAAATTCATTTTGGCCTCGGGCGTCATTCTACGTTTGTTGTACTCTTGAATGGCCATAGATTCATAAGCTGTCCCAATTTGACTTCTAAACAGAGGCAAGTCAAAGTGCTCCCTTGAACCAGAAAGCTTTTGACGCATTTCGTATGCTCTTGTGTAAAACTTAATCGCTTCTTCTGGTTTCCCGAGATTGCTGTAGCAATTTCCAATGGCATTCAAACATCTACAAGTGCTTGTGTGATTTTTCAATTGGTCTTCCATTATTTCCAGGGAACGCCTCAAACTTGTAAGTGCTTTTGGCCAATTTCCTGCTTTGTTGAAAACTTCGCCTTCAACAAACAGACAAGAGCTTTTTGCGAGCTTGAAAAGCACGGTCTTTTTGCTCTCTCTCTGCACCCTCTTCAGTAATTCCCTGGCCTCTTGAACAACGTTTGCGGCCTTACGCCATCCTTCAAGATTAAGCACCTGCAAAGTTTCCCAGCAGCGCATTTCTGCTCGAAACATGGAACCTGCCGAGAAAAATAGAGAGCAGAACAATAAAAAAAACATTTTTACCCGAACACTGAGGAAAAGAAACTGGGTCAATGCTCATATTAACCCTTTAAGATCCGAGATCCACATACGAATTCTCCAGGCTGATCTCCATACATTTTATTTAAGAATAGTTGAGAGAATTTGGTTTAAGATCAATGCGTTGGCCCTTTGATTATTAATTTAGTAATTCTCATAACCTTTACTCTTGATCATTTGCTGATGTTGTTAGGAGAAAATTCATTTTGGTCACTCTTGCGACCTAAAGGGTTAAGGAGTTATGGACATTGACGAAATTAATGGCTGTTTTCTCAGGTTGTAAGAGGAACTTATCCTCACCTTCTTTTCCATCTTCCTCGACTTTTTCAGCCCAGGCTTGAAAAATCTTTCTTCTTTGCTTTTGATCATTGAGCATGGCTTCCAATAAATAACAAATCATAACGCTTTGTTGATGATGTGTTGGAATTAGAAGGTAGCTGGACTTTAAAGAAATGTCCAAGGCAAGTTCAAAATTGAGTTTTTCAAAATCATAGCTGTCAAAAGCTTTAACGTACTCCTTGTCCAAAAGGGCTGCAATTGTCGTCAACTGAGAAATGAAGTGATTGCAAAAGTTGTCTTTTGCTTTTTGGAAAGCATCCACGAAAGCCTTGCTATTTCCGATGCTCTTAAGAAACTTACGCATCAAAGGGTGTATGTCATACAACAGTTCTTTTGCCTCTGGAACCACGGAAACCACCTGGCTGTTACGCATTCCTTCCATTCTTATTGCAGCTTCCGAAACGTTTACACTAAGTATCTTAGAGGCTGCTTCCAATGAAAATGGGCGGCAGAAGAGTGACACTGAAACAGCAGACTCTTTAAGTGTTTTACTTGGAAGGAAAAAGAACATTTTCCTCAAACATGACAGCTGTTCCTCATCGATACCTTCTTCTTTAGCATCAAACGTTTCTTTCTTCTCAGCCTCTTCATCTCCAGGTTCTTGGGACGGCTCCACCTCTAACTCCTGCTCAATGGTTCCAAGTAGCCTTTCTGCATCAGCTATCTCTTGTCTTAAGATTGATGCCATTCCATTAAGCAATAGCGGCTTTCCTCTGCACATCTCGACTAGTCTCTCTCTCTGACTGCCGTGAATAGCAGGGGTCCCTTGCCTTTGAAGGAGCTCCCCCGAAGAGCTCTTTTCCAAGCCTTTCACTTCGTAATTATCCACACCGTGACGAAATGCACTCCTAGATGTTAAAAGAATCTTCAATGAAGATTTCGCGTGACCAGTTATAAGTCGTTGGAGGAAAGTGACAAAATCATCATTAAGGCTAGTGGCAGCCTTGCTGCGTCCACCCGAAAATTGATCAACGTTGTCTAGAAGCAGCAATATGTTCCCTTGTCCCCGTTGCCTTAACTGCCGCATTTTAAAAATAATGGGATTCGCTTCATAGCTCACAGTTGTTGTCTCCTTTGATCCAATCCCCAATGCCTGTAAAACTTGGAAGTGAAGGTCCTCCATCCTCTCCACTTCTCTCAAGTCCACTTTGAATTTCATCATTCCTTGCCACTGAGACAAAACTTCAGTTGCAAGTCTCGTTTTTCCGACACCGCTTGATCCATAAAGGTTTAAGACGCTTGATCCACCAGTTGTTAGCTTCGACATAACATTTTCTAAGTCGCTGTGTCTCCCGGTTAATTCCTTTCTTGTCCCTGCAGTTTGTTCCTCAATCTCTTGCAAGCGGATTTCCTTGAAACCTTTAATCTTTGCCTCAATTCCTTCCTTCTTAGATGTTTGTGGAGTTACCACAAACTTCTCCAACAAAGTCAAATTGTCCTCCGAAACAAGACCCTGATTTGCAAAAAGATGCAGGCATGAATATAAATCCTGATCTCCTTTATCTGCGAACTTTCCTTTCTCAAAATTCGTTTTGATAGACGATACAGCATATTCAAGTTCTTCTGGGCTCAGATAATCGACGACATCTTTTAAAAGTTTATCAAACCGAGGAGAAATCTCTCCAGTCCTTAAAGGTGTCTCAAGAGACGCCATATCATCGCGTGTTCAACGAACCGATGTCGTGACATGCATAAAGTTGAATAAATTTAGCCTCATGGCCAGATGTCATGCGGAAGTGTATGTCTGAACTCCAGACAACAGTGATATTAATAACTTATACTACGCATTTAAACTAAGAATCCTGCAAAAGAATGCGAAATTTTATTGTGTTGCAAACGTAAAGTTTCAAAAGTAAGAAATGCAACGATATAAAAAGAATAATTGCAAAATTAATATATAACATGTTGATGTAATTTAAAATAGTCTCACACAAACTGCACAACATGACAGATACATACTTCAGTAATCCATAATCGCGTGTTGTGTGGTGCGTGACATAAACGATAGTGTCGTGATATACAGTTTAACAATATAACCGACTGCACATTTTACAAGAGGTCGTTACTTTTCCTGTATTCATAATTATTATAAAAATTTCCTTTTTCATTCTATTTGCCTTTTTTAATCTTAAGTCGCAGACTTATAAATAAAAAGTACTATCTGTCTATTTCTTCATACAAATGAAGCAGTTGTCGTTTGAGTGGGAGAGGGGAGGGGGTGTTTAACCAGGCCCCGAGATAGTAGACAATTCCATGGTAGGAAGGGAGTATACAGGAAAAAAACGGGGGGGGAACGACTATTCTCCCAGCAATTTCTTTCTCCTTTTTCTTTTTTCGACAGACGTGGTTAGGGCTTTTAATGGCCTCTCCCACACCCTGACAGGGGGGGGGGGGGGTGTCAAGGTCAGTTTCCCCTACCCTCCCTTAGTAATATAAAGTTTGAAGATAGAGATTCAACTCTCTCGACGGGTATTTATGGGACCGGTACTTATGTGAGTGATGCCCTTACTTTGTGCGAGTCCCCAAGGAGTAAAGAAAGGCAGGGATCATTTCGAAGGGTCCTTCTATCAGCCAGAGCCTGGTTCCTGAAAGGCAAATTAGCGCTAATCCAGCATTAAAAATTTATTCCGTTTTTGTATTTTACCTTCCTGTGTATTGCTTAGGGTAACATTTTGTGTTATCATTACTGTATGTCGGAGTAAAGGCACAACAGTATTTTGTAAGCTCGAGTTACATGTTCTTAGACACGAAAACCTTGCTTAAAATTTGGCTTAATCCTCTTTCGAAGAAACGGGCCCTTCAGGTGTCTAGGAGAGATTTGATTGTAAACAAGTTGACATTCGCAACATTAAAAACCCAACCATCCCAAGGAATTGCCTTTTTGTCTCCGAATAACAACCATTGGAAAAACAACATGAAACAACAACAACATGAAAGAAAAAAGTAAATAAATAAAAAATAAATAAAAATACTTTGAGACATTTAGCTAAACCTGTTTCCCTGCCCATTGGTTTATAGACAATGACGACCTTATGGCAGATAAGTGCAATCATAAAAACCGAAGAAGAGCCTCCTAAAAGTTGTCAGAGGGAAAAAAAATCTTACTTTCCAAGTCCAAATTCTTCACCCACTGTCCCATTCAAATTTTCCCTTAGTAGCAAAAATACACTGTGCCTAGAACTTTTCCAGTCTAAAAAGAGGTAAATATCAGTCCTCATTTTGCCCCTTTTAATGAAGGTATATATATTGAACGTGCATATATAGACTGGTGGAACAGTTCCCTATCACGCATATTAGATTTAATATAATAAATACCGTACTTTATTTAAAAAGAAAAAACATTGGTGTGAACAACATGCTCTGTACATGTAGCTAAAAGGAATCTATATGAAAATTAAAGTATATACATCAAATATCAAAACACCTGTACATTTGTTAAAAATTGATAATTAATATAATAAATAAAATTCATAAACCTAATACTGTACACCTATCAGTTTGCCTAAGGTATTTAACAACTACACTCTAGGAATTACATGAAGATAGAATACTAGCAATTTTTTAGTTTCTAGAGTGGAGTGTCTGTGTATAGAACAATAATATTAAGAATTTTTTTCTTTTTTGTGAAGAGACATATTTACATTAAACATTAGAATAAGCGTGTGAGATATAGTAACTAAATTTAAGTGCTTGTCTCACTGTAACTAATACCAGGCACACCTCACAGACCTGACTCAAAGTATACAGAACTAGAACTTTAATGACCCAAACCTCAGGAGGAGAGGGTGGAGTGTCTTATCCGACCTCTCTGTATGCTCTGAATTATATTCACGTATATATTGATCTTCAATTTTATCCTTAATTTAGTTTTTTTTCCTTTTGTTTCAAACTAATCATCATACATTACCGTACCCTAAAACGAAAAAAAAGGAAATTTAAACCAAGGATAAAATTAAACCGCAACATATATAACCGGCTACAAAATAAATACCCTTTACATGGTATACTAATATAAAATAAAAAGATATTCGAACAAGTAAAAGTAAGAAGTAGATTACTGTAAATTCAGTGTAAAGAAAATAGTAAAAATCTAATCAGTCAGTTGCAACAAAATCGTTGTGCTAAATCTCTCCTTTTTACTCGTATGTCACACAGGGCTTTGTTCAGGACACGGTAAGTAGCAGCTAAGCCCTCTCTTCGTTTCCAGGCAATCAACATGGCGTAAGCTTTCTCAGCAATTGTTTCGTTGTCTTTGTGAAACACTCGCAACTCTGCTTCATCGAATGCTAACCGACGCCCAAGCTTTTTCCAATGGTCAGGAATTTTTTCCGACAGATCCTCTAGTTCATCCTCCGTTGGAATTCCTTTCTTCACGTCTCTTGCAAAGGCTGAAAGAAAAAAAAACTTAAACAAATCTACCGAAATTCATTTAGTCCAGGTACTATCTGACTGTATTGCTCCACATAACTCTTGACCAAGGAAGAATTGATAGCTGTGTGTAAGCAAGCAGACAAGCTAGGAGACATGCATGAGAGAATAAGCCAATGGATGAAACAAGAAATTCATTTTTATGAATGCAAAAATGATAAATAATAAACTGTGGGTAAGTATGCGCATGCGTAGGTCGTGGACACAAGGACGGACGGAATGAATGAATGGATGGGTCGGGATATATAGTTGGATGATGCAGACAAATGAGGGAGAAAAGGGACGAAAAAAAATACAAATGGAAAAGACTGAGCGGACAGAAAAACAAACTCACGAAAAAGGAATGAACAAATCTACCAATAATCAATTGATTAGTCACTGAATCAGCCATTTGACATATGCAAAGTCGAGAATAGATTGTAGTGAACAACATTTGTATGAAAGGTAACAGAACAATTAATTTTCAATTCCTTTCCTTGGGAATTTGTTGAATTTATAATTCTATAATCGGTTATCTAACATATCTGTCCTCCAAGTTGCTTGAACTGTTACTCTCTCGGACTACTCTGCTCCAATCAAGAAAGAAAAGCAGAAAATGGAACGCACATAGAGGAGTAAAACTTACCACAAGGCTGTTGGCTACGTTCCTCAAAAACCTAAGAGGACATAATAAGCGACATTTTATAATAATTTATTTAACCATTCTGCAATTATAACATTGCCTACGCAGAATTACCATCCTCTACTACTGTGGTATCCTTTATTATTAATGAACTGTCTTCAGACCCTACATAACCTCCAAAGTACAGCTTTACAAAGCCGACGAATGCTAAGATATGTGTCAGTTACGGTCCCGTAATATTAACCGTACAACACTTGAAAAAAATTTAAACTTCGGAAGACTTTAACACACAAGAGGTCGTCGCGAGCTTCCCAGCATGCAGAAGAGAGTAAGCGCAGCGAGCTTTCTAGGCCACAAAGGCTAAATCCGAACCCTCTTTACTTGTGGGGAACGGGGGGGGGGGGGGGGGGGTCTTCAAGCTTTAGGTATACGAAAGGGGTACCTTTTCTGACAAAAATGGTATATACAGGGTAAGCAGTTAGACCTCAGGGCGGAGCCTCCCCGTATAAAACTTTATTGGGTACCCTTCCGGAAAGTTTAAGCAGCTTTTTGCCTCCAGGACCAGATTTCCTATTTTAAATACGACTTACCATATTATAATTGTACTGAGTGAGGATCGGTAAGTACAATGTACACAACGAAAGATTTCTCCCCATGGGTTGAAAAGTGTTACGAAATTCCACTCGTGCTGTATGTTGTTCATCTATCAGGCCAACTTTCAAATGAGCCTCGAACGGAAGATCTTCGTCATATAACCTGTAAAAAATGTAATAATATACACATAAATTTATGCAACTAATTGCAAAAACCATGTCCTTAAAAGATACTAAAAAGAAAAATGAAAAATGGAAAAAAGCCAAATAGGAATAAATTAGGAATTTAGGCATACTGGTAAACCTAAATAGGCTGCATTCATTTGCTAAACGGGCGATTATAAGGTGTTAAAACAACTGCAAATGTGAAGGCAGACGGTTCAGGCAGGCCTTAAAGTGTCTTTATTTTGGTGTAATTCAGCAATTTCCGCTGATAGTCCGATGTTATTAACAGAGTAATATATAGAGGACATTACATGGCCAGGCGGAGATACGACATTTCTCTTCAAGTGTTCAAAAATAAAAAGTTCATGAATGAGCGCAGCGAACGAATGAAATATTTTCAACACGTGTTATATAAACACCAATGAAATGCCAAATCCTTTCACTGAAATATATTTAGCTGCGAAAGGCGTGATTTATTATGTAGCCATAGCAACGGTGATCTTTTCACATGTCCAAATAACATGTTATGTTCACGTGTACATGTCAAGATATCATGTTTTCGCACGAAAGCTCACCTGGTATTTCATTGATGTTTATATAATAAATGTTATAATTATATTATCGTGGTCACTGTCATCGTCATCGTTATCATTAGCTCCATGATGTGAATGATATCCTACTGTTTTCTGATCCTAAGCTTACTAAGTGTATATGAAGCGTTTTCACATGACGTCATGTCCGCCATGTTGGTGTCCCAAGACAATACAATGGCGGCCATGTTGTTGTCCCAAACAAGTCCTGTGGCAGTTGAACCTTTTTCTTAAATAAGAACTTTTCTTTGTTCCAAACATTTGCGTAGCTGCTGGCAACGTGTGTGAAAATGCTCTATATTAGCACGTGAATAAGACGAAGTTGGGAGGCAAGAGATCTCTAGATTACTGTCACGTGATCTATACTGGGAATTTTGACAAAAGCAAAAAGCTTAAAGATCATAACACTGCGCGCTTCTGATTTCGACTTCAACTCTGGCTCAGTCGCTGGTAAAACTGACCAGCCTTGAGACTTACTTAAGATAAAAATCTTCCATTTCCTTCTCCTCGAATGGGCATATTCCCCCTGATACAAATACGAATGCCTTGTCGTATCCTGGGATCATATCTTTTTTCGAGCTTCCATGTGCTATGCCTTCTTGTTTAAGATCCTGAATCACTTGCGTTTTAAGGTGAGCGGGGCAACAAATAAGATGCAAAATGGAAAAAGGACATGGCTGAAAGTAAGCGAAGAAGTGTGCTGGTCTAGGTTGATTCCAAATGAGGCTGTAAAGAAATCGTTTAATCCTCAGTTCATCACCGCTAGAAGTATCTTTACGCCAGTCGAGAAAAGAAAAATACCTAGAAAAAATGAGAACATTAAAGGAAAATAACACAGTTACAAACCATTGATTGAAGCTAAGTAATCGCTGCTTACTGTAAAAGTACAACACAAAAATTTTCGAGTATACCATTGTGAAAGTGTTCCGGGAGGCACACGGTCCATAGGCCATGATCCATTCATCCACAGATTAGAAAAATATAAATGCAATTGCTTTGGTTTTTGCTTAAACCTTTGAAGCTTAACTAGATGGGATACTGGCAGATATTCAGACACTAAACAATGTCACTGTACAACCGCCCATCTGCTAAGCGAATATGTTCTTTCTTACCCGGAGAACCGTTCGACCTTAAACCTTACAAACTTCCCATCAAAATTTGCAGGTTTCCCAAGACCATCAGTGATCTCAATCCATTCTTTCTGCTTATCATCAGACTTCAGGAACAATACTCTGACACGGCACGTTGTTGGATCTGGCAGCAATACTTGTGGCTCTCGAAAAGAAATTGGTAATTGAATGGTTACAGATCTTGAAAACTGAACAGTCTCAAAACAGTTGATTCGCAGTATAGGTCCAAGAAAAACACCACCCTCTTGAAATTCATCGCTTGGGACTTCTTGAACCTGTATCGTTCGAAAAAATAATCGTCAGCAGTTACTACTTTAGTACATAAAGTGGACTCACCTTCAGCTCACCTAATAATAGGGGTGGCAGATTTAAAAAGAATTTTTTATTGTTATTGTTATTATTACTATTATTATTATTATTATTATTATTATTATTATTATTATTATTATTATATAAGTTTACTTATGCACATTTCTTGTTAATTGTCTCCTTCTGAAAATCAATTACAGTCTTGCAAATGATCCAAAGATGCTCGTTAAACACAAATCAATTTTTTTTTTCTTTTTCTTAACATATTGGTAGCCAATTGAACAACAACACCATCAGTAGTGAAAGCCAGACCTACTTTCAATTGCAAAGGGAACTCCGCATTAAGAGCAACAGCGTTCTCAGGGATTGTAACTGTCACGCCTGGATAGTCAGGATGACTGAATGAACCGCCTTTGGATGTGATGGTGTAAGTTGGAGAAGCCTTCAGACGACAAACTACTGCATATGTTGAGTACTCAGTGATGTCAGCTTGAGCAACAGGAAAGAAAAAGTCTGGTATTTCCACGTGAGAAGGGAAATCACCTTCAATCTCTGTAAGCGATAGAAGAAAAAGTTTCATGAGCAACTATAATGTTTCCTTCCCTATGGAAAGTTGTTAGAGATTATAGAAAACCAGGATCGAACAAACAAGCCAAAGATCAAGGGGAAAGATCAAACTACTGCACAATGTCCATGCTGTGGTTCAGTATTAAACTCCTTTGTTCCTCGCGAAAGCGAGTTTATATTTTTGTCGGAATTTGCAACGCGCGTAACTCCCACGAGGATTGTAAGAGAGGCCTAATAAGCTCTTTGCTTGAAGTCTATTGAGTTTGGTCGGTGTCCACCTTAACGCCAAGTGCATTTAGGTCTTCATGCAAAAGATCAATTAATGGTCCACTGTACATTATTCTACTCTATAAAGAGACGTTTATGTACCTTCAAGAGAACGTATGTTTTTGGTTCCATCTACGTCTTCCCATTTATTCGTCTCCTTATCAGTTAGCTGTTTTATCACCAGCTCGTAGCCCCGTAGGTTTGTTGCGCTGTGGGATAGTGACAGCTTCACCTTGGAGTTAGATTTCAGACTTTGGCTATCCATGGTGGATAGTTCAATAACGCTGCTAGTAATGGCCTCGTGCTCCTGCAGTGGTGGTGAACGGGCACTGTATTTCCATCTGTGGACAACTGGTGTGGGTTCAGACACAGCATCAGGAAGGAATATCCAGTGAACACTCCCTTGATTGACGACCCAGTTGGTGCCTTCACTTGTCATTTCTTCTCTACAATCAGACGAATTTTACGTTTGTATTGGGACAATGACCTTTTGGTGACTCATGATTTCTCATCCCCAACAAAGAGGGGGCAATGTTCTACTATCCCCTTGACGAAGGATTTTGGACAGTTGTCTTTGCTTTAAAAGTCTGCCTTCTTCAGTTCTTAACGACAAAAACCTGCCTATGAAGTCCAGGGGTGTAAAATATGCTGCTTCACACTGAGTATATATAGAATACATCATGGAAAGTGCGGGTGTACGGGATTTCCGCACGAGTTCAAATCTCACTCGTTCGATTTCTGATACAAAAGTAACGAGTGTGCATATACCCTACAAATCACTTTCCACATGGTACTGCTTTTTATCATATACATATATGTATACTAACACATTCATCATTTTTAATTTGGCAGCCTTTTTATCTCAAATCTTTCCAAATTTCCAGCTAAATGACAAACAAAACTAAGAATATCCTCAACTTATTAGTAGAAGAGTTTGTTAATATTCTTAATAAGGGTAAGGATAAGGTAACTGTTTGCTCTGAATGCAAAATTGAAAATGAATGAATTTAAGTAAAATGGCCGATTTGAATATAAGTAAATAGAAGACAAAGTAGCTCCGATAAAAACCACTACTTAAGCTTACGTCTCTTTCTGTTTTTCCCTTTTTCTGTTGTTTAGCTGGCTCTCTACAATTCTCTTCATCGACTGAGAAATACACGAAACTATTCCACTCCGAGGCGTTTTTTAGGAGAAAACTCTTCGAAAAGAACTTTTCTCGTTTAATGTCTGCGAAACACTCGCAAAGCAAGTATAGCAGCAAGCTGCAAGCGCCTATAAAAGGCGGAATTTTTGGATAGAAACTCACAAACCTCTGTGACTCCTGATTGGACATATCATTTTTCTCACAAGTGAAAAAACGTCGATCGTTCGCTCCTCTGATTAGCTAGAAATCATTTGCGTATGACAATTTGACATAGCTTTTTGGTAAGTGTTTTTCATATATATTTCTTTTTAGAGTAGATTTATAATGTAGATATTGTAAATGAAGAGCCTCAGTTTGTTGGATACTCTGCAATAAATCATTAGTAGAAGTAGCAGTAGCATTGATGCACTAAACTCTCAGCTCCAAATGTTGATTAACACGTAAAACGGCTGGCACACATGAAAACGCAACGAAACAAGAACACACTAGTGAAGTATGTTAACGCAACTACAAGTAGGCAATTTTAATTTCTTGGGACGGCCGGCGCTTGCGCAGTGTTTGTGCTTAAGACCCTTACGCAACGGGGGGGGTATTTTATTTTTGTTTAAGTTGGACGTGTGAACATGTCTTCGACTTGCTTTTGCTTTTGCACCGCTCGTGTAAACCAGCCAAAGGACACTCCTCTGTTTCAATCAAGCTTCTGTTACAAAACTATCATGGACAAAAGTCTTGAGACACTTTTGCCTTCCTGGGGCGTTTTCCAATTCACACAGGTCGAACCCCTCCCCTCACCCCACAAACAATGTTGGACGAGTGTATCCAGAATTTTTTTCCGAGTTTCAACTTTTTATAGGGTGGGGGGAGGGAGAACTGCAAGAAAATTTTGAAAAGGATGCACTGTTCTAAGAGGGAACCGGGAAATGACAGAAAAATATGAATATTGCAATACTGTCCTAAGGACTTTTGTGCAAGATTATTGTAGCTTCCTTGGTCCCAAAGAATTCTAATTTCATACAAGAAAAGGTTTTAGTGTTTTTAGTGTCTGTGCTTTCGACGCCACTTATTTTCTTACCTGAAGACAACAGAGCGTATGTTCTTAACATCTTCTTCTGGTTCTTCTTCCATCATTCCTTGGGATTCAAGATCTCCCTCGGATTCAGTTTCATCTTCAAACTCTACTTCAAACTTGTCTTCCCTTCCACCTTGAATCGTTATTTGGGATTCTGCTTCAAGCTCCTCTTCATCTGCTGTCTTGGTAATCACCTCAGCACCTTCGCCTGTTTTTTCTTGGGAATCTACTTGGGGAGTGGCTTGCACGAATGTCTCAACAACGTCGTCTTCAGCTTCTACTTCAATTTCGTCTTCCTCTTTTCCAGTAAAGGAGGGTTTTTCTTGAAAAAATGGATTGTTTTCTATTTAAACATGATTTGAAGATTCAATGTTTTGCAATGACTCAGTAATTTCTCACACAATGAATGGTCGAGTCGATGAGAGTATAGAACTGACGTGATGGTGGTGCACTTTGTTTTTTTCTTTCTTGCGTGCGCGTTTTTCTAATAGACTTAAATTAAACGTCAATATTATTGTAAAAGAAACAAGTCGAAAACGATTTTCCATGGTCTATACTCTTATCGACCATAGAAATAATGTCAAAATAATCAAAATTTTGCAGTGAAACCACTCGCTTGCGGCTGAATGGTGGCTCATGTGGTGGCTCTATGCACTTGAGTTTTGAACATTGTGACGTCATTTCTAAGAAGAAAAGGAAGCTTTTAAAAGTAATCTTATCAAATTACTCCAAATATGGAATGCAAAGAGACAGCTGGAGGCTACTAAGGTGGCCATAAATAGTTAATGTTGATACTAAAGAGTAATAATTACGGTTTAAATCAAAATAAAGACAAGTATTGTAACGCTGGTGGTGGAGGTTGGGATCGACATTATGGTGATGAAGATTATTAGTAAAGGTGGAGATGATGATGACAATAATAATAAAATATAACGTCGAAAATGACTTTGATGAAAATACTGATCACGTCAATGGGGGTAACGAGGACAACAACTAGGGCCAAAAAAGCGGTAAGATAATTATAAGATAAATGACATAGGTCAATTTCTATTTTAAAGTTTCATACATCAAAATGAAAATGTACCTCTTGTTCGTAGGCTAGCGCCTGGTTGTTTTGTCTCCCTCGAACTCTAAAAAAATTAATGATAAAGAGGGTTAACGTCTGAGTTTTGCACAAGGCAGACAAGTAGAACTTGTTTAATATTACAAATAGGCGCTTGAGTTTGGTGATGCGCTCCTAATTTTAACAGGCTTATCACTTTTTCCTGGCAAATAGTAGTGATAACAACAGCTACACTTTACATATGTGATTACACTCCAACTTTCAAACTGTACCTACAATACCTGTATGGTTAGTGGATTAACTATATCATCCTCCTCTTTCTGCATGCCTTCATCGAACCAAAGAGCTAAGTTCTTGTACTCATCTCTTAAATCTCTCTCTTCTTCCGTGTCACTAAGTAGATCCAGAATACAATCAATGATTCCTTTGTTGAACGCAGTGAAGCTGAAGTGTGGAGACTTTATTTCACCTTTCCAAAAATGTTGACAAAACTCCAATGCTTCTCGCCTGAATTTCTCTTTGTCAACTTCTTTGATCTTCAAAAAATCATACATGTCAAAAACGCCTTTAATAATGAGTCTCCAAACTTCACTATGGTTCCCTGCAACTAACAATTTCTCCATTTCCCAAGCTGTTAAGAAATAGTCCAAGGCTTTGTGATAAGCCCGTAAGTTTGCTTGAAGGACTCCTAGTTGAAAAATGCTTCGTACGGTATCCGGATGTGTTCCAAGCCTCTTTTGTCTGATGTTGTATGCCTTTTCTGCCGGCTCAACGGCTTTATGGTACTTTTCCTGACGCATCAAAACATTAGCAAGATTTCTACAGAAAAGTGCTTCATCTTCATATCCTGAGATTTGCAGATCCTCCAAAAGACTTAATGCCTCTTTGTACCATTTGACCGCTTCTTCATACTCTCCTTTTGCTTCGTAAACTGTGCCAATTTGATTCTTGTATACTGGCATGTCATAGTGATATTCAGAGCCAGACAATTGCTCTCGCACCTTCAGTGCCTTAGTGTAGTATTCGAGGGCTTTCTCTACGTTGTTAACTCCGTAATAACAATTACCTAGAGCGTTATAACACCTGGCAAGATTGGTGTCAGGTTTCGACGGACGCTCCATAAGGTCCAAAGAAGACTCAAGGCATTTAATTGCTTTCTTATAGTCTCTGTTTTGATAATAGATTTCTCCCTCAACATACAAGAAAAACCGTTTAGTCTGTTTGAAATATTCGGAAGATTGATCCTGAACTTGTTCTAATGACAAGGACGCCTTTCGCAGCAACTCAAACCCATCAAGAGGGCCTTGAGTCTCTGACACCAGCCTAGCCTCCCAACATCGTAGCTGAGCTCGAAATAAAGAACCTGGAAGCAAATGAAAAAAGAAAAATATGTCACACTTATTATATGGAAAGTATTTCTCAAGTAGCACTTCTAATAGTCTTTCATTTTTCCCTTTTTTCTCTTTCTTTTAATCTTAATCACTACTGGTTGCTTATTTCAAGACATTTTTAAAGACAGTTCTTATGCCCACAAGGCGATCACAAGGCGGTTCAAGGGGGTGGCAACATCAATAGTCCTAGAAACTGTATAGACGGTAATGGTTCCTACACGGAGAGGCAAATGGCTTACCTAAGTTTCCATCATCTCTGCACACCTCCGCCCAGGAATGGAACAACTTAGCCTGTTTCTCCCCAGTCAACATGGCGTTGAAAACGGATACAACCAATGCCTTTTCTTGGTATCCACCTGGGACACTGAAGTACTCTGGTAACAAAGAGCTGTCAATTGTAAACTCATAGTTTTGGCGATCTCTTTCAAACTCAAAGAATGCTTTAACATAATCAGACTCTATGAATCCTGCAATTCTTTTCATCTCCGACAAAAAGTGCTCGTTAAATCGTCTTTCTGCTTTGGTGTAAGATTCACAGAACTTTGCATCATTTGCAATGCTCTCAGCATACTTTTTTAAAAGCGGATGAATGTCATACATCATCTGCTTGTCCTCTCCATTAAGCACATGTTGAGTGATTTCACTAGTTGTCAGTCCTTCAAGTTGGGCTACAGCTTGTGGTATTCTAATCCCAAGAACTTTGGCTGCTGTGGTGGCAGAAAAGGGTCCATGGGACAAAGACAGTGATACAGCAGACATTCTCAAACTATCAGACGGGAGAGTGTTGAACATTTCTCTGATTACTGACACCTGACTTTCATCAACTCCTTCTTCTCTAAAATCAAGAGGTTTTTCTTCCTTGTTCTCTGTCAAGTTAGAGTTGGAAGGAGTTTGGGTTTCCTTTTGAGAACTAGTCTCTGTTACTCTAATCAAATCATTGGGTGACTTTCGTCTTTGTCTCAAAATTGCAGCTGTTCCTTTTAAGAGCAACGGAACTCCTTTACAGATCCCGAGAAGCTTCTCTCTCTGCCACGTATTAACATTTGAGGTTTTCCCAGGGAGCAAAATTTTTTCAGAAATTTTTCAAGAGGTTGTAATTCATAGTCAGTCACGGTTTCTTTAACTTTTATCTCAAACCTTGAGGTGAGAAGCATGTTCAATGATCCTTTCTCGTACTCATATCCTGAAAGCTTGTTTAGAAATTGAAGTAACTGTATCCTTAAGTTCTTGCCCTCCTTCCCCTTTCCTTCAGTAAGCTGCTCGACATTATCAAGTAGAAAGAGTACAGGCTGACCGTCGCTCTCGTTTTCGATATACTTGCGAATTCTTCCAACAACATAGTCCATTGGTAGAACAAGATCTGGGACACTTAGTTTTAGCGTACCCATAATGTTAAGATAAACTTTTCCCATGTCTTTAGTTTCTCTCAAGTCAAAGACATGTTTCTTTCCAATCCACTTTGCATAAATTTTCTTGGCAAGAGTAGTCTTTCCTATTCCAGTGGTTCCATACAAATTGACAACAGCATTTTGCTTACTGTTGAGGCTTCTCATTATTTCTTGGATCTCATTACTTCTTCCTTCCACTTTAACATCCGTTTTAATCTCTGATGGTCGAGAACCCTTGAAGTCTTCAATCCTTCTGTTAATTACATTTTGGTTGATTGATTTTGAGGCGACAAACTCGTCGAGCAGTGTCAGGTTCGAACTCGAAACATAACCGAAGTCATATAAACGATCCAAACACGACAACAAATCTTGATTTCCCAGAGATTTAAATTGTTCTCCGTAAATCGTCTTCAAATATTGCACCACATCTTCCGCTTCGGCTGGATAAAACATCAAAGATATGTCCCTAAACAGTTGATTTAAGTCAGGTAAGCTTTCCATCACCCACCCCTGCCACCACCACACCGGACGCCATCTTTGAAAACGCCGCTGACCAAAACGAAGGTTCAGAAAACCCGTGAGTCAACCCGGAAGTAGAGTAAACGTCGGTATTATCGCGTATCGGGGAAGGGGGTTCATATCTTACAAGTATCGTAAGATTTGGATGGGTAACCCACCGCGAATATCGTCGTGAAGGTCCCTACTTTGTTCTTTCTTTTAGTTCTTCTTCTTTTTTGCGTATTGCGTGGTGTAACCAAAAGCTGTCCACGATATAAAGATTAAGAGCACGTGAGCGATGGAGTGAGCGAAAGAGTGAATTTGCAATCGAGTTCAATATTAATTAAACTGGTTCATAACGCTTCGACAGCGTATCAAATTATTTTCAATCTTTGCTTCCTTCGTCGTCTATAAAACGTTTTACTACTATTAGGGAGAACAAATCTTGTCACACTTTCCAGGAAAGCTCTTTTAAAATAACTAAGGCAATTTATTAATTAAGAAATATTCTGAGAAACGTATTTGTTTAATTCACGGGAATTTTTTACCTTCTCTTGCATTAATTCATACTCTTCGCTTAAAAAAACGTGGCTTCCTAAACGAAACAGGATATCTCCCGGGCTTTAAGTTTTCCTCGTGTATTTTGCAGTCAATCGGAATCCGATTGACTGCAAACAAAATAGCCTCCATCTCGAGGGACAAACTTGAAATCGAGGCAAATGCGGTGATATACATACAGTCCGAACCTCTCTAATACAGACACTGAAGAGACAGAGCGAAGTGTCCGTATTAGAGAGGTGTCCAAAGGAGGTCACGATGATGACGTCACTTTTATGACTCCACTTAAAGTTTTAAATGTTCAGTAGGTATTGCTTTATAACGAAACAAGCTACAGCGCAATGCTGCATGTAAAACGTTGTAACGTAAAGCACAATTCTGAAAGCATCTTTCGCTATTTTCCAAGTGCAGTAAACAGTAACTAGAGTACAAAATGTAATAGAAAAGATCTTTTTGCTATCTGTAGTTACTGAAGCCTCCAAAAAGTCGGTCATGTTCATATGTACACCTTTCGCAAATCGTTGTTTGATATGTAGCGACTGAGCTTTATATCACCTTGCATAACTCATCAACCAGACTAGACGGGATTTTCCCTGTGCAGATTCACCTGATCGGGATTCGGGATTCGGGATTCGGGATTCGGGGTTTACCTGATCGCAGCAATGCCCGTAATAAAGAGGTTAAGTTTATAAGAATTTACTCTCTGGGGCCGAGATTTAGTGTCCTTTGTCCATATTATAGAGTGTCTTTTTAAAGAAAATATATGAAAATTTTTTCGGGACATTGAAAACTGTACGTAATAGAGAGGTGTCCGTATAAGAGAGGAGTCCGTACCGAGAAGTTCGACTGTACATACATCCAAAAGTCTCAAATGAGGCTGGCTTCGGGCGCAGGTAACCCAGACTGGTCAAGTAGACGACCTGAACTAGTCTGCTGCCCAGCAACAAGTGAAGGACACAGCATTATACTTCTAGTTTGTTAATAGAATACTATTATTTTTTGTCAAGATTTGCCTTCATTTTTCACTTGGAATGTATATTTTTTGGCCAGTTAATGACCATATAATGACGTGAATTTATGTTCTCGGATTTGCTGATGTGTGAATACTCTAAATGTATTAAAATCAGGATACTCTTACCCCTCGGCCGGTACATAAATGTCCCTAGCCTGCGAACGCTTAACTGCTAAATGCTTAACTATTCAAGACATACCAAACAAATTTCCAGTTATTGTAGTTAGTGTTTTTGTTTTTCTTGCTTGCTTATTTGTTTGTTTTTCCCTCAAGAATTACTGCCTAGAAATATTAACATTCTGATCACAATATAGACTAACCAAAGGGTAGGGAGTGTTATAACCAAACTGTAGGGTGTGCGGCCGACAACGATCGGAAATCCAAACGCTTCAGTGCTCCAACGCTGTGCTTTGCGTAAGTTTCACGTGACAGGTGGCCAAAACACGCGTGATCAGATTACGAGGGGTGGAAGGTCCAAACGCGCGTGATCAAAGTGCATTCTATGCATTCCATTCATTCTTAGTGGAAGTCCAAACGAATGCTGGCTACATACACGCGACGCATGCGTAATAACAACCTGGACATCAGGATTACGGGCGACAAGAGGAGATCGCAAAAATGCGATCGATGAATTATTTGTTTTAAGTTAATTTATCAAAGGATAAAAGCGCTGATATTAATACTGCAATTCTTTGGGAGCCACCTAACAATTTTAATTGTCCAAGAATTAAATACGCAAATAGAAAGCATAGTTTACCTCTTTGTCTTCAGTGACCATTCTTGGTATAATCGGTCGAAAAAATGTGGTCTTATATCTGGCACTATACCATTTAAGGCCTTGAGAGATGTAGCCTCTAGCGGCAGTTGTTCGAAAACTGACCAGTCATATGCCCAAGTAACCTGTTATGTTTCTTATTCTTAGGTACCTAGGCATCAGGAATTTCGATTACGTTGCGCTAATATTAATGTTGTTTGGCGCGCGTGATTTGTCTGCAAGCCTGAGAAAACAGCCGACATTTGGCGACGCTACCACTGGTTTCCCCGCTAAATGACGTCTGAGAAACGAGCGCAGAAATTCCATACTAATGACGCGTCACTACCCAGATCTGGATAGTGCGTCCGATTGGTCGGGCTGCGTGGGAAATTTGATTCAACCAATCAGAAGCACTACCCAGATCTTGGTAGTGACGCGTCATCGGTATGCAATTTCTGCGCTCGTTTCTCAGACGTCATTTGGCGGGGAAACAAGCTGTGGTAGCGTCGCCAAATGTCGGCTGTTTTCTCAGGCTATTTGTCTGTTAACTGAACTAATCAATCATAAGAGAATAGAACACTACTGGGGGCCAAACCACAAGATGCCTGAAACAGCGAACAACAGTACTGACGTCACTAACATGACGCTTTGAAATTATATAGCACCGATAAGGAACCAGAATGTAATGGTGTAGTCCAGACTCATGATGGTTTATTTACACTGAATGTAAAAAATGATTTATAAAATATAGATGCAACAGTTCACGGTAGGAACTCTGGTCTAATATAACCTTAAAGATATTATAAAGTTTATTCAACCAACAGAAGGTGAAGGCTAAGACAGCAAATCCCCCACAGACCCTATTCTATACGCAATCCCTCCGAGGGTCAGCTCTCTCTTGGTTCGGGTTAGAGAGTTTAAGCGCCAAATTTGTGAGAAATTCAAACTAAGATCTTTTTAAGCTTCAATGCTGCAACTCTGGAATTTCTACAGTGGACTAGAGGGCGCACTTTATCAAAAAATCATATGCCAAAGTTTTTCATATCTTGACACTATTGCAGGGAAAATGACGTCGGAAATTTGGCACCAGAAATTGGTTTTATATCATAATGGGACACCTGAAGACGTCAACTGAAAGATACGGCTTTAAAAGGCCTCTAAACTATAAAGAAATAAAACATGTCCATGCATCCACTCAAAAGATATAACATTGCAAAAATGTGACATTCACACCATTTTGTTACAAAAATAACTTTAACAGGAGGGACAGCCTAGGAAATAAGGCCTAAAAAGAATTTGTTTTGCTTAGCCTTTTAAAGGCTGCGAAAGCTAATTTATTAAAAAAAAAAAACAAAGTGAAACGATACACTTGGTAAGATAACAGGAGTCACTGTTCTATTACTTTGTGTATACCGTAAAATTCCAAAAATAAGCCCCTCCATGTATAAGCCCCTCCAAATAAAAGCCCCCAATCCGGTAACGCAAAAAACCCCTCTGTTAAATCGCCCTTCCAAATATACCCCCTCCCCCCCCGGGGGCTTGCACTTGGAGAATTGCCCTCAAATACAAAGTAAAATAAAGCAAAAACGGTAAATTTACTTCCGACTATAAGGCTAGCCCAATCGGTTTTGAAACGCAAATTTCCTTCCGTAGATACGCCCCTCCGCATATAAGCCCCTCCAAAAATAAGCCCCTCAAAAAGGGCCTTTGAAAAATATAAGCCCCGGGGCTTATTTTCGGAATTTTACGGTATTTTGAAGTAATTCTACGAAAACTATATATGCATAATTATATATATCTGACTGGATTTGATACAAGGTGCCTCTGCCAGTAGCATTATGAATATGAGTCGAGCAGGGAAAATTCCTTGACTTTGCACTGCTTTCTGACTGGAAACTCTAATCAAAGTGACAAAATCTCCCCTCCCTACCCCCTACTTTTGACACAAAAAATGCCAGCCACCACCCACAGTTAGGTATGGGCCTGGACTCTATGCTGTCGCCTTGCAAGACGTCAAGCCCCTTGTTTTTTTTTCCGGCTACACGGGCCTGAACACTGGCCATGCCCGTGTTTAAGTTAAAATAACTTAGCGGGCACCTTTTAGCAAAATCACACAGATATATATTTTTCGAAATAGATGGCGAAACACGGATCAGCTAAACATTACAAACGTTAACCAAGGATTTGAGGACTAAACGATTAGAGAGAGAACTTAAAAGAGGGACCTTAAAAACAACAAGATTTAACCACAGTCATAGCCACGCCCACCACGATAGAGGAAAGCTCAAGACTCGTACTTATCTTTCAAAAGGAAAAGACAACGAAGAAAAAAGACGTAAAAGGCAAACTGTCATTTGTTCAGGCATTTGTCTGTTGTTCGGCCGTTTCGGTACACCCGTTTCGAACGGCCGTGTGTTTCATCCGTTTAACGGCAACCCGTTAGTGAAGGTTTTAGCGGGAAGGTTCATAGTTATCATCAAGTAACAACCTTGAGTGTCTTCACGGAGCTTTTTGGACAATTTCTCGCATTATATTTACAAGCATCTTACACTGTTTCTCCCAATTGTACTCTTTGTCATAGTGCTTTCGGAGATAGCATGCTTCCTCTAGCCGGACGTTCCTTCGTTTCTGTCTCACACGTCTGATAGCTTTACCCCAATCTACGGGATCATGGGAATAAACCACGCACGAATCTCCGAACTCTACTTTGCGAATAGCTTGACCGAACCCCGAATTGTCACTTACCAAAATAGGAAGGCCAGCGGAGAGTGCTTCGAGAGCGGTGAGGCCAAAGCCTTCCGTTCGTGAGGGCATAATGACGAGATCCACCTCGCACAAGAGCTTTTTTACTTCTTCACGACTCTCAACAAAGCCTCGCACAATAAGCTGTGTGCGAGGAATTCCAAACTTAAGTAACTTATTTTTAACTACTTCTTCTTTACCCTTCGGTGCCCCGACAAACAAAAGAAGGAAGCTTTCGTCTTTTAAGCTTGCTACAGCTTTAGCAGCTATATCGTATCCTTTTAGTTCAAAATCTTCCGAGTCGCCCCGACCAAACACTAAGATGTGGAACTTTCCTCCCTCTTCACTGGCTTGCTCCACGTTTGCGAACTCCTGAAAGAGTCCAGGTGTGATATCTATCACGCATTTATCTTTTCGATACCGTAGCTTGGCTGAGATATCTTCCTTCAACTTTGGTCCTATGGCCGCGACGATATTAGCTTCATCACAAAGGTCTACCTCAGCGCGGCGCTTTTTTTCGCCTTGCTGTATCACTGTTTCACCTTCCTTAAACATTGCAAGCTCGTCACTGGAAGTGTGCACTACATGAATCCGTTTGCAGTTGCGTTGTTTTGCTATTACCTGGGCTGATGGACCAAGCTTATGACCATGGCCTATCACAATGTCAAGATCTTCAGCCTCCGTCTCTGGTGTGGCAAGACACACATTAAAGTTGTCGGCTTCTTGCTTCTCCTCCTCAGAATAATGTGGCAGTAAAAGGGTTACTACTACGTCAGGCAGAAGTGCCAGGTGTTTTGAAAGTTCTCTGTTCAGCGTAGACAAGCCGCCTTTTGATGATCCCCATTCGTCTCCACATGTAGTTATTCTTAAAGGTCTTGTCGTGAAATAACTTAAGGCTCCGTAATTTGTGTGTTCCTACAGAAACAGAAAGAAATTAAAACATAAAGATGTTAAACACTCACCAAAAAAGTAGCCACGATTTGTATCATTAACGATTTATTTGCTGGGATATAATGAAACGAAGACAATCGACTGCCACATAAGCTAACAATGGCAAACATTCGTTACACTTAGTCCAAATGTTTTACCGTGATAACCGTAATTTTACGAGGCGAGACCTATCTCCACAAAATAATAATAATAATAATAATAATAATAATAATAATAATAATAATAATAATAATAATAATAATAATAACAATTATCGAGGAAGCCCATACCGACTTTTCAAACACATCGTTAAAGAAATATTGTTAGTGTCTTAAGGTTACCGGATATCTTCAGGGGTATCTCAAGTGTTAGCGATGTAGCGCGTTCGGGTTAAACTGCAGATACCTAAAACCCTATATCAAATTACATCTTATTGAACTGGTTATCTTAATAAACCAACAATTTTTTTAAAAACTTGCAGTGTTCATTTTTTTTTTTTTTTAGCGTCCGAATCAGCTTTTGAAAGCTAAAATTCACTCTCGTCTTTCGGAAGTCAAAGCGCTAAAAAATCGTGTCAGGGTTTTCCCATTTTTGATTGCGATGAAAAGTTTCAGATCAATTTGGAAATAGGGCTAAAGAAAGTTGGTTGATCATACAAAAATGCGTCTCAACACGTTTTTGTTTTTGTTGCTAAAAAAGTTTAAAGTAACATCCCTTGAAATTCTTGGTCAATTGAACAAACTCCCTACGAGTTTTAGCCCCTCAAAGTGTTCTCCCTGAGTGAAAACTTAAGTCAAGGAAACGGCGATTAAAAAATCCCTCGCTTCGTAAACAAACTCCGTTTACAAATACTTCTCAGGAATCTGGGATAATCAGCGCTTAAACAAGATTACTTCCGTTCAATTTTCGTGCGCTCTTTTTACTTTCAAACAACTTCGCGTTTCGACTTTCGAGCCACATTTGCTTTGGGATCAATAGTGAGATCACTTTTTTTTCAAAGCTGTGGAAATGAAAGACCACAAATGCACCCACCGCTCGGTCGAAAACCAAACCTGCCGGTAGAAGGAAAGGAAGAAAAGACAGCTCTGCGGCTTCCACTGAGCAAACAGTTAACAGTGATGGCATTTCGTACGTTTCAGGTCTGGTTTAGTTTAAGTTTTTCTTTTAGGGTTAGGGTTAGCAAATAACTGAGACAATTAAAACTTGCAATTCCTGATCGAGGAAAAAATTGGTCAAGCCCCTTTTTATGATTTTTAGGTAGGCTGACTTTGACAACTCTCGGTAAACATGAAGCACTCCACTCAGCTAAGACACAACTGGTATTGATAACCCCTTTAACATAATTCTTTTCACCGTAGTTATAAGCTGATGAAGACCATAATTGTGTCAACAACAAAATACTTGAGTCTGCTTGGTTCTTAACAGCCCATATTTATGGCTTAATTTTGCTATCTTAACTCCAAAACTGTCCGATTACAATTAGCTCCTGGTAATCGAACGTGTCAAATCGGACAGTTAAAGAACCAATGAAAATCAAGTAGCAAATGCCACTAGCCAAAGAAATTTAACTACATAGCACCTAATAACCAATCAAAATCAACGAAAAAATAGTGACCATGCCAGCTGTCCATCTTCAACTGGAAAAGAAAAATGGTCCTGTGACTTTTATTTACATTAATTAAATATTCCAAGACTGAGATTCTCGCACTTTGTTATTGGCACAATTAACTGGTAATAGGACTTCGTGTCGTACAATTCAGGGATAATCGCGCTCGTAATTTCAAATCGGCCGAGCGCGTTGAAATAACGGGCAATAGGTAACAGTATAAGCAAGGCTTTGCCGTGAGCCAATCCACATTATCTCAGTCTTAGCAATGTGTACCGCACAATTGGTGATTATGAGTCAATGCTCAACCTACAGTATACCGGACGTGACAACTGAAAATAACTTCGGAATTGCACAAGCTAAGGTAATCGCTTTTTTTTCCGTATTATGTAAAATAAATAAACCGTCATAAATAAAGAAATAAATAAAAACTAACTTTGATATGTAGCTCTTTGTCTTCTTGTACAGCATCGTGAGGAATAAAAACATTGAAGAGTGGATGATCAGGCAAGGAAAGGACTTTTCCCTCAGAACTAACAGTGAACTTGTACGATTTAAGACGGGAAACAACTGCAAACGTTGAACACTGTGTAATTTCAAATTCAGCAACCGGCAGGAGATAATCAGGAATATCACTTCCCGAGGAAGGGTCTTTCAGTTCGCTGATGTCTGTAATAAAACATGCAGTCTTTCAGTTTCTTGATGCAGTCAAACTTGGATTAAGACAACCTGCATGAGGCAGTCATCCTCCAGTAACTGCCAAAGTCGCGTAAAAATTTCTCTTGTTATTAACTACAAACTGACCTACATAAGGCAATCAACTCAATTATGCAGCCAGTTTTATTACTTCCCCCCTTCCATCTCTAAAACGACTCCTGGGACATAGCGGGGATAATCTTTTTAAAGTGAGGGGAAACGTCTTAATTGTCTTTTTTTTAACGGAGTCTTTGAAAAGGGATGCAAAAAATTTTCTTGTCCATAAAACAGACTCAAACCCAAGGTTTACAAGCGCTATATTAACCAGGCCCCTGTTGTTCAAAAGCTGGATACCGCTATCCAGTGGACAAATCTTTATCCAGTGGATAGCGCAATTGATTTCCCTAATACTTACTCACTGGATAGAGACTTATCCGGTGGATAGCGCTTAATCTAGCGTTTATAAAACAACTGGGGCCAAACGGCTGTGTTGGGGCAACTTTTTCAAGTAAAGAAGAACTCAACCATTTTATAAATTCGGTCATTTCTTATTTTTATCTGTCTCATCGCCAAATTTTTCCTTACCTGCCAATGACCGCATGTCAGCTGTTTCACAAATGTCATCCCACTCGTTACGGTTCTTGTCAACTAGTTTTTTCGCCACAACCTCAAACCCGTTTAAGTCTCCCGCGCAATGTGAAATTACAAGCGTGACAGCTTTGTTGAAATCAAGACCTTGAGCACTGTCGGTCGATAGTTCAATAATGCTACTGACAAGAGCTTCGTTGTTGTTCAAAGGAGGGGAACAAACTGATGAATTCCATCTACGAACAGTGACTGTCCTTTCCTCAGACACAGCATCAGGAGGGAATATTACATGTGCCTTAACTTGTTTGAGATTCCAGTGGGCGCCTTGTTTAGTCACTGTATCCCTTAAAATTATAAAAAAATTAAAGTTTTAAAGACACCACGGGGTACTGCGTACAATTTAAAATAAACGTTGAAATTCAATAATTATATATTTCGGATGAAACATCATTGATCGTCACTTTCTAACACTAAAACATTAAAGAATGGATATATAAAAATCATATATAGGAACTGCGGGGTCGAGAATTATATGAAAGACTATCATCGCCGTTATAGACGCTAATTTTGCAGTTGCGAAAAGAAAGCCTGAAAAAATTCAGGCTTGTATGGTAGTTGAACCCTTGACTTCTATCCAGCCGTCTTTACGGAACAAGCTTGGTTAACAAATGATTTATTATCATGTCCGGCATAAAGAGAACTTTTTCTTGCGGACCTGACGCGGGAAATCCCGATCGGAAAAAACCCTTTCGGGTACTGGTAGCCAATCAGAACACAGAATTTCATCTTCCCGCAACTAGATTTAGCCGTATAGATAATAAGGCCACTTAAATCTATCTCTTCAGTACATCACCTACAGCGAAGTTTGACTGTATTTGGCCTTTGAGTACATTACTTACTTAATGAATACTTACTTAATAACAACAACGGCTTCAACCTCTTTGCCCGATCTTCTGTTACCCCTTACTTGTGATCGCTCTCCGGTTGGCTGTTCAGTAACCTCCGCGGACGCCACTTTAACATCTTCTCTTGACCCTTCTGAGATTACTTCGTTGCCGGTTTTTAATTTAGTGGCTTCCTCCGAAACGACTTCAACTTCTTCGTCGGTCTTGTCTCCACCGACGTCTTCAATTACCTCACTGGACACCACTTCAACATCTTCCTCTGACCCTTCTCCGATCACCGCCTCGCATGTTAAGTCAATAGCCTCCACTGCTTCCCCTAGAAAGTCTTCCTCATCTTCGCCTTCAGTCTCTTCACTCCCCTCGTAGGCATCGGACAGGGGTTCTTCGAGCAAAAATTCTATTTCTACTTGAGGAGTTGAGATTAAGAAGAAACGACCAAAAAAACAAACAAAAAACAAAAGCAGTGAATAACTAAGATAATAACGAATTTCGAGTGTCTTTATGGACACTATACCAAATAACTATACCCTTAACGAATCATATAAACAGAAACCGTGTAGAAATGGAGCATAGTGCATAATGATGCACCAGTGTTTTAGTTCACTGCACGGATATTTTTTTTTCTACACAAGGTAGAAATGAGCAATTTACGACGAAGAAACCTGATTTCGAGGCCATAAATTTTAAAAAAGTATAGTTAAAAAAAAATACTGAAAACGTTATCGTTTAAAAATAAGGACAATTATTGAGACGGTGTCGGTGAAAGTGAGGATATGACGCTGAGGTTATAATGATGACGATCATTTAAATGTTACAACGACGACCGATAAAGTGAAGGTAAAAATGAAGGAAAAAAAACAACAATGGTAAGTTCTATTTAAAACGTGTCCTAAGGTATCAGTGAAAAGTTACCTTTTCGTTCTAGAAAGACTCTTAGCTGTGTTTTCTCTCGCAAATCCTGTTTAGAGGAAATAGATAATATAGAAAAGCCATTAACACTGAAGAATCGTACATAGCAATGCCTGTGTACCCAACAAAACACACCTCTTACGTAAGGTAGCAAGGGCTTAATTTTGTGTCATTTTCAGTCGTGTTCGTCACTTTACCACTGAAGTGTGCGACCTTCATTAGTGAAATAAATAACTACATTGAATAACTCATTTTCAAATTTGTCCACAGATACTTGACTGATTTTGGTTTGCTGCCAAACCAACGTTGCACAAACACAAATTTATCCTCTACACAACTACTAATCATGCCTAAAAATTTTACCTCCAAAGCAGTGAGGTAGACTTTCTCTCTTTCACGATCTCCGATAGAAGAAGCCAGGTCTTCCATCTTATTGAGAAACAGTTTCCTCATTTCATGGTACTGTAATTCCCATAACCTTTTCTGATATCTCGTGTGAAGATCTTTCATTCCAAGTTCTTTGCACAGTTGTAGTATTCCGTTGATTAGTCTCCTTCTAGCCACCAATTTTTGTCTTGACTCCTCTGTGCCTTTTCCTTCTTCCCACTGCCTTTGCCAGGTTGCCAAGAGGTTTTTTTGAAATTTCTTAATACCTTTTTTCTCTTCCAAGTCTTCATACAACTCTTCCACAACACTCCTCAGGTTTGCTTTCTCCTGCTTATTTTCACCAACAAAGTCTGACCTGACAAGCACTTTCTTAAACAGCGTCATCTTTCGCTTTTTGTGCTTTAAAAGCTTTTCAAGGTCATCGTGTCGAGCACATAACGCAATTAACCTCTCCAAAGCTGCAGTTCTTTCTCTCAGCATTGCATTTAACCTTTTATTGCTTGTTGCCGTTTCAAATTCCTTGTAGAAGTATTCTTCAGAAGCTTCAATTGAACCATCATAAAACCATAGAGCTTCTTTCGTATATTGGTCTAATAACGCTCTTTCCTCTTTTTTCGTGCTGCCAAGCAAATGCAGAACGGCATCGATGATTTCTTTATTGTACGCAGTAAAGCTGAACTGTGGAGAAGCTTTCTCTTCTTTCCAGAAACGCTCACAAAACGCCAAAGCGTCTTGCCTAAACTCTTCTTTTTCTTTTTCGGCAACTTTCTTCTTTAAGAATTTATGCATATCAAAGACGCCTTTGATAATGCGTCTCCAAACCGCACTTTGGTTCCCAGCACCCAATAATTTCTCCATTTCCCAAGCTTCTAAGAAAAAGTCTAAGGCTCTGCCATAAGCCTTCAAGTTTGCTTGAATAACTCCCCGTTGAAAAATGCTTCGCACGGTATCCGGGTGATTTCCAAGAATTTTAAGTCTGATTCTAAACGCCTTCGTTGCCTCCTCATCGGCTTCTTTGTACCTTTCTTGGCGAACGTAAACATTGGCGAGATTTCTTCGAAAAAGTGCTTCATCTTCGTATCCTAAGAATTTAAGCTCTTCTAAAAGTTCAAGGGCATCTTTGTAGCATTTCACAGCCTCGTCATACTCTCCTTTGTCCTCGTGAACTACACCAATCTGATTCTTGTAAACTGGCATGTTGTAGTGATAATCAGAGCCGGATAATTCTTCTCGCATTTTAAGTGCCTTGTTGTAGAACTCGAGGGCTTTCTCCGGTCTGCAAAGTCCGTAATAACAATTGCCCAGAGCGTTATAACACCTGGCAAGATTGGTGTCAAGTTTTAACGGACCTTCCATGAGGTCTAAGGAGGACTCTAAGCATTTAATCGCTCTGTGGTAGTTTCTGTTTTGGTAGTAGATTTCTCCCTCAATATAAAAGTAGAGCCCTTGGGTCAGCTTGAACGATTCGGTGGATTTGTCATCAACTTGTTTTAACGAAAGGGATGCCTTCTGCAACACCTCAAAAGCTTTATGAGCACCCTGAGCTTCTAAGACCAGCCTCGCTTCCCAACATCTTAACTGAGCGCAAAACAAAGAACCTGCAAGAAAAGGGGGATTTTACAACCGCAACAATATTAATGTAAACTTTGCCCCACGTTGAGTATTAATGGTTCTCTCACAGTAGTCTGGCAGTGTAAGCAGTAGTCTGTGTTGTACTGTGGTGCTAAGGGCAGAGGTAGCTGTAGTGACAGTGGTGCATGTAATTCGTAGTGGTGGCAAAAGCAGTAGTGGTGGTGGCTGTGGTACTCTCGTGTAGTACAGTGTTAGTGGTAACAAAAGCAGTAGTAGTGGTGGTATTGGTAGTAACAATTGTATTGGTAGTGGTAGTGACTGTGGTAGTGGTAGTGGTAGTGGTAAAGGTAGTTGTAGAAATACATGTATGCTTTATTTGCATGACCGTAACATTTTATAGTATTGCAAAAGCTTCTTCATCTTAACCAAATACAAAGCAAAGATAACAGCACTCTAATTGTATACTAATAAAATTAAGTTACAACATTTTCATGTGTTAGTCTTGCCAAAACCCAAAACAACTACATATGGCCTTAGCGAACTTGCGGTTTCTTGAGCTTTCAGAAAGACGAAGAATGTCAATCAATCTTAATTATGTTGCGTGGGAAAATAGGCTTAAGTAAACCTGAATGTCTTGGTAGTGGTAGTGGCAGTGGTAGTGGAGGTGGCAGTGGTAGTGGAAGTGGTAGACGTAATGGCAGTGGTAGTGGTGGCGGCAGTGGCAGTGGTAGTGGAGGTGGCAGTGGTAGTTGAAGTGGCAGTGGTGGTAGTAGTGATAGTGGTACTGACAATAAGTGAAGGTGGCAGTGGTAGTAGTAGAGGTAATGGCAGTGGTAGTGGTGGTGGCAGTGGTAGTGGCAATGGTAGTGGTAGTGGAGGTGGCAGTAGTAGTGGAAGTAGTAGAGGTAATGGCAGTGGTAGTGGTGGTGGCAGTGGTAGTGGAAGTAGTAGAGATAATGGCAGTGGTAGTGGTGGTGGCAGTGGTAGTGGAAGTAGTAGAGGTAATGGCAGTGGTAGTGGTGGTGGCAGTGGTAGTGGAAGTAGTAGAGGTAATGGCAGTGGTAGTGGTGGTGGCAGTGGAAGTAGTGGAAGTAGTAGAGGTAGTGCCAGTGGTAGTGGTGGTGGCAGTGGTAGTGGCAATGGTAGTGGCAGTGGAAGTAGTAGAGGTAATGGCAATGGTAGTGGTGGCGGCACTAGTAGTGGCAAAGGTAGTAGCAGTGGTAGTGGAAGTAGTAGAGGTAATGGCAGTGGTAGCGGTAGTGGAGGTGGCAGTGGTAGTGGAGGTGGCAGTGGTACTGGAAGTAGTAGAGGTAATGGCAGTGGTAGTGGTGGTGGCAGTGGTAGTGGCAATGGCAGTGGCAGTGGTAGTGAAGGTGGCAGTGGTAGTGGAAGTAGTAGAGGTAATGGCAGTGATAGTGGTGGTGGCAGTGGTAGTGGAGGTGGCGGTGGTAGTGGAGGTAGCAGTGGTAGTGGTGGCAATGGTAGTGGTAGTAGCAGTAGCAGTAGCAGTAGCAGTAGTAGTAGTAGTAGTAGTAGTAGTAGTAGTAGTAGTAGTAGTAGTAGTACGAAATCACTTTATTTGCTTGACTGTAACATTTGACAGTATTGCAATAGTATATCTATAAAACTGATAACAAAACAAGAAGGCTAATAAAAATTATTACAACAAATTAACTTGAGGCTAAATTAGAGGCCTTATTGTTCACCTCCAAGTAGCATTTACAAAACTGGACATGAATTTTCCTTGATAGGGGACCTATCCCGTGTTTTAAAATCTTGCTTAGGTTACATCCCCCCTATAGCTCACTGCTGTAGAGAAAAATTATTGTCAAAAATCTGGGATGTGGTATTAGGATTAAGTCTATTAAGAAGGGTATGTTTCCGTATACTGAAGAAGGCATGTAGGGCTTTTTCTTTAAAGTGTTCAAGAGAGTAAAAACTAATTGTACGTAGGTGTACATACCGTTGCACAATTTCAATGTGCTCGTTGCCTATACATCCATGTTTTGCAATATGAATGAAGTGTGTTTAAGATGGCTGAACACAGTTTTGGCAGTTTGTGAGTCAGATGTCACTTACTGGCAAGAGAAAGGTTCCAGGTCACAAGCGCAAACTTGGCAAGTGAAAAATATAATGATCAAAGATTTTGATTGACAGGTAAAATGTGACATTTTTGTAGTTTCCATGGCAACATGAACGACTGAATACAGTCTTAAAATTTTACTTTTGCTCAGTTTACATACAATTCGCTCATTAGATTTCCCCATAAACTTGCACACAGCTTACTATAATTAATCATTACCATTTGAAACTCATTTGACCAAATTTTAACGGGTAGGTTTTTAGATGATCAATAATATAATTGTACTGTAATTATTAAATGTGTCACAAAATTCGTCTGTTCAACTTCCATTTCAACTTCCATTTTCAAGTTCTCATTATTTAAAATACAAATATAAAAAATTTAAAGCAAAAATTCTGCCAAACATCACAAAATTTTAATAAGTAGATTTTGAGAAATTGTCTTCTGTGTACCACTGCTTTTTTCGCCGCCATGTTTGTTTACCTAATTTAAAACATGCGCCGTCACACGAGTTACCGCTGACCTCCCGCAATACTTTGTTCAGCCACCTTACACAGTTTTGTAATCCTATTTTGGATCTTGATTAAATAATCAAATCATCTGCATATAATTTATTTTTGTTCCATAATTTAGGAAAAACAAATGGACCAGATAGTGTGTTTTATATAGAAGTTAAACTGAAAAAGGGACTTAAAATACAGCCTTGAAGTACACCTCTTAAGTATAAGAAAGAACGAGTTTTGTTTTCTCCAATTTTTAAAGAACATTTTGAGTTGCAATAAAGGTGTTTTATCAAGTTATAGAATTTGCTCCTATATTGATTTTGAGCAGTTTAAAAAACAATACCTCGTGCCAAACAGAATCAAAAGCTTTACAAAAATCAATGAAGCAAACATAGAGTTTTTCTTTATATGGACATATACTTATCTTTTAGAGTTGTTAGAATAAAAACATATGGTCTGCAGTGCAGTTTTCAGGCAGAAAACCAATTTAAGAGTTATGTAATATATTGTTGTTTTTAAGATACAGGTATTAAATCTTTGATTTAGAATGAAGCAAAACAATTTTCCAAGGCAACTAGACACAAATATACCTCTATAGTTTGTGGGATCATTCTTGTCACCAGATTTGTAAATTGGAGTTATAAGGCCTTGGCATCAGGTATCTGGCATTTTCCCAGATTGTAGAATTGCATTAGAAAATTGATATAGATAGGCATAAGCAATTCAAGGCTCAGTTTGATCATTTCATTTCTTATTTTGTCAACAAAAGGTGATTTCTTATTCTTCAGTTTCTCCACTGCTTTATATATTTCTTGCTCAGTTATCTGATAATCTAACAAGTTAATCTGTTCTCGGTGTATGACATTTGCAGACTGCAGACTGCAGACTGCAGACCGCAGACTGCAGAATGCAGACTGCAGACCGCAGACTGCAGACTGCAGACTGCAGACTGCAGACTGCAGACTGCATGAGGCAGCAAGACTGTAAATTGAATGAAACCAAAAATATCGTAATCAAGGTGGCGTCACCATCAACATTACCTTGTTCCGAGAAGTATATGTAAGGCCTAGAAGCGAAGTTTTTTCACCCAAATTACACCGACCTGATTCCTGAAGGAGTTGTTGGCTGTTCATCTCGTATTGAATTGGAGCAGAATAATGTCTGCCGATGTCACAAACTCGCTCATGAATCCATAGCAACAGGCTAGCAATTTAACCTGCACCACAGACGAAACTAAACTCTGCTTATATAAGTCTGTCTGTGAAACAGTGCCGGAATCGTTATTCAACGGGGGCCCCAACTGTGTACTAGGATTTGAGCATGAGCAATGATTGGCCTGTTAAAAAAGTCATTGTCGATTTGCCTGTTTAGAAATTCAAAATGCACTTCCGGTAATTCATCGAGTCCAAGTAGGATCTGTTCGGTTTAGATTGTCTGGCATATCCTTAAATACTACTAAGATGAAATACGTCATTTAAAAGGTGTTAAATGTCCGTAATCTATCGTAGTTGTTTTTGTAGACGTAACTGTAGTGAGAACGAAGTGCTCGCAATCTAAACACTTTTTTTACAGAAGACTACTATTTAGACAGGCATTAATGGGCATTGCTACATGTCATTATCAATTAAAAATAATCAAAGAAGAATAAAGAATCAACGCAATTAGTGATATGCCGGGTGAGTCAATAAAGAGTCGCGTCAGTGAAGAATAGCCAACAGCATCTTGGAAATGAGGCCAATGTAACTTTGCGCAAAAACATCAACCTTGTTCCCAGGCTACTTTCTCACTTTCACACGATGTTATATTTTTGATGGTGTCACCTTTATTAGGAAGATTTTTGGTATCTTTTAATTTACAGTCTGCAATCTGTAGTCTGCAGTCTGCAGTCTGCAGTCTACAGTCTGCAGTCTGCAGTCTGCAAATGTCATACACCGATCTGTTCTCTCTCTTTCTCTAATGATTACATCTCATTGTAGAATTCTTGTCTATATATTGGATTTTTTGGGTCATTGGAATGTATGAGGACTCAAAATAGTTGAGCCATGTTTCTTCGAAGATTGGGGCAGGGACATTATCGTCGATAGTATCACTTATCAATTTTAGGCAACTCCAAAACAACACTTTGTCAGGATTTAATTTATTAATGTCAATTCACTAAGTTGCTCAGTTTTCTCCTTCTGAAATCCTTTTCTTTTTGAGTAAAGGAGATTTTTGAAATCATTCAAAGTTTTGTGAAATTTTTCCCCATACCTCAGAGTTAAGGGAATCACAATGTTTTTGATTTGAGAGTTTTCGCAATTCATGTCTTTTAAGTCAGCATTCACGCTCGAACCATTAATTGTTAGATGTTATCTTAATATGTTTCCGAGACCTTTTAGTTTTCATCTTGAGGCAGAGTTTTGATATCACAGTTAGAATGTTTGCGACATCGTCTAATGCAGCATTTACATCTTCAGTATTTTGTGTCATAATCTCTGATTAGATTTTGAATTGGTTCCGTATGTAGGGTACTGTGTTTCTAAATTTTAAGTACGAGTCATTTTCCCAGCAAACCTGGCGTGGCAGATTTACTAATCTCTCCTGATTGGAAGCATAAGATGTTTGGGTATAATCGCTTGCTGGTAAGCTGGCATTAATATTCAACCATACTACAATGGCACTGTGGTTGGACTAGTAAGATGGCTGTTTAGCGACAAAATTGTGAACATTTAAAAAGTGTGTTCTGATCACATATTGCGTGGTCAATAATGATTGTCCCGTTTTTTGCATGAAAAATTAGCAGCAGCAGTCATAGTCGTAGCCATAGCCATAGCCATAGCCCTAGCCATAGTAGCAGTAGCGGTAGTGGTAGGAGTAGCAGTAGGAGTAGCAGTAGCAGTAGCAGTAGTTGTAGTAGTCATAGTTGTAGTTACTGTAGTAGAAGTAGTAAAGTGTGGTATTGGAAATGGTAGTGGCAGCACTAGTAGTAGTGGTAGTGGTATTGGCAGTAGTAATCATGGTAGTGGTGGTAGTAGTAGTGGTAATTGTAGTGGTCACTGGTGATGAAAGTGGTGGTGTAAATGGTAGTGGTAATTAAGTCTTGTAAGTTTTTATATGCCAGTTACAGTGTGACCGGGAAAACCATGAACACTTGAAATATTTCAGGAATGTTTATTGTGTCATGACCAATCACAGCAAAGATGAGAACACACGAACTAGCCACAAAACCACAAACTAATTAACGTTCTTGCTTGCAGTTTAATTTTCTCACACCTGATTTCTTGCAACACAATAACATTCCAGAAATATTCCTGGTGGTCACGGTTTTCCCAGTTTAACTGTAACAATGTACATGAAATGGAATGTCAACATTTTGCTTTTGACTTAAACATAAATTTAAGGGATGTTAAATGCATGGATTGTTACATTGTCAAGGTAACCTGTGAACTACAGTGACTTATTCACTGACAGGAGAGCACTTACTTGAATGAAAAAATTTTGAAATATTTTAGTGCTGTGTTTATACTGAAAAAATGTTGGAAGCCAGTTTTAAGACACCTGGTTACAAAAACATAAGGAGATTGCTTAATATTTCCTTGTAATAGAATAAAGAGAAGCATACCTAAGTTTCCATCATCTTTGCACATCTCTGCCCAGGAATGGAACAACTCAGCCTGTTTTTTTACAGACAACATGGCATTAAAAAGGGACAGAACCAATGCACTTTCATGGTATCCACCAGGAACACTGAAGTACTCAGGTAACAAGGCGATGTTGATTGCAAACTCAAAGTTTGGACGATCTCTTCTAAACTCATTAGATGCTCTGATGTAACTCGACTCTATTAATCCAGCAATTCGTTTCATCTTTGACATAAAGTGCTCATAGAATCGGCCTTTCGCTTCAGCATAGGATTCATAGAACATGGCATCATTTTGAATGCTCTCAGCATACTTTCTTAAAAGTGGGTGAATGTCATACATCAACTGCTTGGCATCTTCGTCAACTACGTGAATAACTTCATTGGTTACTAGTCCTTCAAGCTGTGCCACTGCCTCTGATGTGCTTACACCAAGAATTTTGGCTGCTGTGGAAGCAGAAAAGGGCCCATGAAACAAGGATACTGATACAGCAGAAACCCTCAAAGTATCAGATGGTAGGCTATAGAACATTTCTCTTATCACTGATATTTGATCATCATCAATGCCTTCTTCTTCAGCATTAAAAGGTTTTTCTCCTGCATCCTCTTCATAGTTTGATTTTACACGAACTCCAGCTTCCTCTTCAGAGTTCATTTCTATCTCATCAATTAGATCACTGGGAGATTTTCGCCCTTGTTTCAAAATTGCAGATATTCCTTTCAATAGCAACGGAACTCCTTTGCAGATGTCAAGAAGTTTCTTCTTCTGCTGTGCCTCAACATGAAATGTTTCTGTAGGTAGCAAGATTCTCTCCGAAAAAGTATTTCTAAGAGGTTGCAACTTAAAATCAGACACCTTCTCTGAATCATTCAGCTGAGTCCTTGAGGTCAGAAGCACATTTAATGAACCTGTCTTGCCATCAAACTCTGACAGCTTTCCCAGGAAGTCTAAAAACTGTGTTCTTAACTTTTTGCCCTCCTTTCCCTTTCCTTCAGTGAACTGGTCCACATTGTCAAGAAGTAAAAGAACAGGAGGACCTTTGCTTGTCACGTTCAACAGGTCATGAATTCTTCCAACAACAGTACTCATATCTAAACGAAAATGTTGGATGTTTAGGTCAAGTTTACCCATGATGTTCAGATAAACTGCCGTCATGTCTTTAGCTTCTCTTAAATCAAAGACATATTTCTTCCCAGTCCATTTATCACAAATGTTCCTGGCAAGAGTTGTCTTTCCTACTCCAGCGGATCCATACAAATTAACAACGAAAGGATTCATTTTAAGTTTTTTCGTAATCTCTTTGAACTCTTCTTCGTGTAATTCCTTTTCCAGCTTAGGCTGCGATGGGTGGGAGATCTCAAAGTCTTTAACTCTTTTGTTAATGTCATGCTCATTGTTTGATCTTGTAGCAATGAACTCTTTGATTAGAGTAAGTTTTTTACTCGAAACATAACCGAACTTACAAAAACGATCCAAACATGACAACAAATCTTGATTTCCCAGCGATTCAAATTGCTTTCCATAAATTCGTTTTGAAGACTTCACGACATCCTCTGATTCAGCTGGAGAAAACTTCGAGGATATGTCCCTAAAAAGTTGTTTTAGCTCAGATGAGCCTTCCGCCATAGAGGACGCCATGCTATTAAACGAATTGCAATCGCGGAAGTACTTGGTCTTCATAGAAAAAAAAGTGTGACGTCACGTAACCATGGTAGCAAAGACGACGACTGCGACATATTCTTTAAGAAATGAAAAAAACGTGTCGGAAAAAGGTTGATATTCTTTTATCAATGTTTGCCATCAAATGCAAAGAGTTGTTGGAGAATTTTCTTTTAAGGAATCGATGAGCAAGAATTTGAAGCAATTATTTCGCTGGAATAAAAAAGTGTTACTATTTACAATATTTTCGGGGGTAGAAGCGGAATTATTTGAATCTTGATATTCATGATTCCAGTCGTTTTTTACCTGATTCACGAAAACTTTTGATCACCTATTCATTTAATGATGTTCTCATTGGCTACCTAAGGTACGGTAAAACGGTCAACAGAAAGCGCGCAATTTGTTTTGCAACATGGCTGCAAAATGAGTTAAATAGTGATGTTGCTCGTTTTACCACCCACGAAAACAAACCTTGCAACCTTATTTCTTGCAAGACAGGGTCGAACATGGGTGGTAAAACGCGCAACATCACTATTCAACTTGGTTTGCAGCAATGTTGCAAAACAAGTTGCACGTTTTTTTTTTACTGCAGCTTTAGTCTTGTTTTGTATAGTTTCTTTGGTGTTCAAACTTCTGTTTTCAACCAGAATTATGTAGATTTTGGACCACTGTTTCTCGGTATCATCATTTATTTTGTCCAGGTATGGAGTTTTTTGTAACTGACCTTTAAGCACTAGCGTCACTGGAGAAACAAGTGTACTGTCAGCCCCGAATGCACGAATTATATAGGGGGGTTCGGGAGCATGCTCCTCCGGAAAAAAAAAATTGAAAATTGCTTCTCGGAAACAACACATCCTGCATTCCGTGGATCGAACTCAATTAATTCATACGTCTATTTTTTGAGCTTTCAGTTCTCAGTCTCGTTATTCATTATTCTCGTGCGCTGTTTTCAAAGCCATTTCAAAGTCAAGCAAATTGCAAGTTATTCTCCTCATCTCTAGAGCTTTGAGTATGCAATTCTCTTAATAGTACTTGCAGGCCATCGTATTTCAAGCAGTCCTTAATATATCAGTAACACAAAACCCATTAGTACGCGCACATCCCCCAAAGGCGCCCAGAAAATTGTAACCTTCCCCTAAATGAAGGCTCAGAAAATTTTAGCCCTAGCTCCCCTCCCCCAATAGTTAATGACCACTTCTTAAATGGAATTATTACAGTGGAACCTTGATATAAACGAAGGGCCAAGGGACTGGCAAAATGTGTTCACTATATCAAGGTTCATTTTCATGTATTTTACTATTACTGTGATAAAGAAAATCGTTTGTTATACCGAGAACTTCTTTGTATAGAGGTTCGTTATATCTTGGTTCCACAGTACTACAGCAATGGTCTTCCAGTGAGCCTCTTTGGTACTACTTAAAAATATAAAATTAGAATGTTTTGCATGATCTTTAAGAGCAAGCAGTTACAAGGTGCAAGTTCAGAGCACTAGGTCATTTTAATGAGCAAAAAGCATATTCAAACAGCAAAATGGCATGTAGAGCTCAGCCAATGGTACCATTATGGCATTGAAACGAGTGGAAATAGGTCTAAAGTTGGCCTTGAAGTTATTTCCTCCAACCTATTTCTTTCTCGGTTTTTCGCTGACCAAGTTTTGCAAGACAATAACAGTGGTTTCAAAACAAGACCGCGATCGCCAGAGTTAAGGTGGCTGAACACAGTTTTGGCAGTTTGTGAGTATATGTCATTTGCCAAATCATGGCAAAAGAAAGGTTGCAACTCACAAGCTGAAACTTGGCAAGTGAAAAATATACTGATAAAAGATTTTGACTAGCAGGTAAAATGTGACGTTTTCGTAGTTTCCATGGCAACATGAACGATTGAATACAACCTTAAAATTTCACTTTTGCTCAGTTTACATAAAATTCGCTCATTAGATTTTCCTATAAACTTGCACACAGCGTACTATGATTAATCATTACCATTTGAAACTTATTTGACCAAATTTTAACAGACGGGTTTTTAGATAATCAATAATATGATTGTACTTTAATTATTAAATGTGTCACAAAATTCGTCTGTTCAACTTCCATTTTAAAGTTCTTATTATTGAAAGTACGATAAAAGTAACAATTCTGCCAAATATCACAAAATTTTAATGAGTAGATTTTGAGAAATCGTCTTCTGTGTACCATTGCTTTTTCGCCGCCATGTTTGTTTTTCTAATTTAAAACAAGCGCCGTCACGCAAGTTACCGCTGACCCCCCGCAAAACTGTGTTCAGCCACCTTAAGCTGGCTACTTGATTGTATGTCACTGGCTATTCTAGACCACCCTAGCTTCACGGGCCTTCCGGTCCTTGATTGTCACAGCCGCCTACTTTTGCAGAGTCAGCCACCTACTTAATCAAAACATTTCGAAACCCCTGAATAACTAGTTGTTGGCAGGTTTAAAAAATTCCTCTTAAATAATTTTTTTTTCCAAAACAAAGTGTTGAGACCTATGACTTGAAAGGAAATCAATCTAATTTCATTAAAAATCAATATATTTGGGTTTAATGAAGTCCAAAGTAAAAAAAATATTAAATATCATCATAATGGTTTTATAATTATTTTATCTCCATGATTTCACTTTTCTTTAGCTTAATAATTATTCCATTTTCCTTTTGTTCCTGTGTCATCCATTACATGCTTCCTTTCATCCCCTTCAAAAGCTCTCTGAAAATTAATGTGAGGTAAAAATAGAAAAATAAAAAACAAACATTTGCTGTACGATACCTACTGCAGAAATTATGCAGGCAGATAAAGTCTTAACTAACCAAAATTTGCCCATCACAACCTCCTTTAGAGTGATTTCACTTAACCCATGAAATAGGTAGTAGAAATTTATACCTTCCGCTATTATTCACTAATTCTAATTTATCTTCTTTTATTTATTTGTAGCTATTTTGCATTAAATATTTCACAGGTCAAGTAAAAAACCGCTCTAAGTCATAATTGTATAAAGGACCGAATGACAGTCATGCCATTAAAAATCAAGTAAAAGTAAAACCAAGACACCTGAAAAAGAAAACAGGGAAATGGACAATCTTCTTTGTGATACCATTCATGGATCTGTACTCAGTGAAGCAGTAACATCAACATCATTCCTTGTGTTATTCTCTGAACTCATGTTGTGGTCATTGAACTATGTTCTCTTCATTGAACTACAATAAAACTGAGTACTCTCCCCAGACTTCCATTTCCTTAATAGCCCTTGGAAATATTTATTATCAAACCCAAAATGACCTGCATATTTTCAGACAATGAAGGTTTCCTTCTGTAGATACTGAGGTACAAATAACAACAAAAGAAACAATATATAAAGCCCCCAGGAAAACTCCATTGTTTGGTTTCTTTGTTTCTTTTGTGATGACGGTACCTGCAGAAAGACCCCAATGAGGTTGGTCAGACGTCTGACAAGCTTCGCGGACATAACAGTTATATGCGGGTCGGTTTGTGTTTTATCCGTAAGCAGGATTCAATAAGTCGGCCAATGAATAAACGTTTGCATGAGCTATCAAAGGAAAGGAAGTCTGGGGAGGGAAGGCAACGAAACGACACGAAAAAACGCCTGCGTAGGAGACTACTTCCTTCCTCCCACAAATATTGTTCCTCCTTCAGCACACTTCAAGAAAAATTTGAATTGGTGTATGATATGAGGAGCCCATAACCCTGATAATATAAACTGACAGCATTTTTGTACATTTAAGGTTCCTAAAATTCAATTAGACCTCTCTAATTCATCTTCAAAAATTAAGAGCGGTCCACAGGGGTAGTCCATGGACCGGGTCCACGAAGGGGTGATTGGACTAGGTCAACATGGGTGGTCCATGGATATGGCTTAATTCTACAAGTTGCTCGGCAACATTTTAGCAACTTGTCGTATTTCGAGCAACATATGAAACTCAAGGGGTACAAATAGTCTTTAATTGAATTTTGCGACCACGCCCCTTTCGGCGCCTCACTAAAATCGGGTGCGATTTTCGGATATTTTATCGTCGTGCTCATTCTGTATACTAAAAGTACTCAATGTACCACTGGAATATTTAACTATGATATCATGGCTTTCCATTTTGCTAATTTTCTGACTCCAAAGTAAAATTTTACCCTCGTCATTTTTCAATTTTCCCGAGCCGTTCGATCAAAATTAACAAGGCGTTTGTGATCAAAACACGACCGAGCGAGGGATCTTGGGCGATAACTCTTTTACGCAAGCGCGAATTGAAAATGTACCGCCAAAATCAAAGAGAGGAACAAATTTCCTTTGTTTTGATATGTAAAACGTCTAACAAAGAGCAGATTTGAGCCCGTCAAATGGCCTCTCAAAACAGCTACATCCTGCTCCTTGTGATTTTTGCCAGTTTTCCAAGCGTGAAAGGGTAGCAAAGCAATTGGCAATGCAGATGGTACGGGAAGCAACGGTTCCTTCATTCCGACACGAAATGAACAAGTAAGTGTGCCTATTCAATATTATCGTACTTCTCTGAGCCCTTTATCTCCGTTTGAAGGTTTGGCTCAGATACTGAGGCCTAGGATGTGGATTGATACAAAAGTACTATACGTCCAGCCGTGAAAATCGTTTTGAGTCAATGATTTCCTATAATATTAACTTTCCGGGGTCTACATTTTATTCCTTTCAGCTTTCTCATTTATACATTATGGCAAGAAGAATAAAAACGCAGAAATCGGTTACGAGTCCGCCACAGTCGCTGTCGAGAAAATAATGTTTGAAGAATCTGGTGTTAGCGATGTTGTTGTTAACAGCCGTATTCTAAACGTCTTCAAAAAGATTTCAGTACTGCAAACGTCTTAAAGACGTGCGAGCAAGGCAGGAGGAAAATCACTGGCAAAGTTGTTGAATAGATGGAAAACCGGACCGAAATATCAATTCGAAATTTACTACAGCGTGAAATCCTTCGCGGTCAAATAAAGAACCATAGTCACGCCACTCATCTGTATCTTCGCGAAAACCTTTGTAGTGAATTTTGATCCTTTTCTTCTCGTTATCGACCTCGCGAATTTCAATTTCAACAAGTTGGTTATCCTTTCTCATTTTATTTTTGTTCTTAGCTTTAAACACTGGTAAATACTCGTCAATATACCTCAAAACCTAACTCCGCCATTTCAAATTTAGCAATGCTGCCTTGAACTACGCATACGCAGTGAACGAGTGCTTCATGTATGATCACTGAATATCAAATGTCCATCGATGTATGACAAGAGTTTGATATGTGTTTGCATTCTGAGCAATTCTGAGATATCGGAAGAGCCGTTAGGGCCTATAAACATTTCACAATGTTTTAGTAGCCAATTTATGAATTTCCTGGGAAAAAGGAGCCAGACCCTCCTCCCTTGTACAGATCATGGGCGCAAGATGCATGCTGACGGGCTGCTAGGTCAGTGGTGTTTAAAAGAAAATTCAAAATGGCGGACGAAGCCTGTCTCAGTGAAGAAGGTCATTCAACAATTTTATTGGCTCATACTAAAATTTTTACAAGATCAATTTCGATATTGACAGGATTCCATGACTATGAGGCCATGGGCTCCTGATAATGATGCGTAGTCTACTCATGAAATTCTTGGTTTTAATTGAGGACAAAGTTATTTAGCAACGCCCCAAAATTGTACAAAAATGCTTAGAAATTCTTTATTTTGTTTTACAATTTGCATATTTTTGCTTCAGATCAAATAAAGGAAGAGGGGAACAAAAAGTGTTTGTTTTTTTTTTAGCAACTTTCGTCACAAAAAGCAACTTTTGATTTTTTTTGAGCAACACTTTTAAGCAACGTTTTGAGAAATTACAAGAAACTTTTTGAGAAATCTCGAGCAACTCGCGGAAAGCCCTAGGGGGGTACATGTTTTGACTATGTCCAACCGGCCCAGGCAAATGACACAAATCTAGACCTCCCCTACTCTCCGCCAACCCCCGCTAAAACAGAAAAGGAGAAAAAATGCTTTAAAAACGATAACGGCAATTTAAAATAACAGTATCGGGGCAGAATTATTTTACTGAAAGGATTTGGAATAGGTTTTCACAGAAGGGGTTAAGCCTTTTAACAGCTTCTCACAAGTATATATTATACCCTAACAGGATCGCAAGCGCCACGTTCACCCCTGAAGCCGTGGGATAGAAAGCCTTGTTAGGAGCTGTTTTACATGAAATGCGTCGTTCGGGTTGCTATATCACAACATCATGATCAATAACCTTAAACCCCAACCCTTCTCAAAAAATTCTTTTTTGGCACTGAATAAAAACAAATTAAAAACAATTCAGACTTTATTGTTGAAAATAACTCCAATCAAAGGAACCTATTCTCTGCAACAAAGAGGTTGCTAAATCAAGGTCATGAAGTATCTTTTCCACCAACTAGTGACAAATTTTAGCCAATGAAATGGGTAGCTTCTTTGTTGAAACGATTGACGCCATCCATGTCAAACTGGACAAACTAGCCGATTGTTTCTATGATTCTCATTTTCACTATGTGAAAACGTTACCAACTAGAACACTGGACAGCTTTATCCCTTTAAATGAAAGTGCAGTTAGTAAGTTGATTGGCTGCTCTCCGAAGAAAAGCTGTATGTTTGATCCGATTTCAACATCTATGGTAATCAGCTGTGCTGATGTGCTATTACCAGTCATTACTAAAATCATCAACCTGTCTCTTAATTCTAGAGAATTTTCGGATGATTGGAAATGTGGGCTTATTAATCCTATCTTGAAGAAACCTGGATTAGATTTGCTGTACAAAAATTACAGACCAGTTAGTAACCTACAATACGTATCCAAGTTGACTGAAAAAGTCGTTTTTAATCAAGTTTACGATCACATGGTTTCAAATGCTATTTTTCCCGCGCTTCAATCTTCTTACGTACAGGCAATTCCATAGCAATCAAGGTGATGAACGATATTTTTTTAAAGATGAACTCTCAACATGTCACTATGTTAATTTTATTTGATCTCAGTGCTGCTTTTGACACTGTTGATCATCGAATACTTTTAGAGAGACTATCTGATGAGGTTGGCATACGTGGGATTGCTCTGAATTGGTTTAGATCGTACTTGTCTGATAGAAGTCAGCGCGTTTCTGTACACGGAGTTCTTTCTCGTCCTTTTGACTTGAACTACGGGGTACCCCAAGGCTCACGTTTAGGGCCTTTGCTATTCATAATGTATGCGTCCAAGCTGTTTAAGATCGTGGAACATTATCTTCCCGATGAAAACTGTTTTGCTGATACACAGCTGTATCTGAGTTTCAAACCACTCGGCAACACTGCTCAAGCTGATGCTATACAAGCTATGGAAAAGTGCATTGACGCGGTGAAGAAATGGATGATTCAAGATCGGTTGATGATCAATGATGATAAAACGGAGTTTTTGTTAGTCGGCACACGACAACAGCTTGATAAATTAGATTCGCGTTCCATAACTGTGGGCAATAATCGTATCAGTCCAAGCCCATGTGTTAGAAACCTTGGATCGTGGTTTGACAGCAACTTAAGCATGACTGATCATATAAACAAGGCTTGTTTTATCATTTACATAACTTGAGACGTATTAAGAAATACTTGTCGAAAGATTCTTTAATTACTTTGGTTCATGCTTTTATAACCAGCCGTCTTGACTATTGTAATGGTTTGTTGTTTGGCTTATCAAAGGTGCAAATCGCTAAATTACAGCGTGTACAAAATGCAGCAGCAAGACTTATTCTTGGCATTGGAAAGTGTTATCACATTACACCGGCGCTTTATGAGCTGCACTGGCTGCCGGTTTCTTTGCGTATTGACTATAAGATTTTACTTTTGACTTTTAAATGTATTTATGGCCTAGCGCCAACTTATCTTAGCGATCTTATTAGTATAAAATCGAATTCATTATATAATCTTAGGTCTACTGGTAAGCTCTTATTGGACCATCCCAAGGGAAAGATGCTTACAACATTGGGAGCAAGATCATTCTCAGCACCAGCTCCGAAACTCTGGAATGAGCTAACTGTGGAGCTTCGTCATGTAAGCAACATCACTGAACAGTTTTAAATCTCGACTTAAAACCTATCTTTTTAAGAAGTATTTTTATAGTTTGTAACTTAGTTTATTTTATTCTCACGGTAATGTATTTTCGTTTTCTTTTAAACATATGATTGTAAAGCGCTATTGTTGGTTTTCACATGACGTCACTAAAATTCAAACTAAAAAACTATCGATCCTACCGAGATCTTACTTTCACGATGTATTAGAGCAGCTGAAAACTAATTTTCATACAAATTTTCGCTTCAAAAGAGTTCTTGGTTTTGTGTTAGAGTACGCTTGAATTTCTAAGCTTTTGCGTGACGCAGCATTTACATGACGGCCAAGAGAGCTGTCATGTAGGTTAAAAAAATGACTTATTTCAGGGAATTTTTTTTATCCAAACAGTCTTTGTATTAGAAAAAGTATTACTTTAATATTTATGAGTTTCTCGAAGAATAAATTCACGCTTTTGTAGCAAAATTCGGCAACAGATGTTTCTGTTGGTTTCCGTCCGCCATCTTGGAGCTCATCCAGGTGAGCACCAGCATGGCGTCTCCATACAAATCCCTATAAGTTTGGGTAAAACATTTCTTCGGATATCTCGTATACGAAATATTCCTCTGACCTGAATCTTGGCGAGGGTCTTTGTATATGTGCCTCCTCTCATTTCCCAGATTCTGGACTTTATCTATTGAATGGTTTTCATTTTCATTTTGATCTATTTTGAATGGCGTGACACTGAAAACCAGCAATTGATCAGCACATGCAAATACGCGCTATATAAATTGGTAAATTATTATTATTGTTAAAAAATAGTTTGGGACATGAAAAGATATTTCAACGCCCATTGTTTTATAGACTTTGACGAGCGTTAGGCAGACAGCTGCAATCATAAAAACCGAAGCTGAGGCTCCTAAAAGATGTCGGGGAAAAGATATAATACGCTATAATTCTTACTTTCCAAGTCCAAATTTCTTCATCCAATGTCCCGTTGAACGGCTGCCTAAGCGGCGAAAATACATGGCGTTTAGAACTAGTCCAATCCGACAACCTCGCCCCATGGGTAACGATGATAAGAAAAAAGATCTAGACCAGTAGCTACCAGTCGCCATTTTGAAAACCGAGTAGCCACTGAAACACAGTTTGGTCAGTTCCACTGACTCAGTTTCTATTTTACTTGTTGAAAAAGAGGTTACTTTTTAATCAAAGTCCTCAAGGTGAAAGGTATATGGACTGGTAGAATAATTTCCTAGCATGCACGTTGATTTAACACAAGATAATAATAAATACTTTATTAAGAATGGAAAATTTATCAGGGTTAAAAACACTAGTCTAAACATGATGCTCTGTAGCCTTTTTTTTTTTTTTTTGCTATACAGCTACAAGGAAGAACCGAACAGGATTGACCGTATACTTGAAGCAGTTAAATAAAATTAAAATATGTCTGTAGCACTCGGGCAATGATATAGTGAAGCTCATAATTCTTTGTGTCCAGTCCAGGGCCCGGTTGCATAAAACACCCGTAACAGTTACGGGTATACGCGTGCGTGTACTCGTAACTTAAGTGAGTTGCATTAAATAACTTACGTGGTCCACTTAAGGATTTCACTTAAGTGACTGCACCGACAATTTTCGTAAGTATCCACTTACGTGTCATTTATGCAACAGAAATTGCGGGTGTTGCATAAAACTTTTTTTTTAAGGGAGAAATAGCTCGTAAATTTACGGGACCTATGTAGGTCCCGTATCCTTATTGTCTTTACTTAACGAGATCTTTTACTGAGAAGTGAAATAAACTCTTTTTATTTACGTAATACCGTTCTAATGCGTTTTGTTAACCTCTGATGTTCAGTTTATTTAAAGAACATGCAACAAACTAGCCTGAAATTCATCCTCTCAAGGAGAGGAGAAAGCGACTCGAAGCAATCGGATGAATTTCAGGCTAGCAACAAACATCATTCAGTAAATATTGCAGTAAAATAACAATGGCATGCAAACGTATTTCAACGAAAGTCAACGGACTTGTTTCTTTGCTGTATGGTCCGAAAATATTTAAAAATTGCCATCAGCTTCAATGCATTATGAGATTCCTCGCGTTTTTGTCGACCCTCTTCAGTTTCATTGATATCGTCTCCGTACCCTTCATCAGCATTGCTGCTGTCGCCCGCTGCTTCTTCTTCTTCATCAGCGTTTAGAAAAACATGTCTACATTTCTAGGATGTCAATGAAACGGAATTCTGCAGACGAACAAGGCTCTAACCCCAAAAAACGCGCGCCGAATTTAAAGACGGATGAAGTCAAATTTTTTCTCTATAAGGTAAAAAAGAGAAAGATGACTCTGTTCAGTTCTTTGTCTCCTACACTGACATTTAAATTGAAAATGCAAACATGGTAGGAGGTCCGCAATCGGTTAGCAGCCGCCGGGTACCCATCAAGAACCAAGGAACAACTTAAAAAGAAATGGGAGGGCTTCTCGTCAGCAGCCACTAAAGCCAAATACGCCAAACGAATGAAGACTGGGGGTGGTGCAATAGAGTGGACTGACCTAGACGAGCTCATCACCGAGATACTTGGCAAAGAAAATCCCTCCCTCGTATCTATAGTTGGTGGAATAGACTCTGGGATAATGTTCAAGCCAGTGAAAAAAACTAAAGAACTAAACTGTAATTCCGACACTGTTAGAGAACAATGACATACGGGACCTATGTAGATCCTATATTGTTACTGTTTTTAACGTTTTTAAGTTAACGAGATCTTTTACTGAGAAGTGAAAAAAAGTATTTTTCTTCACGTAATTCTTTCTAATGCGCTTTGTTAACCTCTGACGTACACTTTAAAGCCAAAGTTGTGAAAAAAAAAGAACTATCATTTTCAGTAGATATTGAAGAAAAATCGTTTGCATGCAAATTCAGTTTTTGAGAGGCTTAAAAGTGTTCGAAACGACTCGAAACTTTCTTTACACTCACCGATGGTTAGCTTAAAAAAAAAAAAGAGTGAGTCATTAGTAAAGTACTATATCAAAGTTACGTGTGTCCTTAAGAAAGCCCGTAAGTTACCACGTAAAACAGGAACTTTCGAGAGTGCTAAGTACGTTGCATGCAACACACGTAAGTGTACCCACAACGGATTCGTAAGTGTCCTACTTAAATGAGCACTTAAGTGCAGGTTTTATGCAACCGGGCCCCGGAGACTGTTATTCACCTCGGTGTATAACAATCTCCTCGATCTGCATAATTCTTAACATCATACTTAGCCTCATTCAATAACTGATAAATAATAAGAGCCCACAAAAGGAGTAGGTATCAATAAAATTCAACGAATTAAGATACGCATTAAAATAAGTACAAATACGTTCTGGGAAAAAAATAGTTACAGAGTAGAGAAATAAATAGCAAACTGAGTTCATTAAATATTACCAACTGCCTAACAATAAATACCATTAAAATGCCAAATTTCTATGTATTAAATTGTAATTATAAATATATCTATGACGAAATCAGGCATGGAATTGACTTGATACTTATAGCAAGTGCATTAAAAACCAAACCAATCAGTGGCGGATCTGGGGGAGGGGCCCGGGGACGTTTTCACTTTGGCATTGTTCAATCATCAATCTGCACTATCTGCCAAGCTGACATTAGACTACGAGTAGTCCCCCATTTTTCCTCAGGGATAGTAGAGCGAGCGAAACGCGAACGCGCGTGAAAATCACCTTACGCGAGCCTTTTCCGAAGACAAAATGGCGGAATACAGAGGCCCTCGCGTTTCGCTCAGTCTACTATCCCTGAGGAAAAATGGGGGACTACTCGTAGTCTAAGCTGACATTGAATCCATCGAGCATTTACCTTATTCCTGAGTTTTGGAATCACTTCCTGTCCTAGCTCAGCGGGATAATAATATCTGTGGTGAAAGCTTACATGTACAAGGAAATCTAACTTTTGGATAAATTGGAATTTAGGGGGGATTTTGTCTTGTTTAACCACTCTCTGCTTCTAGTTAAGTTTAACATTTATCCTTTGAAATGTCAGAGAGGTATGCCTTTCCTTCAGGATTTCATTGCCAGGACAAGGCGTATGACTCTATAAAGGTCCATAAAGCCAGGGGGAAAGGGACAAACTTAACAAGCATCTTAAAAAGTGGGAAAAGTTAATCAGTGCCATTTCTAACAAGTGATGTTGTAGGAATCGATTGTAATTAATTTACTTTGTGCGTTGTTTTTTACTGCATCAGTTTAGGTGGGTCTAAGTGTGACTGATTGCTTTTTATTATAATTGGTTCTTTTGCTTTTCTTTTTCCATTTTTCCTAAGAGGATGGTATATTTTTTATACTTACAGAAAGTAGACTAAAAACTGGCGAATCATAAAAATGGTAATAAAATCTCGGGCAAAATCTAAATGACATTCAGGAAGTTTAACATCAGTTTTTGTTGATCTTGTGCTTCTAGCGTGTTGGTGAAGAGGCTGGTAGTTTAAAAAGTATAGTAGAATGCATCCGGGGATTTCTCCAGCCTTATTGAAAAACTGAAAGCAGCGTTAGCATCGTTGTCGTCAACAGCCTTTCATTTTTAAACGGATAAGAAACGGCGAAACACACCACTAAGGCGTTTAGACCTAGAGTGAACTAACAAAGAAGCACGCATTTTTTTTAAAAGCCTCTCACATTGTGTCTCCCACTTGTACTTTTTGTCGTAAGCCTCTCTAAGAAAGCAAGCTTCCTTTAGCCGGATTTCCATTTGCGTTTCCCTCACATGAGTAATAGCTTTGCCCCAATCTTCGGCATTGATAGAATCAACCACAAATGCCCTTCCAAAAGGAATACTTTTAATAGCTTCTCCGAGTCCCGAATTTTCGCTCACCAAAATCGGAAGTCCAGCAGAAAGTGCTTCAAGAGCAGTGAGGCCAAAGCCTTCCGTTCGAGACGGCATAACAGCGAGATCCGCCTCGCAGAAATAACGCTTTAGTGTGTCGCGACTCTCAACAAAGCCCCGCACAATTAGCTGAGAGGAAGGAATGCCACACTCAAGTAACCTATTTTTAACTTCTTCTTCTTTACCTTTTGGTGCTCCGACAAATATTAGACGGTAGCTTTTATCGTTCAAGCCTGCTACAGCTTGGGCGGCTATATCGTATCCCTTTAGTTCAAAATCTTCCGAGTCGCCCCGACCAAACACCAAGATGCGGAACTTTCCTCGCTCCTCACTGGCTTGCTCCAACTTTTCGAACTCCGGAAAGATTCCAGGTGTGATGTCTATCACCTGTTAATCCTTACAGTACGACCGCAGGGGGGGCGGAGATGGCTTCCGCTAACTTCGGTCCAATAGCCGCGACGATTTCAGCCTTCCTACACAGTTCTAATTCAGCTTGGTGTTTTCCCTCGCCTTTCGGTAGCGCTGTTTTGCCTTCCTTAAATATTGCAAGTTCTTCACTGGCGGTGTGTACTATATGAACTCGTATGCATTTGCGCTTTTTTGCCAGGACCTGAGCTGGTACTCCGAGCTTCTGACCATGGCCTATAACGACGTCAATATTGAGATCATCAGAAGGAAAACACAATTTCATGATGCAATCAGACGTGGCCTTCACTTCTACTTCTGGTGTGGCAAGATGCACATTAAATTTGCGAGCTTCCGGCTTCTCTTTCTCATCGTAACGTAGCAGTAGAACAGTTACCTCTACATCAGGCTGACGTGCCAGGTGCTTTGCTAGTTCTCTGTTCAGCGTTGACAAACCGCCCTTTGAGGATCCCCACTCGTCTCCCAAAAGGGCGGCTCTTAAAGGCCTTCTATCAAAAGAAATTGACGCTCTGTCAACTGCGTTGACCTACAGAAAGAGAAAGGAAGTACCGCATTTAAACATACACAAAAAGAGTAGGAACGATTAATATCATATGAGCTTAATTTGCTTGGACAAAATAAAATTTTACTTAATGGTTTTGCACTGGCTATTGGAACCTTATCCCCATAAAAGTGGCGTGGCAGACAGCAGCTGCAAAGACAACAAGCTAATATATTAAGTACGAGAACTGACAAAATTCGTTGGGTTTAATCATTATGCTTTACAGTATTAGGAAGGAGGACCAGAAATTTGAGACTTCAAGAAGCGAACAAGGAAAATTGGAAGAAAGAGAGAACAGCTACCCAGATAAGCTAATTTCTTTCACATTTGCAAAAATATCCTTTTCCACTTTCCGACTCTGCAACAAAGTAATATTTTTTCCCACCGTTGATTTCATAATACATGGTCAATTCAAGGGAGCATTATCATAAGTGTATACATTTCGCTTAGTTTTGAAATACAATTATAGCGCAAACAAGAGTACTTTTTTGTGTGCGACGCCCACAACATCAATGCAATGGCCGGGTGCCTTTATACTGTAGGCAACGTGGTGATGGGTTTTATACTTCACATGTACAGTGGTAATTTTGTATGGTTTACGGTATATACTGATAGTTTCGAAACAACCAATCCTGAAATTTTGGATAATATTGAGGCTCAGCACAATACTTACAACCTTCATGCAGGAAAAATTCTAACAAAGTTGTCATTTTTCGCGGCTGCTGTTTGAAATAAAATTCTAAAAGATCAAATTATATTTTACAATTTACAGGAGCCCGAATCTGTTTAAAGTCCTAGGCCCCAAATGACTGCCACAAAAACTTACCGTATGATCAGTGCTTTGAGTGGGAATTGTTAAGTAGAATTCACACAACGTAGTCCTCCCTCTTTGGTCCGAGGTTCTATAAAATTCTACTCGTGCTGAGTCGTTGTTATTAAAAAGACGAACTCTCAAGTCTTTCTTAAACGGTTGTTCCTCTCTCAACCTGCAAAAAAGTGAAAAGAATACAGCCATGAAGTAGTATTACAGAGCCCAAAAATTCTTAACCTGGGTGAATTAAACGAAAAAAAAAGCCTCATAAATATATCTCCATGTTTTATAGTCGACCCCGCTTAATACAAAACACCTCATTATTACGTACATTTTTCTTTGCCCCTGGGGAAAAGCCCTTACATGTTCTCTAAACTCAACCCGCTTAATACGGACACCCGTAAATGCGGACAACGGACACTTGTTTCTTGCCCAATCAACAGATTCTCACAGAGAGGGGGTGTTCACATGACACCGGGGGGACTTTCGCCCCGGAGCGAGTTCACTCCGGTTCCCTCTCATGGCTTTTTATTTGTTTACATGATACTACGGCAAATTTCACGCTGGCGCGAGTCACCCCGGCGTGAGTTCACCCCGGTTCTTGTACCGGGGCGAGAATTTCTCTCCGGTACGAAATCTCGCAACGGCATCATGCAACACGAAACGACCACCTGTTTCGGTGTGAAATCAGTCTGCCGGTAGACTGGAACGGGTAGCACATGCGTAATGTTCGCGATTTTGAATCACACGTGCATTTTATCAACATGAAGTGTACCTTCAAATAACGAGAGGTGAAATGACCCAGTCATCATGTAAACGCGATACGAAATCAAAAAGTCATGTCGGTATGAAACTCGCGCCGGTGCGAGTTTTCTCATGTAAACACCCCCAAGGTCAACCTCGCTATTGCAGACTCTTCATTGTCAACTGTGTGTTGTAATAAACCTTTCCTTTTAAAAGTTTGGCGCTACAGTTCAGCGGATAGGTCGAATTTTAGACGTCAATTTCAGACTTACCATTTTGGCATCAAACGAAATATGCAGAGAACGGTTTTTGATTACTGAAGTAATGTATAAATGAGCGACTTTTAAGTGTTTCCCTTAATTAACATAGTCTGCGAAATGACGGCTTTGTGCATGTCCTGCTAGCCGGGGTGCGACGTCTCCTCTTTTCTAAATACAGGCGTCAGCGCTCAGGTTGAGAACGTGCAAAACCTGATTTTCTTACATCGCATAGAACTTGCAAACCTGACAATTTGTGTGTAGTGCCGGTGCTCCGTGAGTGTTGCCTTTAAGGCACTGCAGCATACCAGTTGTAGGTAAAATCTACCTACTCCTCCCCTACGTCACAATTTTGCCCTTTGTGAGAAATAAATGTGAAGTATATGAAATAATTCATATCTGAACTGCGGTTGTAGATGAAAGTAAAGAATGATCATCGCAGTAAATTTTCCAATTTAAGCAATTGGAAAGAAGAAGCCTGAAAAAAAAAAAAAAAATCAGGGCTTCAACGGGATTCGAACCCATGACCTCCGCGTCGCCGGTGCGTTGCTCTACCAACTGAGCTATGAAGCCACACATTGGGAGCGAGGTCAATTTATTGAGTTCATGTCTCCCGTGAGGAGTGAAATCATGTGAAGTATATGACTCAGGGAGGGGTAGGTGGACAGTTACCCAGAAACCTTTATTGATCCAAAATCTGTTCCCAGGTTAAACCAGAATTTCCTCTGTCTCCTATGAATAATCAGGGCTTAGAAACAAAGGAATTCTGAATCAAATTAGGTTGAATAGTGGTTTAACTTGAGATCGATTTTACCCACACCAACCATATTAGAGAGATTTCGAATCAAAGCAAAAATTAGATTCAAAAGGAAAAGGAAATAAGCAGCGAAAAACTTCAAAAATAATTCTTATGGATAAAACTGCCGCAAAACGACTGAATATATAATGAACAGTAAACGACAAACAAAAGGAAAACTTCATCACGCAATACAAGTTGACGTTTGCCGTATGCCATTGAAACGCGATTCTAAATCTTTCTAAAAACCTTGAACCTCCTCGGACTATGAAGTACAATTATCAAAAAAATCTGAACTTACCGTAAATCTATTAAGCCCCCCCCCCTCTCAAATATGCCCCCCTTTTTTCATGCGGTCTTCGGCCGCATGACCTCCAACTTCATGCGCTGAACTTTTTCAACTTCATGCTCTAGTTCTCTGTGGAGAATTGTTACCATGTTCTTATTGTTAAAAAAAGCAGTATAGCGCCCGGGAACCAAAAGTCCTCCTCGAGCAACCTTGCTCCCGATAATGCATTTCGCTAACTTAAATAAGCCCCCCCCCCCCCCCGGGGGAGGGAGGAGGGGGGCTTAATAGAGGATTTACACCAGAGAAACCTTAAGGTTATCAATATTTAAAAATACAGAGGAGGAAAAGGATTAGCACAGTCGGTTAGGGCGCGCCTTCCGTGTAGGAGGTTTTGAGTTAGATTCTCATGTGTGACCTCAAATCCTTTTTTCGACTTCTTCCTTTTCCATGTAGCTTTAGGTTGCATTCCTTTTAGCCAATCTAAATCCGGATTTTGCGATCGAAAAGTCGATTTTTTGTTCCTTTAAGGACTAAACCAATCTAAGATTGTAATCCGAACGATCTACCTCTTAACGTGGATTGTTCAGATTGGTACCTCAATCTGGTTTCAGATCTTTGTTCCATTTAATGAAACTGCGATTTGATCGCAAAAACGTGCTCGTTCATCAATAAACACGGAAGGTCAAGGTTAGTTCAGACAAAAGTTATTTTTTTCTCTTTCGTTGTTCTATGCTCCTAAAAGGATTGTAGTATACTAAACTCAAGTTCCACTCGTCTGTCACTCTAAATCCGTTAGGAAGTAAAAACGCTTAGATTTTTTCAGCGTAAAACTATACTGGCCAATGTCTATGTGTGTTTAGAGCGCGCTTCTCAGCGCTTGAGAATTCGTAATTGTCTTCTGAATTTTCTTGAATAAATTCCAGATACTTTTAAGTTGACGAGTCCTAGTATGAAACACCACTAGTTAAAGACCAAATTTTTTTCCATTTCTCCACGACAAGATGCTTAATTTAGCAGAAAGACGTAAAAAACGATGCGTTAAAATTGAGAAGATCAGAGCGGCAGGCAGCTTCTGTATGGATAAATCTATTTCAGATTTTTGTTCCGGCTAGCACGAAAATCCAAACAATCTGGATTGTCCAAATCCGAAAAAAGTTTGGTTAAAAGGAATGCAACCTTAAAGCAGTTTCAAATACCCGTAAAAAAGAGCACTGATGCAGTGAAGGGAAACAATTTTGGACATCGTCCGACATGAGGCGCAAACGGTCGACCGATGCTGAATGGTGATATCCAACGCTGGTCGATACTTTGACCATGGGCTTTCTCCTCATTCTTGAGTTGCACGCAATGTGGTTTTCATATACAGTTATTCCGAGAGAGGTTGTCGGAAAGATGTGCACGCGACAATCCCGAAAGGTGACACTGTAGCTGTCGAACCTTCTTCTGTTGCTTTCCTTAAGTAATCATAAACTTAGGTTCATGGCCTCTCGGGTCATTCTTTCAAACTTCTTTAAGAAAAGTGAACTCAAAACCACCCACAACTAATACCTTTCAGGATTTGTCGCGTGCACTTTTTCCCACAACCTTTCTCGAAATAGCTTTATACTTACATGAGATAAAGATTCTTTAAGTCTTCCTCATTAGAAGGGCATATTCCCTCTGATAAATGTACAAATGCTCTGTGATGCCCGGGAATCATGTCCATACCCGAACTTCCGTAAGAAGGCGTTATGTCATTTTCTTTAAGGCTGCCTATCACCTTTTCTGTCAGGTGAGAAGGGCAGCAAATAAGATACAAAATGTCTTGAATATCCTGACAAAAGTAAGCGACGAAGTCTGCTGGTCTGGGCGGACCCTTTATAAGGTGTGTAAGGAAACTTTTAACCCCTACTTCAACAGCACTGCAGAAAGCCAAATCAAGAAGAGGAAAATACCTAAAATAAAGAGAAAAAAAGGTACTGGAGTAAAACTGGTTGAAAACGATTCATCAAATGTCAGAAAAGAAAAATGTGCCCAAATCGTCATAACAATTCAACAAAATCTAATAGCCTTCGTAGCAAACATCTCTATTCGAGTTATTGTGCAAAAGTCGGAGAGAGAGCAAGAAAAAAAAATGGGCAAGGGATAGAGTCCCTCTTTATCGCTCTCGGTTTAATTTTCTCGTGGAACTCGCTTGATATGTTATGCAGGCTATTTAACAAGAAGGTCCAATCACAGAAAAAGCTAGCTAACATATACCGTTCACGAGCATAACGAAAAGACTTAAAGCTATTGAAGCAAAAGCGAGCGTGTTGTAGTAGCAACCACAGAAAAGGAGGACGACAGTAAGTAAAAACATTATCACAGGCCACTTTTACTACACATACTTTAACACGAATGAAAACCACCAAGTTGGGCACATGAGCCACAACAATATATTTCTAATACCTTTTACTCTTCTGGCAAAGTGAAACTTTTTAAATTCATTAACAGGGATGAGCAGAGAGCTGACAGTTACTTCAGGTAGTGCGACCAACTATTTAGAAAATCCTTAAATAAGAATGACCAAGACCAGGTTTTATGAGCACGCGAGACTGAGCACCCCACCCAAACCCTTTTTCAGTAAAACCGCTGGACGCCACAACCTTGTTGAGGTCATTGTTATCTAAGGTCTACCAGCTATTTATCTCCCTTCCATCTTGTCTTACCCAGAGAATCGTTCCACGTAGATATTTACAAACTTCTCATCAAAACTTGCGGGTTTCACAAGATCATCAGTGATTTCGATCCATTTTTTTGGTCCATCATCAGACTTTAGAAACAATACTCTGACGCAACACGTTGTGGGAACTTGAGTCAAGACTTGTTGCTCACGAAGAGAAATTGGTAATTGAATGGTGACAGGTTTTATGAACTGAACAGCTTCAGAACAGTTGATGCGCAGAACAGGCCCAGGAACTAAATGTCCTCCTTCAAATTCTTCATTTGGAACTTCTTGTACCTGTACCGTTAGAACAATATGTAGTTTAAGATGCAACTACGGTGACGGCAAAGAGAACGTCAAAAAGCAATTGGTTAAGATTAGCAAAACAACAACTCTGCACGTGATCACGCTTTTTTGTACATTCCTTTGCCGTCACTGCACGACTACGTCTCTCTCTTACTTGTTTTAATGTGATGTTACACGGGACGATTCGCAACTTCGAGTTTTAGCGCAACACAGCATTGCAATGTTGGAACAATGTTGTACAATGTACCTATTTGAAACAATGCCACAACATTGTTGCAAAGCTGTGCTGTGCTAAAAATCGTCGTTGCGAATCGTCTCGTGTAACATTACCTTTAAACTTGGATATTTTTCTTAAGAATTCAACTCCAGGAGAGTTCACCTACATAAACAGTGACCGGGGATAATCGCGAAGTCTCTTTGTAAGAGACGTTTTTGCCGCTGTCGCCTTATAATCACTACCTGTTAGCTGTCAGTTCAAAAAATATTGTTTCAAGGTCCGAAAGTGATGTGGACCTGGCACGAACGAACAACTCAAATGGGAACGATCTCACCCACTTGGGCATAATTTGGTCAGTCAATCAGCGAGACCACACCTTAGGTTGTCCTTCTTAAGAAATCGGTTAACTTTCAATGAGCCCCGTCGCTGATTTGGTCCTGACACTACTTCTTCAATACAGCTTTGCACCTTAGCTGTACCAAGACGAAAGTAAAAAGACTACATCAAACGTACCTTTAACTCTAAAGGAAACTCTGCATTAAGAGCAACAGCGTTCTCAGGGATTGTCACTGTCACGCCTGGATGGTCAGGATGACTGAATGAACCGCCTTTGGATGTGATGGTGTAAGTTGGAGAAGCCTTCAGACGACAAACAACAGCATATGTTGAGCAATCGGTTATGTCTGCTTGGGCAAAGGGAAAGAAGAGGTCCGGTATTTCCATGTGCGAGGGGTAAACATCTTCGATCTCTGTAATGAGAATCAGATGTTTACGAAAATGTAACTTTGTTTTCTCCCCCTCCATCTTCCTATTGACGCTCAGTAAACTTTTATATTCGTTTATGAAATTGAACAATTATTCCACGAGTGCGCGTTGGATATGAGATGGTACATAGCCAACGAGGCGCGTAGCGCCGAGTTCGCTACAATCATCTCATATCCAACAAGCGCGAGTGGGATAATTGTTTTATTAAAAACGCCCACAAAACATCGAGAATTCTTTCCTACTTTATTTGTCAAAACAACCGATGTTCAGCTTGTTCTTGAGCAAACACGCACAGTTACCTTATTTGGAGAGCATGTATAGTGGCTCGTATACCATGATGGCTAAGCCAATCAGAGCTCTAGAATTGCATGATTCAGTCATTAATAAAGATTTTTATACCTTGTCGACACCGCACGTTCCTGGTTCCATCTAGATCTTCCCATTCATTATTCTCCTTGTCAATCAGCCTTTTTATCACCAGCTCATAGCCATGTAGGTCCGGCGCACTGTGAGATAGCGACAACTTTACCTTGGTGTTAAATTTCGGGTCTTGGCCGCTGATAGAAGATAGCTCAACAACATTGCTAGTAATGGCCTCATGCTCCTGCAAAGGAGGTGAACGGGCACTGTACTTCCACCTGTGGACCACTATTGGCTTAGGCGCAGACACAGCACCAGGAGGGAACATTACGTGAACACCCCCTTGTTTAACGGCCCAATTGGTACCTTCACTTGTTACTGTTCCTCTGCAATCAATCAGAGTTTCAGCAGTTGGTTGATTTCAATACATCGTCTATGGGCAAAAAACACTGAATGGACAGGACACTAAACAGTGACGGGGCCCGTGTACTTTATAGGCTAGATTGTGACGTTTAGAGACTTCATGACACAGTCAAACATCCACTAACGGTCACCTCTCCACAACGGCCACGTTCTTCTGTCCCCATGGTGGCCGTTGTGGGAGGTTCGACTGCACCTGCTAGAGGCTGGTGAGTGTGCGTGCTCTTTTCTTTCATTCATTATCCTTTTTTCTCATAAAGACAATTTTTTTAAGGAGGCCATTTTTAAGGGAGGCAGCGTGATCGAGCGGTTAGTAATCATGTTCAATTCTATCACCTTGATATGAGTGGGAAAATACGTTTAAATAATAAATTATTGTCGACTCGACGAAAAAATTGTTGAATGCAGAAATGATACTTACTCGAATACAGCTACATAACCACCTTCGACTTCAGTTTCGTCCTCAGACCCAACTTCAACCTCTTCTTCAGACACTACCTCCAAAGATTCCTCTGACACTTCTGTGGCCACTGCCTCAGATTCTTCTACCTGAGTGGCTTCTGAAGATATTGCTTCAACGTCTTCATCAGCTTCAAATTCCTCTTCCTCTTCACTACCACTCTTAGGGGTTTGTTCGGGTAAAGGTTTTTTTTCTGCTCTAAGGACTTGCGGGGTGAACGCTTGAATGACTAAGACAAAACTCGAGTAGTTAAAAGCAAGTCCTTTACTAAGGCAAATAATTAAAACACAGGAGTGACATAAAGTATCTGGCTTTATTTAAACAAAAACTGTCTACAAATATCAAAACGAAAAGTTTGTTTGGGCTTAATTAAAAAGCAACAAGACGACAACTGCAAGGACAGAACAACATCCGCAGGTTTTGTAAGCAAAACAACTTCTCTCACACAGACAATTTTTGTGATCTCTCTTGCATTTTTTTTAAAAAGGGAAAATTTGACATACGCTACCTTTTTGGATTAGCCCGGGACCTGCTTCCTTTTCCTTCTTCAAAGCCTAACAAAAGTACGTCAAGCAAAACAGATAAATGTCGAGTTACGAAGCATACGGCCTTATGACAACATAATAGACTTGTTTCAAATAACAAACGGGCACTTGACTTTTATTGTTGCTTTCGCCACTTTGAAAGCTAGAAGTTTCTGAGTTCTTTTCTCTCAAAACTGTCATAATGCAATTATTTCAGAAACTTTCCAGTTTTGCCTTTAACTACCCTACAGCACCACAAAGGTAATGTTTGTGATGGTGTTAGATCTGGAGGTACGTCGAGAGGGGACCTTCAACTAGACGGTCTTCAAGTCTTACGGCCAAGTAAAACACCTATTTGATTTATTTTAACAAAATGGAGTAAAACCTTGTACATCCGCAAATCAAAACACTGGATCGGCAAAAGGTGCAAGTTCATCTAGGAAAAACTAATACTTGCTGCATTACTAAACATGTATACCTGTAAGGCATCACGGTATGCATTCTTTTTTTTACGATCTCCAATCGACGAGGCCACCTCTTTCATTTCACTCAGCAACCCCTTAATCTCAACATTCTTCAGTTCACTGCGCCGGATTCCTAACAGTCTATCACCAAAGCTCAAAGCTTCTTTTCCATATCTCTCACGAAGACCTTTCATTTCGAGTTCTTCGCAGAGCTTAAGTATTCCATTGATTATTCTCCATCTGGCCAACAAATGTTCTCTGGACTCCTCTTTGCCTTTCCCTTCTTCCCACTGCCTCTGCCAGGTTGTCAAGAGGTTTTCTCGAAAACTTTTAATAGTACTTCCTTTCTCTCCTAAGTCTTTGTACAGATCTTCCACGGCTTTCTTCAACTTTGATTTCTCCTGTGTCTTCTCGCCGACAAAGTCACACCTGAGAAGCACTTTCTTAAACAGGTTCATCTTTGCCTGATTGTGCTTAATACGTTTTTCATGCTCATCGTGTCGTTTACAGAACTCAATCAACTTGTCCAAGAAGGCCGTTCTCTCTCTAAGCAGTTCATTAAGCACTTTATTGTCTGTTGCGCCGTCAAATTCATTGTTAAAGCTTTCCTCAGTAATTCCCTGCATTCCATGATAGAACAAAAGAGCTTCTCTTTCGTACTTGTCTATGAGAGCTCTTTCTTTCTTATCTGTCAATCCAAACTTACTGGTTCTTTTCTCCAGTAGATATAGTATGGCATCAATAATCTCCTTATTATAAGCAGTAAAGTTAAACTGTGGAGAAGCTTTCTCTTCTTCCCAGAAACCCGCACAAAACACCAAAGCGTCTTGCCTAAATTCTTCTTTTTCTTTTTCGGCACCTGTCTTCTTTAAGAACTCATACATGTCAAAGACGCCTTTGATAATGCGTCTCCAAACCGCACTTTGGTTCCCACGACCCAATAATTTCTCCATTTCCCAAGCTTCTAAGAAAACGTCCAAGGCTTTGCTATAAGCCTTCAAGTTTGCTTGAATAACTCCCAGTTGAAAAATGCTTCGCACGGTATCCGGGTGATTTCCAAGAATTTTAAGTCTGATTTTTAACGCCTTATTTGCCTCCTCTTCGGCTTCTTGGTACTTTTCTTGGCGAACATAAACATTGGCGAGATTTCTACGAAACAGTGCTTCATCTTCATATCCCAAACATTTGAGCTCTTCTAAAAGTTCAAGAGCATCTTTGTAGCAATTCACTGCCTTGTCATACTCTCCTTTGTCCTCATGAACTATGCCAATCTGATTCTTGTAAACGGGCATGTCGTAGTGATAATCGGAGCCGGATAATTCTTCTCGCATTTTAAGTGCCTTGTTGTAGAACTCCAGGGCTTTCTCCGGTCTGCCAAGTCCGTAATAACAATTGCCTAGAGCGTTATAACACCTGGCAAGATCGGTGTCACGTTTTGACGGACCCTCCATGAGGTCTAAGGAGGACTCTAAACATTTAATCGCTTTCTGGTAGTCTTTGTTTTGGTAGTATATTTCTCCCTCAAAATACAAGTAGAGCCCTTGAGTCAGCTTGAAAGATTCAGTAGATTTGTCATCAACTTGTTTTAACGACATGGATGCCTTCTCCAACACTTGAAAAGCTTTATGAGCACCCTGAGATCCTGAGACCAGCTTAGCTTCCCTACATCGTAAGTGAGCGTGAAATAATGAACCTGCAAAAAAGAAACACTCAAAATTTGCAACAATTGTAAACTTTGGCACATTGAGTTTATTTGATTCTCTACGTAAATATACCTCAGTTGTCAGAGCACTAGTGAAAATGCCAGTGTTAATAGTAATAGCTGTGTTGCACTGTGGTGGTAATAGCAGGGAAAGTAGCAGTGGCAATGCAAGTGGTGGTTGAAGTGTCAGATGTAGTGCAGTGGTTGTGATACATAGAGTACCATATATAATTCATAGTCAGGTGGCAAAAGCAGTAGTGGTGATGGCTGTGGTACTCTGGTGCAATATTGGCAGTGGCAGTGGTAGTGGTAATGGCAGCAATAGTGACTACGGTTATGGTAGTGGCAGTGGTAGTTGTAGTAATAGTAAAAGAAGAATTAGTAGAGACCTTGGTATTGATACATTTTTTTGTAGTGGTGGTGGTGGTGGTGGTACTGGTAGTGCTGGTGGTGAGAGTAGTGATGTTTATAGTTGTGATAGTGGTGGTGGTAGTGGCAGTGATGGTGCAAGTGGTAGTGGTAGTGGTAAGAAATAAAGTAATAAATTGCTTTATTTGCACGACCATAACATTTTACAGTATTGCAAAAGCTTACCTATTTCAGTTAATATACTATACTAATCAACTTACGTTACATTTACTTTTACTTGACAATAACAAAGTATCGTGTATAATCATGCAGGAGGAAATGAATTTCTTACTAGCTTATTTACATGATAGTCGTTAGAGTTCATGAGAAGTTTTATGCTTTCTGAGGTTGATTTCTTTGTAGAGTCAGGTACTATTTCACTCAGTTTATTTAAAAAAAGTTTGTCTTGTGGTAGTGGTGGTGGGGATGGTGGTGGTAGTGATGATGGTAATAATAATAATAATAATAATAATAAACTTTATCACTGCTCCCAAAGGGCTCTTCCGCAACAATTTACAAATAAAAATATATATATATTAATCTGTGTATAAAAGTACATACAATGATATGAAACTATAATAAGATATAATAAGATATAATAAATTCATGCAAAAATTGTATAAAAATGACTCAGCCTTAGATTTAAAAAAAAAAAAGCCCTGATTTTTTTTTTCAGGCTTCTTCTTTCCAATTGCTTAAATTGGAAAATTTACTGCGATGATCATTCTTTACTTTCATCTACAACCGCAGTTCTAATATGAATTATTTCATATACTTCACATCTTAGATTTAAAACTGTGCAAGCTTTTACATTCAGTAATTTCGTCAGGGAGAGTGTTCCAGCATTTCACCGCTCGATATAAAAAAGAGCGTTGTCCAGCAGCAGTGTGAAACGCAGGGATATCTAACTTGTTCTTATTTCTGGTGTTTCTTCCATGAACAGAAGCACGTGTATTAAATCGTGAGCTGAGATACTTTGGGGCTAATCCCCTTACACATTTAAAAGTTAGAACTACATCGTTAAGTGCCAGCGTAGCAGACACAGAGAGCCATCTGAGTTCATTCAGCACAGGTGTTATGTGATCGTACTTTCTTGTTCCTGTAAGGATTCTGGCAGCAAAATTCTGGATCTTCTGCAATTTTTGCACATTTGTCTTGCTAGTATTAGCCCAAACCGTAGAGCAGAAATATAGCTTGCTGAATACTAGAGATGTGATAACGTTCTCTAAAGTTCTCGAATCGAGAAGATGATTGATCCTGTTAATCTGGCATAGACTTGCCATACATTTAGACATGGTATTAGTGACGTGTTCAGTGGTGGTGGAAGCAGTATTGGTAGGTGTAGTGGTAATGGTAGTGGTACTGGTGGTGTTGGTGGTGGAAGTGGTCATAGTAGTGGTAGTATCAGTAGTAGTGGTAGTCTTGAAAAGTTGTATATCCCAGTTACATGCATTGGAAGATACCATTTTGTTTAAATAAATGGGTTGAAACATTGTCAACATAACCTGTGAAACTACTGTGAGTAATTCACTGACAATTGAGCATTTGCTTTGATGAAAGAACTCTGAAATTTTTTAATGCAGTATTTGGGATGAATAATATAAAATGCTAGAAACCAATTTGAGACGCCAGGTTAGAAAAATATGTACTTTAAAATATTGTAATTTCCTCATAATAAATTAATGAAAAGAAAAACATACCTAAGTTTCCATCATCTTTGCACATCTCTGCTAATGAATGGAACAGCTTAGTCTGCTTCTCTCCAGAAAACATGGCATTAAAAAGGGAAACAATCAATAAACTTTCATGGTATCCACCTGGAACACTGAAGTACTCTGGTGACAAGTTGATGTCGATTGCAAACTCAAAGTTTGGACGATCTCTTTTAAACTCATTGAATGCTCTAATGTAGCTAGACTCTATTAATCCTGCAATTAGTTTCATCTTTGACATAAAGTGCTCACAAAATCGGCCCTTGGCTTCAGCGTAGGATTCATAGAACATGGCATCATTGTTAATGCTTTCAGCATACTTTCTTAAAAGTGGATGAATGTCATACATCAACTGCTTCGCATCTTCATCAACTACATGAATAATTTCATTGGTTACTAGCCCTTCAAGCTGTGCTACTGCTTCTGACATGCTAACACCAAGAATTTTGGCAGCAGTGGAAGCAGTGAAGGGCCCATGAAACAAGGATACTGATACAGCAGAAACCTTCAAAGTATCAGATGGTAGGGTATAGAACATTTCTCTTATCACTGATATTTGCTCATCATCGATGCCTTCTTCTTCTGAATTGAAAGGTTTTTCTTCTGTATCCTCTTCATATTTTGATTTTACAGGAACTCCAGTTTCTTCTTTAGAGATCATTTCAATCTCATCAATTAGATCACTGGGAGATTTTCTCCTTTGTTTCAAAATTGCAGACGTTCCTTTCAACAGTAACGGAACTCCTTTGCAGATGTCAAGAAGCTTCTTCTTCTGCTGTGCCTCAACATGAAATGTTTCTGCAGATAGCAAGATTCTCTCTGAAAAATTATTTGTAAGAGGCTTCAACTTAAAATCAGACACCTCTGAATTATTCAGCTGAGTCCTTGAGGTCAGAAGCATGTTTAATGAACCTTTCTTGCCGTCAAACTCTGACAGCTTTCCCAGGAAGTTTAAAAACTGTGTTCTTAACTCTTTGCCCTCCATCCCCTTTCCTTCAGTGAACTGATCCACATTGTCAAGAAGTAAAAGAACAGGAGAACCTTTGCTTGTCACTTTCAACAGGACATGAATTCTTCCAACAACAGTACCCATATTTAAACGAACGTTTTTGATGTTTAGGTCAAGTTTACCCATGATGTTTAGATAAACTGCCGTCATGTCTTTAGCTTCTCTTAAATCAAAGTCATATTTCTTCCCAGACCATTTATCACAAATGTTCTTGGCAAGAGTTGTCTTTCCCACTCCAGCGGATCCATACAAATTAACAACGAAAGGATTCATTTTAAGTTTTTCCGTAATCTCTTTGAACTCCTCAATTCTTCCAAGTAACCCCTTTTCCAGCTCAGGCTGCGATGAACGGGAGATCTCAAAGTCTTCAACTCTTTTGTTAATGTCACGCTCATTGTTTGATCTTGTAGCAATGAACTCCCTGATTAGAGTCAGTTTTCTACTCGAAACATAACCGAACTTACACAAACGATCCAAACATGACAACAAATCTTGATTTTCCAACGATTTAAATTGCTCTCCATAAATTCGTTTTGAAGACTTCACGACCTCTTCTGATTCAGCTGGAGAAAACTTCGAGGATATGTCCCTAAAAAGTTGATTTAGTTCTGGGGGCCTTTCCATCAAAGTGGACGCCATCTTTGAATGCACCGCTGACCACAGTCAGGTGAATCAAGCCGGAAGTACTTAGTCTTCCGCGACCGGAATGGTCACGCGAACGTCATTTCTGTTCACGCATAATTTATTGCAATTTCGAGCACTGCCCCTCTGATTTCGTACTCCTCTTGCGGTGATATAAACTGGAAATATGGATTACATGCGGTGGAGACTGAAAGTGAGATTGGAATTTAAAAAACAAGGAGAAGATATAGAAGAAAAGAAGAAAAAAAACTTTCGAGAAGGCAGCCTAGATCAAGAACACTGCTGTGGAGGCCAAGCAGGCGGCTGCCAGCTGTATTTTATGGCTGGACAGCTACATGTATGCTGCTTGGCAGACTAGATTTTGCATACAGAAAATAATTATGAAAGTGTAAAATATTTTTTTTTCCATAATAAAGGCTGTGGCTCTCATGGAGTGGAGACAGATACTTCTAACAATTATTATTGTGGTTGAAACTAATGAGGTGGAGGGCTTTAGAGGAATGGAATTCTCTCTAATGAAATCAAGGAGAACCATTATTTAACACCTAAATGGCTTTAGAGATTTTCTTCCCTTTTTTATTTTTCATTGCATTTAATTTTTTCCTCTTGCTCTATTTCTTCGACATGTCCAATGTCTTTACTACATACCTTCCTTTCCTCTCCTTCAAAATGCACTGAGAATTAAGGTGAAGTGTAAATATGGTAAATTAAATATCTACTAGGCAATACCTTTTCCTACAATAAAAATTTCACAAATAAACCTAAATATAACTATTATAGTTAAGCTAAGCAAGCAAGAAAAATGAAAAAAAAAATTAGCTATCATAACCTTGCCCATTTTAAAGTCACTATCATTTTAAAGTCACGGTCATGTAAAGGATGGGATGACAGCCATGAGACTAAAAAATCTACAGTGTAGTAAGGGTTCCGGACAAGGAGGCAGGTTAATGACCAGTTGTCTGCATTGATATCATTCTTGAGTTGATGTTAAATTGAAAGTGGCCGAGTGGAAACTACTATTTGAACAAGCAAGAGAATAAGTAAGAGTTCTGCAATGACTGCATTTATACTCTTCACAACCCAATGTACAATGGCAAACAGTAGGATACCTCTTACCCAACCACCACCCCTCTTCCCCTTTTTTTCTTTCTTAAACCCCTTTTCCCCTCTTGTATCTTGAAAAAAAACTTTTTACTAAAATGTTATGGATATTCAGCAACCAATTACAATTGTTGTCTGAGCTTATTGAACTGTTGTATTATTGACTTGAGAAATAATGTTTGAACTACCTTTAATAATTATTATACATGTATTTCATTCAAAAAGTATGCACACAAAAAGATTACAAATTAGAATAGTAGAAATATACGTTTTCTCATTGAATTTCGATTCCTTAATGAATGAACTCAAGTTGTGGTCACTGAAATGTTTGTCTTAATACTGAATTATACACGCAAAGAAAAAGCAGATTGGTTGTCTTGAAAAGGTTCAGAGCAGCGACTGTCTTGTCACTCGATCATTCGGTCCATGTCTCAGGCAAACTGTTGTGTGGTTCGGTATGCTCAGCTCTCGCTAAAAGGCTGGTGGTAAGGGCTTAGTACCGTCGTAACAACCTCTTTGGTATTCCTAGCTTTACCAGCAAACCAACATCCAAGAACAGGCGGCAAATGGCCAGAAAAAGCCAACACAGTGTTGTAAACATTGCCGATGTAAGTTTAAATTAACCGGGTTCGCAACTCCACTTACGCGAAAGGCCGTTTTCGGCGCGAAAAATTTTTTTTCACAATTTCTACACCCTCCAGATTTGTAGAGAATTGTTTTTTCTCTTCAAAATGTTGGTTGAGATTCTTATCTTTTCAACCATGACCTTATTTTCTCGATTTAAATGCCGCCTGTTTATTTCCCGCAAAACGGCAGTCATTTTGAATGGGCGCGCGCTTGAGCCTGCGTTCTTTGCCGCAGATAAACGTACATGCGCAGTCGTTTTTCAGCCCTGCTTAAGTAAGAACGACCGAGACCAGGTTTTATGAGCCCGCGAGACTGAGCACCGCACCCAAACCTTGACCCAAACCGCACCCAAACCCAGGTCTTTCGCTTCAGAAGAACCCGGAAGTTAACCGGAAGTAGAGAGGAGGTTCATTGAAGCGGCCGCCAGCAAAACCGTTTTTGAACGCCGGACGTGAACCGTAAGTGAGGATAATGATTTTACGTATTGGGAGACATGAATGTAGACATGGCCTCACCAAATATGACAATGATGTTCGTCAACTAACAAACATTGCGGGACATATATGGCCTCCACCAACTTATTAAAGAACCTGCTCGTATAACAGACAAATCATTTGCTCTAATCGACTTAATTTACACAAATTGCCCGGAGAGGGTTGTCTGTTCTGGAGTCGCTCATGTTAGTATAAGTGATCACAGCCTTGTCTATGTTTATCGTAAACTATCAATTGATTTTCCCAAGGGCCATAATTCAATTGTCTACAGACTGAAGTTTTAAAAATCTTAATCGCTCCGATTTTCGTAATGATATCTGTAATCAGAATTGGGAATTTTTAAACCTGAGTGAAGATCCCAATCAACTTTTGTCTGTATGGAAAACGAAATTCCTGCTGATTGTTCACAAGCACGCGCCATTTCGTTCCAATTAAGCGGAACAGTCTGCCCTCTTCTACCAGGAAAGCAAAATCTCTGGCTAACTTTCGAAAGATGTTAAACATTTCAGTTAACTGACACGGGATTCATGGAAAACAGACATTGATTTTTCTTTCCTCTTTTATATTTTACGTATGTAGATATATATTATTTCGTCTACTGAGCCATATTTGTATTTGCATAATTGTACACCGTTTAATAAAATCACTCTGTTTCGTCAAAAACCGTAATGATTGCGTGACTATGAGCATTGATTTAGTTAAAGTTTAAAGGGATTATGTTTGATGACGTTGATTGACATTGATTCTATTCATTGATTAAAAAAGCATTAGGTTCTTGTATTTCAAACCAGTTTTTCCACTAGAATCGGAGCGAGGAAGACGTTTATAGTCTGTTTACAAATCTGCTAACCTGTAAAGTGCGACTGAAGAACGTTTAAGAATCTGCTAACCAGTTTAAGGCTAACCCGTTTTAAGCTACGACCCGCCACAGAAGTGAATATAGTTTGATTGTGAATTTAGAGTTTCTAATCGAGGTATTTTCAGCGAATCGTTGTTCTAGATTATAAGTAAGTTGCGTAACAACGAATTGTATTTCTCTGTTTCAGATCGAATAATATAATTGCTTCAATTGCTACAAACGTTAGTACCAATAAACATCAAGTGATTGATTATACGATATGTGGTGGTCGTTGGAATAACCAGTGTATGATTACGTAAAACATTTCATTCGATTTCTGGGTTGAAAAGAAAGTACAGTTTGGCAAGGATCTAAGCACCGCGGGAGAACCCAGCACATGGCAGAAGACGCAATTAAAAGCGCAAAGCTGGACAGGAGGACTGCGAAGGCAACCCTCACAAGATGTAGGAAAGCGTTGTCCAAACAGATTGAAATTAAACGACCTGGCATAGAGGTAAAGGACGCATTAAATAACCTCCAAAATGCATTCGATGACCTTGTGGTGAAACACGAGAACTATTCAAAATTAATTGAAGACGATGAAGAGTTCGAAGTTCAGGAACGTTGGATGGAAGAATGTCAGGAAATGTTCATGGACGCCGAAATTCAAGCAAAGATTTATCTGGATAACTTAGTTACTAAGGGAAAGGGACCACTGAAAACCAGCTTCGCAGGGAAAAACACAAGTAGCGCAGAACCAGAAGCTAGTGTTAGCGGAATTTCAAGCATGCAATCATCAGAGAACAAAGGCGCAGTTGATGACAGTTTCACTAATCCAGCTGAAATTATTGAAGATGTTGACAATGCAAACGTTGAAAACACTGCAAATAATTCTGTTGAGCAAGCTGATCACCATAATGTTCAAAGCACAGGTTCTGTTGATATTTCGCAAGCGCCTCAAAGTCATCCTAACAATAGCATTGTAACAGAGACCGGATGCTCTGGTGACAACGATAACAACGCTGCGTGTGGTTTTAAAATGGAAAAACCGAAAATGCCGAAATTCACTGGAGATGTCAGAGAATATGCAATTTTTAGAGCGGATTTTAAGCATGCTATCGAATCCCGCTACTCCAAAAGGGATTCAATCACGTTTTTACGCGCTTGTCTTCAAGGACAGCCTCTTGATCTTATCAGAGGGATTGGCTCTGACTATGACGCGGCTTGGGATTACCTAGATTCTATTTATGGAGATCCACGCTTCGTGTCAGACACGGTGACGCAGGACATTGTTAAGTTTCGCCCACTGCAGCTTGGCGAGGATGCACGATTCTGCGATCTTGTGCACTTGGTGAAGCGTTGTTACAATACGCTTAAAGAAGTCGGAGTCCCTTATGATATGGATAACAGCCATATGTTATCGATTATCGAGCAGAAAATGTGCGCAGATGATAGAAAGGTGTGGTCGAGGGACCTTGAACGAGAAAGGAAGTCAGCTTCGCTGAAAGGGCTCATGGAATGGATGTCAGTGGAGATGAAATCACGCATGCGTGCTACCGCCCCCTTAAGATCAAGTTCACACAGCCCGCGCAAAGTCAACCATCTTCAAGCTCAAGGTGGCGAAGACACGAAGCAGACCAATCACAGATGCTGGCTATGCAGGAACTCCACCCATTGGCCGGACCAGTGCCCTAAATTTGCTGCTCTCAGTATTGAGGATCGACTGAAAAAGGCCAAAGAGAATCATGTATGTTTTAGCTGTTTAAAAAGAGCCGGACGGGATCACAGAGTAGCAAACTGCACTCGAAGACAGCAATGTACTATAGAGGAGAACGGAGCGCAGTGTAACCAGTTTCATCACATTCTCCTTCACAAGAGTAAAGCCATCAAAATCACAATTGCAGCTACAACGGAAACCAGCAGCGCACTTCTGCCAATTATTACAGCAAATATCCATGGCCAAGATGGCATCTAGAAACGTGCTAATGTCCTGTTCGACACAGGGGCTCAAGTAAGCTTGATTAGGAACGATGCTGCGTTGACGCTTGGGCTCAAAGGAAAGGATACTTCTGTGACCATAACGAAGGTCGGCGGTGATGAGGAATGCATGCAAACCAAGGTGTACCGCGTACCAGTTGAATCTTTGGATGACGGTAGGAGATACTCCATAAAAGCTATCGGGATACCCAGCATCAGTGAAGAAGTTACGGCTGTTCAGATGTCTCAAATTACTGAACTTTTGGGACTTAAAAATGAGAAGCTTCGTAGAGGAAAAGGGCAAGTTGACTTGTTGATTGGAATAGACCACGCCCACATGCACACCGGCGAAAGTAAGCAGGCTGGACAGTTGGTAGCAAGGAGTACACCACTGGGATGGGTGGTGTTTGGTGGTTCATCGGGGGAAATGCAAGAAACCAGTCGCATACTTCATGTAAAGTTTGAGATGCCTGTTGATCTGACAGACTTCTGGAAAACAGAGACCATGGGCGTCGCTGTTAAGCCTTGCGTATGTGAAGCAGATAAGCTTACTCAAGTGGAAAGGGAAGAGTTAAAAATCATCGAAAGCTCATGCCAGAAAGTCGGTAATCAGTGGATGATACCGTATCCGTGGAGAAGAGACCCAAACCTCCTTCCAGACAACAAGTCCTTGGCACTGAAACGATTGGTATCAACGGAACGCCGTCTTAAATCCTGTCCAGATCACGCAGAAGCCTACGACGCACAGATGAAGGAGATGCTGGAAATGAAATTTTGCAGAAAGTTGACGAAAGAAGAAGATGAAAGTTACCAGGGTCCAGTTCATTATATACCTCATCATGCGGTCGTTAGGCCTGAAAAGAAGAGTACACCTGTCAGGATAGTGTTCAATTCATCGTGTATGTTTCAAGGTCACCAGCTTAATGACTACTGGATGAAAGGTCCAGACATGCTTAACAATCTCTTTGGAGTTGTCCTGCGTTTTAGAGAGAGAGAAGTAGCCTTGGTCGGTGATATTTCCAAGATGTATCACCGAGTCTTGATACCACCCCAAGATCAACATGTTCACCGTTTCCTGTGGAGGAATTTAGACACTAACCGCAAACCAGACGTGTATGTCAAGACGGTGTTAACTTTTGGTGATAAGCCAGCCCCGGCAATGGCGCAGATTGCTCTTCGTAAAACAGCGCAAGAAAGTCAAGCCACAAACCCAGACGCTGCTCAGGTTCTAACTAACAACGTCTATATGGACGATATTTGTGACTCTGTTGACACTGTTGAAAAGGCGCAAGGGCTAAGTAATGACATTGATAGCATGCTGGCTAAAGGAGGATTCAGGGTTAAAGGTTGGATTTCGAACAAAGATATGTCAAAGGGGAACGAAAAGGAGAAGATTTCAGATGTAACAGAAGTATTCGAAGGAGGAGCAGAAGTAGACAAGGTTCTAGGAGTTGTATGGGATCACGGAACTGACGAGCTTCGTTTTAAAGTCAGGCCAGACTTGATAAAGGCATCAGACGTTACAGATCAAAACGCAGCCACGTTGACCAAGCGGATGATACTGAGTAAAGTCGCTCGTATTTACGATCCTATCGGGCTAGCTTCTGCATTTCTCATAAGAGCGAAGATTGGGATCCAGCACCTATGGCAGTTAGGAGTCGGTTGGGACCAGGAGCTCCAACCCGCAATTCAGGATCAGTGGACGAGACTCTTCCAAGAGATGATGGAACTTAATGAAGTGTCCTTCCCGAGAGGTCTGTTTACCGTTGGAGCCAATGAGGACGCAACACTGTGCATTTTCTCTGATGCATCACGAGAGGCCTTCGGATCTTGCGCCTACATCCGACAACAGGGAAGGAACAACAAGTATGAAGTCAAGCTCATAGCAGCCAAGTCCAGAGTGGCGCCATTAAAACAGTTAACCATCCCACGCCTAGAGCTTCAAGCTGCCGTACTTGCATCTCGTCTAGCGAAGACAATTCAAGAGGAATCAAGAATTAAGTTCAGTGGTGTCATGTTCTTCACGGATAGCACAATTGTGTTAGCATGGATTCGCAGTACATCTGGAAGCTTTAAACCGTTTGTTTCCTCAAGAGTCGGCGAGATACAAAGTAACTCTAATCCAATTCAGTGGCGACACATTCCAGGAGAATTCAATGTAGCAGATGACGTTTCGAGAGGGATACCTGTGCAGGACTTAAACAAGAGATGGTCCAATGGACCAGAGTTTCTCCGACTACCCGAATCAGAATGGCCTCGGGAAACAGTTCCAGGAACTCCAAAAGAAGAGGAGATGGAATATCGCCAAGAGAAGATTGTTGGTACAGTGACCACTCCCAAGAATGGCGAAGCAATTAACCCTCAGAGATTTTCCAGCTGGAGAAGACTGATCAGAGTAACTGCACTTATCCAAAGATTGGCTCGGAGGATTCGAGCAAGACGCGGTGGAGGACAACGGCAAAATGGTCCTCTTACCCCCAGTGAATTACAAGAGGCTGAAATTCTATGGCTTAAAGAGGCACAGAAGAGTCTCCACAGTCGAATGCAGAAAAGAGAATTTGATGCTCTCAGCCCTTTCGTCGACAACAAAGGAGTGATCAGAGTTGGAGGTAGAGTCGACAACGCTGTAGTGTCATATGACTCAAGACACCCCGCACTTCTGCCCTACGAGCACAATATTTCATTGCTGATAACAAGACACATGCACCAATGTGGACACAGTGGAGTGGCAAGCACGACTGCCAAGATCAGAGCAAGATACTGGATACTGAAGGCCAGCAAACTCGCCAAGTCCGTCAAATTTAAGTGCACATTTTGCCGAGAAATGGCACGAAGAGTTGAAACTCAACGGATGGCAGACCTCCCCTCAGTTCGTTTGGCACCTTTAACTCCACCATTTCACTACACAGCGTGTGACTATTTTGGACCCTTTAAAGTCAAGGTCGGACGAAACAAGACTGCAAAGCACTATGGAGTGATTTTCACATGTTTAAATACCCGAGCGGTTCATCTTGAAATGGCAGTGGACTGTTCCACTATGGAATTTATGCAAGTGTTAAGAAGGTTCTTCTCCGTTCGTGGCTATCCAGCCGTAATAAGAAGCGACAATGGATCTCAGATGGTTGGAGCCGCCAGAGAACTGCGAGAAATGGTCAAGGGTTTTGACGAAGATCAGCTACGCGAGTTCTGTGCAGAAAAAGGCATTGAATGGAAGTTCACAACCCCAGCATCACCGCATCAGAATGGATGTGCTGAAGCACTAGTCAAGACGTGTAAAAGTGCTCTCAAAGGGGCCATTGGGGAGCAAGTTTTGGCGCCATTAGAATTGTACACGTGTCTGCTTGAGATCGCGAATTTGGTTAACCAACGCCCTATTGGAAGAGTTCCGAATGACCCAGATGACGGGGCTTACATCTGCCCTAATGACATCCTGTTAGGACGGGCGACATCACAAGTACCACAAGGGCCCTTCAAGCAAACCAGAAATCCCCGGCATAGAGTGGAATTTGTCCAAAGAATCGTTGAGTCCTTCTGGAAACGATGGAAGAGAGATGTGTTTCCCACACTTGTCCCCAGGAAAAAATGGCAAGTCGAACGCCGAAACGTGCAAGTAAATGATGTTGTTCTGGTGGCCGACAGCAATACCGTCCGAGGCAAGTGGTCCATCGGCAGAATAACAGAAGTCTTTCCCGGACCTGATGGTCGAGTCCGAAATGTGAAGGTTAAGACGTCAGCAGGCGAGTATAGCCGACCAGTAACTAAAGTCGCCGTCATTCACCCCGTGGAAGGTGAAAACTGAAAGGCCAATATTGAAGATAAGGACTACGCCCTTATCGGGGCGGAGGATGTTTCGTCAAAAACCGTAATGATTGCGTGACTATGAGCATTGATTTAGTTAAAGTTTAAAGGGATTATGTTTGATGACGTTGATTGACATTGATTCTATTCATTGATTAAAAAAGCATTAGGTTCTTGTATTTCAAACCAGTTTTTCCACTAGAATCGGAGCGAGGAAGACGTTTATAGTCTGTTTACAAATCTGCTAACCTGTAAAGTGCGACTGAAGAACGTTTAAGAATCTGCTAACCAGTTTAAGGCTAACCCGTTTTAAGCTACGACCCGCCACAGAAGTGAGTATAGTTTGATTGTGAATTTAGAGTTTCTAATCGAGGTATTTTCAGCGAATCGTTGTTCTAGATTATAAGTAAGTTGCGTAACAACGAATTGTATTTCTCTGTTTCAGATCGAATAATATAATTGCTTCAATTGCTACAAACGTTAGTACCAATAAACATCAAGTGATTGATTATACGATATGTGGTGGTCGTTGGAATAACCAGTGTATGATTACGTAAAACACACTCTAATATGTAATTATATTTTAAGTCATAGATGGCCAATTTATTTTAGTATTTGTAGAACCGTAAGTCCTGTTTAAGCCCCCCCCCCCCCTCTCAAATGAGCCCCCCTCCCTAATAAACCCCTCCTTTTCAGAGGAGGAAAGTTAATAAGCCCCCCTCCCCCCTCCGCCCCTCCCCCTCCCCCTCCCCTCCATCCTTATTCTTCACACACAATTAACGTGGACTGATCAGTTATGATTTATTCAGGCCGAAAGTTCATATTGTTTTGGGCCTTCAGCCGCATGACACCCAACTTCAAGTGCTTAACTTTTCTTTAAACTCCAGTACTCTTTAAATTATTGTTGTCATTTTCTTATCGTTAGAAAAAGAAGTATAACGCGCGGGAGCCACGAGTCAGCTCTCGAGAAACCTTACGAGACATTACCTTTGTAAAATGTTATAGCAACACATTGCTTTAAATATTTAACGTACTTTTTTTCATCCTTTGTACGGACCATCTTGACTATTATTTGCTTTAATCTGAAATTATGATATGGAAAAAAACCTAAACTTGCCTTAAAATCAGAAGCGTTAAATTAACACCTATACACACTGATATGTGCATTCAATATATAAATCAATAAATAGATTACTTTTGTCAAAAAGGTATAAGATGTCTTGTTGTGATTAAAACCCATCCTGAAAATCATTAATGTATGATTTTTTATACCGACTAAATACAGAACCTCCGAAAGGTTGGCAAAATGCGTGAAGTGATAGTTTACAAGTGGGATAATTTCCAGCTGAAATTAAAATTGTCATCAATGTTTCACCAGTCGACAGTCAGCATTGGATTTGGTGAAAAGGCCAGAAGAAGCAGAATTTCCTACTTTTTCTTGCCAAAGCTTGGAGTGCTCTTTGTTTTTGTTTGTTTGTAAGCTTTCTTCTATGTTCAGTATCAAACTTTTTAAAAATTGACAGCGAGGAAAATTAAAATCAGTACTATTTACGAACGATGGCCGACTTAAGTACCACCGATCAACATGATCACCGTCGTTGTCGGTATCATCATGATTATTCATCCTATTTGTTCAGGATCACTGGACCATGATTCATCTATTTACACGTCCTTTCTCCTCCTTCTATCTAGGCAAGCCAAAAGGATTGCATTCTACAAGAACGCACAATCACTTAAATATATAGTCTTCGAGTATATACTAATAATAACCAAAGGTTACGAAGTGCAGGCGACAACGATCGGAGGTCCAAACGCAGAAAAAGTTTCACTTGACAGATGGTTAAAAACACACGTGATGAGATTACGCGGGGTAACAGGTCGAAACGCGCTAGATCAAATTGTGTTTTGTGCATTCCATACATTCTGGGCGATCCCGCACCTATTTGAAAGATTGTTTTTGATTAGCTGGGAAAACAATAGGGATTGTCACATAACAATGCCCCTATCCCTGAAAACACTAGAGGTGCAGATTAAAGGGGACCAATGAAATAAGAGGTTTAGAACGGTGCAGGTCTACTGTATATTCTTAGTGGAAGCTTAAACGAATGCTGAGTACATACATGCGACGCAAGCGTAATAATAACCTTGAGATTAGGATTGCGGACTCCTCTTGTCGCCCGCAATAACAACTTACGAGACTCTTATGGAAGTGAAGGAGTTAACAAAAAAGAAAAGAAGGTCTGATACGACTCTTAGGCTACGTTGACAATGCACCGGACGAATTTTCGAGCGGTTGAATATACGTGCGTTTAGGTGTTCCGTTGACACGGACGCTTAGCCGTACAAAGTTCCGTGTGAACAGAATGGAAGCGTTGAACGGTTCCTTGTGAACGATGTGTCCGGTCAAATATTTCAGCAGGTCGAAAATTCGTTTGGTAGTAGCATTAATCAGGGTTCAATAGATCCAAACATTTCATTATGTCATTGTTCACTTCTGCTTTTCCTATTCTTGTCAGTGCGATCATGAGTTTTCTAACGGTGGCACCTTCTCCTTCTTGCTTGCACCAGGTTTGGAGTGTTGCATAGCAGCGTTCCTCGTCATCACTTTCTTTTTCGTCTTCTGATATATTGTTAATTTGTCCGTCTGTAAGCTCAAGTTCCCTTGCGAGTTTCTTCCACGATGATTCCACTTTTTGTGACACTTTTTTGATCACTCCACTTTCTTTTTTTAAGGGCACGATAACCTTGTCATATGCTATTAAAACAAAAAAGAAACAAAAACAAAAATAGGATGGATGAACAAATGTTAGTACATGATTGCGACAAGACAAAAATAGACAGTACGCAACCTCGATCCCAGTCTCTTGTCCTACTCGTCCCTCGGGGCGAGAGACGAGGAGGGGAGGACGAGTAGGAAGGGACCCTGGGAACGAGGTTGGACAGTTTTCAGGTCTTGACGTTATAAGAGCGTCTGTCCGCATTAACCGTGTCCGTATGAAGTGGGGTAGTTTTAGAGAAAATGTATGAGCTTTTTGACGGGACAAACAAAAGTGTCCGTTATAGACAGGTGTCCGTATCAAGCAGCGTTCCACTGTAACTGAGTTCTATGCATGTTGCTAAAACGAGGAAGAGGAGAAACGGGGAACACAGAAATTAATAACGGGAAAAAAAATCAGTTAATAGGGTTAGGTTGAAGATCGGTTTTGTTCCCATGTTTTACTTTCCCCTTTTCCCCTAACGTTCTTTTTACTTAAGCATATAATTTCTGTCTTACATACTGTACCTTCCTCAAGACGTTTAACTACATGCACAGATCCTTCTTCGCTCATCTCCTTGTGCATTTTCACAATGGCATCGAAACAGCCATCTTGGTGTTCAGAGTCGAGTTCTGCTAAATTCTCCAAGAAACTCTTTAGTACTTGGGAAGGTGTTTGATTTCCAGACGTTAGGCGGGTAAAATGTCCTTGATATAATTCATCTGATACAAAACGTCGACATGCTCCCAAAACATATCCCGCGTCAGCATCCAGTAAGTGAGCGTCATTCAAAGGCACGCCAAAAAATTCTACTGGAGTTTTCTGTAAAGAAAAAAGGTTGGGGAATGGCTGCATTTTGAATAAATCCTCTGTTACAAGCGTTCAAAATACAACGGCTCATAATTCCCTGGTGTTTAATATCCAGCACGTTGAGAAATAAGCGTCAAAGTGATCGTGTTTTAACAAACTACTATTTTGGTCTCAAAACTAGTTATTTGATAAACAGCTCTTTTCGTACACCTAATATTTTGCAATTATAGGGATGTAATTCCCACTTCACGGAGATTTTATTAGAGTGTTTTCTCGCAATAGGGAACAATGGTATATCAGCACGTACACGAACGAGTCTGTGTAGACATAATTTGAAAAACCTAAGTTTAAGAATCAGCATTCCTTTAAGCCTAAAGAGAAAGGTATTGAGTAGAGTGCTCTGCAGGCGTCGGTATATTAAGGGCGAAAGGGGAAATATCGATGATGCGCGCGCGCGCACTAGAAAAATATTAGCAAAACAACTAATCAGCGCCTGCTACGTAGGCTAAGTATGGAGCTCATAAATTTTCAAAGTAATAAAGGCATCGATATTAGAAATACTTCTGGGCGGAGTTCTTCGGAGCCCACGGATAAGAGGTATAAGCCTTAATCACAACCTCGTTCCCAGGGTTCTAGGAGCGCTTCGGGGGCCTCGTAACCCGAGGACCCCGGTAACGAGGTTGCTCTTATCTTCGGTCAACCGCCGCAAACAGAGCAGTGCCATACGAGTTGTCATAGTAACAAACACGTGATTTGCGCAAATCCCAGTTGGTGGGACTTACCTTGTTATCAATTTTCAATGAAGACAACCTGAAGTTTAGTTTGGACAGCAAGTTTTTTGCTGTAGAATCCGGGCTGCTGCGAAACTCCACATGGGATAGAACTTGGTCGCTTATCAAACGTACTGGTAGTTGATCGGTGTACCGGAGGTTGCTTTCAAACCTAAATATAAATGTAAAAGTTATCTACATTAACAACCTTAGCCCTTAGATTTACGTGGCTATTCACGCCATACGGAGGAACAAGTTTAGAAGGCTGCAGCCCCCCACACCCTCCCTTCCCCGTCTCCCAACCTTCTTGCTTTGATCAGGGGTACCTGCTGTGTTAAACATATCGAATTTTATAAAAGAACTCAGATTTATTTAATACGTGTCAATTTATAAAGTTCTTACATGACGTCATGGTGGCCATATTAGTGTTTCAAAACAATGAAACGGCGGCCATTTTGGTGTCGCAAACAAAACATGTGGGAGTTGAAATCTTTTTTTTTCAAGTAAACGCTTTTTTTGTTCCAGTAAATTTGCATAAATACTGACCAAGTAAGTGAAAACGCTTATTCTCTATCCCTGACACGATGACTGTTGCTTTTGGTAACGTATGCATTTATCTCTGTGAAGAAACCAACAACACAAGTCCGTTTAAAAAGGACGGGACTTCCTAATTCCCAAGGACCGAAAGAAGAGAGAAACTTGGGGCGTTACATGGCGGCAAAAAGATTGCGTGACAAGTTGCAGGTAAAGACGCAGTTTTTGGTGTTGCAAACGGGTTCAATCACCAAATGACATAATGCAAAATATTGAAAAGACACTGAACAATACCCACAAAACAACACACAAGCAAACTAATAATGGTTTGCGCCATACCAAGAAACACCCAGAAAAGCTGTCTAGTGAGAAACCACGCCTTATAACTTACATAAGGTGAAAATCGTCCATGTTTTCTACATCTACTGCACTTATTCCACCAGACACAAATACAAATGCTTTGTCACGCCCAGGAATCATCTTCTTCCGTGAATTTCCCTCACTCGGTACCACGTTTCTTTTGTCCAGCTCTTGTATTATTCCCTCTCTCAAGTGAGCTGGACAGCAGATAAGATGGAGAACATCTTGCGAATGGGCCCGATCTTGTTGCTCAAAGTAAGCGAAGAAAACTGCTAGTATCGGCTGGGTCCAAATTAGGCTTGACATGTAACTAATTACTCCAGAAACACTGAACTCCTCTTTATACCATTCAAAAACGCAAGTGTATCTAAACGAGAGACACGAAACACAATAAAGTAATTACTACATCGCTTAGGATATCTGTTGACACCTCGGGAAAAAACACCCCTCCGGAATTAAGGGGATCTAAGATGGCGGTCATTCACGCATTATGACGTCATGCATTACAAGACTTCACTACAGCAAGATGTAAAGTTTAATGACCTAGTAATAATGGCCCACTTTCAGTGCGACTCCTCAAACCGGGGCAATTGGTAGAAGGTTATCCAATAACAACTGTTTTCGAAAACAAAAGATTCTCAATATTTTTTTGCAAACGGACCAGTGAAATTCAAGGTGCAACTATGCAACCGTTGAAAACTTTAAAACCGTTTTAACTTACCTGACGTCTCAGGAAACAGTCCTCAAATCCAGAGATGTTATTGGTCCATTTGCCAAAAAACTAAGAATCTTTTGTTTTTAAAAAACTATGTGATTGAATAATCTTCTTCCAAGGGCGCCGGTTCGAGTATAGTAGTCACACTGTAACACTACAAAAACACAAATAAACATCAGCTACAAAAGGAAAGCAATACATTTCCATGCAAAGAAATAAACAAACAAACAAACAAAAACCGGCAAAAAACCATTACAGGTATAAGGTTTAAAGAGCAGTAAAAACTTCGTGGCGAGTCAACGAATGTTTAACAGGCTGGACAAAGACAACGCTTTTAATGCACTTTAACTTGCATACAAAATTAAAAATCAGGGGCGGACGGAGCATTTTGCGATAGACGGAGCCTTGGGATATAGTATACAATGGCAATATGGGCGATAGCGCCCATCAGGACTCCAGGTGATCTGTGACGTCACTGCGGAGGCCTGGGGAAAGAAATTTTAATGCCGTATCCCAAAAACCAACGCGTGCACCAATTCAATTCAATTCAATCTGTTCCCGTCAGCTTTGGTTTATGGGATACGGCATTAAAATTTCTTTCCCCAGGCCCCCGCAGTGACCTCACAGATCACCTGGTGCGAACGGCGCACTTTTCTAGGAAGGTTCGGGCGCATGCTCCCCCGGGGAAATGTTTGAGTTTGAAGTTCTCTGGGATGAAATCTAGTGCATTCTGGACGCTTAAATTTAGCAAATGCCTGGATTCCGTATTGAACATGTGATGCTGAAATATTTAATAAACCACAAAAGGGGGACGAGGCCCCCTGGGACCACCCCTAAATCCTCCCTTGAAAATATTATTCTAGTTCGCAAGAAGTAGGAAAAATGACAAAAATGAGAGAAACAACGTGCAGAATCCCTCTTACCCAGAGAAACGTTCAACCTGGAACGTAACAACTGATCCGTCAAAATTTACAGGACTTCTCAGATCATCAGTAATTTCCATCCAATTTTTATCCTCGCCATCAGAGTTTAAGAACAATACCCTGACACGGCATTTCGAGAGGTCAGGAGTTCCTTCCTGGTCGCTTTGTAGAGATACTGGCAACTGAATTGTGACGGGCTTCAAGAACTCGACGAGTTGGAGGCAGGTTAAACGCAGCACTGGGCCAAGAAACAGGTCCTGCTCTCCAAATTCTTCAGCTGGAACTTCATGTACCTAGAAGAATAAACGACAGGACTACAAAAACTAAAATCACTAGTTTGACTGATTCATAGTCCTAATATTTTATTTTTCGAGATTTGACAACTTGCCTTGATTTCTCTCGGGCCATATCTCGCCAAGCGAAACAAGAGCATTTTACGGTTGTGTCAGTGACGCTGTAAAGGTGCGTCGGTATAGTTATAGGCAGCCTAATTTCACTCTAAATTCTCGCATTTTTGTCGAAATTAGAGAACCTGAAGTTTTCTTAGACTACTAAACAAGCCACCAGTCGAAAACAGCTAAACTGTACCACTACATTAGCTTCACGTATCTGTCTGCCTATCATCCTGGCACGAAAATTATACAAAACTAGAGAGAGATTATTCAATTGACGGACGTGCCTACCTTCAATTCCAAATGAAACTTTGCTTTTGGTGGAACAGCCTTTTTAGGGACTTTAATACTCACACCAGGATAGTCAGGGTGACTGAATAAGCCGCCATTAGTTGTGATGGTGTAAATCGGAGAAGACTTGAGACGACAAACAACTGCATATGTTGAGCATTCAGTTATTTCAGCTTGAGCAACGGGAAAGAAAAAGTCTGGGGTGCCATGTTGAGAGAAAAAGTCATCTTCGATGTCTGTAGACAAGATATATAAAAAACAACGAAATATGAATACAGTGCTAGTGTTATTTTTCATTATCATTATCATTGTAAAAAAGATCATCACAGTTGAAGACGCAAAAAAAGAACGTCTAAAAAAATTCAGGCAGGAAAGAAAACTCTGATTATCTCATGTTTGTGGAATCCAAGTCCAGCCTTAGAGTCTGGATTCTATGCCATGGATCAGTCCAGATTTCAGGTACTGGATTCCAGTCTTTGTCAATTGAACTTGAATTCTGGATTCCAATCGGTAAGTGGGATTCCGGATTCCTTGAGCTGTATTCTGGATTCCAAAGCCCAAGATTTCTGATTCTACGAGCAAAATTTTCCCGGATTCCTGAATCCTTTACATGGGTCGGAAACTAACTTGGGGCTGGTAATTTAAAAATTGGTTCTTAACTTACAGGGGAAAGATGAAGATGAGCAAATGAATATATGAATTTCATACATTTGAACTGCTTCCAAAGGAACACCTAAGGTCCCGAACCGGCGGAAGCAATAGAGAGTTTTTTAAAAACCTTTACGTATAGGGAAAACGGCAAACATCAGATTCAAGTTGAGAATATCTCAAAATAGAAAACGAACAGATAAAAACAAAGCAAAACAATTCTTATGGGTAAAAAATTGATTGAATCTACTAATTTAGGAGTAGAAATGATGAACAGTAAACGACAAGTAAGGGGGAAACTTGGTCACGTGTTACAAATTCGCGTTTGTCATTGGACGTAAAATGAAGTTGTGCAGTCAACTCCCTCTTTGACTGACACCATATAAGATACAATATGATTCGGTCTTAGACAGATGTCCATCATAAAAAGAGTCAATTTAAAGTAGTGGAAAAAAGCAAAGGCCAGCTCTAGATGTCTGTTTTAGCGAGGTGTTCGTTAAGAGAGAGCTGACTGTAAAACCACAAAACAAACGACCTTAATTATATGGCTATAACCTGTATGACAGGTAGTTTAACCAATACATAAAAAACTAGCATTGGGACGATGAACTGCTGTTCAAAGAGCAAATGATTAAAAACCTTGCCAGCACCGCAAGTCCTCAGTTCCATCCACTTCCTCCCATTCATCACTTTCCCGGTCGATCAGTCTCTTCATCACCAGTTCGTAGCCCTGTAAACCAGGCGCACTGTGAGACAGAACCAGCTTCGCTTCAGCATTGAATTCCAGTTCATCACCAGTGATGGTCGAAATGTCAAGAACATTGCTGACAACTGCCTCGTGCTCTTGCAGTGGAGGCGAACGTGCGCTGCATTTCCATCGGTGGACCACTATTGGGGTGGGCTCAGACACGGTGTCAGGAGGGAAGAAAATATGGGCGCCCCCTCGTTTGAGGACCCAGTGGGTACCTTCACTGGTAAGCGTTCCTCTGCAATCAATCAATCAATCAATCAATCAATTACACAATCGTCAAACAATCTATCAATTAGCGGACCTGATTGTCCTTTTGCATAAAAAGTTCCCAAACGCTCAAACGAGTTAAAAGAAAACTTCCCTTTTTTGCTAAACAGATAATAAGGCCGTTTTGCCAAGTTGAGCATTATCAGGCAGGTATGACATGACTATCATGTAACTATCATGTAACGTTGACCTTTTATTTTCAAAACACAGAAACTAACGAGCTCGCTTGCTTAAAGATGGTAAAACGTAAAGTCTTGCTACAGCAAGATGTATTGCTATGGGATTACTGATTGTACTCTTACACTGTTCCTTACCTGTGTATACCCTCAAACAAAATCCTATTTCCCTGAGATCAAAAAGTCTAAAAAAACATCAGATTGTAAAAACGGCTGTGTAGCAGACTAGAGTTGTCTAGTGTCATCACGCAACGCTCCTCCCCAGAAGCGTTGCGTGACGATACTAAAAACGGCCGTGTAGCAGACTAAGACAACACTTGAGACAAAATGAATGGCATGATTGGTCAGAGTGGAGGTTTCTCAATGTCAGTGTGCTCTTACAGTGGTCTAAAGGAACATTCATTTAGTATACATACTCGTGTATCTTAACTTTTTCTAAGTCTGATTCATCCAAGTCCTCTGTTTGTCCCTCAAGGCTAAGTTCATGAATTTGTTGTGGCAATTCGTGTTCTTCTGTAATCTCATCATCTCCAGTAATGTCCATGTTATTGTCGTTTTCATCTCCATCATCATTATCAGCGTCATCATCACCACCATTGTCACCAACATCATCGCCACCTTCATCACCACCATCATCGTTGCCACTATCGTCGTTTTCATTAAAATCATCATCTACACTGTCATCGTCATCATTACTACTATCGTGGTCGTCATCATCCTGATCGTCATCGTCAGGAGACTTCTCTATTGAAAACCAGTAGAATGCTTGTTGCCTGTATCAAAGGTAATTTCTATTTTCTTAGTTAAGAAGAGGAAGTAGAAAGAATTTGTTGATCAGCAGCTTGGTAGCCTGCGCGCAGACGAAATTAAACTCTGGTTAACTCCGTCTGCGAAACAGCGCCGAAATCATTGTTCTGGACTTCCAGCTGTGTACCCAGATTTGAGTACGCGCCACGATTGACCAGTTAAAAAAGGCCTTTGCTTTGTTTGTCGTGATCGCCAATCAGGATGAAGAGAAATTCGAAACGCACTTCCGGTAATTCGTTGAGTCCGTTGGTGGTCCAGAACAAGGATCTCTGCACTGCCTCGCAGACAGTACTAATCAGAGTTTAGTTATCGTCTGCACCCAGGCTACAGTTTGGCGACGGAAGAGCATAATGTAGTAAGATATCCCGCAGTCAAGCTTGGGAATCAAATTGTAAGTTTTAGTTACACGTATAATGCCGAAACTGTTAACAAATCTTGCAGTTGAGTCGAAATCTTCGTTACTTATTGCATCTGACAAGAGATGTACGTGCATTGTGATGAGGTGCACTGATTTCTTACGCCAGAGTCAAACGTTGAAATTCACATGGGACGAACATAATACTAATTCAAACAATTTCGCTCATTAGCATTAGCTTCGTTGCGAGTGAAGTTCGGCGTTTGCCTGGCCTTAGTTAACTATCTTTCAGTAAATTCTTTTACAGTTGCGAGACCTTCTTTTGGTAAATGTATACTTAAAGAAAGTAGTGTTTGTGATATCATGATAAAAATTAATAATTACTGTTACTATTATCATTATTTATATACCTGCTCCTGCGAACAGATTCATAAAAGAACGCCAGGAAATAGATTTCCCCCGCTTGGTTTCCTAATTGAAAATAAGATTAACACATTCGGTTAGAACACTTTCTTTTTTCACTCGTTCGATTTTTCCTCAATGACAAAAACGGGTGTTTAATCGTACATATGCTAATGTTGCCTGACGTGTCACTTACCTTTAGCTGGGTGTTATACATTTTGGCCTTCCCTTCATATCCAAGTAAAGTAGCCAGATCCTGTAGTGTAGTAAGCAGATCGATTTTGTCTTGTTTTTCCAACTCTGAACCTTTCTTTTTCCAGCTTTTCTCGTAGAATCTGAATGATTCCTTTTGATATTTCTCAAAAAGTTCTTTATTTTTAGTTACCTTACACAACCTTAACAAAGTTTGTAAGATGTGTTCTCTCTGCTCGTAAGGTAACCTCTTGGTGTCTGGAGAATTCCACGCTCCTTCGTAAAACCAAAAAGCTTCACTTTGATATTTCCTCCTTGTCTTCACATCAGCCTCTTCCTCAAGTCGTTCGTTTATAGCATCAATGATTTTCATGTTCGCCAAAGAGAACTGAAACCCTTCAAAGCTTTTCTCCTCGTCCCAGGATCTTTGATAAAACTCCAATACTTCCTTCTGAAATGCCCTCTTTCTCCCTTTGGGAAGCATTCCCTCGTAGCTTTTAATGATTCTGTCCCGAACTTCACTGTGGTTCCCTTGTCCCAGAGATTTCTCAATCTCCCATGCTTCTTCGTAGTATTCTTCAGCTTCATCATAATCCTCAAGACTTCGGGAATTTTCCGCCATTTGAAAAGTGCTACGCGCAGTCAATGGATGTTTGCCAAGGATATCTTTCCGAATTTGGTACCCGTTATAAGCAAACGGCTTCGCCTTTTCAAAATCCATAAGCCATGAGTAAGCGTTAGCAATGTTTCGATTATAAAGTGCTGTGTATAGAATCCCAGTGAGTTTGAGTTCTTTGGCAAGATCTAAAGCCTCCTGATAGTATTCTATAGCCTTGAGAAAATTCATTTTGGCCTCGGGCGTCATTCTACGTTTGTTGTACTCTTGAATGGCCATAGATTCATAAGCTGTCCCAATTTGACTTCTAAACAGAGGCAAGTCAAAGTGCTCCCTTGAACCAGAAAGCTTTTGACGCATTTCGTATGCTCTTGTGTAAAACTTAATCGCTTCTTCTGGTTTCCCGAGATTGCTGTAGCAATTTCCAATGGCATTCAAACATCTACAAGTGCTTGTGTGATTTTTCAATTGGTCTTCCATTATTTCCAGGGAACGCCTCAAACTTTTAAGTGCTTTTGGCCAATTTCCTGCTTTGTTGAAAACTTCGCCTTCAACAAACAGACAAGAGCTTTTTGCGAGCTTGAAAAGCACGGTCTTTTTGCTCTCTCTCTGCACCCTCTTCAGTAATTCCCTGGCCTCTTGAACAACGTTTGCGGCCTTACGCCATCCTTCAAGATTAAGCACCTGCAAAGTTTCCCAGCAGCGCATTTCTGCTCGAAACATGGAACCTGCCGAGAAAAATAGAGAGCAGAACAATAAAAAAAACATTTTTATCCGAACACTGAGGAAAAGAAACTGGGTCAATGCTCATATTAACCCTTTAAGATCCGAGATCCACATACGAATTCTCCAGGCTGATCTCCATACATTTCATTTAAGAATAGTTGAGAGAATTTGGTTTAAGATCAATGCGTTGGCCCTTTGATTATTAATTTAGTAATTCTCATAACCTTTACTCTTGATCATTTGCTGATGTTGTTAGGAGAAAATTCATTTTGGTCACTCTTGCGACCTAAAGGGTTAAGGAGTTATGGACATTGACGAAATTAATGGCTGTTTTCTCAGGTTGTAAGAGGAACTTATCCTCACCTTCTTTTCCATCTTCCTCGACTTTTTCAGCCCAGGCTTGAAAAATCTTTCTTCTTTGCTTTTGATCATTGAGCATGGCTTCCAATAAATAACAAATCATAACGCTTTGTTGATGATGTGTTGGAATTAGAAGGTAGCTGGACTTTAAAGAAATGTCCAAGGCAAGTTCAAAATTGAGTTTTTCAAAATCATAGCTGTCAAAAGCTTTAACGTACTCCTTGTCCAAAAGGGCTGCAATTGTCGTCAACTGAGAAATGAAGTGATTGCAAAAGTTGTCTTTTGCTTTTTGGAAAGCATCCACGAAAGCCTTGCTATTTCCGATGCTCTTAAGAAACTTACGCATCAAAGGGTGTATGTCATACAACAGTTCTTTTGCCTCTGGAACCACGGAAACCACCTGGCTGTTACGCATTCCTTCCATTCTTATTGCAGCTTCCGAAACGTTTACACTAAGTATCTTAGAGGCTGCTTCCAATGAAAATGGGCGGCAGAAGAGTGACACTGAAACAGCAGACTCTTTAAGTGTTTTACTTGGAAGGAAAAAGAACATTTTCCTCAAACATGACAGCTGTTCCTCATCGATACCTTCTTCTTTAGCATCAAACGTTTCTTTCTTCTCAGCCTCTTCATCTCCAGGTTCTTGGGACGGCTCCACCTCTAACTCCTGCTCAATGGTTCCAAGTAGCCTTTCTGCATCAGCTATCTCTTGTCTTAAGATTGATGCCATTCCATTAAGCAATAGCGGCTTTCCTCTGCACATCTCGACTAGTCTCTCTCTCTGACTGCCGTGAATAGCAGGGGTCCCTTGCCTTTGAAGGAGCTCCCCCGAAGAGCTCTTTTCCAAGCCTTTCACTTCGTAATTATCCACACCGTGACGAAATGCACTCCTAGATGTTAAAAGAATCTTCAATGAAGATTTCGCGTGACCAGTTATAAGTCGTTGGAGGAAAGTGACAAAATCATCATTAAGGCTAGTGGCAGCCTTGCTGCGTCCACCCGAAAATTGATCAACGTTGTCTAGAAGCAGCAATATGTTCCCTTGTCCCCGTTGCCTTAACTGCCGCATTTTAAAAATAATGGGATTCGCTTCATAGCTCACAGTTGTTGTCTCCTTTGATCCAATCCCCAATGCCTGTAAAACTTGGAAGTGAAGGTCCTCCATCCTCTCCACTTCTCTCAAGTCCACTTTGAATTTCATCATTCCTTGCCACTGAGACAAAACTTCAGTTGCAAGTCTCGTTTTTCCGACACCGCTTGATCCATAAAGGTTTAAGACGCTTGATCCACCAGTTGTTAGCTTCGACATAACATTTTCTAAGTCGCTGTGTCTCCCGGTTAATTCCTTTCTTGTCCCTGCAGTTTGTTCCTCAATCTCTTGCAAGCGGATTTCCTTGAAACCTTTAATCTTTGCCTCAATTCCTTCCTTCTTAGATGTTTGTGGAGTTACCACAAACTTCTCCAACAAAGTCAAATTGTCCTCCGAAACAAGACCCTGATTTGCAAAAAGATGCAGGCATGAATATAAATCCTGATCTCCTTTATCTGCGAACTTTCCTTTCTCAAAATTCGTTTTGATAGACGATACAGCATATTCAAGTTCTTCTGGGCTCAGATAATCGACGACATCTTTTAAAAGTTTATCAAACCGAGGAGAAATCTCTCCAGTCCTTAAAGGTGTCTCAAGAGACGCCATATCATCGCGTGTTCAACGAACCGATGTCGTGACATGCATAAAGTTGAATAAATTTAGCCTCATGGCCAGATGTCATGCGGAAGTGTATGTCTGAACTCCAGACAACAGTGATATTAATAACTTATACTACGCATTTAAACTAAGAATCCTGCAAAAGAATGCGAAATTTTATTGTGTTGCAAACGTAAAGTTTCAAAAGTAAGAAATGCAACGATATAAAAAGAATAATTGCAAAATTAATATATAACATGTTGATGTAATTTAAAATAGTCTCACACAAACTGCACAACATGACAGATACATACTTCAGTAATCCATAATCGCGTGTTGTGTGGTGCGTGACATAAACGATTGTGTCGTGATATACAGTTTAACAATATAACCGACTGCATATTTTACAAGAGGTCGTTACTTTTCCTGTATTCATAATTATTATAAAAATTTCCTTTTTCATTCTATTTGCCTTTTTTAATCTTAAGTCGCAGACTTATAAATAAAAAGTACTATCTGTCTATTTCTTCATACAAATGAAGCAGTTGTCGTTTGAGTGGGAGAGGGGAGGGGGTGTTTAACCAGGCCCCGAGATAGTAGACAATTCCATGGTAGGAAGGGAGTATACAGGAAAAAAACGGGGGGGGGGGGACGACTATTCTCCCAGCAATTTCTTTCTCCTTTTTCTTTTTTCGACAGACGTGGTTAGGGCTTTTAATGGCCTCTCCCACACCCTGACAGGGGGGGGGGGATGTCAAGGTCAGGTTCCCCTACCCTCCCTTAGTAATATAAAGTCTGAAGATAGAGATTCAACTCTCTCAACGGGTACTTATGGGACCGGTACTTATGTGAGTGATGCCCTTACTTTGTGCGAGTCCCCAAGGAGTAAAGAAAGGCAGGGATCATTTCGAAGGGTCCTTCTATCAGCCAGAGCCTGGTTCCTGAAAGGCAAATTAGCGCTAATCCAGCATTAAAAATTTATTCCGTTTTTGTATTTTACCTTCCTGTGTATTGCTTAGGGTAACATTTTGTGTTATCATTACTGTATGTCGGAGTAAAGGCACAACAGTATTTTGTAAGCTCGAGTTACATGTTCTTAGACACGAAAACCTTGCTTAAAATTTGGCTTAATCCTCTTTCGAAGAAACGGGCCCTTCAGGTGTCTAGGAGAGATTTGATTGTAAACAAGTTGACATTCGCAACATTAAAAACCCAACCATCCCAAGGAATTGCCTTTTTGTCTCCGAATAACAACCATTGGAAAAACAACATGAAACAACAACAACATGAAAGAAAAAAGTAAATAAATAAAAAATAAATAAAAATACTTTGAGACATTTAGCTAAACCTGTTTCCCTGCCCATTGGTTTATAGACAATGACGACCTTATGGCAGATAAGTGCAAATATAAAAACCGAAGAAGAGCCTCATGAAAGTTGTCAGAGCGAAAAAAATCTTACTTTCCAAGTCCAAATTCTTCACCCACTGTCCCATTCAAATTTTCCCTTAGTAGCAAAAATACACTGTGCCTAGAACTTTTCCAGTCTAAAAAGAGGTAAATATCAGTCCTCATTTTGCCCCTTTTAATGAAGGTATATATATTGAACGTGCATATATAGACTGGTGGAACAGTTCCCTATCACGCATATTAGATTTAATATAATAAATACCGTACTTTATTTAAAAAGAAAAAACATTGGTGTGAACAACATGCTCTGTACATGTAGCTAAAAGGAATCTATATGAAAATTAAAGTATATACATCAAATATCAAAACACCTGTACATTTGTTAAAAATTGATAATTAATATAATAAATAAAATTCATAAACCTAATACTGTACACCTATCAGTTTGCCTAAGGTATTTAACAACTACACTCTAGGAATTACATGAAGATAGAATACTAGCAATTTTTTAGTTTCTAGAGTGGAGTGTCTGTGTATAGAACAATAATATTAAGAATTTTTTTCTTTTTTGTGAAGAGACATATTTACATTAAACATTAGAATAAGCGTGTGAGATATAGTAACTAAATTTAAGTGCTTGTCTCACTGTAACTAATACCAGGCACACCTCACAGACCTGACTCAAAGTATACAGAACTAGAACTTTAATGACCCAAACCTCAGGAGAAGAGGGTGGAGTGTCTTATCCGACCTCTCTGTATGCTCTGAATTATATTCACGTATATATTGATCTTCAATTTTATCCTTAATTTAGTTTTTTTTCCTTCTGTTTCAAACTAATCATCAAACATTACCGTACCCTAAAACGAAAAAAAAGGAAATTTAAACCAAGGATAAAATTAAACCGCAACATATATAACCGGCTACAAAATAAATACCCTTTACATGGTATACTAATATAAAATAAAAAGATATTCGAACAAGTAAAAGTAAGAAGTAGATTACTGTAAATTCAGTGCAAAGAAAATAGTAAAAATCTAATCAGTCAGTTGCAACAAAATCGTTGTGCTAAATCTCTCCTTTTTACTCGTATGTCACACAGGGCTTTGTTCAGGACACGGTAAGTAGCAGCTGAGCCCTCTCTTCGTTTCCAGGCAATCAACATGGCGTAAGCTTTCTCAGCAATTGTTTCATTGTCTTTGTGAAACACTCGCAACTCTGCTTCATCGAATGCTAACCGACGCCCAAGCTTTTTCCAATGGTCAGGAATTTTTTCCGACAGATCCTCTAGTTCATCCTCCGTTGGAATTCCTTTCTTCACGTCTCTTGCAAAGGCTGAAAGAAAAAAAAACTTAAACAAATCTACCGAAATTCATTTAGTCCAGGTACTATCTGACTGTATTGCTCCACATAACTCTTGACCAAGGAAGAATTGATAGCTGTGTGTAAGCAAGCAGACAAGCTAGGAGACATGCATGAGAGAATAAGCCAATGGATGAACCAAGAAATTCATTTTTATGAATGCAAAAATGATAAATAATAAACTGTGGGTAAGTATGCGCATGCGTAGGTCGTGGACACAAGGACGGACGGAATGAATGAATGGATGGGTCGGGATATATAGTTGGATGATGCAGACAAATGAGGGAGAAAAGGGACGAAAAAAAATACAAATGGAAAAGACTGAGCGGACAGAAAAACAAACTCACGAAAAAGGAATGAACAAATCTACCAATAATCAATTGATTAGTCACTGAATCAGCCATTTGACATATGCAAAGTCGAGAATAGATTGTAGTGAACAACATTTGTATGAAAGGTAACAGAACAATTAATTTTCAATTCCTTTCCTTGGGAATTTGTTGAATTTATAATTCTATAATCGGTTATCTAACATATCTGTCCTCCAAGTTGCTTGAACTGTTACTCTCTCGGACTACTCTGCTCCGATCAAGAAAGAAAAGCAGAAAATGGAACGCACATAGAGGAGTAAAACTTACCACAAGGCTGTTGGCTACGTTCCTCAAAAACCTAAGAGGACATAATAAGCGACATTTTATAATAATTTATTTAACCATTCTGCAATTATAACATTGCCTACGCAGAATTACCATCCTCTACTACTGTGGTATCCTTTATTATTAATGAACTGTCTTCAGACCCTACATAACCTCCAAAGTACAGCTTTACAAAGCCGACGAATGCTAAGATATGTGTCAGTTACGGTCCCGTAATATTAACCGTACAACACTTGAAAAAAATTTAAACTTCGGAAGACTTTAACACACAAGAGGTCGTCGCGAGCTTCCCAGCATGCAGAAGAGAGTAAGCGCAGCGAGCTTTCTAGGCCACAAAGGCTAAATCCGAACCCTCTTTACTTGTGGGGAACGGGGGGGGGGGGGGGGGGGGTCTTCAGGCTTTAGGTATACGAAAGGGGTACCTTTTCTGACAAAAATGGTATATACAGGGTAAGCAGTTAGACCTCAGGGCGGAGCCTCCCCGTATAAAACTTTATTGGGTACCCTTCCGGAAAGTTTAAGCAGCTTTTTGCCTCCAGGACCAGATTTCCTATTTTAAATACGACTTACCATATTATAATTGTACTGAGTGAGGATCGGTAAGTACAATGTACACAACGAAAGATTTCTCCCCATGGGTTGAAAAGTGTTACGAAATTCCACTTGTGCTGTATGTTGTTCATCTATCAGGCCAACTTTCAAATGAGCCTCGAACGGAAGATCTTCGTCATATAACCTGTAAAAAATGTAATAATATACACATAAATTTATGCAACTAATTGCAAAAACCATGTCCTTAAAAGATACTAAAAAGAAAAATGAAAAATGGAAAAAAGCCAAATAGGAATAAATTAGGAATTTAGGCATACTGGTAAACCTAAATAGGCTGCATTCATTTGCTAAACGGGCGATTATAAGGTGTTAAAACAACTGCAAATGTGAAGGCAGACGGTTCAGGCAGGCCTTAAAGTGTCTTTATTTTGGTGTAATTCAGCAATTTCCGCTGATAGTCCGATGTTATTAACAGAGTAATATATAGAGGACATTACATGGCCAGGCGGAGATACGACATTTCTCTTCAAGTGTTCAAAAATAAAAAGTTCATGAATGAGCGCAGCGAACGAATGAAATATTTTCAACACGTGTTATATAAACACCAATGAAATGCCAAATCCTTTCACTGAAATATATTTAGCTGCGAAAGGCGTGATTTATTATGTAGCCATAGCAACGGTGATCTTTTCACATGTCCAAATAACATGTTATGTTCACGTGTACATGTCAAGATATCATGTTTTCGCACGAAAGCTCACCTGGTATTTCATTGATGTTTATATAATAAATGTTATAATTATATTATCGTGGTCACTGTCATCGTCATCGTTATCATTAGCTCCATGATGTGAATGATATCCTACTGTTTTCTGATCCTAAGCTTACTAAGTGTATATGAAGCGTTTTCACATGACGTCATGTCCGCCATGTTGGTGTCCCAAGACAATACAATGGCGGCCATGTTGTTGTCCCAAACAAGTCCTGTGGCAGTTGAACCTTTTTCTTAAATAAGAACTTTTCTTTGTTCCAAACATTTGCGTAGCTGCTGGCAACGTGTGTGAAAATGCTCTATATTAGCACGTGAATAAGACGAAGTTGGGAGGCAAGAGATCTCTAGATTACTGTCACGTGATCTATACTGGGAATTTTGACAAAAGCAAAAAGCTTAAAGATCATAACACTGCGCGCTTCTGATTTCGACTTCAACTCTGGCTCAGTCGCCGGTAAAACTGACCAGCCTTGAGACTTACTTAAGATAAAAATCTTCCATTTCCTTCTCCTCGAATGGGCATATTCCCCCTGATACAAATACGAATGCCTTGTCGTATCCTGGGATCATATCTTTTTTCGAGCTTCCATGTGCTATGCCTTCTTGTTTAAGATCCTGAATCACTTGCGTTTTAAGGTGAGCGGGGCAACAAATAAGATGCAAAATGGAAAAAGGACATGGCTGAAAGTAAGCGAAGAAGTGTGCTGGTCTAGGTTGATTCCAAATGAGGCTGTAAAGAAATCGTTTAATCCTCAGTTCATCACCGCTAGAAGTATCTTTACGCCAGTCGAGAAAAGAAAAATACCTAGAAAAAATGAGAACATTAAAGGAAAATAACACAGTTACAAACCATTGATTGAAGCTAAGTAATCGCTGCTTACTGTAAAAGTACAACACAAAAATTTTCGAGTATACCATTGTGAAAGTGTTCCGGGAGGCACACGGTCCATAGGCCATGATCCATTCATCCACAGATTAGAAAAATATAAATACAATTGCTTTGGTTTTTGCTTAAACCTTTGAAGCTTAACTAGATGGGATACTGGCAGATATTCAGACACTAAACAATGTCACTGTACAACCGCCCATCTGCTAAGCGAATATGTTCTTTCTTACCCGGAGAACCGTTCGACCTTAAACCTTACAAACTTCCCATCAAAATTTGCAGGTTTCCCAAGACCATCAGTGATCTCAATCCATTCTTTCTGCTTATCATCAGACTTCAGGAACAATACTCTGACACGGCACGTTGTTGGATCTGGCAGCAATACTTGTTGCTCTCGAAAAGAAATTGGTAATTGAATGGTTACAGATCTTGAAAACTGAACAGTCTCAAAACAGTTGATTCGCAGTATAGGTCCAAGAAAAACACCACCCTCTTGAAATTCATCGCTTGGGACTTCTTGAACCTGTATCGTTCGAAAAAATAATCGTCAGCAGTTACTACTTTAGTACATAAAGTGGACTCACCTTCAGCTCACCTAATAATAGGGGTGGCAGATTTAAAAAGAATTTTTTATTGTTATTGTTATTATTACTATTATTATTATTATTATTATTATTATTATTATATAAGTTTACTTATGCACATTTCTTGTTAATTGTGTCCTTCTGAAAATCAATTACAGTCTTGCAAATGATCCAAAGATGCTCGTTAAACACAAATCAATTTTTTTTTTCTTTTTCTTAACATATTGGTAGCCAATTGAACAACAACACCATCAGTAGTGAAAGCCAGACCTACTTTCAATTGCAAAGGGAACTCCGCATTAAGAGCAACAGCGTTCTCAGGGATTGTAACTGTCACGCCTGGATAGTCAGGATGACTGAATGAACCGCCTTTGGATGTGATGGTGTAAGTTGGAGAAGCCTTCAGACGACAAACTACTGCATATGTTGAGTACTCAGTGATGTCAGCTTGAGCAACAGGAAAGAAAAAGTCTGGTATTTCCACGTGAGAAGGGAAATCACCTTCAATCTCTGTAAGCGATAGAAGAAAAAGTTTCATGAGCAACTATAATGTTTCCTTCCCTATGGAAAGTTGTTAGAGATTATAGAAAACCAGGATCGAACAAACAAGCCAAAGATCAAGGGGAAAGATCAAACTACTGCACAATGTCCATGCTGTGGTTCAGTATTAAACTCCTTTGTTCCTCGCGAAAGCGAGTTTATATTTTTGTCGGAATTTGCAACGCGCGTAACTCCCACGAGGATTGTAAGAGAGGCCTAATAAGCTCTTTGCTTGAAGTCTATTGAGTTTGGTCGGTGTCCACCTTAACGCCAAGTGCATTTAGGTCTTCATGCAAAAGATCACTTAATGGTCCATTGTACATTATTCTACTCTATAAAGAGACGTTTATGTACCTTCAAGAGAACGTATGTTTTTGGTTCCATCTACGTCTTCCCATTTATTCGTCTCCTTATCAGTTAGCTGTTTTATCACCAGCTCGTAGCCCCGTAGGTTTGTTGCGCTGTGGGATAGTGACAGCTTCACCTTGGAGTTAGATTTCAGACTTTGGCTATCCATGGTGGATAGTTCAATAACGCTGCTAGTAATGGCCTCGTGCTCCTGCAGTGGTGGTGAACGGGCACTGTATTTCCATCTGTGGACAACTGGTGTGGGTTCAGACACAGCATCAGGAAGGAATATCCAGTGAACACTCCCTTGATTGACGACCCAGTTGGTGCCTTCACTTGTCATTTCTTCTCTACAATCAGACGAATTTTACGTTTGTATTGGGACAATGACCTTTTGGTGACTCATGATTTCTCATCCCCAACAAAGAGGGGGCAATGTTCTACTATCCCCTTGACGAAGGATTTTGGACAGTTGTCTTTGCTTTAAAAGTCTGCCTTCTTCAGTTCTTAACGACAAAAACCTGCCTATGAAGTCCAGGGGTGTAAAATATGCTGCTTCACACTGAGTATATATAGAATACATCATGGAAAGTGCGGGTGTACGGGATTTCCGCACGAGTTCAAATCTCACTCGTTCGATTTCTGATACAAAAGTAACGAGTGTGCATATACCCTACAAATCACTTTCCACATGGTACTGCTTTTTATCATATACATATATGTATACTAACACATTCATCATTTTTAATTTGGCAGCCTTTTTATCTCAAATCTTTCCAAATTTCCAGCTAAATGACAAACAAAACTAAGAATATCCTCAACTTATTAGTAGAAGAGTTTGTTAATATTCTTAATAAGGGTAAGGATAAGGTAACTGTTTGCTCTGAATGCAAAATTGAAAATGAATGAATTTATTAAGTAAAATGGCCGATTTGAATATAAGTAAATAGAAGACAAAGTAGCTCCGATAAAAACCACTACTTAAGCTTACGTCTCTTTCTGTTTTTCCCTTTTTCTGTTGTTTAGCTGGCTCTCTACAATTCTCTTCATCGACTGAGAAATACACGAAACTATTCCACTCCGAGGCGTTTTTTAGGAGAAAACTCTTCGAAAAGAACTTTTCTCGTTTAATGTCTGCGAAACACTCGCAAAGCAAGTATAGCAGCAAGCTGCAAGCGCCTATAAAAGGCGGAATTTTTGGATAGAAACTCACAAACCTCTGTGACTCCTGATTGGACATATCATTTTTCTCACAAGTGAAAAAACGTCGATCGTTCGCTCCTCTGATTAGCTAGAACTCATTTGCGTATGACAATTTGACATAGCTTTTTGGTAAGTGTTTTTCATATATATTTCTTTTTAGAGTAGATTTATAATGTAGATATTGTAAATGAAGAGCCTCAGTTTGTTGGATACTCTGCAATAAATCATTAGTAGAAGTAGCAGTAGCATTGATGCACTAAACTCTCAGCTCCAAATGTTGATTAACACGTAAAACGGCTGGCACACATGAAAACGCAACGAAACAAGAACACACTAGTGAAGTATGTTAACGCAACTACAAGTAGGCAATTTCAATTTCTTGGGACGGCCGGCGCTTGCGCAGTGTTTGTGCTTAAGACCCTTACGCAATGGGGGGGTATTTTATTTTTGTTTAAGTTGGACGTGTGAACATGTCTTCGACTTGCTTTTGCTTTTGCACCGCTCGTGTAAACCAGCCAAAGGACACTCCTCTGTTTCAATCAAGCTTCTGTTACAAAACTATCATGGACAAAAGTCTTGAGACACTTTTGCCTTCCTGGGGCGTTTTCCAATTCACACAGGTCGAACCCCTCCCCTCACCCCACAAACAATGTTGGACGAGTGTATCCAGAATTTTTTTCCGAGTTTCAACTTTTTATAGGGTGGGGGGAGGGAGAACTGCAAGAAAATTTCGAAAAGGATGCACTGTTCTAAGAGGGAACCGGGAAATGACAGAAAAATATGAATATTGCAATACTGTCCTAAGGACTTTTGTGCAAGATTATTGTAGCTTCCTTGGTCCCAAAGAATTCTAATTTCATACAAGAAAAGGTTTTAGTGTTTTTAGTGTCTGTGCTTTCGACGCCACTTATTTTCTTACCTGAAGACAACAGAGCGTATGTTCTTAACATCTTCTTCTGGTTCTTCTTCCATCATTCCTTGGGATTCAAGATCTCCCTCGGATTCAGTTTCATCTTCAAACTCTACTTCAAACTTGTCTTCCCTTCCACCTTGAATCGTTATTTGGGATTCTGCTTCAAGCTCCTCTTCATCTGCTGTCTTGGTAATCACCTCAGCACCTTCGCCTGTTTTTTCTTGGGAATCTACTTGGGGAGTGGCTTGCACGAATGTCTCAACAACGTCGTCTTCAGCTTCTACTTCAATTTCGTCTTCCTCTTTTCCAGTAAAGGAGGGTTTTTCTTGAAAAAATGGATTGTTTTCTATTTAAACATGATTTGAAGATTCAATGTTTTGCAATGACTCAGTAATTTCTCACACAATGAATGGTCGAGTCGATGAGAGTATAGAACTGACGTGATGGTGGTGCACTTTGTTTTTTTCTTTCTTGCGTGCGCGTTTTTCTAATAGACTTAAATTAAACGTCAATATTATTGTAAAAGAAACAAGTCGAAAACGATTTTCCATGGTCTATACTCTTATCGACCATAGAAATAATGTCAAAATAATCAAAATTTTGCAGTGAAACCACTCGCTTGCGGCTGAATGGTGGCTCATGTGGTGGCTCTATGCACTTGAGTTTTGAACATTGTGACGTCATTTCTAAGAAGAAAAGGAAGCTTTTAAAAGTAATCTTATCAAATTACTCCAAATATGGAATGCAAAGAGACAGCTGGAGGCTACTAAGGTGGCCATAAATAGTTAATGTTGATACTAAAGAGTAATAATTACGGTTTAAATCAAAATAAAGACAAGTATTGTAACGCTGGTGGTGGAGGTTGGGATCGACATTATGGTGATGAAGATTATTAGTAAAGGTGGAGATGATGATGACAATAATAATAAAATATAACGTCGAAAATGACTTTGATGAAAATACTGATCACGTCAATGGGGGTAACGAGGACAACAACTAGGGCCAAAAAAGCGGTAAGATAATTATAAGATAAATGACATAGGTCAATTTCTATTTTAAAGTTTCATACATCAAAATGGAAATGTACCTCTTGTTCGTAGGCTAGCGCCTGGTTGTTTTGTCTCCCTCGAACTCTAAAAAAATTAATGATAAAGAGGGTTAACGTCTGAGTTTTGCACAAGGCAGACAAGTAGAACTTGTTTAATATTACAAATAGGCGCTTGAGTTTGGTGATGCGCTCCTAATTTTAACAGGCTTATCACTTTTTCCTGGCAAATAGTAGTGATAACAACAGCTACACTTTACATATGTGATTACACTCCAACTTTCAAACTGTACCTACAATACCTGTATGGTTAGTGGATTAACTATATCATCCTCCTCTTTCTGCATGCCTTCATCGAACCAAAGAGCTAAGTTCTTGTACTCATCTCTTAAATCTCTCTCTTCTTCCGTGTCACTAAGTAGATCCAGAATACAATCAATGATTCCTTTGTTGAACGCAGTGAAGCTGAAGTGTGGAGACTTTATTTCACCTTTCCAAAAATGTTGACAAAACTCCAATGCTTCTCGCCTGAATTTCTCTTTGTCAACTTCTTTGATCTTCAAAAAATCATACATGTCAAAAACGCCTTTAATAATGAGTCTCCAAACTTCACTATGGTTCCCTGCAACTAACAATTTCTCCATTTCCCAAGCTGTTAAGAAATAATCCAAGGCTTTGTGATAAGCCCGTAAGTTTGCTTGAAGGACTCCTAGTTGAAAAATGCTTCGTACGGTATCCGGATGTGTTCCAAGCCTCTTTTGTCTGATGTTGTATGCCTTTTCTGCCGGCTCAACGGCTTTATGGTACTTTTCCTGACGCATCAAAACATTAGCAAGATTTCTACAGAAAAGTGCTTCATCTTCATATCCTGAGATTTGCAGATCCTCCAAAAGACTTAATGCCTCTTTGTACCATTTGACCGCTTCTTCATACTCTCCTTTTGCTTCGTAAACTGTGCCAATTTGATTCTTGTATACTGGCATGTCATAGTGATATTCAGAGCCAGACAATTGCTCTCGCACCTTCAGTGCCTTAGTGTAGTATTCGAGGGCTTTCTCTACGTTGTTAACTCCGTAATAACAATTACCTAGAGCGTTATAACACCTGGCAAGATTGGTGTCAGGTTTCGACGGACGCTCCATAAGGTCCAAAGAAGACTCAAGGCATTTAATTGCTTTCTTATAGTCTCTGTTTTGATAATAGATTTCTCCCTCAACATACAAGAAAAACCGTTTAGTCTGTTTGAAATATTCGGAAGATTGATCCTGAACTTGTTCTAATGACAAGGACGCCTTTCGCAGCAACTCAAACCCATCAAGAGGGCCTTGAGTCTCTGACACCAGCCTAGCCTCCCAACATCGTAGCTGAGCTCGAAATAAAGAACCTGGAAGCAAATGAAAAAAGAAAAATATGTCACACTTATTATATGGAAAGTATTTCTCAAGTAGCAACTTCTAATAGTCTTTCATTTTTCCCTTTTTTCTCTTTCTTTTAATCTTAATCACCACTGGTTGCTTATTTCAAGACATTTTTTAAGACAGTTCTTATGCCCACAAGGCGATCACAAGGCGGTTCAAGGGGGTGGCAACATCAATAGTCCTAGAAACTGTATAGACGGTAATGGTTCCTACACGGAGAGGCAAATGGCTTACCTAAGTTTCCATCATCTCTGCACACCTCCGCCCAGGAATGGAACAACTTAGCCTGTTTCTCCCCAGTCAACATGGCGTTGAAAACGGATACAACCAATGCCTTTTCTTGGTATCCACCTGGGACACTGAAGTACTCTGGTAACAAAGAGCTGTCAATTGTAAACTCATAGTTTTGGCGATCTCTTTCAAACTCAAAGAATGCTTTAACATAATCAGACTCTATGAATCCTGCAATTCTTTTCATCTCCGACAAAAAGTGCTCGTTAAATCGTCTTTCTGCTTTGGTGTAAGATTCACAGAACTTTGCATCATTTGCAATGCTCTCAGCATACTTTTTTAAAAGCGGATGAATGTCATACATCATCTGCTTGTCCTCTCCATTAAGCACATGTTGAGTGATTTCACTAGTTGTCAGTCCTTCAAGTTGGGCTACAGCTTCTGGTATTCTAATCCCAAGAACTTTGGCTGCTGTGGTGGCAGAAAAGGGTCCATGGGACAAAGACAGTGATACAGCAGATATTCTCAAACTATCAGACGGGAGAGTGTTGAACATTTCTCTGATTACTGACACCTGACTTTCATCAACTCCTTCTTCTCTAAAATCAAGAGGTTTTTCTTCCTTGTTCTCTGTCAAGTTAGAGTTGGAAGGAGTTTGGGTTTCCTTTTGAGAACTAGTCTCTGTTACTCTAATCAAATCATTGGGTGACTTTCGTCTTTGTCTCAAAATTGCAGCTGTTCCTTTTAAGAGCAACGGAACTCCTTTACAGATCCCGAGAAGCTTCTCTCTCTGCCACGTATTAACATTTGAGGTTTTCCCAGGGAGCAAAATTTTTTCAGAAAAAAATTTTTCAAGAGGTTGTAATTCATAGTCAGTCACGGTTTCTTTAACTTTTATCTCAAACCTCGAGGTGAGAAGCATGTTCAATGATCCTTTCTCGTACTCATATCCTGAAAGCTTGTTTAGAAATTGAATTAACTGTATCCTTAAGTTCTTGCCCTCCTTCCCCTTTCCTTCAGTAAGCTGCTCGACATTATCAAGTAGAAAGAGTACAGGCTGACCGTCGCTCTCGTTTTCGATATACTTGCGAATTCTTCCAACAACATAGTCCATTGATAGAACAAGATGCGTGACACTTAGTTTTAGCGTACCCATAATGTTAAGATAAACTTTTCCCATGTCTTTAGTTTCTCTCAAGTCAAAGACATGTTTCTTTCCAATCCACTTTGCATAAATTTTCTTGGCAAGAGTAGTCTTTCCTATTCCAGTGGTTCCATACAAATTGACAACAGCATTTTGCTTACAGTTGAGGCTTCTCATTATTTCTTGGATCTCATTACTTCTTCCTTCCACTTTAACATCCGTTTTAATCTCTGATGGTCGAGAACCCTTGAAGTCTTCAATCCTTCTGTTAATTACATTTTGGTTGATTGATTTTGAGGCGACAAACTCGTCGAGCAGTGTCAGGTTCGAACTCGAAACATAACCGAAGTCATATAAACGATCCAAACACGACAACAAATCTTGATTTCCCAGCGATTTAAATTGTTCTCCGTAAATCGTCTTCACATATTGCACCACATCTTCCGCTTCGGCTGGATAAAACATCAAAGATATGTCCCTAAACAGTTCATTTAAGTCAGGTAAGCTTTCCACCACCACACCGGACGCTATCTTTGAATACGCCGCTGACCAAAACGAAGGTTCAGAAAACCCGTGAGTCAATCCGGAAGTAGAGTAAACGTCGGTATTATCGCGTATCGGGGAAGAGGGGTCATATCTTACAAGTATCGTAAGATTTGGATGGGTAACCCACCGAGAATATCGTCGTGAAGGTCCCTACTTTGTTCTTTCTTTTAGTTCTTCTTCTTTTTTGTGTATTGCGTGGTGTAACCAAAAGCTGTCCACGATATAAAGATTAAGAGCACGTGAGCGATGGAGTGAGCGAAAGAGTGAATTTGCAATCGAGTTCAATATTAATTAAACTGGTTCATAACGCTTCGACAGCGTATCAAATTATTTTCAATCTTTGCTTCCTGCGTAGTCTATAAAACGTTTTACTACCATTAGGGAGAACAAACCTTGTCACACTTTCCAGGAAAGCTCTTTGAAAATAACTAAGGCAATTTATTAATTAAAAAAATATTCTGAGAAACGTATTTGTTTAATTCACGGGAATTTTTTACCTTCTCTTGCATTAATTCATACTCTTCGCTTGAAAAAACGTGGCTGTCTATACGAAACAGGATATCTCCCGGGCATTAAGTTTTCCTCGTGTATTTTGCAGTCAATCGGAATCCGATTGACTGCAAACAAAATAGCCTCCATCTCGAGGGACAACTTGAAATCGAGGCAAATGCGGTGATATACATACAGTCCGAACCTCTCTAATACAGACACTGAAGAGACAGAGCGGAGTGTCCGTATTAGAGAGGTGTCCAAAGAAGGTCACGATGATGACGTCACTTTTATGACTCCACTTAAAGTTTTAAGTGTTCAGTAGGTATTGCTTTATAACGAAACAAGCTACAGCGCAATGCTACGTTGTAACGTAAAGCACAATTCTGAAAGCATCTTTCGCTATTTTCAAAGTGCAGTAAACAGTAACTAGAGTACAAAATGTAATAGAAAAGATCTTTTTGCTATCTGTAGTTATTGAAGCCTTCAAAAAGTCGGTCATGTTCATATGTACACCTTTCGCAAATCGTTGTTTGATATGTAGCGACTGAGCTTTATATCACCTTGCATAACTCATCAACCAGACTAGACGGGATTTTCCCTGTGCAGATTCACCTGATCGGAATTCGGGATTCGGGATTCGGGATTCGGGATTCGGGGTTCACCTGATCGCAGCAATGCCCGTAATAAAGAGGTTAAGTTTATAAGAATTTACTCTCTGGGGCCGAGATTTAGTGTCCTTTGTCCATATTATAGAGGATCTTTTTAAAGAAAATATATGAAAATTTTTTCGGGACATTGAAAACTGTACGTAATAGAGAGGTGTCCGTATAAGAGAGGAGTCCGTACCGAGAATTTCGACTGTACATACATCCAAAAGTCTCAAATGAGGCTGGCTTCGGGCGCAGGTAACCCAGACTGGTCAAGTAGACGACACGAACTAGTCTGCTGCCCAGCAACAAGGGAAGGACACAGCATTATACTTCTAGTTTGTTAATAGAATACTACTATTTTTTGTCAAGATTTGCCTTCATTTTTCACTTGGAATGTATATTTTTTGGCCAGTTAATGACCATATAATGGCGTGAATTTATGTTCTCGGATTTGCTGATGTGTGAATACTCTAAATGTATTAAAATCAGGATACGCTTACCCCTCGGCCGGTACATAAATGTCCCTAGCCTGCGAACGCTTAATTGCTAAATGCTTAACTACTCAAGACATACCAAACAAATTTCCAGTTATTGTAGTTAGTGTTTTTGTTTTTCTTGCTTGCTTATTTGTTTGTTTTTCCCTCAAGAATTACTGGCTAGAAATATTAACATTCTGATCACAATATAGACTAACCATAGGGTAGGGAGTGACATAACCAAAGTGTAGGGTGTGCGGGCGACAACGATCGGAAATCCAAACGCTTCAGTGCTCCAACGCTGTGCTTTGCGTAATTTTCACGTGACAGGTGGCCAAAACACGCGTGATCAGATTACGAGGGATGGAAGGTCCAAACGCGCGTGATCAAAGTGCATTCTATGCATTCCATTCATTCTTAGTGGAAGTCCAAACGAATGCTGGCTACATACACGCGACGCATGCGTAATAACAACCTGGACATCAGGATTACGGGCGACAAGAGGAGATCGCAAAAATGCGATCAATGAATTACTTGTTTTAAGTTAATTTATCAAAGGATAAAAGCGCTGATATTAATACTGCAATTCTTTGGGAGCCACCTAACAATTTCAATTGTCCAAGAATTAAATACGCAAATAGAAAGCATAGTTTACCTCTTTGTCTTCAGTGACCATTCTTGGTATAATCGGTCGAAAAAATGTGGTCTTATATCTGGCACTATACCATTTAAGGCCTTGAGAGATGTAGCCTCTAGCGGCAGTTGTTCGAAAACTGACCAGTCATATGCCCAAGTAACCTGTTATGTTTCTTATTCTTAGGTACCTAGGAATCAGGAATTTCGATTACGTTGCGCTAATATTAATGTTGTTTGGCGCGCGTGATTTGTCTGTAAGCCTGAGAAAACAGCCGACATTTGGTGACGCAGCCACAGGTTTCCCCGCTAAATGACGTCTGAGAAACTAGCGCAGAAATTCCATACTGATGACGCGTCACTACCCAGATCTGGATAGTGCGTCCGATTGGTCGTGCCGCGTGGGAAATTTGACTCAACCAATCAGAAGCACTACCCAGATCTTGGTAGTGACACGTCATCGGTATGGAATTTGTGCGCTCGTTTCTCAGACGTCATTTGGCGGGGAAACAAACTGTGGTAGCGTCGCCAAATGTCGGCTGTTTTCTCGGGCTATTTGTCTGTTAACTGAACGAATCAATCATAAGAGAATAGAACCCTACTGGGGGACCAAACCACAAGATGCCTGAAACAGCGAACAACAGTACTGACGTCACTAACGTGACGCTTTGAAATTATATAGCACCGATAAGGAACCAGAATGTAATGGTGTAGTCCAGACCCATGATGGTTTATTTACACTGAATGTAAAAAATGATTTATAAAATATAGATGCAACAGTTCACGGTAGGAACTCTGGTCTAATATAACCTTAAAGATATTATATCAACCAACAGAAGGTGAAGGCTAAGGCAGCAAATCCCCCATAGATCCTATTCTATACGCAATCTCTCTGAGGGTCAGCTCTCTCTTGGTTCGGTTAGAGAGTTTAAGCGCCAGTGAGAAATTCAAACTAAGATCTTTTTAAGCTTCAATGCTGTAACTCTGGAATTTCTACAGTGGACTAGAGGGCGCACTTTAACAAAAAATCATATGTCAAAGTTTTTCATATCTTGACACTATTGCAGGGAAAATGACGTCGGAAATTTGGCACCAGAACTTGGTTTTATATCATAATGGGACACCTTAAGACGTCAACTGAAAGATACGGCTTTAAAAGGCCTCCAAACTATAAAGAAATAAAACATGTCCATGCATCCACTCAAAAGATATAACATTGCAAAATGTGACACTCACACCATTTTGTTACAAAAATAACTTTAATAGGAGGGACAGCCTAGGAAATAAGGCCTAAAAGGAATTTGTTTTGCTTAACCTTTTAAAGGCTGCGAAAGCTAAGTTATTTTAAAGAAGACAAAGTGAAAGGATACACTCGGTAAGATAACAGGAGTAACTGTTCTATTAGTTTGTGTATACCGTAAAATTCCAAAAATAAGCCCCTCCAAATAAAAGCCCCCCAATCCGGTAACGCAAGAAAACCCTCCGTTAAATCGCCCTTCCAAATATAAGCCCCCCGGGGGCTTGCACTTGGAGAATTACCCTCAAATACAAAGTAAAATAAAGCAAAAACGGTAAATTTACTTCCAACTATAAGGCTAGCCCAATCGGTTTTGAAGCGCAAATTTCCTTCCGTAGATAAGCCCCTCCGCATATAAGCCCCTCAAAAAGGGCCCTTGAAAAATATAAGCCCCGGGGCTTATTTTCGGAATTTTACGGTATTTTGAAGTAATTTTACGAAAACTATGTATACATAGTTATATCTGACTGGATTTGATACAAGGTGCCTCTGCCAGTAGCATTATGAATATGAGTCGAGCAGGGAAAATTCCTTGACTTTGCACTGCTTTCTGACTGGAAACTCTAATCAAATTGACAAAATCTTCCCTCCCTACCCCCTACTTTTGACACAAAAAAGCCAGCCAACCACCCATAGTTAGGTATGGGTCTGGGCTCTCTGCTGACGCCTAGCAAGACGTCAAGCTCCCTATTTGTTTTTCGGCTACACGGGCTTAAACACTGGCCATGCCCGTGTTTAAGTTAAAATAACTTAGCGGGCACCTTTTAGCAAAATCACACAGATATATATTTTTCGAAACAGATGGCGAAACACGGATCAGCTAAACATTACATAGGTTAACTAAGGATTTGAGGACTAAAACGATTAGAGAGAGAACTTAAAAGAGGGACCTTAAAAACAACAAGATTTAACCACAGTCATGGCCACGCCCACCATGTTACAACATCTTCCATGTTACAACAACCAAACACTAAAATGCGGAACTGTTTTCTCTCCTGACTGGCTTGATCCAAATTTGCGTACTCCCAAAAGATTCCAGGTGTGATGTCTATCACATCTTCATCTCTACCGTACAACCGAAGATTGGCTGAGACAGCTTCCTTTAGCTTTGGTCCAATGGCAACGACGACATCAGCTTCCTTACACAAATCTATTTCAGTTCGGTGCTTATCCTCGCCTTCAGGTATCGCTGTTTCGTCTTCCTTAAACATTGCAAGCTCTTCAATGTCAGTGTGTACTATATGAACTCGTCTGCACTTGCGTTGTTTTGCTATGACATGGGCTGGTGCTCCAAGCTTCTGACCATGGCTTACAACAATACCAATAACGAGATCTTCAGGAGGAAAACACAGTTTCATGATGCGATCAGACAGGAGCATCGCCTCTGGTGTGGCAAGACGCACATTACATTCATTAGCTTCTTGCTTCTTCAATTCAGTGTAGTTTGGCAGTAGGATAGTTACTTCAACCGCAGGCTGACGTGCCAGGTTTTTTGCTAATTCCCTGTTCAACGTAGACAATCCGTCCTTTGAAGATCCCCATTCATCTCCGACTAGTGTTACCCTTAAACGGCGTCTCGCGAAAGAGGCTGACCGTCCATCAGTAGCGCCTTCCTAAAGACGGAGAGAGAGAATTAAAAGAAATCAACTTCGACGTAAGCTAATAATGCAAAACATTCGTTATATTTAATCTAATTAATTTACCGTAACAGCCGTACTTTTACGAGGCGAAAACCACAAAATAAAAACTATTATCGAGAGCAGCCCATACCAACTTTTCAGTCAAACACACCGAAGGATTGTTAGTGTCTTAACACTTTATGCCTATGGTTTATCTGCATCCTTAGCTGATATCCAATCAGACCACACGATCAAGAATTCAGCTTATTTTGTTCTATTGTTAACAAAGGAAAAGGTTGACGGAAACAAGGGCACTGTACTATTGGATGCCGAATCTTTGCCTAGAAATGTTCCGACTGAAGACGATGTGCAGATGGGTTAGACGATACTAGAGAGTAGCGGGTGGCCCAAGCCACGCCAACCGCACAACTTCGTTTAACACCTTCAAAGATTGCGCGCATAATAAGGAAAAATCAAAATTTTATTAAGAAATTATGCCCTTACAAGATAGAATACCGATCTATTTTAGATTATGATATTATTTTGGCTCTTAAATATATAGTGCACTTGTACAATATAAATCTAAAAAACCTGGTACTCATTTTGGTGGCACAAAGACGGAGGTACGTACATCACAACTATATATGCAAAAACACATGCCTTTAATTTCAAAGGTGACTTTGCTTTAAATGCAACATCATTCTCAGGGTCTGTAACTGTCGCTCCTGTATAGTTAGGTTGGCCGAATGAGCCGCCAGATGATGTGACGGTATAAGTTGGAGACGACTTGGGACGGCAAACTACTGCGTATGTCGAGCAATCGGTTGTGTCAGCTTTAGCAATGGGAAAAAAAATGATCCGGTATTTCCATCTGGGAAGGGTAATCATCTGTGATATCTGTAATCGATATACCATGCAAATAGAAAACAACCTTCATAAGTACTTATTTTGAAAACTAGGTCATTATGGTATTCGTGGAATTGCAAATGACTGCTTTACTTCCTATTTGCACAATAGTAATTGACATTGTAATTGCTCAAGGAGTCCCTCAGGGATCTCTGCTAGGTCATCTTCTATTTCTCTAACTCTTGTATATTAATGACTTCATTAATTGCAGCAAATTATTTGACTTTCACAATTTTGCAGATGGTTAAAAGAAGATCTAAAGATCAAAGAAGCTCTAAAATCAGCGAGTCGTTTTCGCTTTATAAAAGCTTTTAAAAGAATCTGTCATCTTCAAATATTGATTGTTCCTTGGCATACTTTATGCAGCTAATTGTGTGCGCAGCCATCGTTTTGCTTCTTTTTTTGTATTAGTTTGTGTATTTGTTTATTTATTACAACTTAAATATCTAGTTACTTTTTAAATGCTTTTTTGTTTTTTCCCGCATGGCCCAGCCGCTCAGGGCGATTAGCTTTTGCTATTTCTGAGTGGCTGTGCTCTCTTTTTCCGCAAATATTTCCTTTAAATTATGTTACTCCTTCTTTTGTATCAAGAGCACAATAAAGATTGTTGTTGTTGTTCCTAATTGTCAAATTAAAGTTACGACTACTACGCTGTGGTTCCATGTCAGACTCCTTTGTTTTAGGTATGATAACGCATGACAATAAGTGGAGAGCATACTGCACTGAAAGGTTTATCGATAACCCGCTTGTTATTCTACTTTAAAATAAAGCTTCTGCACGTTTTCTATTGGATCCTTTTCATAGTGTAACAATATGAAGTGAATGCTACGCTGCTGGCTGAGATTGGTCGTTGCCCGTGGTCTGATTAGAATAAAGACACGGATTACGTGAAAGGCAATTAGTTTTTTCCAAAATGAGGCGCAGTTTTGAAAATGTTTTGCGAGATTATTTAGGATTGAGCACGGTTGACAGATGCTGTTTACAAGTACGAAAAAGAAGAAATCAGCGAGACAAAGAGTGTTCTTGAGTGACTTCAAATACCCAGACTAACACAAATCTACAAAACAGTTTTCATCACTACGAGAAAATAATTACGCGATCTTTCTGATTTGAACAAGGGAATGCCTTCGAAAAAGTTCCGGAGAAACAAAGAGGTAAGGAGATGCTGAGGCGGCAAACTGGAACAAACCTTCAAACAGTCGAGCGCTACAAGGCAAGTTTGTCGTTTTTCTTTTTTTGTCCATTGTATATAAAACAAAAACGTTCCATCTTGCCGTGTGTCTGCTTGTAATAGAACGCAGAGGATGTCAACATCTAGGAGGAGCTTTTATAGACGTCAAGCGTGTGTTATTTTTTTAGACACCGTGGAAAACCATCTTCTCCTTCTTCTTTTTACTACGTGTAAATCAATACACATTTGAGGTCTACAGAAAAAGCTGAATACACTCTCTTTCGGTCCGTGCATCTACGATTAGTTTTTTGTAGACCTCAAGCATGCATTTATTTTCTTATCGAGAAAAAAAGAAAACCACCTAAATACAGAAACTAATCTCTATACCTTGACGACAACGTAGGTCCATAGTTCCATTCACGTCGACCCATTCATTGCTCCCATTGCCAATCAACATTTTTATCACTGGCTCGTGGCCCCGTGTGTCTGTTGCTTTGTGGGATAGCGACAACTTCACCTTGGCGTTGAATTTTAGACCTTGGCAATCCATGGAAGTTATTTCAATAACATTGCTAATAACGGCCTCGCGTTCCTGAAGCGGTGGTGAACAGACACTGCTTTTCAAACTGCGGACCACTATTGGCGTAGGCTCAAACACAGCATCGGGAGGGAACATCAGGAGAACACCTCCTTGTTTAACGGCCCAGTTGGCACCTTTACTTGTTACTAATCCTCTGGTTAAAAAAAAATCAACAGTTACCGTTCTTATTGTTGTTTTCTTTCTTTTTTGTTTAAACAATGTCTTCACACAAAGCCGGCGAGTAGAATATTCCGAGTATGTTCAGTGTGTCAGTGGTTTTCGACAACAAACAAAAAAGAATGCGTTTGAAAAGTATTATTTTGGTAAGAGCTGTTAATATCACACTTAGACTATAATATGCAATCAGTGCAGATCTTAAATAGGGCGTTCACAACAAGGGACCGAAAAAAAGTATACTCCTGAGAAGAGTCGAAGTTCTCTGCTGGATTTTCAGTCCAATCCGGTGTTAACGGGATACTATATACCTAACGGCAATTTTTTGCTCAAAAGGTAGTATTTGCAATATTATTACGGAAAAATAACAAAATGCTCAGAGATTGACTGTGTGACCTTGGTCGCTAAAAACAACAAAGCGGTTGAAGCAGAAGGGTTAGCTTATCCGTATGTTTGCATAACACAACATCCGGGATTCAAGACTTGATTTATCACGCGCTGAGCGCACCTAAGCTGTTCAGGCCAAGCTTCTATAGACTATGCTTGACCAAAGGGGATAATATATCAAGATTTATTTATATACATGACGATTTTTTATATATATATCAGGACATACAGATATAGATCAAGATTTATTTATAAAAAATCAAGATCTATTTATATATATCACGATTTATATATATATATTAAGATTTATTTATCTACATCAAGTTTCATATATCAGTGAGAAGATTAGTTTACATCAAGATCCATATACATCGAGATTGTAACAGGCTTACTTGAAGTACCAAGTGAAATTGATTTGCCTGGTTAATTCTTGGCTCCGAGAGCCCCGCAAAATTGCGCATGTGATACCGAATCTCGGGCAATTTTTCAAAGCATTTCTAAGAGAACGCTACATAAGCAGTTGAAGGATTTAACAAGCACTATATATCTTGATGTATATAAGTAAATCTTGATGAATATATCAGTTAATCTTGATGAATATATAAATAAATCTTGATATATATAAATAAATCGTGATGTATATATGGTAAATCCTGATGTATACAAGTAAGTCTGGATGTATATAAAAATATCTTGAAATATTGTCCCTTTTGGACAAGCATACTATACCTTACCCGCATTCCTCTCCAGTAATCACACCCAACGAAACGAGATCGAGGCTTGGGTTAAAAATTTCATACAAATCACTGTATTTTGTCACACAAGCCTCGAGTTGGTGTCTCAATTTACAAAAGGCGGGAGCGGTCTTTTAGAGAAGCCGTTAACAATTCTTGTGTTTAAAATATGGACATCACTTTTCTTGGTGTCTTCAGGAATGAGGTTCAAGTGTCATTTGATTTTGTAGCGACTTATTTAATTACCTGAACACAACAAAACTTTTCTCGTTAAACTCTCCTATTGATCGTCCTTTTATCACTTCGCCAAATTCTACTTCAGTGAACTCTTCTTCATCTCCTTCGGCTCCAGTTTCATTTCCGGACTCCGTGTCTTCTTCCGATCTTCCTTCAATGGTTTCTTGCGATGCTGCTCCAATGACCTGCTCACCAGCCAACTCAGCCACTAGTTCAGACATCACTCTAGTATCTTCTTCTGATTCCGCTGTAATCACAGAGAAAATTTGGATAATGACGATGACGATAGTAATAAAGAGAAAAAGAGAAGTAAAGTACCATAAACGTAATGACATAGGCTATTTTTAGTTAGAAGCTTAAAAAAAATCACGATATGTTACTTTTCTGTCTAAGAGTCGCATCTTCACGACGTCCAATCCAAGAAGCCAACTCTTTCATTTCACTAAACAAGGTCTTCATCTCAACAGACTCGTTTCCACTGCGCCTTTTTTCCAACAATCTTTTACCAAAGCTCGAAGCTTCTTTTCGATATCGTTTTTTGAGTTGTTCCATTTTAAGGTCCTTGCAAATTTGGAGTATCCCCTTGATTATTCTCAATCTGGCCATTACGTTTTCCGTTGACTCCTCTTCGCCTTTCCCTTCTTCCCACTGCTGTTGCCAGGTTGCCAAAAGGCGTTGCTGAAATCCTTTAATACATTCCTGTTGTCCAACGTCTTCATACAACTGTTCCACGGCACTTTTCAATGATACTCTGTCCTGCTTCTTTTCACCAACAAAGTTTGGTCTCAGAAGCACTCTTTCAAGGAGCATCAACTTGGTTCTCCTGTGCTTTAGAAGTTTCTCATGCTCATCGTGTCGATCACAGAGCTCAATTAACTTGACCAAGAATTCAGTTCTGTCTCGTAACATTTCATTAAGCAATTTATTGTCTCTTGTCTGATCAAATTGGTCATTAAAGTCTTCTTCACTAGCTTTCTGCATACCATCGTAAAACCAAAGTGCTTCTCTCTCGAACTTATCTCTACGACCTCTTTCTTTCTCTTCTGTCTCCCTGTAGGTAAATAGGCCCAGTAGAAACAGAATGGTATCGATGATTTCTTTATTGTATACTGTAAAGCTGAACTGTGGAGAAGCTTTCTCCTCTTTCCAAAAGTTTTCACAAAACATCAAGGCATCTTCTCTAAAGACTTCTCCCTCTTCATTCCCTGGAAAATCATACAAGTCAAGGAGGTCTTTAAAAATCTCCAGTAGGTATCGCCAGTGCTCACTTTTGTTCCCCGCACCCAACGATTTCTCCATCTCCCACGCTTTTCTGAAAAACTCAAAAGCTTTGTCATGAGCCTTTAAGTTTGCTTGGATAACTCCCAGTTGAAAAATGCTTCGCACAGTATCCGGGTGATTTCCAAGAATTTTAAGTCTGATTTTAAACGCCTCCTCTGCCTCCTTTTCGGCTTCTTTGTACTTTTCTTGGCGAAGGTAAACATTGCCCAGATTTCTACGAAAAAGAGCTTCATCTTCGTATCCCAAACATTTGAGCTTTTGCAAAAGTTCGAGAGCCTCTTTGTAGCATTTCACTGCCTCGTCATACTCTCCTTTGTCCTCGTGAACTTTGCCAATTTGATTCTTGTAAACTGGCATGTCGTAGTGATAATCAGAGCCAGATAATTCTTCTCGCATTTTAAGTGCCTGGTTGTAGAAATCAAGTGCTTTCTCTGGTCTGTTTAGTCCAAGATAACAATTGCCAAGAGCGTTATAACACCTGGCAACATTGGTATCGAGCTTTAACGGCTCTTCCAAGTGGTCCAAGGAAGACTTAAAGAATTCAGCTGCTTTCTTGTAGTCTCTGCTTCGGCAATAGAGTAATCCCTTAGTGTACAAGAAATGTCCTTCAGTCAGCTTGAAGTATTCGGTAGATTGATCTCGAACTTGTTTTAGTGATAAGAATGCCTTCTGCAACACGTCAAAAGCTTTATGAGTCCCTTGAGCCTCTAAAACCAGCCTAGCTTCCCAACATCGTAACAGAGCGCGAAATAAAGAACCTGAAAGGAAAAGGGCACGTTACAGTTGAAACAATTGAAAACTTTGGCATGTTGAGTCTAAGTGATTCTGTAAATATAACTCAGTTGTCAGAGCGCTAGAGAAAATGTCAGTGTTAATAGTAAATGACTTTGCTGCACTGTGGTGCTAGTAGCAAGAGTAGTACTGTAGCAGTAGCAGTGCCAGTGGGGGTTGAAGTGACAGGTGCAGTAGTTGTAGCAGTGGTGGTGGTATATACAGTGTAGAGCGCCACTCTAATTCAGTCGTAGTGGTAGTCGTAGTGGTGATGGCTGTGGTACTTCGGTATAATAGCGGTATTGGCAGTGGCAATATTGGTGGCACTGGTAGTAGTGGTAGTGGTGGTGGAACCTGGTTGGAAGGGGGTACTGCCATATATGAGACATACAGTACTACTGTGAAGGGTATGGGTCTTCAAGCAACTTAGTCAGCACTGGGATAGGGTATAGAAATCAGAGAGTTTGGGCCTAAAATAGGGTATAATTTTCCACGAAACTGATTAATCAATTGAAGATATTAGTCTAACGGGAATTGAAAATAATAAAAAAAAAGAAATTGGCAAACCTTAATTTACCCTCACATCAGTTTAATAGCCAAGAAAACGTCAATCTCAGTAATATCTGGAAAATAGTGACTATAGGATAGTGAGAGTCCAGTTTGGGGTTGCAAAATTCAGCTAAAATAGTTATGGTGTAGTGGTATCACACGATTTGAGGAAAATCGCATAATTCGTAAAAAAAAAATGCTAAACTAGAGGAAAGTAAACAATAACTTCTAACTTAAATCAAACATTTTCCCAATCTTCATGTTATTTGAGGTGATTTACCACTAAAGAAAGCCTTGCAAGAGATCTGAAACCTTTAATCGCCGTTTGTGGGCAGCCATAGGCAGCCATTTTGATTTCAGAGACAAGCAGTGTGGTCAGCGGTGTAACGGCATCAAGTAAAATTAAACAACCGTCCTTTTTCTTTCTTTCTAATTGTTTTCTTTTCCGGGTTAAGATAATTGAACAAATTTCACAAATTTGTTTTAAAATAGATGTTTTATTATTCTTTTACATTCAAATTGCCTGTTAAACAACATTAAAGTGATTTTTCCCCTTTGAAACCTGGTAAAACAATGCTAATTAGCCCTAAAAAAATCTCATAATTTATCGCATAATAGTCCTATCTTATCACACAATCCACCTTAAAAATACATGTATTGCACAATTTCTGATTTTTTATTGCACCCTATCAGATGGGCTGCTTAGTGGCCGACCCCAACCAAACAATCCTAAAGTACCTTCCCCGGGTGGTGGAAGTGGTAGCAGTACTCAAGTAATTGTGTTTTTTTTTTTTCAATGCCCATTGCATGAAACGGAAGTGACCATTTTGTTTTTGAGTAAAAAGCACTTGAACTTAAATTTAAGGGGTTATAAATGGGTTGTAACATTGTCAAGGTAATATGTGACAGTGGTGGATCCAGGGGAGGACGCCAGGGGGCCTTGGCCCCCTCCTTATTTTTAGACCAAAGTAAGGCCCAAAGGGCCGAAAACATTTTTTGGGGAGACCGGCCCCCCCACCCCCCCTTCCTTATCTCAAGGTCTGGATCTGGCACTGTGTGAAACTACCGTGACTCATTCAATGACAAGATAGCAGTTTTTTAAATGAAAAAGCTCATTGAAATTTTTTACTACTTCTTTTAAGCAGAAAATATTCTAGAATCATTTTAAGACACCTGGTTAAGAAAATATGAAGAGATTTTTTAAAGTTCCTTCTTATAAAATAATGACAAGAAAAACATACTTAAGTTTCCATCATCTTTGCACATCTCTGCCCAGGAATGGAACAGCTTAGGCTGCTTCTTTCCAGACAACATGGCATCAAAAAGGGAAAAAATCAATGCGCTTTCATGGTATCCACCTGGAACACTGAAGTACTCTGGTAACAAGGCAATGTCAATTGCAAACTCAAAGTTTGGACGATCTCTTTTAAACTCATTGAATGCTCTGATGTAGTTTGACTCTATTAATCCAGCAATTCGTTTCATCTTTGACATAAAGTGCTCATAGAATCGACCCTTGGCTTCAGTGTAGGATTTGTGGAACATGTCATCATTTTGAATGCTCTCAGCATATTTTCTTAAAAGTGGATGAATGTCATACATCAACTGCTTGGCATCTTCATCAGCTACATGAATAATTGCATTGGTTACTAGTCCTTCAAGCTGTGCCACTGCTTCGGACATGCTCACATCAAGAATTTTGGCAGCAGTGGAAGCAGTAAAGGGTCCATGAAACAAAGAAACCAATACAGCAGAAACCATCAAAGTGTCAGATGGTAAAGTATAGAACATTTCTCTGATCACTGACATTTGCTCATCATCAATGCCTTCTTCTTGTGAATTAAAAGGTCTTTCTTCTGTATCCTCTTCATATTTTGATTTCACAGGAACTCCAGCATCCTCGTTTCTTCCTCTTTTCATTTCTATCTCATCAATCAGATCACTGGGAGATTTTCTCCCTTGTTTCAAAATTGCAGCTGTTCCTTTTAACAGTAACGGGACTCCTTTGCAGAAGTCAAGAAGCTTCTTTTTCTGCTGTGCCTCAACATGAAATGCTTCTGCAGGTAAAAAGAGTTTCTCTGAAAAATTAATTGAAAGAGGTTGCAACTTAAAATCAGACACCTTCTCTGAATTATTCAGCTGAGTCCTTGAAGTCAGAAGCACATTTAATGAACCTTTTTCGCCATCAAACTCTGAAAGCTTTCCCAGGAAGTACAAAAATTGTGTTCTTAAGTTCTTGCCCTCCTTTCCCTTCCCGTCAGTGAACTGATCGACATTGTCAAGAAGTAAAAGAACAGGAGGACCTCTGCTTGTCACTTTCAACAGGTCATGAATTCTTCCAACAACAGTACTCATATCTAAACGAACATTTTGGATGTTTAGGTCAAGTTCACCCATGATGTTCAGATAAACTGCCGTCATGTCTTTAGCTTCTCTTAAGTCAAAGACATATTTCTTCCCAGCCCATTTATCACAAATGTTCCTGGCAAGAGTTGTCTTTCCTACTCCAGCGGATCCATACAAATTAACAACGTAAGGCTTCATTTTAAGTTTTTCCGTAATCTCTTTGAACTCCCCAATTCTTCCGTGTAATTCCTTTTCCGGCTCAGGTTGCGATGGACGGGAGATCTCAAAGTCTTCAACTCTTTTGTTAATGTCACGCTCACTGTTTGATCTTGTAGCAATGAACGCCTTGATTAGAGTCAGATTTTTACTCGAAACATAACCGAACTTAAACAAAAGATACAAACATGACAACAAATCTTGATTTTCCAGCGATTTGAATTGCTCTCCATAAATTCGTTTTGAAGACTTCACGACATCCTCTGATTCAGCTGGAGAAAACTTCGAGGATATGTCCCTAAAAAGTTGATTTATCTCAGAAGGGCTTTCCACCAAAGTGGACGCCATCTTTGATTGCACCGCTGGCCTAAACAAAGCCGGAAGTACTTAGTCTTCCGCGGCTGGAATAGTCAGGCGAACGTCACCTCTAGTCACACATATTTCATAATTGACCTTGGACAGGGTAAGTTTAACCTAGTTCTTTTGGGGACGGATGTTTGGAACCGAAATAAGCAAACCCAAAATTCCAGTCATCGTGTTAAACCATTCTCTGTTGCAAAACAAAGTAACAAGGAATAAAAGGGAAAACCAGGCAAAACACACGAAATTACGCTTCCCTACTCGAGCAATTTCCCTCCCTTCTTCCCCCGCTCCCACTAAAAAAATCGATAATGGCAATTAAAGATAACAGTATCAGGGATATAATTATTTTCATGGAAGAATTTAGAATAGGCTCGATTAATCTCGTACCCAGATCTCACTGTTTTACGGTGAGCCAGCGCGAGCGTTTTTCAGTCCCACACAAATTTTCGAACAATACTTGGGTATAGGTGAACCGCTGAGGGTTTGAAACCCTGACCCTGTTTTAGACAAAAAAAATCCTAAAATACATACCCTGTCTAAGACAACACCCTCAATTTTATTACCCTGTTTAGGACAAAGGAGAAAATGCACTCCGCCTTGTTTTAAAGCCATTTAATGGCAATTGCAATAGAGCAAATTCACGCGAAACCCTTTTGTGTACTTAAAGTACAAACAAAATTTATCTTGCAAATCAAATCAACCGTGCAAGCAATACCCTGTTGACAGACACACACGACATTAACTACCCTGTCCACGAAAGAGAGGTCAAAAACTATACCCTGTCCAGCGGCACATCCCCGTATAGGCCATATAAGGGAGTACCCTCCCCCCAACCCCTCCTGAGGGTGTATGGACTGGCGGATTAATATAATTTCCTATCATCCCTGTTAGGGTTTGTTAGATTGAACACAACTGGATGATAAATGATAATAAATACTTTATTAAGAATGGAAAATCTGTTAGACCTATCGGGGTTAAAAAAAATACACAGGTCTAAACGAGATGCCCTGTACACATTTTTTTTTTTTTGCTATACGGCTACAAGGGCGAACCGAACAGGATTCACTGAATACTTGACGCACTTAATTAAAATTACCGCTAATATGTCTGTAACACTCAGGCAAATGATATAGTGAAGCTCGAGTCTTTGTGTCCAGTCTCCTCGATCTAGATAATTCTTAACATCATTCTCAGCCTCATTCAATAATTGTTAAATAATAAGAACCTTCAAAAATAGTGTTGACAAAAATTTTAAAATTCTCCGAATTATGATACGAAATAAAATAAGTTCAAATACGTTCTAGGAATAAAATAGTCATCGAGCAGAAAAATAAATAGTAAACTAAGTTCATTCAATAGTTCTATAAATAAATATTAACCAAGCAACACTAAACATGCATTAAAATGCAAAATTTGCATGAGTATAAATAAGTATAAATAGACATATGAAAAAGTATATCAGGAGTGGCATGGACTTCATACCAAGAGTCACATTATGGCTCTTGCTTCAGACTGATAGCAAGTGGATTAAAAACTAAACTGTATGCATCATAAAATGGTCTGGCGATGCCATAATGTGCACCAGTGATTAATCGTTTCCCAATCCTTGATGTTTTGTCAAAACATATCTACCAATGAAATAAACTACGTCTATTACAAGGGTATCCCAAAACAGTTATTTACTGGAATAGTGTTTATTCGCTATCTTTATGCACAATGTAATCATTACAATTAAAACTTTAAGATCCTTTTTTTAAAAATCGTTGAGTCTCATTCTTTTTGCAAATGAGGAAACGTTTTCATTTTGGTATTGCTGAATCACCAATCTGTACTATCTGCCAAGCTGACATTGAATCAATCGCGCATTTACCTTATTCCTGAGTTTTGATATCACTTCCTGTCCTAGCTCAGCGGGATAATAATATCTGTAGTGAAAGCTTACAAGAAGATTTAACTTTTGGTAAATTGGAATTTAGGGGGGATTTTGTCTTGTTTAACCACTCTCTGCTTCTAGTTAAGTTTAACGCTGATTTATCATTCGAAATGTCAGAGAGGTATGCCTTTCCTTCAGGAGTTCATTGCCAGGACAAGGCGTATGACTCCATACAGCCAGGAAAGGGGACAAACTTAACAAGAATCTTAAAAACTGGGAAAAGTTAATCAGTACCATTTCTAACAAGTGATGTTGTAAGAATCGATTGTAATTTATTTACTTTGTGCGTTGTTTTTTTTTTCTTTTTACCGCATCGGTTTAGGTGGGTCTAAGTGTGAATATTTGCTTTTTTTATAACAGCTCCTTTGTTTTTATTTTTATTTATTTATTTTTTTAATTTTTTCCTAAGAGGATGGTATATGCTTGACTCTGGCAGAAAGTACATTAAAAACTGGCGAATCATCATCATAATAATTAATTCTCGGGCAATATCTTAAAAACATTTAGGAAGTGTAACATCAGTTTTTGTTCATCTTGTTCTCCTAGTCGCCCCTTGTAAGGGAACCCGGATTCTAGAAACCAGGAAATGTTTGCATGTGGAATCTGGAATCCTGGACCTTGGAATACGGAATACAGCTGTAGGAATCCGGAATCCCAATGATAATTGGAATTCAAAATTCAAGTTTCACTGAAAAAGATCTGGAATCCAGTAATTGGAATCCGGAATCCACGGTTGTCTTGGATTCCCGTACATGAAGCGATTCTAGTGTGTTGGTAAAGACTGGTACTTTAAAAAGTAGTGGAATGCATCCCTGGATTTCTTCAGCATTACTGACCAACTGCAAGCGGTGTTAGCATTGTTGTATTCAACAGTCTTTTTTTTAAACAGATAAGAAACGTCGAAACACACCACTGAAGTGTTTAGACCCAGAGTGAATTCAAAAAGAAGCCCGCATTTTTTTTACAAGCTTCTCACAATCTGCCTCCCACTTGTACTTTTCGTCGTAGGCGTCTCGGAGAGAACAAGCTTCCTTTAGCCGGATTTCCCTTGTTGTTTCCTTCACACGACTTATAGCTTTGCCCCATTCTTCGGCATTGTCAGAATCAACCAAAAATGCCCTTCCAAAAGGAATACTTTTAATAGCTTCTCCGAGTCCCGAATTTTCGCTCACCAAAATCGGAAGTCCAGCGGAAAGTGCTTCAAGAGCAGTGAGGCCAAAGCCTTCCGTTCGAGACGGCATAACGGCGAGATCCGCCTCGAAAAAGAAATGCTTTAGTGTTTCGCGGCTGTCAACAACACCTCGCACAATTAGCTGCGAAGAAGAAATACCACATTTCAAAAATTCGTCTTTTACCTCTTTTTCTTTCCCATTTGGTGCCCCAACAAATATTAGACGGTAGCTTTTTTCTTTTAAGCCTGCTACAGCTTGGGCAGCTATATCGTATCCCTTTAGTTGAAAATCTTCCAAGTCGCCCCGACCAAACACTAAGATGCGGAACTTTTCTCTCTCCTGACTGGCTTGCTCCAACTCTGCGAACTCCCAAAAGATTCCAGGCGTGATGTCTATCACATCTTCATCTCTACGGAACACCCGAAGACTGGCTGAGACAGCTTCCTTTAGCTTTGGTCCAATGGTCACGATAAAATCAGCTTCCTTACACAAATCTACTTCAGTTCGGTGTTTTTCCTCACCTTCAGGTATTGCTGTTTTGTCGTCCTTAAACATTGCACACTCTTCACTGGCGATGTGTACTATATGAACTCGTTTGCAATTGCGTTTTTTAGCTATGATCTGAGCTGGTGCTCCGAGATTCTGACCGTGGCCTATGACAACGTCAATATCGAGATCTTCAGGAGGAAAGGATAACTTCATGATGGGATCAGACACGGGCATCTCCTCTGGTGTGGCAAGACGTACATTTAAGTTATCAGCTTCTTGCCTCTCCAATTCAGTATAGTTTGGCAGTAGGATAGTTACTTCTACCCTAGACTGACGTGCAAGGTGTTTTGCTAACTCCCTGTTCAGCGTAGAAAATTCGCCTTTCGATGATCCCCATTCATCTCCGACTAGTGTTACCCTTAAAGGTGCCCCCGCGAAAGAGGATGACCGCCCATCAGTAGCGTTTTCCTAAAGACGGAGAGAGAGAATTAAAAGAAATCGACTGCCACGTTAGCTAGTAATGGTAAACATTCGTTATATTTAATCCAAATAATATACCGTAATAGCTGTACTTTTACGAGGCGAGGCCTATCCCCACGAGACTAAACTCTTAACAGAGCAGCCTATACCAACTTTTCAGTCAAACACACCGAAGGATTGTTAGTGTCTTAATACCTTCTACCTATGATTTATCTGCATCCTTAGGCGATATCCTATCAGACTACACGGTTAAGAATTCAGCTCGTTTTGCTCTACTGTTAACAAAGAAGGAATTGACGGGTAGAAGGCCACTGTACTATTAGCTGTCGAATCTTGGCAGAAGCTGAAATGTTCCGATTGAAGGCCCTGTGCAGATTGGTTAGACGATACTAGAAAGTAACACAAGCCACGCTAACCGCACAACTTCGTTTAACACCTTCACAGATTGCACTGCATAATCCGAAAAAAATCAAAGTTTCTTAAGAACCAACGTCCCTACAAGATAGAATACCGATCTATTTTAGATTATGGGATTATTATGGCTCCTAAATATATACTGCGCTTGTACAATATAAATCTGAAAAACCGGTATTGATAGCCCCTTTAACAAATACCCTATAAATCCCTGGAGTACGACTAGTTTATTCTCATCGAACCAATTATTTTTATCGCAAGCTTTACGACAAATATGTGCGCTAACACAAGTCAACCTTTCCTTTAGAATGTGTGCTTGACAGAAATAACTATTACCTTTTTCGACCTTTTACCTTACTTAGGACGATTCTTAGAAGCACAACTAGAGCTACAACCTTAGTCTGACTTTATAACTGATCGCCAAGTCTCAAAGAGCAATCAACTACATCGTAACCTTGTTAAATATGTTACTTTAACAAGCGTGGTTATCT
>JBBMOI010000001.1:42135000-42270000 GCA_038088405.1 Porites divaricata
GTGACTGATTAATACAGTCTATCATTTATTAATGAAGAATAATTAAGTGTGGGGATCGGGTTCTTAATAAAGAGGGGGCGGGGCTTATTAGAGGGAGTGGGCTAACTAGAGGATTTACGGTACTTGCCCTTCAAACTGCACATGAAACGATAATTTACCCACAAACTAACAAAACAGATCATGACAAATAATTTCCTTCCGGTGCGCGATTGTTTTCTGCTCGCATAACCGCAATGCTGGATTCTTAGAAAAAGAGTCGAGGAGTTGGGGACTCAAGGGGTCCTCCCCCTCTCCCACTTCCTTCTTTCACCCCAATGCCTACCCCAAGAGTTGTCATTTCTACTCTCCCCAATCTTCCTCGGTGAGAAAATCACAGATGGTGGCCACGGTTATTAACATAAACAAGTAACTTAGGGCGCTTTCCAAAAGTCAGAACTGACCGGCCGGACTAGGCTGGACCAGTCATTTGACAATGAAAAATGCTTTTTTCCAAGAGTTTTTGATGAAAAAACCATCTCCATCGTGCATGCCATTTAGGATTTCACTGATCTGGCTGGATAGTTTTGATTAAAGGTGAACTTCTCATTATGACTGGAACGGTCTGGCCGGTCAGTCCTGACAAATGGAAAGCGCCCTTGAAGTCGCACAAGGAAATACGACTGCATTGCAGAAGACTGACTAAGATAATTTCCAGTATTGCCGAAACCTCGGAGTTTATATCTCAATTATTAGCGTTTGATCTACAACGTTCAACACACAAGAGGTGCGCAGGACCCCTCTCCCTCCTCCTTTTTGTTATTTGTTTACAACAAAAAATAGATAACTAACAGCGAGATCTCTGTAAACTCAATAGGTAACAGTATAAGCAAGGCTTTGCCGTGAGCCAATCCACATTTCTCAGTCTTGTCAATGTGTAACTTGGTGATTATGAGCCAATGCTCAACCTACAGTATACGGACGTAACAACTGAAAATAACTTCGGAATTGCACAAGCTAGGGCAATCCTTTTTTCCTCATTATGTAAAATAAATAAATCGTCATAAATAAATAAAAGAAAGAAAGAAAGAAAAACTAACTTTGATATGAAGCTCTATTTCTTCTTGTACAGCATCGCGGGGAATAACAACATTGAAGAGTGGATGATCAGGCAAGGAAAGGACTTTTCTCTCAGAAGTAACGGTGAACTTGTGCGATTTAAGACGAGAAACAACTGCAAATGTTGAGCACTGTGTAATTTCAAATTTAGCAACCGGCAGAAAATAATCAGGAATATCATTTGACGAGGCAGGGTCTCTCAGTTTCCTGGTGTCTGTAATAAAACATGCAGTCTTTCAGTTTCGTGATGCAGTCAAAGTTGGATTAATACAACCTACATGATGAAAACATCCTCTAGTAGCAGGTAGTGTTTTTTTTAACTACTTAGGCAAACGGTCTTCTATTAGGCATCAGCCAGTTTAAATACTGCCCCGCCCCCCCCCCCCCTCCCCCCCACCACCACCACTACCACTTCTCTTAAACGAATCCTGGGACAAAGCGGGGATAATCCGTTTTAAAACTGAGGAGGAAGCAATTTAACTACATGTCTCATCGCCAACTTCTTCCTTACCTGCCGATGACTGTATGTCAACCGTTTCAGAAATGTCATCCCACACGTTACTCTCCCTGTCAAGCAGTTTTTTCGCCACAACCTCAAACCCCTTTACGTCTCCCGCGCAATGGGAAATTACAAGCGTGACAGCTTTGTTGAAATCAAGACATTCAGCACTGTCGGTCGATAGTTCAATAATGCTACTGACAAGAGCTTCATTGTTGTTCAAAGGAGGGGAACAAACTGATGAATTCCATCTCAGGACAGTGATTGCTCTTTCCTCAGACACACCATCAGGAGGGAATATTACATGTGCCTTCACTTTTTTAAGATTCCAATTGGCGCCTTGTTTGGTCACTGTATCCCTTAAAAAAATTAAACAAATTAAAGTTTTAAGACACCACGGGGTACTCCATACCTTTTAAAATAAACGTTGCAATTCAATTTATGTTCCGGACGAAACATCCCGCGGCGTTGATCGCCACTTACTAAAACCAGTTAAATTTTAAGTTAGTATAATTGTTGCAACATATAGGATTACAGACAGAGATAAAAGTTATAGGTATTTATCTACATAATTTTTAAAGCGAAAAGTGCCGTCTTGTAGCCATGCACATCCTCTGGAACAGCCCACAATGAATATGTAGGTGATGCCAATTATCTACATTCCTTCCTACTCTTCCAATCTATTCTTTTTCAAAACACTGGTATCCGCTTTATGATGAACTTAAATGCAACTATTAACTGACACTTCAAGAAAAAGACCTCTCCCTGTTACTGAAAACAAAGTGCACAACCTCTCAATACGAAAATGGATCAGGAACCCTACCAGAGAAAACGAATTTATTCCTAAAATAATTGAAATTCAATTTAGTTGCAAAATTATGCGTGCGTTTTTGACCAAGCTTGTTCTGATAAGATGGCTGAATATTGCCCAAGGTCTTTTTTTGGGTATTTATGGGCCGAGACGAAGTCGAGGTCAACAAAAACGCAAAAAAAAAAACAAGGCCAACATTCAGTCATCTCGACCAAACAAGCTTGGTTTCACAATGGACTTATCATATTGTCCAACTTAACCAGAACGTTTTCTTGCGTGATCAACGCGGGAAATCCCGAGCAGGTAAGACGAGTCCATCTGGGTAACCAATCAGATCACATAACTTCATCTTGCCCGCTCGCGGATTCAGCCATATATATAATAAGGACACTTAAATCCCTCACTTCAGTACATGCACCTGCAGGGAAGTTTGATTGATTTCCCTTTGCGTACATTACTTACATAACGAATACTTACTTAATAATAACACCGCTTCGCGTGTCCATGGCATTATAACCGCCATCAACTTCAAATTCGTCTTCAGACTTTCCTTCAACGTCTTTAACCGATCCACTGTTAATAGTTCCTTGTGATCGTTTTTCAGTTGGCTGCTCAGTTACCTCCTTGGACGCTACTTCAGCATCTTCTCCTGACCCTTCTGAGATCACTTCCTTGGTCTCTAATTCAGTGGCTTCCTCCGAAACGACATCAGCTTCTTCGTCGGTCTCGTCTTTCTCTTTTCCAGCATTCGAGGAAGGTTGTTCAAGCACAGATTGTAATCCTACTTTAAGGACTTAAGATTAAGAAAAGAGAAAAAGGAAACGAAGAAGATAACGAATTTAGGGTGTTTCATGAAAAAAAATTTACAATGTGGTTAGGGTACCGAGAAATTACCTGGCATCACATGAAGGGATCCTCCTCTAACGAAGTCTGCAGTTACCTCCTTGGAGACCACTTCAGCACCCTCTTCTGACCTTTCCGTTAAAACTTCCTCGGAAGCTAACTCAGTGGTTTCCACCGACACGGCTTCAACGTCTTCTTTAGCTTCTACTTTAGTATCTTCCTTCCCCTCGCAAGTATCCGAGGATGGTTGTTCGAGCAAACACTTTATTTCCTCTTGAAGGACTTACGATTAAAAAAAAAAGACTCAGACAACAGCAAATTAAAGTGTCTAAATCTGCACCATACCAAATAGCTATGTGATTAGGGTACCGACACGATCAGTTACCTGGTATCATATGAATGGACACTTCTCCACCGACGTCTTCAATTACCTCACTGGACACCACTTCAACATCTTCCTCTGACCCTTCTCTGATCACCACCGCGAACGTTAACTCAGAGGCCTCCACTGCTACCGATAGAAAGTTTTCCTCATCTTTCTCTTCAGTCTCTTCTCTCCCCTCGTAGGCACCCGATGGGGGTTTTTCGAGCAAACATTCTACTTCTACTTGAGAAACTTGGGATTAAGAAGAAATAACAAACAAAAAACAAACAAAATCAGTTAATAACAATTTTTTTTGTGTCTTCATTTACACCACACAATATAACAACGTGCATGGTTAGGGTATTAGCACGAAAAAATACCTGGTATCACGTGAAGTGATCCTTCTCCCCTGAAGACTTCATTTACTTGCTTGAACACCACTTCAGCATCTCCTTCTGACCCTTCTAAAATCATTTCCTCGGATGCTAACTCAGTGACCTCCACTGGCACGGCTTCAACGTCTTCTTCGGCATCTACTTTAGTCTCTTCTTTCCCTTCGCGAGCATCCAAGGACGTTTGTTCAGGCGAAGACTTGATGTCTATTTGAAATATTTGAGATTAAAAATCATAAAACAAAAATAAGAAACAATTTGGATAATAACGAATTTTTAGTGTCTTCGTGCACACGCTACCAAAAATACTTACCCACAGGAGAAATTACCGACATCATAAAAACAGGGTTTACTGGAAGAGTGCAAAATTATGTAAAAGAGTTTTATTTTGTCGCGCAAATAATAAATTTTTCTCATAAAGTAAAAAGAGTATTTTACGAAGAACAAACCTGATTACAAAGCTAGAAAAAAAGTTCAAAAAGCATAGTTCAAAAAAAAAAAAAACAAAAAACGTCACCGTTTAAAAGTGACGACTACAGGTGTATTACTGAGACGAAGGGCGTAAACGTGAGGATATATGACGCTGAGTTTATAATGATGATGATCATTTACGACTACCGATAATATGAAGATAAAACTAAAAAGAAGAATATAAGTAAAGATTGAGCTCTACAAAAACAAATTTTTAAAAAAAGTGGTAAGTTCCATTTAAAACGAGTAAGAAGGTATCATCGTAAAAAGTTACCTTTTGGTTTTAGCGAGACTCTTAGCTGTTTTTTCTTTCTCAAATCCTGTTAAGAGAAAATTTATAAGACAGAAAGGATTAACATCGAAGAATCGTACATCGCAATGCTTGTGCAAATAACAAAACAGACTTCTTTGGTGGAGTAGCAAGGCCTTCACGTCACCACTGAAGTGTGTGACCTTAATCTGTGACATAAGTTGCTATATTAAATAACTCATTTTCAAATTTGTCCACAGATACTTGATTGATTTTGGTTTGCTTCCAGAACAAAGGTGTACGACCACAAATTTATACTCTGGAACGTCAAAGCAAATACGTTCATGAAGGAAAATTACTGAAAAATTACTGAAATTCTACTGCATTAGCATAACTAATTATGCCTAAAAAGTTTACCTGTAAAGCAGCGAGGTAGAGTTTCTCTCTTTCACGATCTCCGATAGAAGATGCCAGGTCTTTCATCTCATTAAGAAACTTCTTCATATAATGAAATTCCATTTCAGTGCATCGTGTTTCCCATAATCTTTCACGGAAGCTCAAATCTTCTTTCTCGTATCTCTTACGAAGATCTTCCATTTTGAGTTCCTCGCACAACTGTAGTATTCCCTTGATCATTCTTTCTCTAGCCAACAACTCTAATTTTGACTCCTCTGCAACTTTCCCTTCTTCCCACTGCTGTCGCCAAGTTGTCAAGAGGCTTTCCTTAAAACTCTTGATACTTCCTTTCTCTCCTGTCTCTTTGTACAATTTTTCAACAGCCCTCCTTAGTGTTTGTTTCTCCTGTTTCCGCTCGCCAACAAAGCCTGATCTCACAAGCACTTTTTTGAACAGCATTAACTTTCCTTTCTTGTGCTTTAAAAGTTTTTCATGATGACGAAGCTCACTACAGATCTCAATTAAGGTCTCCAAAAATACAGTTCTGTCCCTTAGCATTTCATTTAGCACTTTATTGTCTGTTGCCTGATCAAAATCGTGGTCAAAGGCTTCTTCAGTAGCTTTCTGCATGGCATCATAGAACCAAAGAGCTTCTCTCTTATATCGGTCTTCCAACGCTCTTTTCCTTTTTTTCGTGTTGCAACACAAATGCTGAATGACATCGATGATTTCTTTATTGTAAGCAGTAAAGCTGAACTGTGGAGAAGCTTTCTCATCTTCCCAGAAACGCTGACAAAACTCCAACGTGTCCTGTCTGAATTGTTCTCGCACGTGCTTTTTCTGTAAGAAATCACACATATGAAAGACACCTTTGATAATGGCTCTCCAAACCGCGCTGTGGTTCCCCGCACCCAACAATTTCTCCATTTTCCAACCTTTTAAGAAAAAGTCCAAGGCTTTGCCATAAGCCATTAAGTTTGCTTGAATAACTCCCAGTTGAAAAATGCTCCGCACGGTATCCGGGTGATTTCCTAGAATTTTAAGTCTGATTTTTAACGCCTTCTTTGCCTCCTCTTCGGCTTCTTTGTACTTTTCCTGGCGAACGTAAACATTGGCGAGATTTCTACGAAACAGTGCTTCATCTTCATATCCCAAACATTTGAGCTCTTCTAAAAGTTCAAGAGCATCTATGTAGCATTTCACTGCCTCTTCATACTCTCCTTTGTCCTCATGAACTGTGCCAATCTGATTCTTGTAAACTGGCATGTCGTAGTGATAATCAGAGCCGGATAATTCTTCTCGCATTTTAAGCGCCTTGTTGTAGAACTCGAGGGCTTTCTCCGCTCTGTCAAGTCCGTAATAACAACTGCCTAGAGCGTTGCAACACCTGGCAAGATTGGTGTCAAGTTTTAACGGACCTTCCATGAGGTCTAAGGAGGACTCTAAACATTTAATCGCTCTGTGGTAGTTTCTGTTTTGGTAGTGGATTTCTCCCTCAATATAAAAGTAGAGCCCTTGGGTCAGCTTGAACGATTCAGTGGATTTGTCATCAACTAGTTTTAACGACAGGGATGCCTTCTGCAACACCTCAAAAGCTTTATGAGCACCCTGAGCTTCTAAGACCAGCCTCGCTTCCCAACATCTTAACTGAGCGCAAAACAAGGAACCTGCAAGAAAAGGGGGATTTCACAACCGCAACAATATTATTGTCAACTTTGCCCCACGTTTAGTATTAATGGTTCTCTCACAGTAGGTCTGGCAGTGTAAGCAGTAGCCTGTGTTGTACTGTGGTGCTAAGGGCAGAGGTATAGCTGTAGTGGCAGTGGTGGTGGTGCATGTAATTCGTAGTGGTGGCAAAAGCAGCAGTGGTGGTGGCTGTGGTACTCTCGTGTAGTACAGTGTTAGTGGTAACAAAAGCAGCAGTAGTGGTGGTATTGGTAGTAACAATTGTAGTGGTAGTGGTAGTGGTAAAGGTAGTTGTAGAAATACATGTATGCTTTATTTGCATAACCGTAACATTTTATAGTATTGCAAAAGCTTCTTCATCTTAACCAAATACAAAGCAAAGATAACAGTACTCTAATTGTATAAGTTACAACATTTTTATGTGTTAGTCTTGCCAAAACCCAAAACAACTACATATGGCCTTAGCGAACTTGCGGTTTCTTGAGCTTTCAGAAAGGCGAAGAATGTCAATCAATCTTAATTATGTTGCGTGGGAAAATAGGCTTAAGTAAACCTGAAGTAAAAAAATAGGTCGTTTGTGAAGCTTTCTTTTACTTGAAGAATTTAAAATTTATCTATCTTGAAATATTTCTTAGCTTATTTAGGCTCTAGTGTAAAGACCACCATTGAAACGGGAAATCGGTGTCATATTTAACTTGGTTAAACTTGGTTGTCTCTGGGCACATGATCGACCTGATTTCGACCTTGTTCAATCATAAGTTTGTCATTCATTATTCTAAACTTTATTAAATTTCGTCTTTCATTAAAATTTCTTAACTGATGTAAATAACCACATGTAGAATATTCTTCCTAAAAAAAAACTTTATAAAATTATAATTTATTTGAATGTTCAAGACTGTGTCGCCAGAAAGTAGTAGTAATAGTGGTAGTGGAGGTGGCAGTGGTAGTGGAAGTGGTGGTGGTAGTGGCAGTGGCAGTGGTAGTGGAAGTAGTAGTGGTAGTGCTAGTGGTGGTGGTAGTGATAGTGGTGGTGATAGTGGAAGTAGCAGTGGTAGTGTAAAATGAGGTTAAGGTGGCAGTGGTAGTGGAAGTGGTAGTGGTAGTGATAGTGGCAATAAATGAAGGTGGCAGTGGTAGTGGAAGTGGCAGTGGTGGTGGTAGTGGTAGTGGCAGTGCTAGTGGAAGTAGTAGTGGTAGTGGTGGTGGTAGTGGAAGTAGTAGTGGTAGTGGTAGTGGTGGTGGTAGTGGTAGTGGTAGTGGAAGTAGTAGTGGTAGTGGTAGTGGTAGTGGTGGTGGTAGTGGTGGTGGTAGTTATAGTGGCAATAAGTGAAGGTGGCAGTGGTAGTGAAAGTGGCAGTGGTGGTGGTAGTGGTAGTGGCAGTGGTAGTAATAGTAATAATAGTAGTAATAAATTGCTTTATTTGCATGACCGCAACATTTTACAGTATTGCAAAGCATGCATATGACAATCAAAATATAAAACAAACAGCACTAATAATAATCTAGAAAAATTCAGTTACATTACTAATAATGAATCATGTATTTTCATACAGGAGGAAAAAAACTTCATAACTAACTTGTTTACATGATGTTCCTTTGAATTCATTATCAGTTTTATGCTTTCTGGAGATGATTTCTTGTCAAAGTCAGGTATTATTCGATTGATTTGATTAATAAATGCCCGTCTCTGTACTGAGTATTTTTTACATTGGAAGAGGAAATGAATCTCATCTTCTACCTGATTGGAGTTACATAAGGGACATAATCTATTTTCTCTTGGCAAATGATCAATTTGGTATCGACCATGTTCAATCATAAGTTTGTGATTACTTATTTAAAATTTAACAAAATTCTGTCGTTCGTCATAATGTCTTAGCTGGTAGAGATAATCAGATGTAGAATATTCATCTTTAAAAGTTTTATAAAATTCTAGTTTTTTTTAATTTTCAAGGCTGTGCCGCCAAAAAGATAGATATTTCTCTCTCATTTCTGTGGTATATCGTCTAATTTTATCATTATCTAGAGATTCAGCATCTAAACTGGTTAGATTGTATTTTTCAAACATGTTTATGAAATTGAAATAATTGTAAAAATATCCTGAATCATTCATAGAATGTAGATTCTTTGACATAAGGAAAGACTGTTTGACTATAGAGTCATTATCTTTTTTGTTGAGGTAACAAAATATTTCATAATTCTGATTTATCGGGATAAGCAGCGGCAATCTATCAAGTTCAGCCCTGCAAGCTATGTTAGAGGCCTTATTGTTAACCTCTAAGTAACGTTTACAGAATTTGAGGTGGATTTTTTCTGTTGGGGAGCTATCCCATTTTTTAAAGTCTTGCTTGGTGTACATTCCCCATACCTCGCTGTTGTAACTCAAGATTGGGAATACCATGGTGTCAAAAATTTGGGATGCAGTATTAGGATTAAGTTTGTTAAGAATTGTCCGCTTCCGAATACTAGAAAACGCGTGAAGGGCCTTTTCTTTTAAGTGTTCGAGTGCAAGTGTAAAGTTTCCCGTTGGAGTTAAACGTGTACCTAAATAAGTGTATTCTTGGACAATTTCAATTGACTCACTGCCTATGTTGAATTTGATGTCAATAGATTTTTTGGGGCGTTTCTGGAATATCATAATTTTTGTTTTCTTCGGATTAATTTTTAGCTTCCATTTGTCACAATACAAGGAAAGCGCATTTAAACAGTTCTGTAATCCAGTTTTCGATCTTGATAGAATAACTAAATCATCTGCGTACAAAAGTGAATTTATTTTTTTCCCATTTGGAAGAACAAATGGGTCAGATAAGGTGTTTTCGAATAAATGTGGTAGATTGTTTAAATAGAGGTTAAATAAAAGAGGGCTTAAAATACAGCCTTGACGTACACCTCTGGAATATGAAAAGGGCTGTGTTTTGTTTTCACCGATTTTGATGGAACATGTCGAGTTGCAATAAAGGCTTTTCATGAGGTTGTACAAGTTTCTTCCTATATTCGTTTTTAGCAGCTTATAAAACAATCCTTCGTGCCAAACAGAGTCAAACGCTTTGCGGAAATCTACGAAACAAGCGTAGACTTTTTCCTTGTGATAATGCACATATTTATCTATTAGGGTCCTTAGAGTGAAAACATGGTCTGCAGTGCGGTTTTCAGGCAAAAAGCCAATTTGGGAATTATGTAATATCTTATTTTCCTCAAAATACAAGTGAAGTCTTCGATTTAAAATAGAACAGAACAGTTTTCCAAGGCAACTAGAAACACATATGCCTCTGTAATTATATTTGTTGGTCCAGGAGCACTCTTGTCACCAGATTTATAAATTGGAGTTATGAGGCCTTGACACCAAACATCTGGCATTTTTCAGGATTGTAAAATGAGGTTAAGGTGGCAGTGGTAGTGGAAGTGGTAGTGGTAGTGATAGTGGCAATAAATGAAGGTGGCAGTGGTAGTGGAAGTGGCAGTGGTGGTGGTAGTGGTAGTGGTAGTGGCAGTGCTAGTGGAAGTAGTAGTGGTAGTGGTAGTGGTAGTGGTAGTGGTAGTGGTGGTGGTAGTGGTGGTGGTAGTTATAGTGGCAATAAGTGAAGGTGGCAGTGGTAGTGAAAGTGGCAGTGGTGGTGGTAGTGGTAGTGGCAGTGGTAGTAATAGTAATAATAGTAGTAATAAATTGCTTTATTTGCATGACCGCAACATTTTACAGTATTGCAAAGCATGCATATGACAATCAAAATATAAAACAAACAGCACTAATAATAATCTAGAAAAATTCAGTTACATTACTAATAATGAATCATGTATTTTCATACAGGAGGAAAAAAACTTCATAACTAACTTGTTTACATGATGTTCCTTTGAATTCATTATCAGTTTTATGCTTTCTGGAGATGATTTCTTGTCAAAGTCAGGTATTATTCGATTGATTTGATTAATAAATGCCCGTCTTTGTACTGAGTATTTTTTACATTGGAAGAGGAAATGAATCTCATCTTCTACCTGATTGGAGTTACATAAGGGACATAAACTATTTTCTCTCGGCAAATGATCGATTTGGTATCGACCATGTTCAATCATAACTTTGTGATTACTTATTTTAAATTTAACAAAATTCTGTCGTTCATCTTAATGTCTTGGTAGTGGTAGTGGCAGTGGTAGTGGAAGTAGTAGTGGTAGTGGTAGTGGTGGTGGTAGTGGTGGTGGTAGTGATAGTGGTAATAAGTGAAGGTGGCAGTGGTAGTGGAAGTGGCAGTGGTGGTGGTAGTGATAGTGGGAGTGGTAGTGGCAATGGTAGTGGCAGTGGTAGTGGAGGTGGAAGTGGTAGTGGAAGTAGTAGAGGTAATGGCAGTGGTAGCGGTGGTGGCAGTGGTAATGGCAATGGTAGTGGCAGTGGTAGTGGCGGTGGTAGTGGAAGTGGTAGTGGAAGTAGTAGAGGTAATGGCAGTGGTAGTGGTGGTGGCAGTGGTAATGGCAATGGTAGTGGAAGTGGTAGTGGAAGTAGTAGAGGTAATGGCAGTGGTAGTGGTGGTGGCAGTGGTAGTGGCAATGGTAGTGGTGGTGGAAGTGGAGGTGGCAGTGGTAGTGGAGGTGGCAGTGGTGGTGGTAGTGGTAGTGGTGGTGGCAGTGGTAGTGGCAACGGTAGTGGCAGTCATAGTGAAGATGGCAGTGGCAGTGGAAGTAGTAGAGGTAATGGCAATGGTAGTGGTGGTGGCAGTGGTAGTGGCAGTGGTAGTGGAGGTGGAAGTGGTAGTGGAAGTAGTAGAGGTAATGGCAGTGGTAGTGGTGGCAGCAGTGGTAGTGGTAGTGGTAGTGGCAATGGTAGTGGCAGTGGTAGTGGAGGTGGCGGTGGTAGTGGATGTGGCAATGGTAGTGGTAGTAGCAGTAGTAGTAGCAGTTGCACTAGCAGCAGCAGCAGTAGTAGTAGTAGTAAATCACTTTATTTGCTTGACTGTAACATTTGACAGTATTGCAATAGTATATCTATAAAATTGATAACAAACAAGAAGGCTAATAACATTACAACAAATTAACTAAAGTTATTTTACATCACTTTCACTATAAGCTAGCTAACAACAGTGAATCACATATGTTCATACACGAGGAAATGAACTTCATTACTAGTTTATTTACAAAAATAGTCGTGTTCATCAGAAATTCAATGATTTCAGTTGTTGGTTTCCTTCCAATGTCTGGTTTAATCTCACTGATTTAGTGTAAGAGAATTTTTCCTCAGCGAAGAGTATTCCTGACACTGAAACAAGAAATGGTGTTCATCTTCAATTTATTTGGACTTACACATTTTCTCTAGGTGTATGATCCATCTGATATGTTCCAAGCTCAATCATAAGTTTGTGGTTGCTTATTTTTAACTTCACTAAATGTTTTCTTTCACTAAAATTTCTTAACTGGCATACATGTAAATAATCGGACGTAGAGTATTCATCTTTAAAAACTTTATAAATTAAATTCTAATTTCTTTGAATGCTCAAGGCCGTGTCGCCAGAAAGATATATTATATTTCTCTTTCATATTTTTTGTGTATCACCTAATTTTATCTATTCCTAAACAGTCAGGATCAAAAGTGGATGGATTGTTTTGTTATCTACCATGTTCAAGAAATTGATATAAAATCCGGAGTTATTAACAGAGTGAAGATTCTTCAACATAAGGAAAGATTGTTCAATTATAGAGTCATTATCTTTGTTGTTTAGATAAATACAATTAGTAGTAATCTTCCAAGCTCAGCTCTGCAGGCTAAATTAGAGCCGCCTTATTGTTCACCTCCAAGTAGCATTTACAAAACTGGACATGAATTTTCTCGATGGGGGATCTATCCCGTGTTTTAAAATCTTGCTTAGGTTACATCCCCCATATAGCTCACTGCTGTAGAGAAAAATTATTGTGTCAAAAACCTGGGATGTGGTATTAGGATTAAGTCTATTAAGGAGGGTATGTTTCTGTATACCGAAGAAGGCATGTAGGGCTTTTTCTTTAAAGTGTTCAAGAGAGTAAAAACTAATTGTACCTATATAGGTGTATTGTTGAACAATTTCAATGTGCTCGTTGCCTATACATCCATGTTTTGCAATATGAAAGAAGTGTGTTTAAGGTGGCTGAACACAGTTTTGGCAGTTTGTGAGCCAGATGTCATTTACCGGCAAGAGAAAGATTCCAGGTCACAAGCTGAAACTTGGCAAGTGAAAAATATAATGATGAAAGATATTGATTGACAGGTAAAATGTGACATTTTTGTAGTTTCCATGGCAACATGAACGATTGAATACAGCCTTAAAATTTCACTTTTGCTCAGTTCACATATATACAATTCACTCATTAGATTTCCCATAAACTTACACACAGCTTACTATAATTAATCATTACGATTTGAAACTTATTATTTTGACCAAATTTTAATGGGCAGGTTTTTAGATAATCAATAATATAATTGTACTGTAATTATTAAATGTGTCACAAAATTCGTCTGTTCAACTTCCATTTCAACTTCCATTTTCAAGTTCTCAAATATTTAAAATACAAATATAAAAAATTTAAAGTAAAAATTCTGCCAAATATCACAAAACTTTAATAAGTAGATTTTGAGAAATCGCCTTCTGTGTATCACTGCTTTTTTTGCCGCCATGTTTGTTTATCTGGTTTCAAAACTACAATCCTGGACAAACGTGAAGGGGTTGATCGGCTTATGTTTCTTCACAATTTAAAACATGCACCGTCATGCGAGGTACCACTGACCTCCTGCAATATTGTGTTCAGCCACCTTACACAGGTTTGTAATCCTATTTTGGATCTTGATTAAATAATCAAATCATCTGCATATACCTAGTTCATTTTTGTTCCTTAATTTAGGAAAAACGAATGGACCAGATAGTGTGTTTTATATAGAAGTTAAATTGAAAAGGGGATTTAAAATACAGCCTTGAAGTACACCTCTTAAGTATAAGAAAGAACGAGTTTTGTTTTCACCAATTTTTACAGAACATGTTGAGTTGCAATAAAGGTGTTTTATCAAGTTATAGAAATTTCCTCCCATATTGATTTTGAGCAGTTTAGAAAACAATAACTCGTGCCAAATAGAATCAAAAGCTTTACAAAAATCTATGAAGCAAACATAAACTTTTTCTTTATTTATGGACATATACTTATCTAATAGAGTTCTTAGAGTAAAAACATATGGTCTGCAGTGCAGTTTTCAGGCAGAAAACCAATTTGAGAGTTATGTAATATATTGTTGTTTTTAAGATGCAGGCATTAAGTCTTTGATTTAGAATGGAGCAAAACAATTTTCCAAGGCAACTAGACACACACATACCTCTATATATATAGTTTGTGGGATTGTTCTTGTCACCTGATTTGTAAATTGGAGTCATAATTAAGGCCTTGGCACCAGATATCTGGCATTTTTCCAGATTGTAGAATTGCATTAGAAAGTTTGATATAGATATATAGGCATAAGCAATTCAAGGCTCGCTTTGATCATTTCATTTCTTATTTTGTCAACAAAAGGTGATTTCAGTTTCTCCACTGCTTTATATATTTCTTGCTCAGTTATCTGATAATCTAACAAGTTAATCTGTTCTCTCTTTTTCTCTAATGATTACATCTCATTGTAGAATTCTTAATTGTCTATATATTGGATTTTTTGGGTCATTGGAATGTTCAAGGACTCAAAATAGTTGAGCCATGTTTCTTCCAAGATTGAGGCAGGGACATTATCGTCAATAGTATCACTTATCAATTTTAGGCAACTCCAAAACGACACTTTGTCAGGATTTAATTAATGTCAATTCACCAAGTTGCTCAGTTTTTTCCTTCTGAAATTCTTTTCTTTTTGAGTCAAGGAGATTTTTGTAATCATTTAAAGTTTTGTGAAATTTTTCCCCATACCCCAGAGTTAAGGGAATCACAATGTTTTTGATTTGAGAGTTTTTGCAATTCATGTCTTAGTCAGCATTCACGGTCAAACCATTTTTTGTTAGATGTTATCTTAATACGTTTCCGAGACCTTTTAGTTTTAATCTTGAGGCAGAGTTTTGATGTCACAGTTAGAATGTTTGCAACATCTTCTACTGCAGCATTTACATCTTCAGTATTTTGTGTCATATAATCTCTAATTAGATTTTGAATTGGTTCCGTATATATGTAGGGTACTGTGTTTCTAAATTTTAAGTACGAGTCATTTTCCCAGCAAACCTGGTGTGGCAGATTTACTAATCTCTCCTGATTGGAAGCATAAGATGTTTGGGAATCGCTTTCTGGTAAGCTGGCATTAATATTCAACCATGCTATGATGGCACTGTACATGTGGTTGGACTAGTAGGACGGCTGTCTAACAACAAAATTGTGAACATTTAAAAAGTGTGTTCTGATCACATATTGCGTGGTCAATAATGCTTGTCCCGTTTTTTTGCATAAAAAATTAGCAGCAGCAGCAGCAGCAGTTATAGTCGTAGCCATAGCCGCAGACGTAGCCCTAACTGTAGTAGTATAGTAGAGTAGCAGTAGCAGTAGCAGTAGTTGTAGTAGTCATAGTCATAGTAGTAGAAGTAGTAAAGTGTAGTATTGGAAATGGTAGTGGCAGCACTAGTGGTAGTGGTAGTGGTGGTGGTATAGTGGTAGTAGTAGTGGTAGTGGTATTGGCAGTGGTAATCATGGTAGTGGTGGTGATGAAAGTTATGGTGTAAATGGTAGCGGTAATTAAGTCTTGTAAGTTTTTATATGCCAGTTACAGTGTGACCGGGAAAACAATGAACACTTGAAATATTTCAGGAATGTTTATTGTGTCATGACCAATCACAGCAAAGATGAGAACACATGAACTAGCCACAGAACCACAAACTAATTAACATTCTTGCTTGCAGATTAATTTTCTCACACCTGATTTCTTGCAACACGATAACAATCCAGAAATATTTCTGGTGTTCACGGTTTTCCCAGTTTAACTGTAACAATGTACATGAAATGGAATGTCAACATTTTCTTTTTGACTTAAACATAAATTTAAGGGATGTTAAATACATGGGTTGTTACATTGTCAAGGTAACCTGTGAACTACAGTGACTTATTCACTGACAGGAGAGCACTTACTTGAATGAAAAAATTTTGAAATATTTTAGTGCTGTATTAGTACTGAAAAAATGTTGGAAGCCAGTTTAAGACACCTGGTTACAAAAACATAAAGAGATTGCTTAATATTTCCTTGTAATAGAATAAAGAGAAGCATACCTAAGTTTCCATCATCTTTGCACATCTCTGCCCAGGAAGGGAACAGCTTGGTCTGCTTCTTTCCAGACAACATGGCATTAAAAAGGGACACAATCAATGCACTTTCATGGTATCCACCTGGAAAACTGAAGTACTCTGGCAACAAAGCAATGTCAATTGCAAACTCAAAGTTTGGACGATCTCTTTTAAACTCATTAGATGCTCTGATGTAATTCAACTCGATTAATCCAGCAATTCGTTTCATCTTTGACATAAAGTGCTCATAAAATCGACCCTTGGCTTCAGCGTAGGATTCATAGAACATGTCATCACTTTGAATGCTCTCAGCATATTTTCTTAAAAGTGGATGAATGTCATACATCAACTGCTTGGCATCTCCGTCAACTACGTGAAGAATTTCATTGGTTACTAGTCCTTCAAGCTGTGCCACTGCTTCGGACATGCTCACATCAAGAATTTTGGCAGCAGTGGAAGCAGTAAAGGGTCCATGAAACAAAGATACCAATACAGCAGAAACCATCAAAGTGTCAGATGGTAAAGTATAGAACATTTCTCTGATCACTGATATTTGCTCATCATCAATGCCTTCTTCTAATGAATTAAAAGATCTTTCTTCTGTATCCTCTTCATATTTTGATTTCACAGGAACTCCAGCTTCCTCATTTCTTCCTCTTTTCATTTCTATCTCATCAATCAGATCACTGGGAGATTTTCTCCCTTGTTTCAAAATTGCAGCTGTTCCTTTTAACAGTAACGGAACTCCTTTGCAGAAGTCAAGAAGCTTTTTTTTCTGTTGTGCCTCAACATGAATTGCTTCTGTAGGTAACAAGATTTTCTCGGAAAAATTATTTGAAAGAGGTTGCAACTCAAAATCAGACACCTTCTCTGAATTATTTAGCTGAGTCCTTGAAGTCAGAAGCACATGTAATGAACCTTTTTCACCATCAAACTCTGAAAGCTTTCCCAGGAAGTCTAAAAATTTTGTTCTTAAGTTCTTGCCCTCCTTTCCCTTCCCGTCAGTGAACTGATCGACATTGTCAAGAAGTAAAAGAACAGGAGGACCTCTGCTTGTCACTTTCAACAGGTCATGAATACTTCCAACAACAGTACTCATGTCTAAACGAACGTTTTGGATGTTTAGGTTAAGTTTACCCATGATGTTCAGATAAACTGCCGTCATGTCTTTAGCTTCTCTTAAGTCAAAGACATATTTCTTCCCAGCCCATTTATCACAAATGTTCCTGGCAAGAGTTGTCTTTCCTACTCCAGCGGATCCTTACAAATTAACAACGAAAGGATTCATTTTAAGTTTTTCCGTAATCTCTTTGAACTCCCCAATTCTTCCGTGTAATTCCTTTTCCGGCTCAGGTTGCGATGGACGGGAGATCTCAAAGTCTTCAACTCTTTTGTTAATGTCATGTTCATTGTTTGATCTTGTAGCAATGAACTCCTTGATTAGAGTCAGATTTTTACTCGAAACATAACCGAACTTAAACAAAAGATACAAACATGACAACAAATCTTGATTTTCCAGCGATTTAAATTGCTTTCCATAAATTCGTTTTGAAGACTTCACGACATCCTCTGATTCAGCTGGAGAAAACTTCGAGGATATGTCCCTAAAAAGTTGATTTATCTCAGAAGGGCTTTCCACCAAAGTGGACGCCATCTTTGATTGCACCGCTGGCCTAAACAAAGCCGGAAGTACTTAGTCTTCCGCGGCTGGAATAGTCACGCGAACGTCACCTCTAGTCACACATACTTCATAATTGACCTTGGACAGGGTAAGTTTAACCTAGTTCTTTTGGGGACGGATGTTTGGAACCGAAATAAGCAAACCCCAAAATTCCAGTCATCGTGTTAAACCATTCTCTGTTGCAAAACAAAGTAACAAGGAATAAAAGGGAAAACCAGGCAAAACACACGAAATTACGCTTCCCTACTCGAGCAATTTCCTTCCCTTCTTCCCCCGCTCCCACTAAAAAAATCGGTACGGCAGTTAAAGATAACAGTATCAGGGATATAATTATTTTCATGGAAGAATTTAGAATAGGCTCGATTAATCTCGTACCCAGATCTCACTGTTTTACGGTGAGCCAGCGCGAGCGTTTTTCAGTCCCACACAAATTTTCGAACAATATTTGGGTATAGGTGAGCCGTTGAGGGTTTGAAACCCTGACCCTGTTTTAGACAAAAAAAAAATCCTAAAACACATACGCTATTTAAGACAACACCCTCAATTTTATTACCCTGTTTAGGACAAAGGAGAAAATGCACTCCGCCTTGTTTTAAAGCCATTTAATGGCAATTGCAATAGAGCAAATTCACGCGAAACCCTTTTGTGTACTTAAGGTGATTCCCTGGTTTTGCACTACGCATCTCTTACTGCGCATAACAAGATGGCCTCCGTAAAAAAGAGCATGTGAAGTAACATTATTAAAATGAAGTTGACCGAAGAGAAACGCTATTGCAATTTTTACTTGCGGTTGTTTCTTGCCGAGGTGAGACTCAATGTGGTGGGAATGTGCATAACGTAAGCAGTACGCGTGTTGCTGAGTTCGACTTCCTCACGGAGAACCTCGATAGTGGATGTTTAATTTGTGCTTATTCACTTTGATTTTCTTTTAAACGCTTTCTCTATCACATTGTGTCCTAAATGTGATATCTCGATGTAAATTCTGTAAAAACGGATTTTTTAATACTTTCTTCCCACTTTCGCATACATTCTACTTTGAAACTCGCCCCAGTCCACTCTCAAAAATCAAGGAAAATGCATTTGGTGTGCACTTTCTGCAGCTCTACCGCAAAAACGAGTACGGTGACCCCCATTTTTTATTTCATGATTTTAATAAGGACAGTGCTTCCTTTCGGTGAGAAAAAAATTGGCACAAATCTATGTTCAGTTTTTTGGCAATTTTAGTAAATTGTACGGATTGAGCTATCACGTGTCGAATAGCGCGTGTCCAATTTAATTCTACTTTGGAGCGTAAAGTAAAAACAAGGGCATTAAAAGGGATTTTTCTAGTACGTAAGTGGATAAACAATACATTAAAGTCAAATTCTATGCGATACCACATGCATCATTGAAAAAATCTTTCCTTTTTGTCTAGTTTTGGGTTGCGCGCAGTTTTTGTCAAAGGGTCCAAAATAGCCGTATTTGTCGGCATTGTGACGTCAAAACGAGCACGGTGACCCCCACTTTTTATTACCTTTTCATCATCTTCTTGACTTGTTACATCAGTGTACCGAGTTTCATCTACAATCTATGTTAGGTTCTTTTACTGGGGAATCACCTTAAAGTACAAACAAAATTTATCTTACAAATCAAATCAACCGTGCAAGCAATACCCTGTTGACAGACACACACGACATTAACTACCCTGTCCAGGACAGAGAGGTCAAAAACTATACCCTGTCCTGCGGCACATCTCCGTATAGGCCATATAAGGGAGCACCCTCGCCCCACCCCTCCTGAGGGTGTATGGACTGGCGGATTAATGTAATTTCCTATCATGCCTGTTAGAGTTTGTTAGATTGAACACAACTGGATGATAAATGATAATAAATACTTTATTAAGAATGGAAAATCTGTTAGACCTATCAGGGTTAAAAAATACACTGGTTTAAACGAGATGCCCTGTACACATTTTTTTTTTTGCTATTCGGGTACAAGGGCGAACGGAACAGGATTCACTGAATACTTAACGCACTTAATTAAAATTACCGCTAATATGTCTGTAACACTCAGGCAATGATATAGTGAAGCTCGAGTCTTTGTGTCCAGCCTCCTCGATCTAGATAATTCTTAACATCATTCTCAGCCTCATTCAATAATTGTTAAATAATAAGAACCCACAAAAATAGTGTTAACAAAAAAAATTAAAACTTCTCCGAATTAAGATACGAAATAAAATTAGTTCAAATACGCTCTAGGAACAAAATAGTTATCGAGCAGAAAAATAAATAATAAACTAAGTTCATTCAATAGTTCTATAAATAAATATTAACGAACAATAAACATGTATTAAAGTGCAAAATTTCCATGAATTGCATTATAAGTATAAATAGAACTATGAAAAAAATCAGGAATGACATGGACTTCATACCAAGAGTTACATTATGGCTCTTGCTTCATACTGATAGCAAGTGCATTAGAAACTAAACTGACACATCATAAAATAGACCTGGCAATGCCATAATGTGCACCAGTAATTAATCGTTTCCCAATCCTTGATGTTTTGTCAAAACATATCTACCAATGAAATAAACTACGTCTATTACAAGGGTATCCCAAAACAGTTATTTACTAGAAAAGTGTTTCTTCGCTATCTTTATACACAATATAATCATTACAATTAAAACTTTAAGATCCTTTTTTGAAAATTGTTGAATCGCATTCTTTTTGCAAATGAGGAAACGTTTTCATTTTGGTATTGCTGAATCACCAACCTAAACTATCTGCCAAGCTGACATTGAATCAATCGAGCATTTACCTTATTCCTGAGTTTTGGTATCACTTCCTGTCCTAGCTGAGCGGGATAATAATGTCTGAAGACCTAATTTTTGGTAAATTTGGTAATTTGGTAAATTTTTGGTAAATTGGAATTTAGGGGGGACTTTGTCTTGTTTAACCCCTCTCTGCTTCTAGTTAAGTTTAACACTGATTTATCCTTCGAAATGTCAGAGAAGTATGCCTTTCATTCAGGATTTCATTGCCAGGACAAGGCGCCTGACTCCATATAGCCAGGAAAGGGGACAAACTTAACAAGAATCTTAAAAAGCTGGAAAAGTTAATCAGTGCCATTTCTAACAAGTGATGTTGTAAGAATCGATTGTAATTTATTTACTTTGTGCGTTGTTTTTTTTTTTCTTTTTACCGCATCGGTTTAGATGGGTCTAAGTGTGAATATTTGCTTTTTTTATAACAGCTCCTTTGTTTTTATTTTTATTTATTTATTTTTTTAATTTTTTCCTAAGAGGATGGTATATGCTTGACTCTGGCAGAAAGTACATTAAAAACTGGCGAATCATCATCATAATAATTAATTCTCGGGCAATATCTTAGTAACATTTAGGAAGTGTAACATCAGTTTTTGTTCATCTTGTGCTCTTAGTCGCCCCTTGTAAGGGAGTCCGGATTCTGGAATCCAGGAAATGTTTGCATGTGGAATCTGAAACCCTGGACCTTGGAATACGGAATACTGCTGTAGGAATCCGGAATCCCACTGACAATTGGAATTCAAAATTCAAGTTTCACTGAAAAAGATCTGGAATCCAGTAATTGGAATCCGGAATCCACAGTTGTCTTGGATTCCCGTACATGGTGCGATTCTAGTGTGTTGGTAAAGAAAGACTGGTACTTTAAAAAGTAGTGGACTGCATCCCTGGATTTCTTTAGCATTATTGACCAACTGCAAGCAGTGTTAGCATTCTGGTCTTCAACATTGTTTCATTTTTAAACGGATAAGAAACGACGAAACACACCACTGAAGTGCTTAGACCCAGAGTGAATTAAAAAAGAAGCCCGCATTTTTTTTACAAGCTTCTCACATTCTGTCTCCCACTTGTACTTTTTGTCGTAGGCCTCTCGGAGAGAACAAGCTTCCTTTAGCCGGATTTCCCTTGGTGTTTCCCTCACACGACCAATAGCTTTGCCCCATTCTTCGGCATTGTCAGAATCAACCAAAAATGCCCTTCCAAAAGGAATACTTTTAATAGCTTTTCCGAGTCCCGAGTTTTCGCTCACCAAAATCGGAAGTCCAGCGGAAAGTGCTTCAAGAGCAGTGAGGCCAAAGCCTTCCGTTCGAGACGGCATAACGGCGAGATCCGCCTCGAAAAAGAAAGGCTTAAGCGTGTCGCGACTCTTAACAAAGCCCTGCACAATTAGCTGAGAAGAAGGAATGCCACATTTCAAAAATTCGTCTGTTACCTCTTTTTCTTTTCCATTTGGTGCCCCGACAAATTTTAGAAGGTAGCTTTTGTCCTTCAATCCTGCTATAGCTTTAGCAGCTATATCGTATCCCTTTAGTTTAAAATCTTTCGAGTCACCCCGACCAAACACTAAGATGCGGAACTGTTCTCTTTCCCGACTGGCTTGCTCCGACTCTGCGAACTCCGAAAAAATTCCAGGTGTGATATCTATCACATCTTCATCTCTACCGTAACACCGAAGTTTGGCTGAGACAACATCCTTTAGCTTTGGTCCAATGGCCACGACCAAATCAGCTTCCTTACACAAATCTATTTCGGTTCGTTGTTTTTCCTCGCCTTCAGGTATCGCTGTTTCGCCTTCCTTAAACATTGCAAGCTCTTCACTGACAGTGTGTACTATATGAACTCGTTTGCACTTGCGCTGTTCTGCTATGACATAAGCTGGTGCTCCGAGCTTCTGGCCATGGCCTACAACAACATCAATACCGAGAGTACCAGAGGGAAAGCTCAAGCCTCTGATGTCATCAAACCCAGGCATTGGCTCGGGTGTGGCAAGACGCACATTAAATTCATGAGCTTCACGCTCCTCTTTTTCATCGTAACGTAGCAGTAGAACGGTTATCTTTATATCAGGCTGACGTGCCAGGTGCTTTGCTAGTTCTCTGTTCAGCGTAGACAAACCGCCCTTTGAAGATCCCCACTCGTCTCCCAAAAGAGTGACTCTTAAAGGCCTTCTATCAAAAGAAATTGACGGTCTGTCAACTGCGTTGACCTACAGAAAGAGAAAGGAAGTACTGCATTTAAACATACACAAAAAGAGTAGGAACGATTAACATCATATGAGCTTAATAGGCCCTTTGCAGCTAGCCATTCACGTGACACAAAACCGCCGTGCTGGTGAGCAAAAGTCGCACTGGGACAAGACAAACAAAGAAAATTACAATTTTAAACTAGGGGTACCTTCCGGCAAGTGCCAACGAGGCGAATTCGTTTATCTTTTGTGAAATGTGCCTATTCAGATCTTCGCGATATTTTTTTTTCATAATTTTAGAGGTTTAAAATGGATTCCACTATAGAAAAGGATGGCACCCAACTTCAAAACAACAACTTTTGGCACATTGTAGGCTTTCACTTTTCAATCATTAAGCAATAACAACACGACTTAAGCTTTGTTGGTACATATATGAGCAAGTTATATTAATTAGTACTTATGTTTCATGGAAAATTCAATTGTATCAAAACTATAAACGTTAGAAAGAAAAAGATAGTTCAAATGAGGCCTTTGACTGCTGATATTATAAACAATAATTAAATCCCGAGCAACAGCGTCATCAGGGATAAGAAATGTTAAAATGTTTCGCGTGGTAATATGCGTAAGAAAAAATTGGTGAAAAGTAAAATGTGTGAAAAGCGCAAGAATGGGGCGAAATGTATCAGAGGTCTAAAAATATTAAACTTGAATAAAATACAAAGATCTAATGAGCGACTGTCACAGGACAAACAGTCTCTTGAAAGGCACAATGATAGTCTTCAAAACAAAAGGTCCGCAAATTCGTTGCATTCCTCACGGGAGTTTTGGGCTGTCTCAATGTGAATCGAGCGGCAAAAAAACATGCTGGTTGACAAAATCTCTCGAATAAATTCTAAAATAAAAGGTCCGCAAATACGTTGCATTCCTCACGGACTGGCTCAATGTAAATCGACCGGAACACGCTGGTTCTGATAAAAGTTTTGAGAATATAACCCTATGCCTTGATCAACTACCGCTTAAAAGTCAATTCATAAAAGAAAAGAAAACACCCCTGGTTCTGAGTCGAGAAGCGAACACGCTACCTCAATGTAAATCGAGCTGCCGGCAAAGAACAAGCTGGTTCTGACAAAAAATTTGAGCGTAAAACCCTGTTCCTTGATCAGATGCTGCTTCAAACGCAATTTATAAAGCACACCAAACCACTAATAGCCTTTTCAAACTGGAAATCGTATGAAAACTTGCTCACCTGTTAGGTCATTGATCTTCTCCCATGGACAACGAACAGCTGCAAACTGGATTACGCAACGGTCGAACCACGAGTTATAAATACAAGACCATGACGTCACTGCCCAAATATGGGGTCTTACTTACACCCAAATATGGTCAAAAATGCAAATTTTAGAGGGTTACGCAGAATTTGAGAGTTTTTGCCCACATTGCGCGGCGCTATAATCTGCCGCCGAGTCAACCTCGCTTCTTAGCTCGGTTGCCTCGTTGGCAATTATGTATGTCTTTTGTTTGACTTGTCCCTGTGCGACTTTTGCTCACCAGCACGGCGGTTTTGTGTCACGTGAATGGCTAGCTGCAAAGGGCCTATTTGCCTGGATAAAATAAAATTTTACTTAATGGTTTTGCACTGCCTATTGGAACCTTATCCTCATAAAAGTGGCGTGGCACACAGCGGCTGCAAAGACAACAAGCTAATATATTAAGTACGAGAACTGGCAAAATTCGTTGCGTTTAATCTTTATGCTTTACAGTATTAGGAAGGAGGATCAGAAATTTGAGACTTCAAGAAGCGAACAAGGAAAATTGGAAGAAAGAGAGAACAGCTACCCGGATAAGCTAGTTTTTTTCACCTTTGCAAAAATATTCTTTTCCACTTTCCGACTCTGCTCCAAAGTAATATTTTTTCCCACCGTTGATTTCATAATACATGGTCAATTCAAGGGGCATTATCATAAGTGTATACATTTCGCTTAGTTTTGAAATACAATTATAGCGCAAACAAGAGTAGTTTTTTGTGTGCGACGCCCACAACATCAATGCAATGGCTGGGTGCCTTTATCCTGTTGGCAACGTGGTAATGGGTTTTATACTTCACATGTACAGTGGCAATTTTCGTATGGTTTGCGATATATAGTGATAGTTTCGAAACAACCAATCCTAAAATTTTGGATAATATTGAGGGCCAGCACAATTCTCACAGCCTTTATGCAGGAAAAATTCTAACGAAGTTGTTATTTTTCGCGGCAGCTGTTTGAAATAAAATTCTATGAGATCAAATTATATTTTACAATTTACAGGAGCCCGAATCTGTTTAAATTCCTAGGCCCCAAATGACTGCCACAAAAACTTACCGTATGATCAGTGCTTTGAGTGGGAATTTTTAAGTACAATTTACACAACGAAGTCCTCCCTCTTTGGTCCGAGGTTCTACAAAATTCTACTTGTGCTGAGTCGTTGTTATTAAAAAGACGAACTCTCAAGTCTTTCTTAAACGGTTGTTCCTCTCTCAACCTACAAAAAAGTGAAAAGAATATACCCATGAAGTAGTATTACAGAGCCCAAAAATTCTTATTCTGGGAAAACTAAACGAAAACAAAAGCCTCATAAATACATCTCCATGTTTTCTTTTATAGTCGACCCGCTTAATACAAACACCTCATTATTACGTACATTTTTCTTTGCCCCTGGGGAGAAGCCCTTACATTTTCTCTAAACTCAACTTGCTTAATACGGACACCCGTAAATGCGGACAACGGACACTTGTTTCTTGCCCAATCAACAGATTCTCACAGAAAGTCAACCTCGCTATTGCAGACTCTTCGTTGTCAACTGTGTGTTGTAATAAACCTTTCCTTTTAAAAGGTTGGCGCTACAGTTCAGCGGATAGGTCGAATTTTAGACGTTAATTCCACACTTACTATTTTGGCATCAAACAAGAAATGCAGAGACCGGTTTTTGATTCCTGAAGTAATGTATAAATGAGCGACTTTTAAGTGTTTCCCTTAATTAACATAGTCTGTGGAATGACGGCTTTGTGCATATCCTGCTAACCGGGGTGCGACGTCTCCTCTTTCCTAAAGACAGGCAGGCGTCAGCGCTCAGGTTGAGGAAACCTGATTTCCTTACATCGCACAGAACTTGCAATGCTGAAAATTTGTGTGTAGTTCAGGTGCACCGTCGCAAAGCAAAGTGAGTGTTGCCTTTAAGGCACTGCAGCATACCAGTTGTAGGTAAAATCTACCTACTCCTCCCCTACGTCAAAATTTTGCCCCAAGTGAGAAGTAAATAATGTTAATATTGACTCAGGGAGGGGTAAGTGGACAGTTACCCAGAAACCTCCATTGACTCAAAATCTGTTCTCAGGTTAAAACAAAATTTCCTCTGTCTCCTATGAATAATCTGGGCTTAGAAACAAAGGAATTCTGAATCAAATTAGGTTGAATAGTGGTTTAACTTGAGATCGATTTTACCTACACCTATCATATTAGAGAGATTTCGAATCAAGGCAAAAATTAGATTCAAGGGGCAATTTCTCAGATGAGGGAATAAGCAGCGGAAAACTTCAAAAATAATTCTTATGGATAAAACTGCCGCAAAATGGCTGAAGATATAATGAACAGTAAACGACAACTTCATCACGCAATACAAGTTGACGTTTGCCGTATGCCATTGAAACGCGATTCTAAATCTTTCTAAAAACCTTGAACAACCTCGGACTATGAACTACAATAATCAAAAAAATCTGAACTTACCGTAAATCATCTATTAAGCCCCCTCCCCCCTCTCAAATAAGCCCCCCTTTTTCAGAGGAGGAAAGTTAATAAGCCCTCTCTCTCGAACTCACTGCAATCGTAAACATACCTTCATGGCCTCTCATGTCATTCTTTCAAACTTCTTTAAGAACAGTGAACTCAAAACCACCCACAACTAATACCTTTCAGGATTTGTCGCGTGCACTTTTTCCCACAACCTTTCTCGAAATAGCTTTGTACTTACATGAGATAAAGATTCTTTAAGTCTTCCTCATTAGTTGGGCATATTCCCTCTGATAAATGTACAAATGCTCTGTGATGCCCGGGAATCATGTCCATGTCCGAACTTCCGTAAAAAGGCGTTATGTCATTTTCTTTAAGATCGCCTATCACCTTTCCTGTCACGTGAGAAGGGCAGCAAATGAGATACAAAATGTTCTGAATATCCTGACAAAAGTAAGCGACGAAGTCTGCTGGTCTGGGCGGACTCTTTATAAGGTGTGTAAGGAAACTTTTAACCCCCACTTCCACCGCACTGCAGAAAGCCAAATCAAGAAGAGGAAAATACCTAAAATAAAGAGAAAAAAAGGTACTGGAGTGAAACTGGTTGAAAACGATTCATCAAATGTCAGAGGAGAAAAGTGTGCCTAAATCGCCACAACAATTCGACAAAATTTAATAGCCTTCGCAGCAAACATCTCCACTCGAGTCATTGCACAAAAGTTGGAGAAAGAGCAAGAAAAAAAATGGGCAAGGGATAGAGTCACTCGATCGCTCTCGGTCCAATTTTCTCGTCAAACTCGCCTGATAATGCCTGTTATAAAAGAAAGACTTGGAGCTATTTGAAGCAAAAGCGAGCGTGTTGTAGTAGCCAGAACAGAAAAAAAAGGGAGGATGACAGTAAGTAAAAACATTATCCCAGGCCACTTTCACTGTACATACTTTAACACGAATAAATACCACCAAGTTGAGCACATAAGCCACAACAATATATTTCTAATACCTTTTACACTTCTGGCAAGGTGAAACTTTTTAAATTCAATAACAGGGATGATCAGAGGGTTGACAGTTACTTCAGGTAGTGCGACCAACTATTTAGAAAATCCTTAAATAAGAATGACCAAGACCAGGTTTTATGAGCACTCGAGATTGAGCACCCCACCCAAACCCCTTTTTAGTAAAACCGCTGGACGCCAACCTGGTTGAGATCATTGTCATCTAAGGTCTTCCAACTATTTATCTCCCTTCCATCTTGTCTTACCCAGAGAATCGTTCCACGTAGATATTTACAAACTTCCCATCAAAACTTGTGGGTTTCACAAGATCATCAGTGATTTCGATCCATTTTTTTGGTCCATCATCAGACTTTAGAAACAATACTCTGACGCGACACGTTGTGGGAACTTGAGTCAAGACTTGTTGCTCACGAAGAGAAATTGGTAATTGAATGGTGACGGGTTTTATGAAACGAACAGCTTCAGAACAGTTGATGCGCAGAACAGGCCCAGGAACTAAATGTCCTCCTTCAAATTCTTCATTTGGAACTTCTTGTACCTGTACCGTTAGAACAATATGTAGTTTAAGATGCCACTACGGTGACGGCAAAGAGAACGTCAAAAAGCAATTGGTTAAGATTAGCAAAACAACAACTCTGCACGTGATCACGCTTTTTTGTACATTCCTTTGCCGTCACTGCACGACTACGTCTCTCTCTTACTTGTTTTAATGTGATGTTACACGGGACGATTCGCAACTTCGAGTTTTAGCGCAACACAGCATTGCAATGTTGGAACAATGTTGTACAATGTACCTATTTGAAACAATGCCACAACATTGTTGCAACGCTGTGCTGTGCTAAAAATCGTCGTTGCGAATCGTCTCGTGTAACATCACCTTTAAACTTGGATATTTTTCTTAAGAATTCAACTCCAGGAGAGTTCACCTACATAAACAGTGACCGGGGATAATCGCGAAGTCTCTTTGTAAGAGACGTTTTTGCCGCTGTCGCCTTATAATCACTACCTGTTAGCTGTCAATTCAAAAAATATTGTTTCAAGGTCCGAAAGTGATGTGGACCTGGCACGAACGAACAACTCAAATGGGAACGATCTCACCCACTTGGGCATAATTTGGTCAGTCAATCAGCGAGACCTTCTTAAGAAATCGGTTAACTTTCAATGAGCCCCGTCGCTGATTTGGTCCTGACACTACTTCTTCAATACAGCTTTGCACCTTAGCTGTACCAAGACGAAAGTAAAAAGACTAAATCGAACGTACCTTTAACTCTAAAGGAAACTCTGCGTTATGAGCAACAGCATTCTCAGGGATTGTGACTGTCACGCCTGGATGGTCAGGATGACTGAATGTCCCGCCTTTGGATGTGATGGTGTAAGTTGGAGAAGCCTTCAGACGACAAACAACAGCATATGTTGAGCAATCAGTTATGTCTGCTTGGGCAAAGGGAAAGAAGAGGTCCGGTATTTCCATGTGCGAGGGGTAAACATCTTCGATCTCTGTAATGAGAATCAGATGTTTACGAAAATGTAACTTTGTTTTCTCCCCCTCCCACTTCCCATCGACGCTCAGGAAACTTTTATATTCGTTTATGAAATTTAGCAATTATTCCACGAGTGCGCGTTGGATATGAGAAGGTATATAGCCAACGAGGCGCGTAGCGCCGAGTTCGCTACAATCATCTCATATCCAACAAGCGCGAGTGGGATAATTGTTTTATTAAAAACGCCCACAAAACATCGAGAATTCTTTCCTACTTTATTTGTAAAAACAACCGATGTTCAGTTTGTTCTTGAGCAAACGCGCACAGTTACCTTATTTGGAGAGCATGTATAGTGGCTCGTATACCATGATGGCTAAGCCAATCAGAGCTCTAGAATTGCATGATTCAGTCATTAATAAAGATTTTTATACCTTGTCGACACCGCACGTTCCTGGTTCCACCTAGATCTTCCCATTCATTATTCTCCTTGTCAATCAGCCTTTTTATCACCAGCTCATAGCCATGTAGGTCCGGCGCACTGTGAGATAGCGACAACTTTACCTTGGTGTTAAATTTCGGGTCTTGGCCGCTGATAGAAGATAGCTCAACAACATTGCTAGTAATGGCCTCATGCTCCTGCAAAGGAGGTGAACGGGCACTGTACTTCCACCTGTGGACCACTATTGGCTTAGGCGCAGACACAGCACCAGGAGGGAACATTACGTGAACACCCCCTTGTTTAACGGCCCAATTGGTACCTTCACTTGTTACTGTTCCTCTGCAATCAATCAGAGTTTCAGCAGTTGGTTGATTTCAATACATCGTCTATGGGCAAAAAACACTGAATGGACAGGACACTAAACAGTGACGGGGCCCGTGTACTTTATAGGCTAGATTGTGACGTTTAGAGACTTCATGACACAGTCAAACATCCACTAACGGTCACCTCTCCACAACGGCCACGTTCTTCTGTCCCCATGGTGGCCGTTGTGGGAGGTTCGACTGCACCTGCTAGAGGCTGGTGAGTGTGCGTGCTCTTTTCTTTCATTCATTATCCTTTTTTCTCATAAAGACAATTTTTTTAAGGAGGCCATTTTTAAGGGAGGCAGCGTGATCGAGCGGTTAGTAATCATGTTCAATTCTATCACCTTGATATGAGTGGGAAAATACGTTTAAATAATAAATTATTGTCGACTCGACGAAAAAATTGTTGAATGCAGAAATGATACTTACTCGAATACAGCTACATAACCACCTTCGACTTCAGTTTCGTCCTCAGACCCAACTTCAACCTCTTCTTCAGACACTACCTCCAAAGATTCCTCTGACACTTCTGTGGCCACTGCCTCAGATTCTTCTACCTGAGTGGCTTCTGAAGATATTGCTTCAACGTCTTCATCAGCTTCAAATTCCTCTTCCTCTTCACTACCACTCTTAGGGGTTTGTTCGGGTAAAGGTTTTTTTTCTGCTCTAAGGACTTGCGGGGTGAACGCTTGAATGACTAAGACAAAACTCGAGTAGTTAAAAGCAAGTCCTTTACTAAGGCAAATAATTAAAACACAGGAGTGACATAAAGTATCTGGCTTCATTTAAACAAAAACTGTCTACAAATATCAAAACGAAAAGTTTGTTTGGGCTTAATTAAAAAGCAACAAGACGACAACTGCAAGGACAGAACAACATCCGCAGGTTTTGTAAGCAAAACAACTTCTCTCACACAGACAATTTTTGTGATCTCTCTTGCATTTTTTTTAAAAAGGGAAAATTTGACATACGCTACCTTTTTGGATTAGCCCGGGACCTGCTTCCTTTTCCTTCTTCAAAGCCTAACAAAAGTACGTCAAGCAAAACAGATAAATGTCGAGTTACGAAGCATACGGCCTTATAACAACATAATAGACTTGTTTCAAATAACAAACGGGCACTTGACTTTTATTGTTGCTTTCGCCACTTTGAAAGCTAGAAGTTTCTGAGTTCTTTTCTCTCAAAACTGTCATAATGCAATTATTTCAGAAACTTTCCAGTTTTGCCTTTAACTACTCTACAGCACCACAAAGGTAATGTTTGTGGTGGTGTTAGATCTGGAGGTACGTCGAGAGGGGACCTTCAACTGGACGGCCTTCAAGTCTTACGGCCAAGTAAAACACCTATTTGATTTATTTTAACAAAATGGAGTAAAACCTTGTACATCCGCAAATCAAAACACTGGATCGGCAAAAGGTGCAAGTTCATCTAGGAAAAACTAATACTTGCTGCATTACTAAACATGTATACCTGTAAGGCATCACGGTATGCATTCTTTCTTTTACGATCTCCAATCGACGAGGCCACCTCTTTCAATTCAATCAGCAACCCCTTAATCTCAACATTCTTCATTTCACCGCGCCGAATTTCTAACAATCTATCACCGAAGCTCAAAGCTTCTTTTCCGTATCTCTTACGAAGATCTTTCATTTCGAGTTCTTCACAGAGCTTAAGAATTCCTTTGATTATTCTCCATCTGGCCAACAAATGTTCTCTTGGCTCCTCTTTGCCTTTCCCTTCTTCCCACTGCCTCTGCCAGGTTGTCAAGAGATTTTCTCGAAAACCTTTAATACTTCCTTTCTCTCCGAAGTCTTCATACAAATCTTCTACGGCTTTCCTCAGCGTTGATTTCTCCTGATTCTTTTCTCCTGATTCTCCTGTTGATTTCTCGCCAACAAAGTCAGACCTGACAAGGACTTTCTTAAACAGCGCCATCTTCCCCTGTTTGTGCTTACGAAGTTTTTCATGCTTATCGTGTCGACTACAGAACTCAATTAACTTGTTCAAGAAGGCAGTTCTCTCTCTCAGCAGTTCATTAAGCACTTTACTGTCTGTGGCCCTGTCAAATTCATTGTTAAAACTTTCCTCGGTAATTCCTTGCATTCCATCATAGAACCAAAGAGCTTCTCTTTCGTACGTGTCTATGAGAGCTTTTTCTTTCTTATCTGTCAATCCAAACATACTGGTTCTTTTCTCCAGAAGATATAGTATGGCATCAATAATCTCCTTATTGTAAGCAGTAAAGTTAAACTGTGGAGAAGCTTTCTCTTCTTCCCAGAAACGCTCACAAAACGCTAAAGCGTCTTGCCTGAACTCTTCTTTTTCTTTTTCGGCACCTTTCTTCTTTAAGAACTTATGCATATCAAAGACGCCTTTGATAATGCGCCTCCAAACCGCACTTTGGTTCCCAGCACCCAATAATTTCTCCATTTCCCAAGCTTTTAAGAAAAAGTCCAAGGCTATGTCATAAGCCATTAAGTTTGCTTGAATAACTCCCAGTTGAAAAATGCTCCGCACGGTATCCGGGTGATTTCCTAGAATTTTAAGTCTGATTTTTAACGCCTTCTTTGCCTCCTTTTCGGCTTCTTTGTACTTTTCCTGGCGAACGTAAACATTGGCGAGATTTCTACGAAACAGTGCTTCATCTTCATATCCCAAACATTTGAGGTCTTCTAAAAGTTCAAGAGCATCTTTGTAGCAATTCACTGCATCTTCATACTCTCCTTTGTCTTCATGAACTGTGCCAATCTGATTCTTGTAAACGGGCATGTCGTAGTGATAATCAGATCCGGATAATTCTTCTCGCATTTTAAGTGCCTTGTTGTAGAACTCGAGGGCTTTCTCTGGTCTGTCAAGTCCGTAATAACAATTGCCTAGAGCGTTATAACACCTGGCAACATTAGTGTCAAGTTTTAACGGGCCCTCCATGAGGTCTAAGGAGGACTCTAAACATTCAATCGCTTTGTGGTAGTCTCTGTTTTGGTAGTAGATTTCTCCCTGAAAATACAAGTAGAGCCCTTGGGTCAGCTTGAAAGATTCGGTAGATTTGTCATCAACTTGTTTTAATGACGTGGATGCCTTCTCCAACACTTCAAAAGCTTTCTGAGCACCCTGAGATTCTGAGACCAGCCTAGCTTCCCAACATCGTAACTGAGAGCGAAATAAAGAACCTGCAAAAAAGCGCACATTACATTTGCAACAATCGTAAACTTTGGCACGTTGAGTCTATTTGATTCTCTGTAAATATACCTTATTTGTCAGAGCGGGAGGAGGAAATGTGTTGCACTGTGGTGGTAGCGGCAGGGATAGTAGCCGTAGCAGTGTAAGTGGTGATGGAAGTGTCAGATCTAGTAGTTGTGGCAGTGGTGGTGATACATAGAGTGCTACATGTAATTCATTGTGGTGGCAAAAGCGGTAGTGGTGATGGCTGGGGTACTCTGGTGCAATATTGACAGTGGCAGTAATAGTAACTGTGGTAATGGTGGTGGTGGCGGTAGTATTGGTCATGGTACTGGTTATGGTGGTGGTAGCAATGGTTCTAGTAATAGAGAAAGTAGTAGTGGTAGTGGTAATGGTTATGGTACTGGTAGTGGTGGTGGTAGTAGTGGTGGCTGCTGTACTGGTAGTGGTGGTGGTGGTAGTAGTGGTGGTTGTGGTAGTGGTGGTGGTGGTGGAGGTGGTATTGGTAGTGGTAGTGGTAGTAGTAGTGGTAGTGGTGGCGGCATTACAGATATGCGCCCATTGTAAAACATCGATCGTCAAAATGTAAATGAGTGGAAATGAGTGGTTATTGTTCTTGCTCTGACACCTGCAACATTTGGATATTCTTTGAAGAAGACTAGAGCCTCACGAGGCTAACAATAGTGCAGTCTATTATACACTGTAAAACTGTCTACTTTTACCTTATGCTGATTGAAAAAAAATTGAAAAATTCTCAATGACTGCTGTTAATTTTAGTGGAAAAGTAACAATGCACTGACTTAATCTTCAGTATTTAGCTTTTACAAACTTCATATTCTCCGAATCGATTGATAAAAATTTGAGCGCAACCAATGTCTGGGTTTGTTTACATTTTGGAGCTGGCTTCAGATCATATTATAACCCTTAAATTTATGGCTAAATTCTACGAAAAAGCAATTGCTTCCCTCTTTGCCATCAAAACAAAGAGCAGTTGTTTCCTTTAACAACACTCCAACTACAGATTTGATCGCCAACCTGAACCACTGTTTCAGCTGTCTCATGAAAACAACTAGCATTTGGGTAAATACTATTCTGATAGTAGTAGATGCTGCTTTAAAACGCTTTTATTCAGTCTTATTCATTGATTGATTTTCCTGAAGTAGATTTTTAGTTTCTGGTTAGTTTTAACTTTTTTTCATCAAGTCAATTTGCATAATACTACACAATTTGGAGCATTATAAGAGTAAGCATACACAAAAGAAAATACTTCTTGTGGCATGACTATTTTCTTCTCTGTAGCCATGACAACATTCCAACTCTTAAAACAATTAAAGCAAACCAACTCCTATTGTTTCTGTATTGTTTTTTGAAAGTGTGGGAATTATTAGTCTCTTTAAAGTGACCTTTGAAACCTTGTTTCTGCTTGCAAAGCCTAATGGGTATCCCACTTCTTACGGGCCACGTTTTTCAAAGGGCGCGTTTCTGTAATGTGGTGGTAATGGTAATGGTAGTGGTAGTGGTAGTGGTAGTGGAGGTGGTAGTAGCAGTGGTAGTGGTAGTCAGTATTCCTCTTATCAGGCAGTAACCGGCAAAATTTACCGCCTGAAGCCACACTTCCTACCACTTGCAACCGCTTGAAGGTTTACTAATTTTTAAAAAAGTGGATTTTAATAAAGGAAGTTGTGATCCAATCTGATTCTCAAGAGGAAAAAATATATAAATACTGTATATAAAGTATTTAAGTCTACGCAGCATTTCTTTTTATGGGCCATGCATTTTGCAAAGAGAACATCGAAGACAGAGTAAAATTATTGGAATCAAATGATTTAAATTGCTGTCTGAAGATAACAACGGCAGATTTGCATCAAACATGTCTTAAAATGAGGGAATGACATTTCAGAGAAATTAGTGTCAAAATTTTTTTTCCCAGAGAGAGTGGGCCGGGCCATGTCCCTCACTCCACTACCCCCTCCCCCCACAGAAGTGTGCCTCTTGGGCATATTTTCTGCCTTACTGGCCATAAATGGTCTCTTTACCTGCTGAGCTAAAATTTAGGGAGAACACTGAGTAGTGGTAGTGGTAATGCTACTGGTAAAGATGGTGGAAGTGGTATTGGTTGAAGCAGTGGTAGTGGCAGTGGTATTGGTGTTGGTTAGTGGTTAGTCTTGGTAAGTGTTAATGCCAGTTACACGCAACAGAAAGGACCATTTTGTTTAAATAAATGGGTCATAACATTGTCAAGGTACTGTAAGTAATTCACTGTCAAGAGAGCATTTGCTTTTAAGGCAGAATTCTGAAATCTTTTAGTGTAGTATTTGGGATGAAAATATAATGTAGAAAACAATTTGAGACACCTAGTTAAAATGTTATGCAGGGATTTTTGTCATAAAATAATGAAATGAAAAACATACCTAAGTTTCCATCATCTTTGCACATCTCTGCCCAGGAATGGAACAGCTTAGTCTGCTTCTTTCCAGACAACATGGCATTAAAAAGGGACACAATCAATGCACTTTCATGGTATCCACCTGGAACAATGAAGTACTCTGGTAACAAAGCAATGTCAATTGCAAACTCAAAGTTTGGACGATCTCTTTTAAACTCATTGAATGCTCTGATGTAACTCGACTCTATTAATCCAGCAATTCTTTTCATCTTTGACATAAAGTGCTCATAAAATCGGCCCTTTGCTTCAGTGTAAGATTCATAGAACATAGCATCACTTTGAATGCTCTCAGCATATTTTCTTAAAAGTGGATGAATGTCATACATCAACTGCTTGGCATCTTCATCAACTACATGAATAATTTCATTGGTTACTAGTCCTTCAAGCTGTGCCACTGCTTCGGACATGCTCACATCAAGAATTTTGGCAGCAGTGGCAGCAGTGAAGGGTCCATGAAACAAGGATACCGATACAGCAGAAACCCTCAAAGTGTCAGATGGTAAAGTATAGAACATTTCTCTGATCACTGATATTTGCTCATCATCAATGCCTTCTTCTTGTGAATTAAAAGATCTTTCTTCTGTATCCTCTTCATATTTTGATTTCACAGGAACTCCAGCTTCCTCTTTTCTTCCTCTTTTCATTTCTATCTCATCAATCAGATCACTGGGAGATTTTCTTCCTTGTTTCAAAATTGCAGCTGCTCCTTTTAACAGTAACGGAACTCCTTTGCAGAAGTCAAGAAGCTTCTTTTTCTGTTGTGCCTCAACATGAATTGCTTCTGTAGGTAACAAGATTTTCTCTGAAAAATTATTTGAAAGACGTTGCAACTCAAAATCAGCCACCTTCCCTGAATTTTTTAGCTGAGTCCTTGAAGTCAGAAGCACATTTAATGAACCTTTTTCACCATCAAACTCTGAAAGCTTTCCCAGGAAGTCTAAAAATTGTGTTCTTAAGTTCTCGCCCTCCTTTCCCTTCCCGTCAGTGAACTGATCGACATTGTCAAGAAGTAAAAGAACAGAAGGACCTCTGCTTGTCACTTTCAACAGGTCATGAATTCTTCCAACAACATTACTCATATCTAAACGAACATTTTGGATGTTTAGGTCAAGTTCACCCATGATGTTCAGATAAACTGCCGTCATGTCTTTAGCTTCTCTTAAGTCAAAGACATATTTCTTCCCAGTCCATTTATCACAAATGTTCCTGGCAAGAGTTGTCTTTCCTACTCCAGCGGATCCATGCAAATTAACAACGAAAGGATTCATTTTAAGTTTTTCCGTAATCTCTTTGAACTCCTCAGTTCTTCCGTGTAATTCCTTTTCCAGCTTAGGCTGCGATGGGTGGGAGATCTCAAAGTCTTCAACTCTTTTGTTAATGTCATGCTGATTGTTTGATCTTGTAGCAATGAACTCCTTGATTAGAGTCAGATTTTTACTCGAAACATAACCGAACTTAAACAAACGATACAAACATGACAACAAATCTTGATTTTCCAGCGATTTAAATTGCTTTCCATAAATTCGTTTTGAAGACTTCACGACATCCTCTGATTCAGCTGGAGAAACCTTCGAGGATATGTCCCTAAAAAGTTGATTTATCTCAGAAGGGCTTTCCACCAAAGTGGACGCCATCTTTGATTGCACCGCTGGCCTAAGCAAAGCCGGAAGTACTTAGTCTTCCGCGGCTGGGATAGTCACGCGAACGTCACCTCTAGTCACGCATACTCCATATTGACCTTGAACAGGGTAAGTTTAACCTAGTTCTTTTGGGGACGGATGTCTGGAACCGGAATAAGGAAACCCCAAATTCCAGTCATCGTGTTAAACCATTCTCTGTTGCAAAACAAAGCAACACTAAAGAATAAAAGGGAAAACGGTACACTGAACCCCAGGCAAAAGAAACGAAAATACGCTCTCCTACTCTAGCAATCTCCTTCCCGTCTCCCCCCGCCCCCACTAAAAAAAAAATCGATAACGGCAATTAAAAATAACAGTACCAGGGGTATAATTATTTTCATGGAAGAATTTAGAATAGGCTCGATTAATCTCGTACCCAGATCTCATTCTGTTTTACAGTGAAAAGTGGGAGATCTGGGAACGAGATTAAGGCTCGACAGACGTGGTTAGGGCTTTTAATAGCCTCTCCCATACCCTGACAGGGGTGGGGGGAGGGTAGGAGGTGTCAAGGTCAGGCTTTCCTACACTCCCTTAGTAATATAAAGTCTGAAGATGGAGATTCAACTCTCTCGACGGGTATTTATGGGACCGGTACTTATGTGTCCGTTCAACAGTGATGTCTTCCTTAGTGAGGGTCAACTAAAAGGAGTAAAGAAAGGCAGGAATTATTTCGAGGGGTCCTTCTGTCAGCCAGGGCCTAGTTCCTGAATATGCGCTAATCCAGGATTAAAAACTTCTTCCGATTTTGTATCTTACCTTCCTGTGTATTGCTTAGAGTAACATTTTGTGTTATCATTACTTTTTCTCGGAGCAAAGGCACAACAGTATTTTTGTAAGCTCGAGTTGCATGTTCTTAGACACGAAAACGTTGCTTAAAATTTGGCTTAATCCTGGGTTAAACTTAATCATCTTTCGAGGAAAAGGGCCCTTCAGGTGTCTTGGAAAGGTTTCATTGTAAACATGTTGCTACCTTGCAACAGCAAAAACCCAACCGTCTTCAGGAATTGCTTCTTTGTCTCCGAATAACAAAAAACACAGCATGAAAAAAAATAATTAAAATGGATTGAGACATTTAGCCAAACCTGTTTCCCTGCGCATTGGTTTATAGACAATGAGGACGTTAAGGAAGATAACTGCAGTCATAAAAACCGAAGCTGAGGTTCCTGAAAGATGTCGGGGGCAAAGCGTATTACTTTCCAAGTCCAAATTCTTCACCTACTGTCCGATTCAAATTTTGCCTTAGTGGCGAAAATACATTGTGCCTAGAACTTTTCCAGTCAAAAATAGGCAAATGTCAGTCCTCATTTGCCCCTTTTTTTTATCAAGGTATTTATATTGAACGTGTATGGACTGGTGGAACTGTTTCCTCACGCATGTTAGATTTAATATAATATATACATACACCTTATTCGATGGTTTAGCATTTAATACGTGCGGATATTTTGCGAATTGCATAGTATTTTTCCAAGCCCCGCAGGGGTGAGGAAAAATACGAGCAATGATCAAAATGTCCGCTCGTATTATATGCTGAACCATCGAATAAGAGGTTTATTATTCCATTTCAAAAGAAGATTATTTTACAATTGCCTTCTATTTTTTTGGTAAAAGTATTCAGAAACATCCTGATTCCGTCTGTGAGAATGACGTTAACAATGAGCAAAATGTTCGCACGTATTATATGCCAAACCATTGAATGAGAGGTTAATTATTTCAATGTAAAAGAAAAATGTTATGTTGGCTTCTATTTTCTAGTAAGAGTATCCAAAACACCTGATTCTGTCAGCTATAGTTGCTCCTTTTGCATCCGCCGGTATTCGCCCTGTTGTAAACCGGTTAAACTAGGACACTACAGTGTATTACGGCCTCGTATTTTGCGCGTTCTCTTGACCTTATTTGGTAAAATGAGATAATAGTGGAATAATAAAGTACTTTATTAAAAAAAACATTGGTGTAAACAATATGCAAAAAAGGAATCTATGAGAAAATTAAAGTATATACATAAAATATCAAAATACCTTACATATGTTAAAAATAGATATTACTTTTAATAAATAAAATTTATAAAACTAATACTGTACACCTACCAGTTTGCCTGAAACACTTAACAACTACACGATTAGAATTACGTGTAGAGAAAATAACAATTTTTCAGTTTTGAGAGTGGAGTGTCTGTGTATAAAACAATAATATAGAGTTTTTTTCTTTTTTGTGAAGAGACATATTTACATTAAACAATAGAATAAGAATGTGAGGTATAGTAACTGAATTAAAGTGCTTGCCGCACTGTAACTAATACCAGGCACAACTCACAGACCTGACTCAAAGTATAAGAAAAAAGAACGTTAATGACCCAAACCTCAAGAGGAGAGGGTGGAGTGTCTTATCCCACCTCTCTGTATGCTCTAGATTATATTCACGTATATATTGATCTTCAATTTTATCCTTAACATAACTATAACAAAATTGTCAAATCTGATTGGCTATCAACTGCCCTGATTTCAGCCTTAATTGGACAGTTTAATAGGACAGTACGCGTCATGGCTAAGTAATTGGACAGTACGCGCCATCACGCGCGCGCTTAAATGGCTTTTTTTTTTTCACTGCTAGCAAAACAAAATTTCGAATTTCTTGTGTTTTGATTTAAAAAATAGCCTATTATATTACAAATTTTGTTAAAGTTATGATTAATTGGTAACAGGACTTCGTGTCGTCCAATTCGGTCTGTAATCATACTCGTGATTAAACAAATCGGACTCCCGCTACGCGGTCGTCCGATTTTGTTAATCACTCGTATGATTACAGACCGAATTGGATTCCACTCAGTCCTGTTACCATTACTAATTTAACTTTTTTCTTCTTCCGTTTCAAACTAATTATCATACACTACCGTACCCTAAAACGAAAGAAAAGAAATTAAACCACAACATATATAACCCGCTACAACATAATTACCCTTTACTTGGTACACTAATATAAAAGAAAAATATATTCAAACGATTAAAAGTAAGAAGCAGATTACTGTCAATTCAGTGCAAAGAAAATAGTAAAAATCTAATCAGTCAGTTGCAACAAATTTGTTGTGCTAAATCTCTACGTTTCACGCGTATGTCACAAAGTGCTTTGTTCAGAACACGGTAAGTAGCATCTGAGCCCTCTCTTCGTTTCCAGGCAATCAACATGGCGTAAGCTTTCTCAGCAATTGTTTCATTCTCTTTGTGAAACCCTCGCAACTCTGCTTCATCGAATGCTAACCGACGCCCAAGCTTTTTCCAATGGTCAGGAATTTTTTCCGACAGATCCTCTAGTTCATCCTCCGTTGGAATTCCTTTCTTCACGTCTCTTGCAAAGACTGAAAGAAAAAAAAAACTTAAACAAATCGACCGAAATTCATTTAGTCGAGGTACTATGTGACTGTATTGCTCCACATAACTCTTGACCAAGGAAGAATTAATAGCTGTGTGTAAGCAAGCAGACAAGCTAGGAGACATGCATGAGAGAATAAGCCAATGGTTGAACCAAGAAATTCATTTTTATGAATGCAAAAACGATAAATAATAAACTGTGGGTAAGTATGCGCATGCGTAGGTCATGGACACAAGGACGGACGGAATGAATGAATGGATGGGTCGGGATATATAGTTGGATGATGCAGACAAATGAGGGAGAAAAGGGACGAAAAAAAATACAAATGGAAAAGACTGAGCGGACAGAAAAACAAACTCACGAAAAAGGAATGAACAAATCTACCAATAATCAATTGATTAGTCACTGAATCAGCCATTTGACATATGCAAAGTTGAGAATAGATTGTAGTGAACAACATTTGTATGAAAGGTAACAGAACAATTAATTTTCAATTCCTTTCCTTGGGAATTTATTGAATTTATAATTCTACAATCGGTTATCTAACATATCTGTCCTCCAAGTTGCTTGAACTGTTACTCTCTCGGACTAGTCTGCTCCAATCAAGAAAGAAAAGCAGAAAATGGAACGCACATAGAGGAGTAAAACTTACCACAAGGTTGTTGGCTACGTTCCTCAAAAACCTGAAAGGGCATAATAAGCGACATTTTATAATTTATTTAACCATTCTGCAATTATAACATTGCCTACGCAGGATTACCATCCTCTACTACTGTGGTATCCTTTATTATTAATGAACTGTCTTCAGACCCTACATAACCTCCAAAGTACAGCTTTACGAAGTAGACGAATGCTAAGATATGTGTCAGTTACGGTCCTGTAATATTAACCGTGCAACACTTGAAAAAAATTTAAACTTCGGAAGACTTTAACACACAAGAGGTCGTCGCGAGCTTCCCAGCATGCAGAAGAGAGTAAGCGCAGCGAGCTTTCTAGGCCACAAAGGCTAAATCCGGACCCTCTTCACTTGTGGGGAAGGCTTCAGGCTTTAGGTATACGAAAGGGGTACCTTTTCTGACAAAAATGGTATAACAGGGTAAGCAGTTAGACCTCAAAGCGGAGCCTTCTCGTATAAAACTTTATTGGGTACCCTTCCGGAAAGTTTAAGCAGCTTTTTGCCTCCAGGACCAGATTTTCTATTTTAAATACGACTTACCATACTATAATTGTACTGAGTGAGGATCGGTAAGTACAATGTACACAACGAAAGATTTCTCCCCGTGGGTTGAAAAGTGTTACGAAATTCCACTTGTGCTGTATATTGTTCATCTATCAGGCCAACTTTCAAATGAGCCTCGAACGGAAGATCTTCGTCATATAACCTGTAAAAAATATAATAATATACGCATAAATTTATGCAACTAATTGCAAAAACCATGTCCTTAAAAGATACTAAAAAGAAAAATGAAAAATGGAAAAAAGCCAAATAGGAATAAATTAGGAAATTAGGCATACTGGTAAACCTAAATAGGCTGCATTCACTTGCTAAACGGGCGATTATAAGGTGTTAAAACAACTGCAAATGTGAAGGTAGGCCTTAAAGTTCAGGCAGGCCTTAAAGTGTCTGTATTTTGGTGTAATTCAGCAATTTCCGCTGATAGTCCGATGTTATTAACAGAGTAATATATAGAGGACATTACATGGCCAGGCAGAGATACGACATTTCTCTTCAAGTGTTGAAAAATAAAAAGTTCCTGAATGAGCACAGCGAACGAATGAAATATTTTCAACACGTGTTATATAAACACCAATGAAATGCCAAATCCTTTCACTGAAATATATTTAGCTGCGAAAGGCGCGATTTATTATGTAGCCATAGCAACGGTGATCTTTTCACATGTCCAAATAACATGTTATGTTCACGTGTCAAGATATCATGTTTTCGCACGAAAACTCACTTGGTATTTCATTGATGTTTATATAATAAATGTTATTATATTATCGTGGTCACTGTCATCATCATCGTTACCATTAGCTCCATGATGTGAATGATATCCTACTGTTTTCTGATCCTAAGCTTACTAAGTGTATATGAAGCGTTTTCATATGACGTCATGTCCGCCATGTTGGTGTCCCAAGACAATACAATGGCGGCCATGTTGTTGTCCCAAACAAGTCCTGTGGCAGTTGAACCTTTTTCTTAAATAAGAACTTTTCTTTGTTCCAAACATTTGCGTAGCTGCTGGCAACGTGTGTGAAAATGCTCTATATTAACACGTGAATAAGACGAAGTTGGGAGGCAAGAGATCTCTAGATTACTGTCACGTGATCTAAACTGGGAATTTTGACAAAAGCGAAAAGCTTAAAGATCATAACACTGCGCGCTTCTGATTTCGACTTCAACTCTGGCTCCGTCGCTGGTAAAACTGACCAGCCTTGAGACTTACTTAAGATAAAAATGTTCCATTTCCTTCTCCTCGAACGGGCATATTCCCCCTGATACAAATACGAATGCCTTGTCGTATCCTGGGATCATATCTTTTTTCGAGCTTCCATGACGAGGTGCTATGCCTTCTTGTTTAAGATCCTGAATCACTTGCGTTTTAAGGTGAGCGGGGCAACAAATAAGATGCAAAATGGAAAAAGGACACGGCTGAAAGTAAGCCAGGAAGTGTGCTGGTCTAGGTTGATTCCAAATGAGGCTGTAAAGAAATCGTTTAATCCTCAGTTCATCACCGCTAGAAGTATCTTTACGCCAGTCGAGAAAAGAAAAATACCTAGAAAAAATGAGAACATTAAAGGAAAATAACACAGTTACAAATCATTGATTGAAGCTAAGTAATCGCCGCTTACTGTAAAATTACAACACAAAAATTTTCGAGTATACCATTGCGAAAGTGTTCCGGGAGGCACACGGTCCATAGGCCATGACCCATTCATCCACAGATTAGAAAAATATAAATGCAATTGCTTTGTTTTTTGCTTAAACCTTTGAAGCTTAACTAGATGGGATACTGGCAGATATTCAGACACTAAACAATGTCACCGTACAACCGCCCATCTGCTAAGCGAATATATTCTTTCTTACCCGGAGAACCGTTCGACCTTGAACCTTACAAACTTCCCATCAAAATTTGCAGGTTTCCCAAGACCATCAGTGATCTCAATCCATTCTTTCTGCTTATCATCAGACTTCAAGAACAATACTCTGACACGGCATGTTGTTGGATCTGGCAGCAATACTTGTTGCTCTCGAAAAGAAATTGGTAATTGAATGGTTACAGATCTTGAAAACTGAACAGTCTCAAAGCAGTTGATTCGCAGTATTAAAGGTCCAAGAAAAACACCACCCTCTTGAAATTCATCGCTTGGGACTTCTTGAACCTGTATCGTTCGAAAAAATAATCGTCAGCAGTCACTATTAAGTACATAAAGTGGACTCACCTTCAGCTCACCTAATAATAGGGGTGGCAGATTTAAAAAGAATTTTTTATTGTTATTATTATTATTATTATTATTATTATTATTATTATAAAATTCAAAAAAAATTCAAAAAGGCTTTACACCAGGTCTTTCTGGAACTTTTGAGCACACTGCTCAAATGGCTGCTATCATTAACAAAGCTCGTACCAAACAGCGTTCACTCGTCATTACTCTTTTGGACCTTAAAAACGCCTTTGGTGAAGTTCATCACAACTTGATTCAAACCGCTCTTGATTACCACCACATTCCCGATCATATCAAGTCACTGGTGAAAAGTCTTTACACTGACTTCAAAACCTCTATCCTTACAAATGAATTTCGCACTCCTTTTATATCTGTTGGTCGTGGTGTACTCCAAGGTGATTGCCTAAGCCCACTTCTCTTCAACTTGTGTTTTAACACGTTTCTACAGCATATTAAATCTGAAAAATACCGTCAATTTGGCTTTTCCCTCAAGTTCTTAAATCCCCTCCACTGGTTCCAGTTCGCTGACGATGCCGCTGTCATAAGCGGTCAGGAATCAGAAAATCAACATCTGATCAACCGCTTTATAATCTGGTGTAATTGGTCGAACATGATAATAAGAGTTGATAAATGTTCTACTTTTGGAATACGGAAATTGTGCACTAAATCTGTCCAATATTTACCCAAACTGTTGATCAATGGAGTTCTAATTCCCTGTGTGGAAATGGGTGAATCATTTCGTTACTTAGGTCGCTTCTTTGACTTCAACATGTCTAACAACCAACACATGTCTGAATTGTCCTCTCTTGTACAAGACTTGATGAATGACATTGATATAAAGCCACTACATCCTAAACACAAACTTCTTCTGTACAGCCGCTATGTCCTATCTAAATTGTCATGGCATTTCACTATAGCTAATATATCCAAAACCTGGATAACGGAACATCTCGACTCTGTAGTGAATGGCTATATTCGAAAATGGCTTGATATTCCGATATCTGGAACACTGAGCAATGTTTTCCTAGAACGCAATAAATTTGGTCTTAGTATTTGTCCTCCCTCTATTAAATTTACTCAGTGCCAAACAGTTCTCCGAAATTCATTAAAACAGTCACCAAATGATTCCTTAAAAGATCTCTGGAAATCGTCAAGCTGTCACACTAATATTCAATATGATGTGTACAAATCCACTAAGGAAGTTCTTAAAGATTTCCGTTCTAATCAAGAGGATAAACTGCAACACCACCTAACATCTCAAGGTTTCTTCTTCTCAAATGTTATCAAGTACTCATTATCATCTGTAAATTCTATTTGGTCAGAGGTCCAGTCTCATCTACCCAAGAACATTTACAATTTTACCATCCGCTACATCAACAACTCCCTCCCTACACGTAAGAATATGGCAAGATGGAGATTATCACAAAGTCCTGATTGCTCCTTTTGTCTTAACCCTGAATCACTCCTTCATGTTGTCGCTGGTTGTCAACATTACCTGGATCGCTTTACCTGGAGACACGACTCAATCCTTAACTTCATTGCCAAGTCACTTCAACCTGTAGTTAATGTTCACTCTTCACTCTATGCAGATGTTAATGGTTTTCTGAATCCCTCAATAATAACTGGTGAAAATTATCGTCCAGATCTTCTTTTCCTAATCCAGTCCAAGTGCCTATATGTTCTAGAATTAACAGTTGGTTTCGAGTCCAACCTTAACAACAATGCAGTGCGTAAGAAAGAAAAATATGTGAACTTGATCAACGAAATGAGTAGAAATTACAGATGTGTTAGATTTGTAAATCTCTCCATGAGTTCCCTTGGCGTTTTCTCCACTGAATGCTCCAAGTTCTTAGACATGATGAACGACATTGGCATTGACAAAAAGCAGCAACGTTATATAATCAAGAAAGTGATCAATATAGCCATTAGAGCAACATATTACATCTTTTGTTGTAGAAACAGGAACTGGGATAGCCCAGACTTAATGCAATTTTGATTTTTTGTGAATTTTTTTTTTTTTTTGGTTTTGTTTTGTTTTGTTTTTGTTGTTTGCTTTTTATTATTATTCTTTTTTTTTTTTTTTTCTTTTCTTTTTTTTTTTTTTTTTTAATAATTCAATCTCAAGCAGCATTTGTAAATTGCCTATACGTAGCGAGATTTACAATTGTACATTCAAAAACACAAATAAAGTTTCCATTATTATTATTATTATTATTATTATTATTATTATTATATAAGTTTACTTTTGCACATTTCTTGTTAATTGTCTCCTTCTGAAAATCAATTACAATCTTGCAAATGATCCAAAGATGCTCGTTAAACACAAATCAGTTGTTTTTTCTTTTTCTTAACATATTGGTAGCCAATTGAACAACAACACCATGAGTAGTGAAAGCCAGACCTACTTTCAATTGCAAAGGGAACTCTGCATTAGGAGCAACAGCATTCTCAGGGATTGTCACTGTCACGCCTGGATGGTCAGGATGACTGAATGAACCGCCTTTGGATGTGATGGTGTAAGTTGGAGAAGCCTTCAGACGACAAATCACTGCGTATGTTGAGCACTCAGTGATGTCAGCTTGAGCAACAGGAAAGAAAAAGTCTGGTATTTCCACGCGAGAAGGGAAATCGTCTTCAATCTCTGCAAGCGATAAAAGATAAAGTTTTATGACCACCCATGATGCTTCCTTGCCTATGGAAAGTTGATAGAGATTATAGAAAACAAGAATCGAACAAACAAGCCACAGATCAAGGGGAAAGATCAACCTACTGCACCATGTCTATGTTGCGGTTCAGTATTAAACTACTTTGTTCCTCGCGAATGCGAGTTTATATTTTTGTCGGAATTTGCAACGCACGTGACTCCCATGAGGATCGCAAGAGAGGCCTAATCGGTTCTTTGCTGTAAGTCTATCGAGTTTCGGTCGGTGTCCACCCTAACGTCAATTGCATTTAGGTCGTTATAAAAAAGATCCATTAATAGTCCGCTGTACGTTATTATACAGTATAAAGAGACGTTATCTACCTTCAAGCGCACGTATGTCCTTGGTTTCATCCAGGTCTACCCATTTATTCATCTCTTTATCAGTTAGCTTTTTTATCACTAGCTCGTAACCCCGTAGGTTTGTTGCGCTGCAGGATAATGAAAGCTTCACCTTGGTATTAAATTTCACACCTTGGCTATCAATTGGGGATAGTTCAATAACATTGCTAGTAATGGCCTCGTGCTCCTGCAAAGGGGGTGAGCAGACGCCGTGTTTCCATCTCTGGATCATTATTGGAATGGGTCCACACACCGCATCAGGAGGGAACATCAGGTGAACACCAAGTTGCTCGATGGCCCAGTTCGTACCTTCGCTCGTTACTATTCCTCTGCAATTAAAAAATATTTCAACATTTGGTTGATTTTTAAAAAGCCGTCTACCAGTTAAAAGCGGACACTGAATAGACAGGATAATATGTTAGCAACAATCGGTTTGTAGATAATGGAACTGAGCCATTATCCTAGGACCAGGGTCCTACCGTCCCCTGAGGCAAAGCCTTTCGACCTCTCCCCTTTGGGTCTGCCCCCCTTGTTAGATAAAAACAAAAATGTATCAGGTGATCTGTGACGTCTTTCCGGGGGCATGGGGAAAGAAATTTTAATGCCGTATCCCATAAACCAACGCGCACACCAATTCAATTCAATTCAATCTGTTCCCGTCAGCTTTGGTTTATGGGATACGGCATTAAAATTTCTTTCCCCAGGCCCCCGCAATGACGTCACAGATCTCCTGGTAGCTGCTTATGAGTCAAGGGAATCTAGGATATGCTGCAACACCTTATGGACGTTTTTTTTTAACCAGACACTCTTTAATGCCGACACTGCACTGGTAGTAGTAATTAACACTGTTTAAGTCTGATCAAACTGCGAATAGTCTCATCTTTGCAAGGGGCACTGTCACGGGAGTTCTTGTCATCCGTTTTTTAAAATTATAAGTACGACTGAACTTTACCTCTTCTACGAGTGGCGCATATACGACGGCAATTAGCGTCTTGATATTAAAAAGAAACACATATGTCTACAACAACCCTTCAGTTGCTAACCTTTCCTTCTCTACCTTCCTCCTTCACTTACCCGCATTCTTCTTCAGTGACATTCTGTCCTTCTGCATCATCTCCATAAGTTTCAGTTTCATCATCAGACTCTTCTTCCGATCCCACAAGGAATCCTTCTCGCATGGCCTCCACACCTGCCAACCCAGCCACTTGCTCATGTACCTCGACATCTTCTTTCTCTCCTCCTGTATCATTTTCACTTTCGGTTTCAGTTTCATTTTCAGACTCTACTTCAACCTGTTCGTCCAATCCTCCGTCATATACTGCTCCCATGCCCTCTTCAACTGCCACACCAGCAGATTCTGACTCTTTTTTGGGTTCTCCTTGTAATACAGCTTCAGTTCCCTGCGCAGATACCACTTCAACGTCGTCTTCAGCTTCTACTTCAATTTCGTCTTCCTCTTTTCCAGTAAAGGAGGGTTTTTCTTGAAAAAAATGGATTGTTTTCTATTTAAACATGATTTGAAGATTCAATGTTTTGCAATGACTCAGCAATTTCTCACACAATGAATGGTCGAGTCGATGAGAGTATAGAACTGACGTGATGGTGGTGCACTTTGTTTTGTTCTTTCTTGCGTGCGCGTTTTTCTAATAGACTTAAACTAAACGTCAATATTATTGTAAAAGAAGCAAGTCGAAAACGATTTTCCATGGTCTATACTCTTATCGACCATAGAAATAACGTCAAAATAATCACAATTTTGCGGCGAAACCACTCGCTTGCGGCTGAATGGTGGCTCATGTGGTGGCTCCATGCACTTGAGTTTTGAACATTGTGACGTCATTTCTAAGAAGAAAAGGAAGCTTTTAAAAGTAATCTTATCAAATTACTCCAAATATTGAATGCAAAGAGACAGCTGGAGGCTACTAAGGTGGCCACAAATAGTTAATGTTGATACCAAAGAGTAATAATTACGGTTTAAATCAAAATAAAGGCAAGTATTGTAACGCTGGTGGTGGAGGTTGGGATCGACATTATGGTGATGAAGATTATTAGTAAAGGTGGAGATGTTGACGACAATAATAATAAAATATAACGTCGATAATGACTTTGATGAAAATACTGATCACGTCGATGGGGGTAACGAGGACAACAACCAGGGCGAAAAAAGCGGTAAGATATAAGATAAATGACATAGGTCAATTTCACACATCAAAATGGAAATGTACCTCTTGTTCGTAGGCTAGCGCCTGGTTGTTTTGTCTCCCTCGAACTCTAAAAAAATTAATGATAAAGAGGGTTAACGTCTGAGTTTTGCACAAGGCAGACAAGTAGAACTTGTTTAATATTACAAATAGGCGCTTGAGTTTGGTGATGCGCTCCTAATTTTAACAGGCTTATCACTTTTTCCTGGTAAATAGTAGTGATAACAACAGCTACACTTTAGATATGTGATTACACTCCAACTTTCAAACTGTACCTACAATACCTGTATGGTTAGTGGATTAACTACATCATCCTCCTCTTTCTGCATGCCTTCATCGAACCAAAGAGCTAAGTTCTTGTACTCATCTCTTAAATCTCTCTCTTCTTCCGTGTCACTAAGTAGATCCAAAATACATATCAATGATTCCTTTGTTGAACGCAGTGAAGCTGAAGTGTGGAGACTTTATTTCACCTTTCCAAAAATGTTGACAAAACTCCAATGCTTCTCGCCTGAATTTCTCTTTGTCAACTTCTTTGATCTTCAAAAAATCATACATGTCAAAAACGCCTTTAATAATGAGTCTCCAAACTTCACTATGGTTCCCTGCAACTAATAATTTCTCCATTTCCCAAGCTGTTAAGAAATAGTCCAAGGCTTTGTGATAAGCCCGTAAGTTTGCTTGAAGGACTCCTAGTTGAAAAATGCTTCGTACGGTATCCGGATGTGTTCCAAGCCTCTTTTGTCTGATGTTGTATGCCTTTTCTGCCGGCTCAACGGCTTTATGGTACTTTTCCTGACGCATCAAAACATTAGCAAGATTTCTACAGAAAAGTGCTTCATCTTCATATCCTGAGATTTGCAGATCCTCCAAAAGACTTAATGCCTCTTTGTACCATTTGACCGCTTCTTCATACTCTCCTTTTGCTTCGTAAACTGTGCCAATTTGATTCTTGTATACTGGCATGTCATAGTGATATTCAGAGCCAGACAATTGCTCTCGCACCTTCAGCGCCTTAGTGTAGTATTCGAGGGCTTTCTCTACGTTGTTAACTCCGTAATAACAATTACCTAGAGCGTTATAACACCTGGCAAGATTGGTGTCAGGTTTCGACGGACGCTCCATAAGGTCCAAAGAAGACTCAAGGCATTTAATTGCTTTCTTATAGTCTCTGTTTTGATAATAGATTTCTCCCTCAACATACAAGAAAAACCGTTTAGTCTGTTTGAAATATTCGGAAGATTGATCCTGAACTTGTTCTAATGACAAGGACGCCTTTCGCAGCAACTCAAACCCATCAAGAGGGCCTTGAGTCTCTGACACCAGCCTAGCCTCCCAACATCGTAGCTGAGCTCGAAATAAAGAACCTGGAAGCAAATGAAAAAAGAAAAATTTGTCACGCTTATTATATGGAAAGTATTTCTCAAGTAGCAGCTTCTAATAGTCTTTCATTTTTCCCTTTTTTCTCTTTCTTTTAATCTTAATCACCACTGGTTGCTTATTTCAAGACATTTTTTAAGACAGTTCTTATGCCCACAAGGCGATCACAAGGCGGTTCAAGGGGGTGGCAACATCAATAGTCCTAGAAACTGTATAGACGGTAATGGTTCCTACACGGAGAGGCAAATGGCTTACCTAAGTTTCCATCATCTCTGCACACCTCCGCCTAGGAATGGAACAACTTAGCCTGTTTCTCCCCAGTCAACATGGCGTTGAAAACGGATACAACCAATGCCTTTTCTTGGTATCCACCAGGGACACTGAAGTACTCTGGTAACAAAGAGCTGTCAATTGTAAACTCATAGTTTTGGCGATCTCTTCCAAACTCAAAGAATGCTTTAACATAATCAGACTCTATGAATCCTGCAATTCTTTTCATCTCCGACAAAAAGTGCTCGTTAAATCGTCTTTCTGCTTTGGTGTAAGATTCACAGAACTTTGCATCATTTGCAATGCTCTCAGCATACTTTTTTAAAAGCGGATGAATGTCATACATCATCTGCTTGTCCCGGCTCTCCATTAAGCACATGTTGAGTGATTTCACTAGTTGTCAGTCCTTCAAGTTGGACTACAGCTTCTGGTATTCTAATCCCAAGAACTTTGGCTGCTGTGGTGGCAGAAAAGGGTCCATGGGACAAAGACAGTGATACAGCAGACATTCTCAAACTATCAGACGGGAGAGTGTTGAACATTTCTCTGATTACTGACACCTGACTTTCATCAACTCCTTCTTCTCTAAAATCAAGAGGTTTTTCTTCCTTGTTCTCTGTCAAGTTAGAGTTGGAAGGAGTTTGGGTTTCCTTTTGAGAACTAGTCTCTGTTACTCTAATCAAATCATTGGGTGACTTTCGTCTTTGTCTCAAAATTGCAGCTGTTCCTTTTAAGAGCAACGGAACTCCTTTACAGATCCCGAGAAGCTTCTCTCTCTGCCACGCATTAACATTTGAGGTTTTCCCAGGGAGCAAAATTTTTTCAGAGAAAATTTTTTCAAGAGGTTGTAATTCATAGTCAGTCACGGTTTCTTTAACTTTTATCTCAAACCTCGAGGTGAGAAGCATGTTCAATGATCCTTTCTCGTACTCATATCCTGAAAGCTTGTTTAGAAATTGAATTAACTGTATCCTTAAGTTCTTGCCCTCCTTCCCCTTTCCTTCAGTAAGCTGCTCGACATTATCAAGTAGAAAGAGTACAGGCTGACCGTCGCTCCCGTTTTCGATATACTTGCGAATTCTTCCAACAACATAGTCCATTGGTAGAACAAGATCTGGGACACTTAGTTCTAGCGTACCCATAATGTTAAGATAAACTTTTCCCATGTCTTTAGTTTCTCTCAAGTCAAAGACATGTTTCTTTCCAATCCACTTTGCATAAATTTTCTTGGCAAGAGTAGTCTTTCCTATTCCAGTGGTTCCATACAAATTGACAACAGCATTTTGCTTACTGTTGAGGCTTCTCATTATTTCTTGGATCTCATCACTTCTTCCTTCCACTTTAACATCCGTTTTAATCTCTGATGGTCGAGAACCCTTGAAGTCTTCAATCCCTCTGTTAATTACATTTTGGTTGATTGATTTTGAGGCGACAAACTCGTCGAGCAGTGTCAGGTTCGAACTCGAAACATAACCGAAGTCATATAAACGATCCAAACACGACAACAAATCTTGATTTCCCAGAGATTTAAATTGTTCTCCGTAAATCGTCTTCAAATATTGCACCACATCTTCCGCTTCGGCTGGATAAAACATCAAAGATATGTCCCTAAACAGTTGATTTAAGTCAGGTAAGCTTTCCACCACCACACCGGACGCCATCTTTGATTACGCCGCTGACCAAAACGAAGGTTCAGAAAACCCGTGAGTCAACCCGGTATAGTAAACGTCGGTATTATCGCGTATCGGGGAAGGGGGGTCATATCTTACAAGTATCGTAAGATTTGGATGGATAACCCACCGCGAATATCGTCTTGAAGGTCCCTACTTTGTTCTTTCTTTTAGTTGTTCTTCTTTTTTGCGTATTGCGTGGTGTAACCAAAAGCTGTCCACGATATAAAGATTAAGAGCACGTGAGCGATGGAGTGAGCGAAAGAGTGAATTTGCAATCGAGTTCAATATTAATTATACTGGTTCATAACGCTTCGACAGCGTATCAAATTATTTTCAATCTTTGCTTCCTGCGTCGTCTATAAAACGTTTTACTACCATTAGGGAGAACAAACCTTGTCACACTTTCCAGGAAAGCTCTTTGAAAATAACTAAGGCAATTTATTAATTTAAAGAGAATTCTGAGAAACGTATTTGTTTAATTCACGGGAATTTTTTACCTTCTCTTGCATTAATTCATACTCTTCGCTTGAAAAAACGTGGCTGTCTATACGAAACAGGATATCTCCTGGGCTTTAAGTTTTCCTCGTGTATTTTGCAGTCAATCGGAATCCGATTGACTGCAAACAAAATAGCCTCCATCTCGAGGGACAAACTTGAAATCGAGGCAAATGCGGTGATATACATACAGTCCGAACCTCTCTAATACAGACACTGAAGAGACAGAGCGAAGTGTCCGTATTAGAGAGGTGTCCAAAGGAGGTCACGATGATGACGTCACTTTTATGACTCCACTTAAAGTTTTAAGTGTTCAGTAGGTATTGCTTTATAACGAAGCAAGCTACAGCGCAATGCTGCATGTAAAACGTTGTAACGTAAAGCACAATTCTGAAAGCATCTTTCGCTGTTTTCCAAGTGCAGTAAACAGTAACTAGAGTACAAAATGTAATAGAAAAAGATCTTTTTGCTATCTGTAGTTATTGAAGCCTTCAAAAAGTCGGTCATGTTCATATGTACACCTTTCGCAAATCGTTGTTTGATATGTAGCGACTGAGCTTTATATCACCTTGCATAACTCATCAACCAGACTAGACGGGATTTTCCCTGTGCAGATTCACCTGATCGGGATTCGGGATTCGGGATTCGGGATTCGGAGTTTACCTGATCGCAGCAATGCCCGTAATAAAGAGGTTAAGTTTATAAGAATTTACTCTCTGGGGCCGAGATTTAGTGTCCTTTGTCCATATTATAGAGGGTCTTTTTAAAGAAAATATATGAAAATTTTTTCGGGACATTGAAAACTGTACGTAATAGAGAGGTGTCCGTATAAGAGAGGAGTCCGTACCGAGAAGTTCGACTGTACATACATCCAAAAGTCTCAAATGAGGCTGGCTTCGGGCGCAGGTAACCCAGACTGGTCAAGTAGACGACCTGAACCAGTCTGCTGCCCAGCAACAAGTGAAGGACACAGCATTATACTTCTAGTTTGTTAATAGAATACTATTATTTTTTGTCAAGATTTGCCTTCATTTTTCACTTGGAATGTATATTTTTTGGCCAGTTAATGACCATATAATGACGTGAATTTATGTTCTTGGATTTGCTGATGTGTGAATACTCTAAATGTATTAAAATGAGGATACTCTTACCCCTCGGCCGGTACATAAATGTCCCTAGCCTGCGAACGCTTAACTGCTAAATGCTTAACTATTCAAGACATACCAAACAAATTTCCAGTTATTGTAGTTAGTGTTTTTGTTTTTCTTGCTTGCTTATTTGTTTGTTTTTCTCTCAAGAATTACTGCCTAGAAATATTAACATTCTGATCACAATATAGACTAACCAAAGGGTAGGGAGTGTTATAACCAAAGTGTAGGGTGTGCGGCCGACAACGATCGGAAATCCAAACGCTTCAGTGCTCCAACGCTGTGTTTTGCGTAAGTTTCACGTGACAGGTGGCCAAAACACGCGTGATCAGATTACGAGGGGTGGAAGGTCCAAACACGCGTGATCAAAGTGCATTCTATACATTCCATTCATTCTTAGTGGAAGTCCAAACGAATGCTGGCTACATACACGCGACGCATGCGTAATAACAACCTGGACATCAGGATTACGGGCGACAAGAGGAGATCGCAAAAATGCGATCGATGAATTATTTGTTTTAAGTTAATTCATCAAAGGATAAAAGCGCTGATATTAATACTGCAATTCTTTGGGAGCCACCTAACAATTTTAATTGTCCAAGAATTAAATACGCAAATAGAAAGCATAGTTTACCTCTTTGTCTTCAGTGACCATTCTTGGTATAATCGGTCGAAAAAATGTGGTCTTATATCTGGCACTATACCATTTAAGGCCTTGAGAGATGTAGCCTCTAGCGGCAGTTGTTCGAAAACTGACCAGTCATATGCCCAAGTAACCTGTTATGTTTCTTATTCTTAGGTACCTAGGCATCAGGAATTTCGATTACGTTGCGCTAATATTAATGTTGTTTGGCGCGCGTGATTTGTCTGCAAGCCTGAGAAAACAGCCGACATTTGGCGACGCTACCACTGGTTTCCCCGCTAAATGACGTCTGAGAAACGAGCGCAGAAATTCCATACTAATGACGCGTCACTACCCAGATCTGGATAGTGCGTCCGATTGGTCGGGCCGCGTGGGAAATTTGACTCAACCAATCAGAAGCACTACCCAGATCTGGGTAGTGCTTCTGATTGGTCGTGCTGCGTGGGAAATTTGATTCAACCAATCAGAAGCACTACCCAGATCTTGGTAGTGACGCGTCATCGGTATGGAATTTCTGCGCTCGTTTCTCAGACGTCATTTGGCGGGGAAACAAGCTGTGGTAGCGTCGCCAAATGTCGGCTGTTTTCTCAGGCTATTTGTCTGTTAACTGAACTAATCAATCATAAGAGAATAGAACACTACTGGGGGCCAAACCACAAGATGCCTGAAACAGCGAACAACAGTACTGACGTCACTAACATGACGCTTTGAAATTATATAGCACCGATAAGGAACCAGAATGTAATGGTGTAGTCCAGACCCATGATGGTTTATTTACACTGAATGTAAAAAATGATTTATAAAATATAGATGCAACAGTTCACGGTAGGAACTCTGGTCTAATATAACCTTAAAGATATTATATCAACCAACAGAAGGTGAAGGCTAAGTCAGCAAATCCCCCATAGATCCTATTCTATACGCAATCCCTCCGAGGGTCAGCTCTCTCTTGGTTCGGGTTAGAGAGTTTAAGCGCCAAATTTGTGAGAAATTCAAACTAAGATCTTTTTAAGCTTCAATGCTGTAACTCTGGAATTTCTACAGTGGACTAGAGGGCGCACTTTATCAAAAAATCATGTGTTAAAGTTTTTCATATCTTGACAATATTGCCGGGAAAATGACGTCGGAAATTTGGCACCGGAACTTGGTGTTATATCATAATGGGACACCTTAAGACGTCAACTGAAAGATACGGCTTTAAAAGGCCTCCAAACTATAAAGAAATATAAACATGCCCATGCATCCACTCAAAAGATATAACATTGCAAAAATGTGACATTCACACCATTTTGTTACAAAAATAACTTTAATAGGAGGGACAGCCTAGGAAATAAGGCCTAAAAGGAATTTGTTTTGCTTAGCCTTTTAAAGGCTGCGAACACTCGGTAAGATAACAGGAGTCACTGTTCTATTACTTTGTGTATACCGTAAAATTCCAAAAATAAGCCCCTTCATGTATAAGCCCCTCCAAATAAAAGCCCCCCAATCTGGTAACGCAAAAAAACCCTCCGTTAAATCGCCCTTCCAAATATAAGCCCCCCGGGGGCTTGCACTTGGAGAATTGCCCTCAAATACAAAGTAAAATAAAGCAAAAACGGTAAATTTTCTTTCAACTATAAGGCTAGCTCAATCGGTTTTGAAACGCAAATTTCCTTCCGTAGATAAGCCCCTCCAAAAATAAAGCCCCTCAAAAAAGGCCTTTGAAAAATATAAGCCCCGGGGCTTATTTTCGGAATTTTACGGTATTTTGAAGTAATTTTACGAAAACTATATATACATATATATATCTGACTGGATTTGATACAAGGTGCCTCTGCCAGTAGCATTATGAGTATGAGTCGAGCAGGGAAAATTCCTTGACTTTGCACTGCTTTCTGACTGGAAACTCTGATCAAATTGACAAAATCTCCCCTCCCTACCCCCTACTTTTGACACAAAAAATGCCAGCCAACCACCCACAGTTAGGTATGGGCCTGGGCTCTCTGCTGACGCCTAGCAAGAAGTCAAGCCCCCTGATTTTTTTTTCGGCTACACGGGATTGAACACGGGCCATGCCCGTGTTTAAGTTAAAATAACTTTACTGGCACCTTTTAGCAAAATTACACAGATATATATTTTTCGAAACAGATGGCGAAACACGGATCAGCTAAACATTACATAGGTTAACTAAGGATTTGAGGACTAAAACGATTAGAGAGAGAACTTAAAAGAGGGACCTTAAAAACTACAAGATTTAACCACAGTCATGGCCACGCCCACCACGATAGAGGAAAGCTCAAGACTCGCACTTATCTTTCAAAAGGAAAAGAAAAGAAGAAAAAAGACGTAAAAGGAAAACTGTCTGTTGTTCAGCCGTTTCGGTAAACCCGTTTCGAACGGCCGTGTGTTTCATCCGTTTAACGGGAACCCGTTAGTGTAGGTTTTAGCGAGGTTCATCGTTATCATCAAGTAACAGCCTTGAGTGTCTTCACGGAGCTTTTTGGACAATTTCTCGCATTTTATTTACAAGCATCTTACACTGTTTCTCCCAATTGTACTCTTTGTCATAGTGCTCTCGAAGATAGCATGCTTCCTCTAACCGGAGTTTCCTTGGTGTCTTTCTCACACGCCTGATAGCTTTACCCCACTCTACGGGATCATGGGAATATACCACGCACGAATCTCCGAATTCTACTTTGCGAATAGCTTGACCGAACCCCGAATTGTTACTTACCAAAATAGGAAGGCCAGCGGAGAGTGCTTCGAGAGCGGTGAGGCCAAAGCCGTCCGTTCGTGACGGCATAATAGCAAGATCCACCTTCCACAAAAGTTTCTTTGTTTCGTCGCGACTTTCAGGAAATGGTCCAACCCTCAACTGTGTGAGAGGAATGCCACACTTCAGTAACCTATTTTTAACTTGTTCTTCGTTACCTTTTGAGGCCCCGACAAATTGAAGAAGGTAGCTTTCGTCTTTTAAGCTACCTACAGCTTGAGCAGCTATATCGTATCCTTTTAGTTCAAAATCTTCCAAGTTACCACAGCCAAACACTAAGATGCGGAACTGTTCTCTCTCCTGACTGGCTTGATCCAAATTTGCGTACTCTCAAAAGATTCCAGGTGTGACGTCTATCACATCTTCATCTCTACCGTACAACCGAAGATTGGCTGAGACAGCTTCCTTTAGCTTTGGTCCAATGGCAACGACGACATCAGCTTCCCTACACAAATCTATTTCAGTTCGGTGCTTATCCTCGCCTTCAGGTATCGCTGTTTCGCCTTCCTTAAACATTGCAAGCTCTTCAATGTCAGTGTGTACTATATGAACTCGTCTGCACTTGCGTTGTTTTGCTATGACATGGGCTGGTGCTCCAAGCTTCTGACCATGGCCTACAACAATATCAATATCGAGATCTTCAGGAGGAAAACACAATTTCATGATGCGATCAGGCAGGAGCATCGCCTCTGGCGTGGCAAGACGCACATTACATTCATTAGCCTCTTGCTTCTTCAATTCAGTGTAGTTTGGCAGTAGGATAGTTACTTCAACCGCAGACTGACGTGCCAGGTTTTTTGCTAATTCCCTGTTCAACGTAGACAATCCGCCCTTTGATGATCCCCATTCATCTCCGACCAGTGTTACCCTTAAACGGCGTCTCGCGAAAGAGGCTGACCGTCCATCAGTGGCGCCTTCCTAAAGACGGAGAGAGAGATTTACAAAAAATCAACTTCGACGTAAGCTAATAATGCAAAACATTCGTTATATTTAATCTAAATAATTTACCGTAACAACCGTACTTTTACGAGGCGAAAACCACGAGATAAAAACTATTATCGAGAGCAGCCCATACCAACTTTTCAGTGAAACACACCGAAGGATTGTTAGTGTCTTAACACTTTATGCCTATGGTTTATCTGCATCCTTAGCTGATATCCAATCAGACCACACGATTAAGAATTCAGCTTATTTTGTTCTATTGTTAACAAAGGAAAAGGTTGACGGAAACAAGGGCACTGTACTATTGGATGCCGAATCTTTGTCTAGAAATGTTCCGACTGAAGACACTGTGCAGATGGGTTAGGCGATACTAGAGAGTACCGGGTGGCCCAAGCCACGCCAACCGCACAACTTCGTTTAACACCTTCAAAGATTGCGCTGCATAATAAGGAAAAATCAAAATTTTATTAAGAAATTATGCCCTTACAAGATAGAATACTGATCTATTTTAGATTATGAGATTATTTTGGCTTTTAAATATATGGTGCACTTGTACAATATAAATCTAAAAAACCTGGTACTCATTTTGGCGGCACAAAGACGGAGGTACGTACATCACAACTACATATGCAAAAAGACCTACCTTTAATTTGAAAGGTGACTTTGCTTTAAATGCAACATCATTCTCAGGGTCAGTAACTGTCGCTCCTGTATAGTTAGGTTGGCCGAATGAGCCGCCAGATGATCTGACGGTATAAGTCGGAGACAACTTGGGACGGCAGACTACTGCGTATGTCGAGCAATCGGTTATGTCAGCTTGAGCAATGGGAAAAAAATGATCCGGTATTTCCATCTGGGAAGGGTAATCATCTGTGATATCTGTAATCGATATACCATGCAAATAGAAAACAACCTTCATAAGTACTTATTTTGAAAACTAGGTCATTATGGTATTCGTGGAATTGCAAATGGCTGGTTTACTTCCTATTTGCACAATAGTAATTGACATTGTAATTGTTCAAGGAGTCCCTCAGGGATCTCTGCTAGGTCCTCTTCTATTTCTCTAACTCTTGTATATTAATGACTTCATTAATTGCAGCAAATTATTTGACTTTCACAATTTTGCAGATGGTTAAAAGAAGATCTAAAGATCAAACAACCTCTAAAATCAGAGAGTCGTTTTCGCTTTAAAAAAGCTTTTAAAAAAATCTGTCATCTCCAAATATTGATTGTTCCTTGGTATACTTTATGCAGCTAATTGTGTGCGCAGCCATCGTTTTGCTTCTTTTTTTGTATTAGTTTGTGTATTTGTTTATTTATTACAACTTAAATATCTAGTTACTTTTTAAATGCTTTTTTGTTTTTTCCCGCATGGCCCAGCCGCTCAAGGCGATTAGCTTTTGCTATTTCTGAGTGGCTGTGCTCTCTTTTTTCCGCAAATATTTCCTTTAAATTATGTTACTCCTTCTTTTGTATCAAGAGCACAATAAAGATTGTTGTTGTTGTTCCTAATTGTCAAATTAAAGTTACGACTACTACGCTGTGGTTCCATGTCAGACTCCTTTGTTTTAGGTATGATAACGCATGACAATAAGTGGAGAGCATACTGCACTGAAAGGTTTATCGATAACCCGCTTGTTATTCTACTTTAAAATAAAGCTTCTGCACGTTTTCTACTGGATCCTTTTCATAGTGTAACAATATGAAGTGAATGCTACGCTGCTGGCTGAGATTGGTCGTTGCCCGTGGTCTGATTGGAATAAAGACACGGATTACGTGAAAGGCAATTAGTTTTTTCCAAAATGGGGCGCAGTTTTGAAAATGTTTTGCGAGATTATTTAGGATTGAGCACGGTTGACAGATGCTGTTTACAAGTACGAAAAAGGAGAAATTAGCGAAACAAAGAGTGTTCTTGAGTGACTTCAAATACCCAGACTAACACAAATCTACAAAACAGTTTTCATCACTACGAGAAAATAATTACGCGATCTTTCTGATTTGAACAAGGGAATGCCTTCGAAAAAGTTCCGGAGAAACGTTCCATCTTGCCGTGTGTCTGCTTGTAATAGAACGCAGAAGATGTCAACATCTAAGAGGAGCTTTTATAGACGTCAAGCGTGTGTTATTTTTTTAGACACCGTGGAAAACCATCTTCTCCTTCTTCTGTTTACTACGTGTAAATCAATACACATTTGAGGTCTACAGAAAAAGCTGAAAACACTCTCTTTCGGTCCGTGCATCTACGATTAGTTTTTTGTAGACCTCAAGCATGCATTTATTTTCTTATCGAGGAAAAAAGAAAACCACCTAAATACAGAAACTAATCTCTATACCTTGACGACAACGTAGGTCCATAGTTCCATTCACGTCGACCCATTCATTGCTCCCATTACCAACCAACATTTTTATCACTGGCTCGTGGCCCCGTGTGTCTGTTGCTTTGTGGGATAGCGACAACTTCACCCTGGCGTTGAATTTTAGACCTTGGCAATCCATGGAAGTTATTTCAATAACATTGCTAATAACGGCCTCGCGTTCCTGAAGCGGTGGTGAACAGACACTGCTTTTCAAACTGCGGACCACTATTGGCGTAGGCTCAAACACAGCATCGGGAGGGAACATCAGGAGAACACCACCTTGTTTAACGGCCCAGTTGGCACCTTTACTTGTTACTAATCCTCTGGTTAAAAAAAAATCAACAGTTACCGTTCTTATTGTTGTTTTCTTTCTTTTTTGTTTAAACAATGTCTTCACACAAAGCCGGCGAGTAGGATATTCCGAGTATGTTCAGTGTGTCAGGGGTTTTCGACAACAAACAAAAAAGAATGCGTTTGAAAAGTATTATTTTGGTAAGAGCTGTTAATATCACACTTAGACTATAATATGCAATCAGTGCAGATCTCAAATAGGGTGTTCACAACAAGGGACCGAAAAAAAGTATACTCCTGAGAAGAGTCGAAGTTCTCTGCTGGATTTTCAGTCCAATCCGGTGTTAACGGGATACTATATACCTAACGGCAATTTTTTGCTCAAAAGGTAGTATTTGCAATATTATTACGGAAAAATAACAAAATGCTCAGAGATTGACTGTGTGACCTTGGTCGCTAAAAACAACAAAGCGGTTGAAGCAGAAGGGTTAGCTTATCCGTATGTTTGCATAACACAACATCCGGGATTCAAGACTTGATTTATCACGCGCTGAGCGCACCTAAGCTGTTCAGGCCAAGCTTCTATAGACTATGCTTGACCAAAGGGGATAATATATCAAGATTTATTTATATACATGACGATTTTTTATATATATATCAGGACATACAGATATAGATCAAGATTTATTCATAAAAAATCAAGATCTATTTATATATATCAAGATTTATATATATATATTAAGATTTATTTATCTACATCAAGTTTCATATATCAGTGAGAAGATTAGTTTACATCAAGATCCATATACATCGAGATTGTAACAGGCTTACTTGAAGTACCAAGTGAAATTGATTTGCCTGGTTAATTCTTGGCTCCGAGAGCCCCGCAAAATTGCGCATGTGATACCGAATCTCGAGCAATTTTTCAAAGCATTTCTAAGAGAACGCTACATAAGCAGTTGAAGGATTTAACAAGCACTATATATCTTGATGTATATAAGTAAATCTTGATGAATATATCAGTTAATCTTGATGAATATATAAATAAATCTTGATATATATAAATAAATCGTGATGTATATATGGTAAATCCTGATGTATACAAGTAAGTCTGGATGTATATAAAAATATCTTGACATATTGTCCCTTTTGGACAAGCATACTAGACCTTACCCGCATTCCTCTCCAGTAATCACACCCAACGAAACGAGATCGAGGCTTGGGTTAAAAATTTCATACAAATCACTCTATTTTGTCACACAAGCCTCGAGTTGGTGTCTCAATTTACAGAAGGCGGGAGCGGTCTTTTAGAGAAAAAGTTAACAATTCTTGTGTTTAAAATATGGACATCACTTTTCTTGGTGTCTTCAGGAATGAGGTTCAAGTGTCATTTGATTTTGTAGCGACTTATTTAATTACCTGAACACAACAAAACTTTTCTCGTTAAACTCTCCTATTGATCGTCCTTTTATCACTTCGCCAAATTCTACTTCAGTGAACTCTTCTTCATCTCCTTCGGCTCCAGTTTCATTTCCGGACTCCGTGTCTTCTTCCGATCTTCCTTCAATGGTTTCTTGCGATGCTACTCCAATGACCTGCTCACCAGCCAACTCAGCCACTAGTTCAGACATCACTCTAGTATCTTCTTCTGATTCCGCTGTAATCACAGAGAAAATTTTGATAATGACGATGACGATAGTAATAAAGAGAAAAAGAGAAGTAAAGTACCATAAACGTAATGACATAGGCTATTTTTAGTTAGAAGCTTAAAAAAAATCACGATATGTTACTTTTCTGTCTAAGAGTCGCATCTTCACGACGTCCAATCCAAGAAGCCACCTCTTTCATTTCACTAAGCAAGGTCTTCATCTCAATAGACTCGTTTCCACTGCGCCTTTTTTCCAACAATCTTTTACCAAAGCTCGAAGCTTCTTTTCGATATCGTTTTTTGAGTTGTTCCATTTTAAGGTCCTTGCAAATTTGGAGTATGCCCTTGATTATTCTCCATCTGGCCATCACGTTTTCCGTTGACTCCTCTTCGACTTTCCCTTCTTCCCACTGCTGTTGCCAGGTTGCCAAAAGGCGTTGCTGAAATCCTTTAATACATTCCTGTTGTCCAACGTCTTCATACAACTGTTCCACGGCACTTTTCAATGATACTCTGTCCTGCTTCTTTTCACCAACAAAGTTTGGTCTCAGAAGCACTCTTTCAAGGAGCATCAACTTGGTTCTCCTGTGCTTTAGATGTTTCTCATGCTCATCGTGTCGATCACAGAGCTCAATTAACTTGTCCAAGAATTCAGTTCTGTCTCGTAACATTTCATTAAGCAATTTATTGTCTCTTGTCTGATCAAATTGCTCATTAAAGTCTTCTTCACTAGCTTTCTGCATGCCATCGTAAAACCAAAGTGCTTCTCTCTCGAACTTATCTCTACGACCTCTTTCTTTCTCTTCTGTCTCCCTGTAGGTAAATAGGCCCAGTAGAAACAGAATGGTATCGATGATTTCTTTATTGTATACTGTAAAGCTGAACTGTGGAGAAGCTTTCTCCTCTTTCCAAAACTTTTCACAAAACTTCAAGGCATCTTCTCTAAACACTTCTTCCTCTTCATTCCCTGGAAAATCATACAAGTCAAGGCGGTCTTTAAAAATCTCCAGTAGGTATCGCCAGTGCTCACTTTTGTTCCCCGCACCCAACGATTTCTCCATTTCCCACGCTTTTCTGAAAAACTGAAAAGCTTTGTCATGAGCCTTTAAGTTTGCTTGCATAACTCCCAGTTGAAAAATGCTTCGCACAGTATCCGGGTGATTTCCAAGAATTTTAAGTCTGATTTTTAACGCCTCCTCTGCCTCCTTTTCGGCTTCTTTGTACTTTTCTTGGCGAAGGTAAACACTGGCAAGATTTCTACGAAAAAGAGCTTCATCTTCGTATCCCAAACATTTGAGCTTTTGTAAAAGTTCGAGAGCCTCTTTGTAGCATTTCACTGCCTCGTCATACTCTCCTTTGTCCTCGTGAACTTTGCCAATTTGATTCTTGTAAACTGGCATGTCGTAGTGATAATCAGAGCCAGATAATTCTTCTCGCATTTTGAGTGCCTGGTTGTAGAAATCAAGTGCTTTCTCTGGTCTGTTTAGTCCAAGATAACAATTGCCAAGAGCGTTATAACACCTGGCAACATTGGTATCGAGCTTTAACGGCTCTTCCAAGTGGTCCAAGGAAGACTTAAAGAATTCAGCTGCTTTCTTGTAGTCTCTGCTTCGGCAATAGAGTAATCTCTTAGTGTACAAGAAATGTCCTTCAGTCAGCTTGAAGTATTCCGTAGATTGATCTCGAACTTGTTTTAGTGATAAGAACGCCTTCTGCAACACGTCAAAAGCTTTATGAGTCCCTTGAGCCTCTAAAACCAGCCTAGCTTCCCAACATCGTAACAGAGCGCGAAATAAAGAACCTGAAAGGACTGAAAGGAAAAGGGCACGTTACAATTGCAACAATTGAAAACTTTGGCATGTTGAGTCTAAGTGATTCTGCAAATATAACTCAGTTGTCAGAGCGCTAGAGAAAATGTCAGTGCTAATAGTAAATGACTTTACTACACTGTGGTGCTAGTAGCAGGAGTAGTACTGTAACAGCAGCAGTGCCAGTGGGGGTTGAAGTGACAGGTGCAGTAGTTGTAGCAGTGGTGGTGATATATACAGTGTAGAGCGCCACTCTAATTCAGTCGTAGTGGTGGTCGTAGTGGTGATGGCTGTGGTACTTCGGTATAATAGCGGTATTGGCAGTGGTAGTATTGGTGGCACTGGTAGTAGTAGTGGTAGTGATGGTGAAACCTGGTTGGGAGGGGGGTACTGCCATATATGGGACATACAGTACTACTGTGAAGGGTATGGGTTTTCAAGCAACTTAGTCAGCACTGGGATAGGGTATAGAAATCAGAGAGTTTGGGCCTAAAATAGGGTATAATTTTCCAGGAAACTGATTAATCAATTGAAGATATTAGTCTAACCGGGATTGACAATAATAATAAAAAAAGAAATTGGCAAACCTTAATTTACCCTCACATCAGTTTAATAGCCAAGAAAATGTCAATCTCAGTAATATCTGGAAAATAGTGACTATAGGATAGTGAGAGTCCAGTTTGGGGTTGTAAAATTCAGCTAAAATAGTTATGGTGTAGTGGTATCACACGATTTGAGGAAAATCGCATAATTCGTAAAAAAAATGCTAAATTAGAGGAAAGTAAACAATAAATTCTAACTTAAATCAAACATTTTCCCAATCTTTATGTTATTTGAGGTGATTTACCACTAAAGAAAGCCTTCCAAGAGATCTGAAACCTTCAATCGCGGTTTGTGGGCAGCCATAGGCAGCCATTTTGATTTCAGAGACAAGCAGTGTGGTCAGCGGTGTAACGGCGTCAAGTGAAATTAAACAAACGTCCTTTTTCTTTCTTTCTAATTCTTTTCTTTTCCGGGTCAAGATAATTGGACAAATTTCACCAATTTGTTTTAAAATAGATGTTTTATTATTCTTTTACATTCAAATTGCCTGTTAAACAACATTAAAGTGATTTTTCTCCTTTGAAACCTGGTAAAACAATGCTAATTAGCCCTGAAAAATCACACAATTTATCACATAATAGTCCTATCTTATCGCACAATCCACCTTAAAAATACATGTATGGCAGAATTTCTGATTTTTTATCGCACCCTATCAGATGGGCTGCTCACCGGCCGACCCCAACCAAACAATCCTAAAGTACCTTCCCGGTCCGCAGTCTGCAGTCCGCGCTTTATACCTAGTCCGTGTTTTATACCCAATCCGCAGTCCGTAGTCCGCAGTCCATGTTTTATACTAACCGGGGTTACCACCTCGGCCGCCGCGGCGAGAAACAACAAGTAAGCTTGTTAAGCTTAAATAATATCTGTTTAACCTTATGTACCTAGCTAACTTCATCTTCAATAAAGGGATATCTTCTTTGTCTACTCTAAATTCAGCTCTAGCTTCACTGCTGTCAAAGTTATCGAGGCTGAAAGGCTCGTATTCCCAGTGAGGAAAATTTAAATTTGTGGACTCGTACTCTTCGTAAAGAATAAGAAACTCTTCTTCACTGATCACTCCATCAGAAAAAGCGTAAACTAAGGCTTCACGAAGTTCATGAAATGACATTTTTCACAGGATGACCGTCGATAAGTGATTCAACCGTAGCAGCTTGCTTGTTTACAATCTTAATCTCTTTTTTTCGCGCCAAACGGTTCGTACTCGATCCAATTCACCATCGACAAGAACCAGACCTCTCCCGCTCGTCCAACCGTAGTCATTCAACCGTAGTGCTCAACTTAAATTCCCTATTATTTCCATGGAAGAATTTAGAATAGGCTCGATTAATCTCGTACCCAGATCTCACTCTGTTTTACACTGAATAGTGGGAGATCTGGGTACGAGATTAAGGCTCGACAGACGTGGCTAGGGTTTTTAATAGCCTCTCCCATATCCTGACAGGGGGGGTGGGGGGTGGGTGTCAAGGTCAGGTTTCCTTAGTAATATAAAGTCTGAAGATAGAGATTCAACTCTCTCGACGGGTATTTATGGGACCGGTACTTACGTGAGTGATGCCCTTACTTTGTGCGAGTCAACTAAAAGGAGTAAAGAAAGGCAGGGATCACTTCGAGGGGTCCTTCTATCAGCAGCCAGGGCCTGGTTCCAGAAAGGCAAATTAGCGCTAATCCAGGATTAAAAATTTATTCCGTTTTTGTATTTTACCTTCCTGTGTATTGCTTAGAGTAACATTTTGTGTTATCATTACTTTTTCTCGGAGTAAAGGCAAACAGTATTTTGTAAGCTCGAGTTGCATGTTCTTAGACACGAAAACCTTGCTTAAAATTTGGCTTAATCCTCTTTCGAGGAAACGGGCCCTTCAGGTGTCTAGGAGAGATTTGATTGTAAACAAGTTGACATTCGCAACATTAAAAACCCAACCATCCCCAGGAGTTGCCTTTTTGTCTCCGAATAACAACCAGTGGAAAAACAACATGAAACAACAACATGAAAGAAAAAAGTAAATAAAAATAAATAAAAAAAATACTTTGAGACATTTAGCCAAACCTGTTTCCGTGCCCATTGGTTTATAGACAATGACGACCTTATGGCAGAAAAGTGCAACCATAAAAACTGAAGAAGAGCCTCCAGAAAGTTGTCAGAGGGAAAAAATCTTACTTTCCAAGTCCAAATTCTTCACCCAATGTCCCATTCCAATTTTCCCTTAGTGGCAAAAATACACTGCGCCTAGAATTTTTCCAGTCCAAAAAGAGGTAAATATCACTCCTCATTTTGCCCCTTTTAATGAAGGCATTTATATTGAACGTGTATATATGGACTGGTGGAACAGTTGCCTATCAAGCATATTAGATTTAATATAATAAATACCGTACTTTATTTAAAAAGAGAAAACATTGGTGTGAACAAGATGCTCTGTACATGTAGCTAAAAGGAATCTATATGAAATTAAAGTATATGCATCAAATATCAAAACACCTGTACATATGTTAAAAATAGATAATTAATATAATAAATAAAATTCATAAAACTTAAATACTGTACACCTATCAGTTTGCCTGAGGTGTTTAACAACTACACTCTAGGAATTACATTGAAGATGACCCAAAGCACTTGAGGAGAGGGTGGAGTGTCTTATCGACCTCTCTGTATGTTCTGACTTATATTTACGTATATATTGATCTTCAATTTTATCCTTAGTTTAACTTTTCTTTTTCTTTTGTTTCAAACTAATTATCATACATTAACGTACCCTAAAACGAAAGAAAAGAAAATTTAAACCAAGGATAAAATTAAACCACAACATATATAACCGGCTACAAAATAAATACCCTTTACTTGGTACACTAATATAAAATAAAAAGATATTCAAACAAGTAAAAGTAGGAAGTAGATTACTTTCAATTCAGTGCAAAGAAAATAGTAAAAATCTAATCAGTCAGTTGCAACAAAATCGTTGTGCTAAATCTTTACGTTTCACGCGTATGTCACCCAGCGCTTTGTTCAGAACACGGTAAGTAGCATCTGAGCCCTCTCTTTCTTTCCAAGCCATCAACATGGCGTAAGCTTTCTCAGCAAGTTTGTCATGGCCTTTGTCAAATTCTTGCAACTCTTTATTGAATGCTAGCCGACGCCCAAGCTTTATCCAATGGTCAGGAATATTTTCCGACAAATCTTCCAGTTCATCATCTGTTGGAATTCCTTTCTTCACATCTCCTGCAAATATTGAAAAAGAAAATAGAAAAAAAACAACTCTGACATCTTTAACGAATCGATCGAAATTCATTTACCGGTAGTTGAGGTACTATGCGACCACATTGCTCCAGCTAACTCAAGACCAAGGAGAAATGAATGTGAGTAAGTAAGCAGACGAGCTAGAAGACATGTTCGAGATAATAAGCCAATAGTTGAACCAAGAAATTCATTTTCATGGAAAAGAGGGAACGAACAGATAAACAAACTCATGAAAAAATAATGAACAAGTCGACCAATAATCATTTGCTAGGTCAATCAGTCATGTGGTATGTGCAAAGTCGGGAATGGGTCGGATGAATTTTTGAATGCAAAATGATAAATAATGAACTGTGTGGAAGTAGGCGCATGCGTAGGCAAGAGAAAAACTTACCTCTAGGTTGTCCGCTAAGTTCCTCAAAGTCCTGAAAGGACATAAAAGGTGGTATAATTTTTTAACCTGTTTGTAATTTTAACACTATCCACACCGGATTATCATTCTCCACAACTGTGGTATCTTGCATTATTAATACCCTGTCTTCAGATCCTAACCTATCTGAATCTACAGAGCACAGTTTGCGAAGCCACCCTTAGCTGAATTACGGTCGAGTAATAATTCACCGTGAAAAACTTAAAGACACTATAACTTCGGACGACTTCGACAAACTCGCGAGCTTCAGAGCAGAGGACGTTTTCAGGCCGTGAAGCCCAATTTCCCCAATACTCCTCAACAAGGGGGGGAGGCCGAAGAAGAGTACCCTATACGGGCCTGTGGCTTCAGGTATATGAGGACACAAGGGTGGAGAAATCTGTTATTTCGGTCTGTAAAAAGCCTACAAGGGCTAACTGATGAATTAAATGGTTGTGAAAAAGTCTATTTATACTTATAAGACTTGCACTTACAACGATTAAAAGGGATGCAAAGTGCTAGACTTGATGTGTGAAAAAGAGGTACCATTTGTCGATAAAAAGGGATACGAAAGGGGTACCGTTTCTGTCAAAAATGGTATATAAAAGGGTAAGGGGTTGGACCTCAGGGCGGAGCCTCCCCGAATAAAACTTTGTTGAGTACCCAGTCTGGATCTGGAAAGTTTAAGCAGCTTTTTGCCACCAGGACCTGATTTCCTATTTTAAAAATACGACTTACCAGAGTGGGGATCGGTAAGTACAATGTACACAGCGAAAGATTTCTTCCCATGGGTTGGAAAGTGTTACGAAATTCCACTTGTGCTGTGTGTTGGTCATTTATCAAGCGAACTTTCAAATGAGCCTCGAACGGAAGATCTCCTTCATACAACCTGTAAACAATAAAATAACACTTACATAGGTATGTTGAGGCAGGCCTAAAAGTGTCTCTATTTAGGTGTAATCCAGCAATTTCAGCTGACAGTCAGAAGGTTATCAAAAAAGTGATATAACATATTATCGTTATCATAGTCATTGTAATCATCATCGTCATTGTCATTATCTCCATTATGTGAATGACACCCCATCCCTCAAGGCAGTGAACCAAATAATTTTCCCCGAATTCGCACAACTGAGCCTGCTCGCAGGCTACGATGTGTGTAAACGACTTATACCGCTCAGGGCTGTTGCTGCTCATACTATACCGAATAGCTTTTTTTTTTATGTCGGCACGCGGAAAAGCTATCCTGAACATAGCCTTAGGGTTTATCTTTTTGCTGCATACGCATATCACCGTCACAATGAATCCACCCTTAATGTAGCTCGTAAGCTGGAATTTGTCCTTGTCTTTTATAAACTATGCGTTCATGTTAGCACGTGAGTAAGCTCCAGATAAATTTCACATGAACTACATTGGGAATTTCGCAAACTGGGCAACAGACTTAAGAGGTCAATTCAAAAGATCGTAACCCTGTGCGTTTTTTTCGACCTCCTACCCTAGCTCTCTCACCAGTGCAAATCAGCCTCGAGACTTACTTAAGATAGAAATCCTCCATTTCCCTCTCTTCGAATGGGCATATTGCTCCTGATACAAATACGAATGCCTTGTCGTGCCCTGGGATCATATCTTTTTTCGAGCTTCCATGGCAAGGTTTAATGCCTTCTTGTTTTAGGTCCTGAATCACTTGCTTTTTAAGGTGAGCGGGGCAACAAATAAGATACAAAATGGACAAACAACCCGGCTGGAAGTAAGCGACGAAGAGTGTTGGTCTAGGTTGACTCCATATAAGGCTATACAGGAATCGTTTAATTCCCTGTTCATCACCGTTAGAAGAATTTCTACGCCGATCGAAAAAGGGCCAATACCTACAAGAAATGAAACATTAAAGGTAAATAACAAAGGTACAAAACATTGAAAGCTATAAGTAATAGCCGCTTACTGTAAAGGTATAACAAGAAACTTTTCGAGTACATGAAATATCAGTGTTCCAGAAGGAATACCGCCCATAGGCCAAGATCTATGCCTTCACAGATTGGAAAAGGCATTTAGAGCATAATAAATTTTATTGAAACGAAATGTGCGCTTACTACCAGAGAAATAGGCAGTATGACACTTATGGTAACAGTCTTCAAAACAAAGAGAGATTACTAAAATAAAGATACTAGTGGCAGATAGAGTAAGAGAAATACATCGCGAGATAAATACTTCGAATATTTTCCTGACTCTCACCCAATCTAGAAAATTATAAAAGAAACTGTTTATATTTGGTTCTTCGCTTAGCAACTTTAAAACTTGCATAGAGGGTGATGGCTCAGTCATAATACTCGCAGCTATTTCAAACACTTCACACTTCACAGTTCAATTTCACCACCCAACAGTGTTTTAACTAAGAGAAAAATTTGTTTCTTACCCGGAGAACCGTTCGACCTGGAATCTGACAAACTTCCCATCAAAACGTGCAGGTTCCGCAAGATCATCGGTAATCTCAATCCATTCTTTCTGCTTTTCATCAGACTTCAGGAACAATACTCTGACACGGCACGTTGTTGGATCTGGGAGCAATACTTGTTCCTCTCGAAATGAAAGTGGTAACTGAATGGTTACAGATCTCGAGAATCGAACAGTCTTAAAACAGTTGATTCGTAGTATAGGTCCAAGAAAAAAACCAGACTCTTGAAATTCATCGCTTGGGACTTCTTGAACCTGTTTCGTTCCAAAAAATAATCGTCAACAGTTAACTTGATCTACAGTCGAACCTCAATGTGCGAACACCCCAGCCTCTATTCAGCGACTGCCTCCTTTAAGTAACCACCAATCCAAAACATTAAATATTCCCCGTGGAAGCCATATAATTAAAACCTCTCGTAAAAAACCACCTCTCGCAAGCGACAGTTCTAAATCTCTTATAAGCGACCTCTTGACGCTTTGTTTGCTGTATGTATTACGCCACTCAGAGTATAGAAGAACTTTCCGTGATACCATGAAACTACACATTTCGTAACTAAGAAGCAAGCAATAAATTCTCTTCCATAAAGTAGACGTGTCGGAACCTCTTCTCTGGGTTGATTCTCATAAGCGACCACCCGTATGCAACCACTAAATCTTCGCATTAATTTTTGGGTGGTCGCTTAAGGCAAGTTCGACTGTATTTGTTTTTAACATGGGCTTAGTTACCTGATACGTAACTAAAATAAGGTCAGTTTCTTTGGTGTTGCAGATGGGTGCAATCACAAAATGACGTAAAAAAAAAAAGATTGAAAAGGCACCGAACAAAACCCAATGATAGTTTCCAAAACAGCAAGAAACAATCAAAATGGGAGCGGCAAATTTGTAGCTGTATTAAGGTGACCAATCATTTACACAGATTTGACGCGAATAATTCAACAAAAGAAACAAATGTAGAAGTGACTCTGGTCTCCGTAAATGACAATATCTCTGCACCTCATTTACATATGCCCGTTAAACACATGTTTAACATTTTTCTTCAAAAATTACTAGCCAAACGTGATACAACAACATGAATATGGCTTAAACCTACCTTTAATATCAAAGAAAACTTTGCGTAAGGAGTAACAGCATTTTCAGGGATTGTCACTGTCACTCCTGGAAAGTCAGGATGACTGAATGAGCCGCCGCTAGATGTGATGATGTAAGTTGGAGAAGCCTTCAGACGACAAATTACTGCGTATGTCGAGCACTCAGCAATGTCAGCTTGAGCAACGGGAAAGAAAAAGTCCGGTATTTCCATGTGAGAGGGGAAATCGTGTTCGATCTCTGTAACCGATAAAAAGGAAAGTTTCAAGAGCACCTTTAATGTTCCCTTCTCTATGGAAAAATGATTGAAATTATAGAAAACCAGGATCAAAACTAGCCTCTCACGCGGGCGTTCTTAGGGCTTTGGCACGCGTTCACTCCTCACGTTGGGAGGATTGCGTGACGAGCCAAAGGAACGTCTGCGCTGGAGGCTAGGATAAAAAAAACCAGTGGCAGCCAGCCTCGGATCAAAAGGGAAACAAAAAAGTACTACACCACCACATTTATGCTGTGGTTCAGTGTTAAAGTCTTTTGTTTTTAGTTACAATAATGTATGACAACACAGTTTTGCTTGAATAGTTGTAACAACTCCTAAGAAGGAGTTAAATCAAACCATTAATTACTCCAAAAAGTGAGTATTTTCCTATGTGGTAGAATTAAAATGACTCAAGGTTAATAATAACTCTATTGGCGATAAGAGTTATTTTAACTCACAACTTGGGGTAAATATGCAATTAAAACAATTCCAAAAAGATTAGGATACTGTTCTAAACGTTACATCATTCCTCTACAAAATTAATATAATGGAGGAAACTAAACTTGAACCAATGATAAATTTGAACCGCGCAATCTACACGGATTAAAAGCATAATAGAGGTATAGACGCAACCCTGCTATAGGTCTTCAAGCAAAAAGATAATCTACAGTCCGCTCTAGTATACGAAATTCCACTGTACAAAGGGACATTCATACCTTCACGACAACGTACGTCCCTGGTTCCATCTACTTCTTCCCAAACATTCATCTCCTTGTCAATCAGCTTTTTTATCACCAGCTCGTAGCCCCGCAAGTTTGTTGCGCTGTGGGATAGTGACAACCTTACCTTGGTGTTAAATTTTAGACCTTGGCTATCCCTGGGGGATACTTCAATAACATTGCTAGTAATAGCCTCGTCCTCTTGCAGCGGGGGTGATCGGTATTTCCATCTGTGGACCACTATTGACGTAGACACAGCATCAGGAGGGAACATCAAGTGAACAGCTCCGTGTTTGAAGAACAAGTGAGTACCTTCACTTGTTGCGGCTCCTCTGTAATTAAAAAATATTCCTACAGTTGTTTGATCTTAAGAAAGTCGACCAGTAGTAAAGGATACTGAAGGAACAGAATAATATATTTTGATTATCTTTTTTTTTTTTTAGATAAGAGAGTTAGGAGCTAGTATCCTAGGGCCAAGTCCTACTGTCTCCTTAAGATAGCTTTTCGACCACTTCCATTTCCTTCCTGCGTATAAAGTTAAAGGAATCTGAAACGTGCTCCTACACCTTGTAAACGTTTTATCTTTTCGACCCAGACTCCCTAGTACCAACAATCAGTGCTGGCCGGTCGTAATCAACAACGTTTAAGAATGTTTAGACAGCGAAACGTCTTTTCCACCTTTTCTTATATTTTAAAGCGTTACTGGCACAAGAATTCTTCGTGAGCGAGTTCGTGTTCGTGTTCGATTTCGTGAGTGAGACGCACCGACGGGGAATGTCAAGAGAGGAAGTCACGAGCTTTAACAAGTAATTTGCATAATTACATAACAGCTAGAACGCTCACTGATTGGGCTCCAGTTGTTCCCAAAGATAGAAAGTGCTATCAACTGGATAAATCACTATCCTGGGGGTCATGGGCGTGTGTGTGTGTGTGTGTGTGTAGGGGGTCGACTGCTAGCAGTGTTAATTGCTTTAATCAGTTTTTAAACTCATCACAAATAGATAAGCTTGGGAACTGGTGCCTTAAAGGTTAGCGGGGTGCTAGATGCCATAGCCTCGGAGAGGTATCTGTGGCAACCCCGGAACGCGGGAACCACACAAACGAGCGCCCGCTAACCGGCTACGTCACACTGAAAAATCAGTGGAAATAACTTACCTGAAAAGATCCTTACCTTGGCAACCAAATGCAAAAGAGGGAGGGAGGAGAGGGTGAAAGAATCTGCAATGACTCGCAATAGCTAAACTTTTGATCCGCAAGATCAGCTGATAACACTGCACGTGTAAAGCCACCCAAGAGGACACGTGCTGCAGATGTGGAAGACTGCTGGCTGCATTTGCTCAAATTTAACTTTGCCTAAATGAAATTTAAAGAGACTTAAAACCTAAACAAAACACTTCTGCAGTTGTTTCTTGCACTTACCCAGATGGTACTTCCATCTCTCCTTCTACAGCATCTCCTTCAGTTTCAGTTTCAGTTTCATCTTCATGTTGTTCTTCCACCTCTTCTTCTGACCCGTCATGGGGTCCTTCTCCAAACCCTTGCTCACATGGTTGGTCACATACATAATCATGTTCTCTTGGTAGTTTTGCAGTCACTCCGAGTTTTTCGACCGGCGCGTATACAACTTCAGTGTGTCCTTCAGCTTCGATTTCAATCACTTTATTCTCTTCAAAAACAACAGGATGTAACCGGGATGATAGACGAATTAATGTGTATGTTTGCACAAAAGCTGATGTTAATAACATGAAAAACTGTCCAGAACTTAACGTCTTTGTATCACATAGTCTTGAGGTAGCCACAGACAAAAATACCCTCAATTAAGTAAATTGTGCAATCAATTGCTCTGACATTGTCACAGAGCAACAAGTGCCAACCAAACAAAGCACCAAGTCTACAGGGGATTCATAAACTTTACAAATGGGAATGTTCTACGCCACAGGCCCTTACACGCAGGACATGGCTCTACACGCAAGAAACAATTGCATACGCTCTTCTCCTCCAGTCTAGCCAATCAAAGAGCCCTTAGCGTAGTGTTTCACTTGTGCGGTATCTACTAAAGGATGCGAACTAGTTAGTAGAAAAAGGAGTGAATATAAGTCGTTTCACTTTATCACGTCACACTTTGGACTGCAAAGATGTCGTTAAACTATTTGTACTGTATTCAAAACACAGAAAATAATTGGACATCAAGCACCATTCACGTTAATTATAACTTCTAAAGAAAACTAAAAACAGTCAAATTAATAACATATGGTTTGGTGTCACTTACGTCCAGTATCGAAAAGCTGTGGCACACAAAAAAACACTTAAGGGTCTGGTAGGCATTTCCCCTCACGGAGTTATCATTTTGAATCTTCCCTTTACATTGTGTCGACATCAAATAATGAAATTATGACAATAGTTTCAGGCATGATGATCTCGAACCAATTGACGCAATGACGGGCCACAAAGGTTTTTACATTGGTGGTATGTTACTGTAAAAGGGAATAGAATTATATGCGCCTCTGAGACATTGCGGAGAAAATCTTTTGCTTTCTTATACAGAAAACGGCTGTGGTAAATGACATCGCTGCCACTGTGCAGAAGTGGGTCCGATTTTATTTCCTCCGTGTAGCTTAAACAGCGGCACAATACTGTCTAGAGGGGATGGGTTGGAAAGCTTGTCGAGGAGGGCAAAGTTCTGAACTAATTTTGTCACCGGTTGTAGCCTCAGAAGTTTTACAGAGCCAGTGGTACCAAACTAACGGGTAGACTAAATCGACTCAAATGCTGCTGCTCTGCAGTACCTTATTCCGTGCAACATTTCAACGAGACTTAAGAAGTGATGGCTTTGAGGGATAATTGGAGGCTAGTCACTTTTAGGAGTTTTTAAATAAGAAAGGATCCACTGTAGCACCTCTCAACTACCCTCATTCCTTTGTGTAAGCATAAAAGCAAAATTGAAGACATGAAATATTACCCATACCAGAAACCATGTCGAACATCATTTCAACCAAAGGTCCAAGCTGCTTCCACCAGCTGTACTTCCCGTCGTAGTTTGCACGCAACGATGCAGCTTGCACAAGTCTGGTCTTCCTGTCCGTTTCTCTGATGGTTTTGATTCTTGAAGCCCACTCTTTGGCATCATCAGAATCCACAATGGCTGATTTGCTCAATGTGACATCCCTGAGAGCCTCACCAAATCCTGACTCCCCATGGACAAGTACAGGAAGCCCAGCTGATAAGGCAAGAAGTGCCTCCAAACCAACCTCCTTTTCACCTGATGGCATAATGGCAAGGTCCACCTCACAGAAATGATATTTCCACTCATCTTCAGTTTTTGGAAGGCTTGTTATTTTTAGCTGCCTTTTAGGAACACCATGCTGATGAAATAGATCGGCAAATTGCTTCTCTGTTCCTTTTCTTGCGTCAACAACTATTAGATGATAGGATTTGTCATTTAACTCTGCCATTGTTTTTGCAGCAAGTTCAAGTCCCTCCTCGTGGAAATTCTGAGGATTACATGTATCTCCTCCAACAAGCAGAACACGAAATTTAGTTCCATCTTTAGTGCCATCAACGGTCAGGTTACTAAATTCACTGATGATTCCAGGAGTCAAGTTAAACACTTGTTTTCCTTCTGGGCGAAGAGAAGCAGATAGGTAATCACTCGTCTTGGATCCAATAGCGAGAGGAACATCAGCATTTAGGGAAAGTTCCTTTATGTCATCTTTAATGCTCTCGTCAATAACTCGCACAAAAATACTAGATAGTTCATGGCCAGCAATTTGAATGTTCTTGCATTGATATCGCTCTTTCCAGTGCTGTGCAATCCTGCTCAGTTGGGACCAGTTCCTATTACAATATCTGTTTTGAGGTCTTCCGGTGGAAAGTACAACCAATCATGGGGATGACGTAAGCCTGGTTGCTTCTTGGCTTTGACAATGGTAACTCCACAATTTTTTGCATCACTCATACCCCACTGATCGATGTATGCATTTTCTGGAACAAACAAACTGACTTGTATGCCTTGACTGGTTACTTTGGCAAATTGCTTTGCCAGCTGTGCTGTAAAAATTGCCAAAAAATTTGAATCCCACATAGTAGCCAGGATAGTAACCTTCACAGGATTGCTTCGGGAATACATTCCACTCCATTGGGCCAGCCCTTGAAAATGGAAATTATTTTTCAGATTAGCTTGATCAATTTGTGTGTTACATTATTTTTTTTACTACTGAGCATTAACACAATGTACCACCTGAAGTAACACTTCTTACCGCCTGCAACAGCCTTAAGATTTACTAAAATTAAAGAAGTACATGTACTTTTAAAAAATACTCAAAGAAATGAATGAATACATGGAAAAGTACTAAAGTATACACAGCTTTTCTTTTCATGGGCCATGCATTTTTGGAAAGAGACCATTGAAAAGAGAGTAAAATTGTTGGAATCTAACATTTTGAAAAGATGTCTAAAAACAGCCAATTTGCGTAAAATAGGTCTGAGTTGAGGGAATAACGTTTCAAAGAACTTAGCTCCTAAATTTTCCACCAAGGCCGGGTTGGGGCCATGTCCTGTACCCCACCACCCCCCTGCCCTCAGGAAAGTGCGACCATGGTGCATATTTTTTGCCTTGCTGGCTATGAATGCTCCTTTACCTGCAGAGCTAGGATTTAGGGAGAACGCTGTACCCATACCAGAAACCACACCGACCATCACTGCAGCCAAAGATCCAAGCTGCTTCTCCCAGCTGTACTTCTCATCGTAGTTTGCATGCAACTTTGCAGCTCTCTGAAGTCTGGTCTTCCTGTCTGTTTCTCTGATGGTTTTGATTCTTGAAGCCCACTCTTTGGCATCATCACAATCCACAATGAATGCAGTTCCAAATGTGACATCCCTGAGAGCTTCACCAAATCCTGATTCCCCATGGACAAGCACAGGAAGCCCAGCAGATAAGGCAAGAAGTGCATCCAAACCAAATTCCTTTTCACCTGATGGCATAATGGCAAGGTCCACCTTACAGAGCAGCTTTTTCCACTCTCTTTCAGTGTTAGGAAGGCTAGTTATTGTTACCTGCCTTTTAGAAACACGATGCTGATGAAGAAAGTCTGCAAATTGCCACTCCGTTCCTTTCTCTGCACCAACATATACTAGATGATAGGATTTGTCATTTAACTCTGCCATTGTTTCTGCAGCAAGTCCAAGTCCCTCTTCCTGGAAATTCTGAGGATTATCTCCTCCAACAAGCAGAACACGAAATTTAGCTCCATCTTTAGTGTCATCAAGGGTCAGGTTAATCAGGTCACTGATTATTCCAGGAGTGAGGTTAAGCACTTGTTTCTCTTCTAAGCAAAGAGAAGCAGATAGGTGATCTGTTGTCTTGGGTCCAATAGCAACAGGAACATCAGCATTTATGAAAAGTTCCTCCATGGAATCTTCAATGCACCAGTCAATATCTCGCACAAAAAAATTAGATAGTTCACTGTCAGCAACTAGAATGTTCTTGCATTGATAAAGAATCTTCCAATGCTGTGCAATCCTACCCAGTTGCGTACCAATTCCTACTACAAAGTCTGTTTTGAGATCTTCTGGTGGATAATACAACCAATCAATGGGGTCAGAAAAGCCTGGGTGCTTCTTGGCTTTGACAATGGAAACTCCACATTTTTCTGCAGCACTCATACCCCATTGATCGATGTATTCATTTTCTGGAAGAAGCACACTGACTTGTAAACTATTCATGGAGAATCTAGTCAGTTGGTTTGCCAACTGCATAGTGAAAATTGCTGAATAACTGGAATCCCATACAGCAGCCAGGATAGTAACTTTCAGAGGATTGCTTGGATAAAGTCTTCCAGGCAATGAGGTGAGTTTTTCAGTGTGCTTCACAACTTCTTGTCCACCAACACCTTCGAACTGTAAAAAAAAGGAGCTGTACAGGACTTTTCAAAAATCTACAGTAGGGTGCTGGCTATAACATTAAAGGCACCTAATTTATGTATCACAACTGAGCTTCAGCTTGGACCTCCATGATTTTCACACAACTGAGAAACAGCAATGAAGATGGAAAAAATGTCAATAGCCATCTCTTTCATTCATTACAATGCCAATTGGAATTGAAAAGTAATTAAAACTTAAAAGTTAATTCTATGTATTCCTTTGAGACATAAAATTTCACTGAATTCTAAGAGGACTGTAAGGTACACCATGCTGTAATCTAGCTAGTAATAAGAAATTGATTCAATGTATGCTTGATGATTATTTGTTTGCAATAACTTCAAGTTTCAACAATGCAGTTGTTGGGAAAATAGCAAACATATAGCTGGCAATCACTGAGGAATATTACTCAAAGATAGAAACAGAAGTTATGAATAAATATTGTTAAAAATTGATCACCTATTGATCAAGTTGCAAAAGCAATCTTGGCACTGACAGAAAACTATCAGATGTCCTTTAGCTAGATTTCTATGTTATACATGCAAAATCTTACAACCCGTACATGTAACTATCACTTAATGAGATGAGCCAATAATTTTTGATAAAAAATCAAAACTATTATGAAATTTATCCAAAAACCTTTTCCCAGTGAGAAACTTTTTTCTAGGTTATATTAATGCCCATGACTTTACTACACCTATTTTTTTCACGCTAGTTTGTGCTGTTTATAAACGTTTACTATCTACTACCATACTTAATGTAACTTAATATAGAATACAATAAAATTATTGTATTCTCAATAGTTTATTAATGAATAATAATTATTAATTAATCAGTATATCTACTTATAATTTTGCAAATAAAGTATGCATAACAAGTATGCATAACTATGTTACAGGTCAAATTTGGTTTCAGGTTAATTTTGATTTAACCAACAGCTGTATACCCTAAGAGACAAAAGAAATTGAGAATCAACCTAGGTTAAAAAAATTTAACCTGAATCAAATTTGACCTTTAACATATATCTTGTTGGAAGAACAATAGGACACAAAGGGTTAAAGCATATGTATGAATGCATTTTCTGTCTCACACTATTGCTTTCATTAATTTGAGAAACACTTCAAAATATGACAGCCATGTACCTATAAGTAGCGTATGAAACTATGGGAAAAATTAATATCCTTTGTTTATAGAAATGTCACTATTTTGGGAAGTAGTTTGAATGGTGCATACAGATCATTCACAAACCCTATACACTTTAGTTTATGAAAGTGTAAAGTTGTAGCCAAGCAATGCAAAAAAATCACCGTACAATTTCAGTAATTCGTGGTTATGTACACACTTACTTCTAAAGCTCATACTTACTTCTGAATACGGTATTTCTTTCTTTAGTTCTTCCATGGTAGGGTCTGCTGATTTGATCTATTAGAAAACACATAAACCTTTACCTTCATTAAAATACATGTACATGTAAACTATACAATAACGATGTATTTAGAAATACATTTATTTCAGGTTAATGTCATTAAAAAACATGATGAAAAAAATAAAAGAAATAGAATTTGCCAAAAGGATAATTTATTAAAGAGCTACATGTATAGAGCCCATACAAATTAAGAATAGAGAGAAACATACAAAATTATAAAAATTAAATCTAGAAGATTTGTAAAAAGTTAAATATATTATAAAATATTTCTAAATAAATGCGTAGTTTACAAATAATTGCTAGACAGTATTTTGATAATCATAAAATTTAATTATTCCTTAATGCTAGAAAACTCCTTTCGTAAAATTTGAAACAGCTACTGCTTGATGAATTGACTTACATTCAAACCCACTTAACAAAGACACTGAGGGGCCCGTCAAAAGTGTCCATATTAATAGGGTATCCATATTAAGAGGGTTGAATAAAAGGTTTTCTTTCCCAGGGGAGGCTTATGGTATTCAATGAAACAAAACATAACAAAATGAAAAAAGTACTATAATTCTTTAATTCTGTAATTAAATTTTCGAAATGGAAATCTGTAACTTGTGAAATGAGCCACTAGCAGTTGGATCAATCTATTTACAATCCACTTGTAGTTGTCAGCAGTAGGTCTTTCCCTTCTTGGTTTGCTTGTTCTGACAGGGCACTATTTCAGAGCAAGACCAGTTATGAAAAGAATTTGAGCGCACTTTTTCATCTGCATTTACCACCTAAGCCCCCGGGGTTGGTAGCATAGCAAGAAGACTATCAAGACCAAAATTATATACATTTACCCCGTTTTACACAGCAATGTTCGCTTTAAACCAGACAGACCATACTTCAGAACAAGGCCGTTAATGATAAGAATTTGAGATCATTGTTTAGTCAATTGCCAACTGAGCCCCCTTTAATATTTTGCGAAACAAAAAGAAGAAGAAGAATTGTTTAGGAGCTGAGTATTTTCCCCGTTTGATGTAGCAATGTCTGCTTTATCTGAAAGGGCATATTTTATGAAAAGAATTTTGAGATCTTCATCAAATTACTGAGCCTCTGGCATTGGTCTGCAGAAGAACAATTACAACGGTGATTGTGCTGCAAGAAAAGTGCTGCTCAACTGTCACTTTTTTCTAGGGTCAATTAAAGATTGTTTCGTTTGTTTCGTTTTGTCAAATACCAATTGTTTCATTTCGTTTCGTTGTCAATAAATACTATAAGCCCTCAAGGGACAAAGCAAAATGTCTGTAATAATGAGGTGTCCGTATTAAGCAAGTGTCCATAAAGTGGGCTTTGACTGTATTATCATTGATAAAGGTATAAATAAACAATAATAATAATAATAATTTAAAAATATTTATACAGGATTGCTACATCAGTTTTTAAAAAAGTGCTATCAATGCAGGTCCCATAAAAAAATTAAAAGAAAAAAGATTATAAAAATATGGATAAAAACAAATCGCAATAAAATAACATAGTTACATTAAAAGGGAGATTCAAACAGTCAATTTGAAAGCATTAGTTCTGGCATTTATTATAGTTCTTTTTTAGTGAATACTAGTCTCATTAATGTGAATCTAGACACAAATAACGGAGAAGTCTGGGCCAGGAGCATGCAAGCAGTTGTGTAATGTATATTAGTTAGTTGTCCTATTTCAGAATAGAGCAATATATTGTATGAGAGTCATAAGACTACTGAGTACCTACAATATTGCAATACACAATGCTAAGCATGTTGACTATTGCTTAATTTTTTATATCATTTGGCTAAGGATTAGTATTTCAAGGCACTTTTGGCAAGCATTAAGCTAGATTAAGCTTTTCTAGTGCAGTGAAACTTCTATTAACCCTTTAATTAAGCCCAAGTATCCACATACAAATTCTCCAAACTGACCAAACTGTATAGGGTGGGGGGAGGGAGAACTGCAAGAAAATTTCGAAAATGATGCACTGTTTTAAGAGAGAACCGAGAAATGACAGACAAATATGCATATTGCAGTACTGTCCCAAGGACTTCTGTCCATGATTGTAGTTTAAACCATTTATATTCGGTGGTAGACCCAGGGGAGGGGCTTGCCCCCAGTTATTTTTAGACCAAACTAAGGCCCGAAGGGCGAAAAAAAATATATGGGGGAGACCGCCCCTCCCCCCCCCCCCCCCCTCCTAAACTCACCTCAATGTCTGGGGGCACTGCTATTAGCCTGTGTTTACCACCTTTTGCCAGAAGTGGAATCATTAGTTTCAAAAGGGAAAAGTTGGCTTTGAGGTGCAGAGTTTTTGCGTGCTGGTCAAGTTAACAGGTTCTTACACCGAGGTAAAACTAGACAAGTGCTTCGCTATGTCTCGACCGGGGGAAAGGGTTTAATAATACATTGACCGCATTTACAGTGACTGGTGTTCAATAGCCCCAACTCTCTCATCTCATCCTCCCTCCGCAGTCCCTGATCATATGTATGTACAATATCAAATGATAAGAGTAATTAACTAATAATGTAACTTACCCGTCTTGTTGGAGTGCGGGATTTCTGCCATTCTTCCCCAGACGCCATCTTTTTGCAGTACGACCGCCTAGGGTCGGTTGTGCCTAAATCATACCGTCCAAAAGGACAGCCGAGAAGTACTAGGAACGAGTTTCCGATTCGGGCCGACTTCGGAAATTCTCGAAAACATCCAATATGGCGGCTCAAGCGTGGTGAAAACTGACAGCCAAAGGAGCCGTTTTATCCCCAGAGAAGCGTGATTTAGGGTATTGTTGACGAGGTGTGCGTTTATTGTGACTTTTGAAGAGTTCTTGATCTTGTATAGTAAGCAATCCATTTATAAATGTCTTATCAGTTAGTCTTGTCCCGCTGGCCGGTATCACCGAAGAAAATAATACCGTCCAACGGGACATCCTAAGTTATAGCAACATTTGTAAGGAGGTATATCATATCTGGGTTTTTTATTGTTAAACGGTGTTGTAGAACTGGATTTCTGTAGGTTTCTACAAGCTTAGGATACTCTATAGGAATATTTTTATTCATAAAAGTGGCCCTGTCCTTTTGGCCGGTATTACTGAAGAAAATAGTACCGTCCAGCCGGACATCCTGAGTTTTAGCAACATTTGTTAGAAGGTATATCATATCTGGGTTTTTTATTGTTAAGCAGTGATTCCTGAGGTTTCTAAAAGGCCAGGGTAACCAAACAGGAAGTTTTTTTTTCCATAAAAAAAGCCTTGTCCTTTTGGCTAACGTATTATCAAAGGAAATAGTACCGCCTAGCAGAACATCCTTAACTATGTCAGCAGTTGGTTGGATGTATTACTACATGGCATGCGGCTTGTTATTGTTACATTGTAATACATACCTTGCTCTCTGAAGGCCTTTTTCTACCAGCTGGGGACAGCTGAACAAAGATAGTTTTATTCATTCCTTGTTGTTGTAATCACCTAAGAATGTCCACCCAAGGGGGCACTCTATAGGGAGTACTCAGGTATGGGGAAGTGCAAAACACTTTTTCTGGTTTGACATTTCAAATCCAAGGATAACTGTATAGGAGTGATTTTTATTCTTGAAAATTGTATTGTCCCTTTGAATGGTGAAGCTAAGAAAATAGTACCACCCAATTAGCTCAGCAAGCTTGTGTTTAATTTTTCTTGGTTTATCTCTTTTGATAGTGTGTTGAAAGTTAATTTTTTATCTCAGGTAATTTGTTTCTCTCTTGTTTTGGGGTATGGTAATGTATGCTAATGATGTTAAAACAAATGGAAAATTACCTGAAATAAAAAATTAAAGTCCTCTTTAGATTTCTTCTGTTACTAAATTATGAAGGAGCACAATGCGTTTGGAGGTGCTTTCAAGCTTTATTTTCTCCACTTGTCAACAATAATTGGCAGTATTGTGTAAGTGTTTGGATCCAGGAGGGGTGGATTGAGTGGCTAGCCACCCATCTAGAGAACAGCCCAGCCAAAAATATATTTGGACAAACAAATGAAAATCATGGGATGCAATTCCAACCTTTTGAAGCCAACCAGCCATAGTCCTTCTTAAATCGGCATGCTTTGGGTCATTGACCCAACATTCAAAAATCCTGGATCTGCCCCTGGTACTTTAAGTTTATTACAAAAACGTTTGCAATAGCTGTTGCTTGATCGTGTTTCAAAAATCCTGAAAAGAGAAAAGAGTAGAGACAAAAGAGTGTAATTAGTTATTATTATATAGACACGAGTGTTTTACTGGAAAATATACCACTCGTAAAATTCATAAAAACTACATCCGGGACCTGAGTGGTTTATTTTCCATAATCTCACACGTGAGTTTATCGATGACGTAATTTCGGTCATTTCCCTCTATTACCTTATCGATGTCTTTTTGTCTATATAATAAAAAGAACATTACATGGCGGCTTGAAGATATGAATTCTATTTTCGAGTGGCAAAACAATATTTTACTCACTCGCTGCGCTCGTTCATAAAATATTGTTTTGCCACTCGAAAATAAAATTCATATCTTTGCGCCATCGTGTAATATCCTCTATATATCCAAGGTCTTAGAGTCAAATTAGACTTGTAGTTCTAAGGGGGTAGAATGCAATGACACTAACTTCTTTTCATCAACAGTGTCTGAACTTTTAATACCTGTTTACAGTTGGGCATTATCCCTCTGCTGAGGTACTCTGCAAACTAATCAGCAACCGTAGTTATGTATGAAAGTTGTTTTGATTGATAATACTTAAAATTTCATATTTATTTGGATGGAATTGCATAATGAATCACTTTCCATTCAATAATCTTCATTGCAAAGGTGATCAGTTGAGTTTAATTGCTGTGGTACATTCGGTAATAAAGAAATTTTGAAAAGAACTTGTCACTGATGAGTTTCTGTAATTTCCTCCATGAATGAAGAACAAAGCATATCTTGTTATGAAATTTGTTGACAGTTGCAATGTACTATCTATTTAGCCTTAGTAGCTTCCCCATCACCGTGGGGGTACTCCCTATAATGGCCTATAGGGGGAGGCCCAAAAGGGGTACCCTTTTCAGGCTTTTGGTATGTGAAAGGGTGGGGATTTTACTCGTTGAAGTATATAAAAGGGTAGGGAAATCTGTCATTTGGGTTTGTGAAAGAGCCCAAAGGGCTAACAGATGAATTTTATGGCTTTATAAAGTCGAGAAAAAGTTCAGTTTTTGTGATTCATTGCTATTTGAAGACAGTCCATTTACAACGGTTAAAAGAGATACAAAGTTCTTAACAAGGTATGTGAAAGGGTTACCTTTTTCGTGAAAAATGATATATAAAAGGGTAAGGGGTTGGACCTCTGGGCGGAGCCTCCCTGTAGAAGCATTTGTTGCATAACCACCCCCCCCCCCCCCTTCCCGGGCACTAGAATCAGAAAAAAGAAAAAAGTGGCAGATCTAACAGCTTCTAGGGAAAGGTTCCGTCAAGACAAATAACAGAATGCTCGAGACAAATTCGAGCCATAGTTTCAGAAAAGTATAGCACATACTCTGACAGATTAAATGAAGGTTGATTAAAAAATAAAAAATCTAGGGAAAAAAATCATTGTCAATTTCCGAGATAACTACGAATTTTACAGTGTCCACTTTAACCTTCCATTTCTTTTCTTACATTTTGGCTAGGCCTATCGAGCATCGACTCTCCCAAAAATATCTTCATTATACATTAAGAAGTGAAATTTGAGACGCAGAAAGTTATTTTTGGCGATTGGGTTCTTACAAAATCTGTCTAGCATATTAATATACAGGAGTAGCCATTGTTTGAAAATACAAAAGATAAAGCCCTCATTCTTAAAAGCAATTATAACTGTTACAGCGGAATGCTTAGCGCTCGAAGATGTAAACACATGGTTGGAATTGACCCTTTACGTAGGAGCAAAGGAGAGAAATCAACTTGAATACCACTGACCTGTTGTTGATTCGTCTTACAACGAATTTAGTGATTATGTCCCTTGCTGCCAAGGTAGGTAGGTTCCTGGAGTGGTTCCATAACAAATTTGTATTTAACTATGTCATGACCAGCCGAAAGAAATGTTTGACTTCTTGTGTTGTACTTTCCGCCAGAATATTACTTCTCGCGGGAACGCACGGAGTTAACGGCGGAGACTGGGTGCAAAAAGACTGGTGACTTTCTTTCTTTCTTTTTTAATTCACATAATGTAAAGAAAAAAAAAAGAAAGGCACCTTAATTTGAAGAGCCTCAATTTATACAACAAATGGGTCTTTCTCTGAATTTTGGAGAGGGCACAACCATAGCAGCCTTGCGGAGACCTAATTTCTGGACAAAAATAATCCCAGAATCCATATCCCAGAGGATACATTCACTCTTCTTTATACCTTTCTCATATATACCAACTCTCCCGGATATGGCCACTCTGATCTCCCGCTCTCCAGGTCACCGAATCTCCCGGATAAAATGGACTTTTTGTTCTTTTTTTTTCAAAATTCAATCTTTTTTAGTCATTTTTAGTTTCTGGGAAAGAATGAAAGCGAATTTTGATAGCATGTACCTCATATAAGACTTCACACAATTCCTTTAGGCGGCTGGGTCAACTTGGGGGCAGGGTGGGGTAAGGCTGGGGTAGTGGGGGTAGTGGGGCTGTTGACAGGTGGGGGAGGGGGAAGAGAAAAACAGAGAGTCTCCAGAATCTACAACTGAGGTTGGCATCTCTGCTTTCCTTGACAGGCAATTTCTCATACTGCCGAGGTAGGTAAGTTTTTGGGTATGGTAATGTATGATAATAAGTTGAAGACAAAAGAAAATAACATTTACACCAAGGATAAAATTGAACCACAATTTCAGTCTGGAGAGAAAGGAGGGGTGGGCAGGGGGGGGGGGGGGGGGGTGTTGCGAATAGGTGTTGTTGTTGTCACAAAAAAGATCAAACAGTAAATAGATAAGGGACATTGTAATGAACCTTTTTAAAAAACAATTTAAACAATCTTTCAAAATAAAATTTAAAAAGAATTTTTAAAAATGATATAATTATACTGCTGTCACAACCTATTTCAACTACAGGGTATGATTTGTTTTGATAGTGCCAGCCAGAGAGAGGCAGTTTTTTTAACCTTAATTTTGTTCCTACAGCCAACCGTACCAACCTTTTGTTTTTCTGAGTTATACTGACCGGCCAAGAAACAAAACCCAAAATTTTTTAAAGAACATGAGAATCTCAAACATGACGAAGTATAATGTAAAACCATGCTTCCCTGGCAATAAAATGGCTCCTTTGGCTGTCAGTTTTGAGTACTCCCTATAGAGTGCCACCTTGGGTGAACATTCTTAAGTGATTACAACAACAAGGAATGAATAAAACTATCTTTGTTCAGCTGTCCCCAGCTGTTAGAAAAAAGCCTTCAGAGAGCAAGGTACCGGTATGTATTACAATGTAACAATAACAACCTGCATGCCATGTAGTAATACTCTTTTTACCCTAGGACAATTGCGCAGTGGAACAATCTCCCACCAGAAATTATAGCATCTACTTCACCATGTTCATTTAGGCAATCCCTGTGTAATCTTCCATATTGATTAGTAATTTTATGTTATTGTTGTATTCATTGTTGTAATTTTTATTATTTAAAGCAGTCTGCAATACTCTGTTGAGAGTGAAGACTTAAATTGGTAAATAAATGATAAATACATCCAACCAACTGCTGACAAAGTTAAGGATGTCCTGCTAGGCGGTACTATTTCCTTAGATAATACAAGCCAAAAGGACAAGGCTTTTTTTATGAAAAAAAAACCTTCCTGTTTGGTTACCCTGGCCTTTTAGAAACCTCAGGAATCACTGCTTAACAATAAAAAACCCAGATATGATATACCTTCTAACAAATGTTGCTAAAACTCAGGATGTCCGGCTGGACGGGACTATTTTCTTCAGTAATACCGGCCAAAAGGACAGGGCCACTTTTATGAATAAAAATATTCCTATAGAGTATCCTAAGCTTGTAGAAATCTACAGAAATCCAGTTCTACAACACCATTTAACAATAAAAAACCCAGATATGATATACCTCCTTACAAATGTTGCTATAACTTAGGATGTCCCGTTGGACGGTATTATTTTCTTCGGTAATACCGGCCAGCGGGACAAGACTAACTGATAAGACATTTATAAATGGATTGCTTACTATACAAGATCAAGAACTCTTCAAAAGTCACAATAAACGCACACCTCGTCAACAATACCCTAAATCACGCTTCTCTGGGGATAAAACGGCTCCTTTGGCTGTCAGTTTTCACCACGCTTGAGCCGCCATATTGGATGTTTTCGAGAATTTCCGAAGTCGGCCCGAATCGGAAACTCGTTCCTAGTACTTCTCGGCTGTCCTTTTGGACGGTATGATTTAGGCACAACCCCTAGGGTCCGAGCCAATCTCGTTCCCAGAGTCCGCGGCCTCTGGGAACGAGATTGCGTCCGAGCAAGAAGACTGGAGACGAGAGAGTTGCATGGAACGCGAAATAAATGGGACGCCGAAATCTCTTGTAACGCAACTCTGTCACATGCCTTTCGATGTGTTTGCAGTTGTCACGGCAGTGCTGATACCTTTATGTGCGATCCATAAACTGATATATTTTGAGATATTTTCCTTATTTACGAAGTTCGTAACCAGATGTATTGCGTGCTTACTTTGATAAACGTTGAGTACTGTTCCGATATATCGTGTGCTTTTCACCACATGAACAGTGCCACGTGTTACTATGTGTTGTCAAAACTTCGTTATATGTGTTCATTTTCTTATTGCTTGATATTATCTTTACTACGGTCAACTGGTGTCAAATTCAAAGCGGCATTTCTGCATGCGTAATGAGCAGTCAATATTTTATGAGAACTTCTCTGTATTTGGTCAGATTGAAAATCTTTGAATGGATTAAGATTCTTAGAAGACATTTACATCAAATTCAGGAAAACGGAGCTGGTAGAAATTTCATATCTTGACACTATTAGCGGAAAATGACGTCGGAAATTTGGCACCAGAGCTTGGTTTTACATCATAATGGGACACCTTAAGACGTCAGCTGAAAGATCACTTTAAAAGGCCCTCACACTATAAAGAAATAGAACATGTCCATCCACTCAAAAGATATAACATTGCAAAAATGTGACACTCACACCATTTTGTTGCAAAAATAACTTTAATAGGAGGGACAGTCTAGGAAAGAAGGCCTAAAAGGAATTTGCTTTGCTTAGCCTTGTAAAGGCTGCGAAAACTAAGTTATTTTAAAGAAAACGAAGTGAAAGGATACCCTTGGTAAGGTAAGAGGAGTCACTGTTCTATTATTTCCCTCCTTTTTGTTTTTTCTTTGAAGTAATTTTACGGAATTTTTTTAAGGAATTATCTTTCAAAACAGATGGCGAGACACTGATCAGCTTAACATTACATAGGTTAACTAAGAATTTGGTTAGAAAGAGACCTTGAAAGAGGCGCCTTCAATTCCATTCAATTAAGTTTATTTTCTCACAATATTTTAGCTAGTGCTAAGTTACAGCCTTTTTAGATTGTTGTTTACAGTTATAAACGTTTGTATTGAATTAATATTAAAGTTCGAGTATGATGGCCACGTGAACCATTCGGTTTTCGGCTAAATGGCCACCATAAAACCAATTACGTTTTGTTTAAAATACATACAAGGGAGAAACCAGAAAGGGCAAAAATAAATAAATGAATAAATAAGTAAATACTGAATAAATAATAGAACAGAAAAGAAAAATTAATTACAATTACAGCAAATACGAAAGATTTTCAAAATGTAACATGGACAAGTTTTATAAAACGAAGCGAGTTTTGGCAGAAGCAGGTGATGTTTGGTTCCGACAAATATTGCTGGGACAATAAACAATGTTTGATTTTTTTTTTTTTAAAAAAAGCGTACTTATTCAATTCCTTAGGGTATAGTGGAATGCTTTCCAAAGATTGATTGCTTTAAACCAAGTCATCTGCTTACCAGTATTCTTTCTTAAACGAGACCTTAAAAACAACAAGATTTGACCACATGCAGTCGGACGTCATGGCCATGTCAACCACGATAAGGAATAGCGCAAGACTCGTACTTACGTGTCAAAAAGAAAAAATGGCGAACAACAAAGACGTAAAAGGCAAAAAGTTGTTCAGCCGTTTCAAACGGCTTGGTCACCGGATCGATAGCCCTATGTTTCACCCGTTTAACGGCAATCCGTTAATGTTGGTTTTAGCGTGAATGTTCGTATTTACCATCAAGTAACAACCTTGAGTGTCTACTCAAAGTTTATTCGAGGATTTGTCGCATTCTATCAACAAGTTTTTTACACTGTCTCCCCCAATTGTACATTTTGTCGTACGACTTTCGAAGAGAAAGAGCGTTTTTTAACCGGAGATTCCTTGGTGTGTCTCTCACATTTCTGATGGCTTCACCCCACTTTTCAGGATCATCGGAACACACCACACACGAAGATTCGAATTCTAATTTGCGAATAGCTTGACCGAACCCCGAATTGCTACCCACCAAAATAGGAAGGCCAGCGGAGAGTGCTTCGAGAGCGGTGAGGCCAAAGCCTTCTGTTCGTGAGGGCATAATAGCGAGATCCACCTCGCACAAGAGTTTTTTTACTTCTTCACGACTCTCAATAAAACCTCGCACAATAAGCTGTGCGAGAGGAATTTCACACTTTAGTAACTCTTTTTTAACTTCTTCTTCTTTACCCTTTGGTGCTCCGACAAAGAAAAGAAGGAAGTTTTCGTCTTTTAAGCTTGCTACAGCTTTAGCAGCTATATCGTATCCCTTTAGTTCAAAATCTTTGGAGTCGCCCCGACCAAACACTAAGATGCGAAACCTTCCTTCCTTCTCACTGGCTTGCTCCACCTTTGCAAACTCCTGAAAGATTCCAGGTGTGATACCTATCACGCATTTATCTTTTCGAAACCGTAGCTTGGATGAGATATCTTCCTTCAACTTTGGTCCTATGGCCACGACGATATGAGCTTCCTCACAAAGGTCTACTTCAGCATGACGCTTTTCTCCGCCTTTCGGTATAGTTGTTTCGCCTTCCTTAAACATTGCAAGCTCTTCACTGGCGGTGTGTACTACATGAACTCGTTTGCACTTGCGTTGTTTTGCTATGACCTGAGCTGGTGCTCCAAGCTTCTGACCATGACCTATAACAACATCAATATAATGATCTTCTTTAGGAAAGCTCAATCCCCTGATAGAATCAAACCCAGTCATTGGCTCGGGTGTGGCAAGGCTCACTTGACAGTCATTTGCTTCTTGCTTCTCTCTTCCACTGTAAAATGGCAGTAGAATAGTTACTTCCACCCCAGGCTGAAGTGCAAGGTTTTTTGCTAATTCCCTGTTCAGTGTAGACAATCCGCCTTTTGATGATCCCCATTCATCTCCGACGAGTGTTACTCTCATGAAGGAAGCTGACCGTCCATCAGTAGCGCTTTCCTAAAGACGGAGAGAGAGAGAGAGAGAGAGAGAAAGAGAATTAAAAGACGTCGACTTTCACGTTAGCTAATAATGGTAAACATTCGTTATATTTAATCAAAATGATATACTTTAACAACCGCACTTTTACGAGGCGAGACCTATCTCCACCAGAAAAAAACCATTATCGAGAGTAACCCATACCAACTTTTCAGGCGGTCGTGCAAGCTCCCACAAGTCCTGAAAAGATATCACTTAGAAATCATGAGAATTCACTGCAGCTGGAACAACGGTTACAGTTGCCGAGAACTTCCGGGAAACTTTTGCGTTAATCAGAGAACTCTGCGATTTTGGTGATGGTAAAAAGGTGAAAAAAATAAAAATCAAATACATTTTATATAACAGTTATGTTCCTCTGAAAGGGGACATGGTCCTGGAGTAACAAAGCCACCCTAAACGAAGGCGTCTATCTTAAGTATTGTCTCAAAATAACAGACTTATGTTAAGAAACAACTCCTTAAAGGAGCTATATCACAGTCTTCACTGTTCATACTATATTTTTGTTACACTGAAAAATTGGAATTAATTAAAAAGCCAAACTGACAGTTCAGTTTTATGCATAATTATTTATTTACTCATTTTTTATTAATCAATAGTGCTTTATTGTATTACATCTACATTAAAGTGATAAAAAAATACAAAAGAACAAAAAGGGGAAAAAAGAAAAGGGGGTTCAGTTTTTTTTTTTCAATTTTGCTAACTACTGAATGGAAATGGGGTTGGAAATTATCTCCAACAGAGAAAAAAAATGAGCTACCTTTGAAGTATTGTGGAAAAATTATCAAACAATGATCACGAAACTTCCTTAACAATCATTGCACTAAGAGGTCCTTTTAAAAGGAAATATGGGAGTGAGGATGTTAAGTCTAGGTTAAGCGCAGGTTTAGCCCAAACTTTATTGTGGAACTCTGCATGACATTGCACCATTAACTCAGGACGCCTTTGTTAATCAGGTGTGTGATGTCTAAGAATACCCCTGAGTGACTTACCGAACGATTCGTACCCTGAGTGGGCGTTTTTAAGTGCAATCTACACAATGGAGGCCCTTTGTGTTTTAAGGTGTTGTAAAATTTCACTCGTGCTACGCTTTCCCCAGGACAAAAATCAACCTCCAACTCCGCATCGTCTGGATCGTGTTCTAAAAACCTGTACGAAAATACAAATAAACTACAATCATTCCTTGGTGTAAAACAATAAAAATGGTGAATTCCTCTAAGCTGACAAAAATAAAGTAGAGTACAAGAGAAGCCAGAAAGATAATATTCTTTCTAATTTAGGGCCTGTTTTCATGGAGGTGGGGGACCCCAGGTAGGTGAGGTAACTTGCTCAGTTGGGGTAACCCGCCTGTCCACATAATCTCTCATGTTAATTTGATCACGTTTACATGGTAAGTGGGGTGTCTGCTATACCGGGTAACCCCCTCAGCCAGGGTCAAATTTTCCCATGTAAACGTTTCACGTTGGGGAAACCGATTCGTGTTAGATCAAATTCACGGCAAATGCCTTTGGCGGAGGCTTTATAGCCTGTTCACAGACGCTCTATTTTCTCTTCGAAGTCTGCAGAGCGCTCGTGATAAATTTAAAGACCGCGGGGGATTTATTGACCGCCAGCGCAAGGGGGTAGGGGTGGGGAAAGACGAAAATAGACGTTCTTTATTTAGTTCTTTACTTTTCTTTCTCGCGCTCGTCAATTTTTCAAAAAACGAAAAAGAAAAACAAAACAACGTCTGTGTACAGGCTAGAGGCTTTACACCATTAGAAGTGAAAGCCGCGTTACTGAAAAGTTATAAAAAGAGCTTTGAAAGTGAAGAAGAAGAGCGTTAACCGCCAAAAAATGTCGTTTACCCACCATTTTTGTGTTGGCATATTTAGCGACCATTCGATAATCTTGAGAAAGTGCACCCCAGGATGGCGGGGATGTAAGATTGCACGTTAACGCGGGTTATTTTTTCATCCCACCTGAACGGGTTACCTCACCAACCTGCATGGGATCCCCCTCATTTATGTAACAGGCCCCTGAGTTAAAAAGAATGTATTTGTCTGGCTTCCCCTGTACCGTACAACGCTAGATGAGACAAATGTACATGGGTCGTTTATGCACTACAGACATCGGTTAAAAAGCAGCTTGCTTTTGTTTTTGCTATTGTAAAATTTTGTTGGGCAAACAAGGTGTATTATGAGAGGTGTGCAAATGGCGAATTAACGATAAAATTGAACCACAACCATATATGAAGACTGACCTAAGATATATTCCCTCCATGTCTCCTTTTTCATGTAGGTATATTCCTCCTGATACTAACACGAATGCCTTGTCGTAGCCAGGTGTCATATCTTCCTTTGAATTGCTATAAATAGGCCGCCTTATGCCTTCTCTTTTAAGCCTTTTCACTTGCTTTCCTTTTAGGTGAGCAGGGCAACACATCAGACGCAAAACTGTACAAAGATCTGGACGAAAGTAAGCAAAGAACACTGCAAGTCTGGGCTGAACAGAAATGCTTCTGTTAAGAAATTTTATGACTCTCTGTCCATGAAATCTAGATATTTTGTTTCGCCTTTTAACAAAATGCGAATACCTAGAAGAAGGACAAAGGAAAAAAATTAAATTAAAAAAAGCAACAACAACATTGAACAGACTGAATTGCTAAGGTACTTGACATGAATGGAAAAATGGATATATTTCATTTGCGCGTACAATCGACCCCCGCTCTATTAGTACAACTAGAAACACTACAAGTCCTTTTTATTTTAAATGGGCATAGTTTCGTATTTCAATCACCCGGTGACCAATGTAGTGCCACGATTCTTTTCAGAGCCAAGCAATTTCACCGACACAACCATCCATCTGTTAAGCGAACATTTTCTGCCTTACCTAGAGAACCGTTCGACCTCGAAGCTAACAAACTTCCCATCAAGACTTGGAGGGTTCAGAAGATCATCAGTGATATCAATCCATGTTTTTTGCTTATCATCGGAGTTCAGGAACAACACTTTGACGTCACATGTTGAGCCACAAATTGGGCTTAGATTCAAGTCCTGTTGCTCTCGAAGGGAAACTGGCAGCCAAATTGTGATAGGTTTCAAAAACTGAACACCTTGAGAACAATTGATTCGCAGAACAGGCCCAAGAAATACACCTTCCTCTTCGAACTCTTCATTTGAAACTTCTTGCACCTGTTCCATCATGAAAATGAAAATCACCAGTTGTCAAGCCGAGAATATATAATGGCACATTATTCTCTCTTGCAGTTGTTAATTTTATAAAAATATATATATTATTTTAAGTCCCAAAATTTACGATTGTTTCACCTACACTGCATAAAAAAACACAATTTAGGTGCAAAAGACCTTATCAACAGTGTAGGTTTCACTTTGCTATAATAGGTAGCTCATCGAGACATAGACTTTACGAATGTTTAAAACGCTGGGTTGAATGCCTTTACCGTTTCTTTAACGACACCCAGAAATCATTTCTGGCGATTGTGTGTGTGTTTTTTTAATAACCTAATATCAGTGACTTTGAGGTCGAAGTTTTCAGCATTTTTGTCTTGGTAACCGAGACCCTGTGACGATTACCGAGCTGGTCCGCTCCCTCTGTTTATGAAAAAAATAGGGCTTAAGCGAGAAACCAAGCCAGCATGGCAGTTTAAGTTTAAGTTGTTGTTTTTTGCAGAGTGTGTTTTTTGCAGAGTCTTAAAAAGGTCTAACCACAAAACTAATCTACCGCCTGCATGAGGTTGAGAAAAAGAGAACGTACGTCAGCAGGGTGCTAGAAGGCAAGAAGTATCACTGACAATGGACTAGCTGAACTCTTATCAACCAAGAAAGGAGACGATTATAGCACTACAATGTCATGGATCCGCGCCAAGACCTCATTCGTCCTCCTAAGGTCTTCACTGTTGTACGCGAGAGGCTCACGTTGTACCCTAAAAGCTCCGCTGAACATTACCGATAACGACAGCCTCGTACCCAGGCCTGTTCGCGCTAACTGAGTGACCAGAGGAGGCTTGGAACCGAGCACAATAGCTTCCTTGGCGAATTTTCCCGACAAGCTTGACAGGTGACGTCACATCCGAAATCGCCGAGGACGACTGGGAACGAGGCTGCGATAAGGACTTTGAAATTCATAAGGAACTAGCGATAAATTAGGATTAAAATATTAGATATTTTTTCACATTTAGGATTAGTAGGGGCATTGAAATCGATCAGGAACTAGTGAGCTTTTAGTGCTAATACTTTTAATATTTATCACATTTAAGATTTTTTTTGGAATTTTTTTTAAAGTTCTTTTCCTATGTTGATTAAGAATAAGTCCAAGAAACATTCGGGGCTATTTTAAGAAAACATTTATATAAAAAGAAATTACTTATATTTTTGTAATATTCTCTTCAATTTCCATCTTTTTTCTCCATTTTATATAGCTTTCCTCTTATCTACTTTCTAAAAATACATATGTATTTTTATCTAGTAAACAATGAAAATTTACATAATAATAATAATAATAATAATAAAATAACTGAAAACATTATTATTATTCAAATACTAGTTCACTTTTTTGAATTTCTTGTTAACTGTTTCCTTCTGTAAATCAAATACAATCCTGCAACTGATTCACAGATGGCCATGGTCGCTAAACTGAAATCGTAGACCCCGGTGGTGTGGCAAACCTTTACGAGTTGTGGGGGTGGGAAGGGATGGCACCTTGCATGGGACCTGAGTCCCGTTCGTGCACATTCCCTCTGGGCAGGCTTGTGTCCAGAAAAGCTGGTAAACTAAACTAAACTAAACTAGATTTGTTGTTTTTCTGAACAAATTATTACCCAACTGTGGAAAAAACAACAACAACAACGTGAGTAGTGAAAGTCAGACCTACTTTCAATTCCAAAGGGAACTCTGCATTAGGAGCAACAGCGTTCTCAGGGATTGTAACTATCACGCCTGGATAGTCAGGATGACTGAATGAACCGCCTTTGCATGTGATGGTGTAAGTTGGAGAAGCCTTCAGACGACAAACTACTGCGTATGTTGAACACTCAGTTATGTCAGCTTGAGCAACAGGAAAGAAAAAGTCTGGTATTTCCATGTCTGGAGGGTAATTGTCTTCGACCCCTGCAACCGATAAAAGAAAGTTTAATGAGCACCTACAATGTTTCCTTCCCAATGGAAAGTTGATAGAGATTATAGAAAACCAGGATCAAACAAACCAGCCTCCGATCAAAAGGGAAAGATCACACTACTGACCACCATAAAAACATGTATGCTTTTATATTCTAATTCGCTACCCCACTCAAACGAATGTAAAACATTTATCATGTAACAAGCAACCTCAATTGGGGTCACGTGTCAACACGAGCCGTGTGCCACCCTCTTTATTATGCCTTCATCAACAAAATGGATGGGAATGATACAACAAAGAGAATGAAAACGCGGAAATGTAAAAAATACAGAAAGGAAACCACCCTACAAAACGATCTAAACTATGCTCGTATAACAATGATACCGTAAACGTGCGAAACCTTTCATATAGGTGCATGTAAAAACTACGTCTGAGAGAAACTGATAACCCCTTGCCACTGGGTATTTAGTTTTGAGGGCGTAGGGACGATCGTAAGACGCAAATGAATATAAATGACAACAATTCAAATATATAAAGCCTACCGCTAATTAAGCAAGTGCAACAGCATACCATGTAACATCCCAAAGAAAAGGGTTACATAACCCATGATAAATACATTGGTTCAGTGTTAAACGCCTCCAGTTTGTTTTAATTAACAATTAGTCGCCGAAGGCGACGTGAATATCGGCGAATAGTCACCGAGACGAAGTCGAGGTGACTATTCGCCAAAATTCACGTCGCCTGAGGCGACTAATTGTTTTAGTATAATTACACTGATGATTATTCGAGAAAATAAAATTATTGCTCAATTTCCAGCTCCGAAACATCCAAAAATCTGGCTGCCATTTTGAAAACTGCTAGCCTTCAATGCTATAATCACCGCGCGGTGATTATAGCGGGATAGTGCGAAGCTCCTAGCCAATCACAGCGCTCTATTTTCGATAGTCATCAATGTAATTATACTAAGGTATGATAATGTATAACAACATACTGTTACTTGAATCATACAACAACTCCTAGTCCTAAGGAGGAGTTAATTCAAAACCTTACTGCTTCTTGTGACTCCAAAATGGAGCTATTTTAATCCAAAGCAGGTATAAAATAACTCTTTTGACAATAAGAGTTATTCTGACTCCAGATTCGGGGTAAATAGGCAGTTAAGACAATTCCCATAAGGGACTGTTCTACATCTGTTATCTTTGCTCTACAAATATGAAAAAAGCTTGAAGTTAAACTTGCTTAAACTTGAACGACTGATAAATTTAATCCGCGAAATCTACACAGATTAATAGCATAGTAGATGCGTAGTCTACACCCTGCGTTTTGAAAGGTTTTCATGCAAAAGATCAATTAATAATCCGCTATGCGTTATCCTACTGTATAAAGAGACGCTTTTATGCCTTCAAGCGAACGTATGTCCTTGGTTCCATCAACTTCTTCCCATTTATTCGTCTGCTTGTCAATCAGCTTTTTTATCACGAGCTCGTAGCCCCATAGGTTTGTTGCGCTGTGAGACAGTGACAGCTTAACCTTGGTGTTAAATTTTAGACCTTGGCTATCCATGGGGAATAGTTCAATAACATTGCTAGTAATGGCCTCGTGCTCCTGCAAAGGGGGTGAGCAGACACTGTGTTTCCATCTTTGGACCATTATTGGAGTGGAGTCAGACAAAGCTTCAGGAGGGAACATCAGGTGAACACCAAGTCGCTTGATGGCCCGGTTGAAACCTTCACTCATTACTACTCCACTGCAATTACAAAATATCTCATCAGTTGTTGTTCATGTTGTTTTCTTTTTTAAAACAATGCCTTTTATTAATGCGGGCATATTATTTTGCCAATATCGATTTTCACATAGGACCGAAAACAGTCTAGCTCCTGATTTTCTGTTCCTTTCGAGGAGGTTTTTGTCGCTTTACTATCCCCTGTTTTCAGGGTTTTTTTTTTGTTTGTTTTTTGCTTTTGTTTCTCAGCATGCTTCCATCTAAGTACAATGGTTTGGGGATTTGTAGCAACATCAGGTAAGTGAGTACACAGCCGTTCTTTGACCTTCGACTTCAAACACACCAAGAGTTCTAATTAATGTATAAAATCAAGAGCTGTAAAAATCTCCTCTGTTTGAATTCAAACCTCTGTCACAGACCGAGTTCTCTCATTTCATAATATTTCAACAATCATAAAAAAGAAAAATCTACAAAACTGACACCGTAAAATCACTTGAGTCTTTGACGGAACTTATTTCAACCGCAAACTCTCCCAGCACCATGGGAACATGGATGAGTCGTACCAACCTAGCACAAAACTTACTCTTTTGAACTTAACACTTTTGATCCTTTGTTTATCTATTCATTTCTTTAAGTTATTATATCTTTATTGTAGTCATAGTTCTCTAGTTCATTTGGAACAATTTAGGTTCCTGGGAAACTGCCCAACTACCCCTCCCCTAAGCCAACATTTTGCTCTTAGTGAGAAGTAAGTGATAATGTTGGCTTAGGGGAGGGGTAGGTGGGCAGTTTCCCAGGAACCAAAATTGAACCGTTTATTTCTCCCCACAACTATTTAATGTAAAATGTCTTATACCCTGTCTCCGCGTATAATAGCACCATGTTCATTTGCAGAGGACAGGCATACTTTGCGTATGTTGTTGTTTTGAATCAGCGAGCGACTCTCATTCAACAAACTTGTTTTCATTTTCACTTCACCATGTTCTTACCAACATATAAACACACAACCAGCTTTCTCCTCCAAATGAGGCAGCGCTGCAGTAACTCCTTTTTCACTTTTTTCAGTACCTGAAGACAACTTCTCTTTCTGATCCTTCCTGATCTATCGTCTTCCCGGATTCTACATCAAAGACTTGTTCAAGGTCTTCCTCAGATTCGGTTTCACCAACAGACTCTATTTGAACCTCTTGTGCTCCAATCAACTGAGTCACTCGCTCGGACGCCACTGCATCTTTTTCTGGTTTCTCTGCAGTGACTCCTTGGTATTCTACTTCAGTGCCCGGTGAAGACTGAGCTTCCATTCCTTCCTCAGCCTCTACCTTATACACTTTCCCAGCATACGATTCGGACTGGGATGTGGATTGTCCGAAAAAGAACTTCCGTGCACCATAAAATCGGGAAGGCCTCAATTCTGCGAATGTGGAGAGAACAGATCAAATTTACGACTAAATTAACGTGAAACATTTGCCTGTAATTCAGACACCGAGTCAAGAGAATTGCTCACAGTCGATTTTGGGACTCTTCGCACCTCCCAGACTAAGGTTGACTAACGGCAATGTCTTTCATGTTTGCTAAATCAAATGTGTAGAAAACTAAAAAGAGACGATTAAAAAAATGAAAAAAAAACTTAGTGGGCGGGATTCTAACTCGTGTCACTTGCGCAGACCAAGAACTTAGTTGACGATGACACAAGTCCTTTTTTATAGCAAAACCAATTTAACCCAGCGTTTTAAAATGGAAATAGTGACAAAGTAAAAATCCTGTGAAGTCACTCGGGAAAAAATTAAAGCAGACCAAAATGAGCTTCGAGAAAATCTTTTCTTCAATGGCCGTCTCACGTGATGTGGTATCAACTGCGTGTTCACATCGTTCTATGAGAACCCATCCGGTGTAATTTACTGACATTGGAATTCACGAAAGGTATACGTATTGTTTGAGGCTACCGAGAAGCCTGACTCATAATAGTTCCTGATCAGAAATCTTAAACAACACAATTATGAAATAAGAAGCCTTGAATTTTATAAATGTCCTTTGCTATGATTACACAGCACAGGGATCATGGCATCAACGCGAACAATTTTTCCAACCCAAAGCTCAGAAAGTCCACTACCCTGCCCGCACATAAAAAAAAAATGTTTCGATAGGCTTTTGTGTCGTACTGCCGCAAAAGGTAGCATGCTAAGGCCTACATCAGATAAATATGAATCACCCTGAGATCCGCTTGAGCTATTCAGCTTTTTAAAAAATAATGAAAGCACGAGTAAATCATTGCAATATAAACTTAAGCAACACATAAGTCTTGTCATCCTATCAGGTACATTTTACGGCATCTTATGTGCAACGCGAAAAGGCCATCACAATGTTTTATCGTACTTTGGTGATCAACATACCGGTAAACTGATGGCAAAACACCATATAAAAACAAGGAGTAGTGACGATGGATGATGGCGAAGATTACTGAATATAGTGATGATGATGACTATGATCATAATCATGACACCAATGACGAAAACGATCCTACATATAAAGATGTAATGACATTAGGGCCATTTATACGAGAAAAAATAAGACGCGTCTTATTTTAGAACAGCCCTTAACACCTGTTCTTAGATAAGACGCGTCTAAGCTAAGACGAAAAAACTTCGTATAAATGACCTTCGTGTCTTACATAAGATGTGAACGCATAGTACGCATGCGTTAATTTTTGGCGGGAAAATTTGGATTGTCGTTGCTACGGGCAACATTCACATGAAAACGAGTCAAGAACAGAAATAAGACGCGAACCATTTATACGAGCTGTTTTCGTCTTAAATAAGACAAGCTCGTATAAATGGTCCAGTTCGCGTCTTATGTAAGAAGCGTCTTATTTTTTCTCGTATAAATGGCCCTAATGTCGTCAATAATTAAAAGGGAAAGAAAGGTCACTAAAATAACAAGGACAATTGCTATTTAGAAAACTCAATGAAAATTATATAGAATGAAGAATGCACCACTGTAGGTTACCTTTAGATCTTTCCTGGGCGCTTGGTTGTTTTTTCCCTTTCGAAAACCTCTCTTTAAAAAACTAATGAAAAATTAATCACTTAATTAATTATTATTGAATAAAGCCAAAAATACATTAAAAAAACTAATTTCGTAGGGCTAATACAATTCGTGCGTTGTAAACCACAAGTGGATTTAGTGCTTTGTGGCCCACAAGGTTAACTGAAGTCAAACCAATTCTCGTGGCCTCCAAGACCTAACCGCTCAGCCAAGCTGCTTCCAATGTATAAAGAACAAGAGACTATTGCGGACATAGGAAGTGATACACACGAATTTGGCTCGAACACCTCTTAAGTATAATTTGCCCCCGATAAATTTGCATATCTGCCCTTGGCCTCTGTCAGTTTAGCATACAAACACACCTGATTTTGCTCGAAGTATAAAAATAAATTGTTCCATTACTTCGAACTTTGTCTTTAAATTACCTGCATGAATGTTGGAGAAACTGCTGGATGGCTAGCCTTTTTTCTCATGCCATCATAGAACCACCGCGCTTCTCTGTCGTATTTGTCTCTTTCAGGTTTGTCTTCCTTTTTATTACGAAGAAGATCCCGAATGGTATCAATGATCTCCTTGTTGTACTCGGTAAAGTCGAACTTTTTAGATTGTTTCTGCTCTTCCCAAAAACGCTTACAAAACCTCAAAGCGTCCTGCGTAAATTCATTTCTTTCCGTCTTGCCTTTCTTTAATTTTTTATACATGTCAAGGACACTTTCAACGATGAGTTTCCATACCACACTATGGTTACCCGCATCCAATGATTTCTCCATTTTCCAAGCATCTACGAAATAATCTAAGGCTTTGTCGAAAGCCTCTAAGTTTGCTTGAATGAGCCCTCGTTGGAAAATGCTTCGCACGGTATCCGGATGTTTTCCAAGGCTTTCTTGTCTGATGAGGTATGCTTTCTCTGCCGGCTCGACAGCATCTTGGTACTTGCCTTGCCGAATGTAAACATTAGCAAGATTTCTACGGAAAAGTGCTTCATCCTCGTTACCTGAGATTTTAAGTCGTTTCAAAAGATCCAGTGCCTCAATGTACCACTTTTCTGCCTCCTCATACTTCCCTTTAACCTCGTAAACTGTGCCAATTTGATTCTTGTATACTGGCATGTCGTAATGATCTTCAGAACCAGACAACTCCTCCCGCATGTTCAGTGCAATGTTGTAGAGATCTAGGGCTTTCTCTGGTTCGTTGTTTCCGTAATAACAATTGCCAAGAGCGTTGTAACACCTAGCAACATTGGTATCAAGTTTTAACAAATCCTCCATAATTTCCAAAGAAGACTGTAAGGATTCGATTGCGTTCTTGTAGTCTTTGTTCTGGTAATAAATTTCTCCCTCAATAAACAAGAAAAGCCCTTTAGTCAGTTTGAAAGATTCTGTACATTGATCTTCAACTTGTTCCAATGACGAGGATGCCTGCTGCAACACTTCAAAACCTTTATCAGTACCATGAGCCTCTGAAACAAGTCTAGCTTCCCAACATCGTAACTGAGCGTGAAATAAGGAACCTGGAAGCAAAAAAAAAACCGTTAGAAACAAATATAATATGAAATTGCAAGTTAATCCCTGAATATCGACAGTTGACTCAGTGATAAAGTTCTACAAGCCACAGTAACACTGATACAAACGCAACATGGATGACTGATGGCTGATCATTTGATCCTCATAAAAGGATATCATGTATACCAAGTAACTTACAATGCACTGCTCCCATACATCTGTCTTGAAGAAACAAGCCTTAATCAACTTGAGAAAATATGATTATATACTCCTACTGCTTTTTCTCCAGATGTATATATTTATTTATTTATTTATTTATATATTTATTTCTTTATTTCTTGAACAAGTAAAATTATCGTTAAAAACGCATACATTGTATTTTATTGAGCACAAAACCTGTCTTTTGCACTGAAGTACTCACAGAGAATACGGTGTGTTGATAATTCAGTCAGAAAGGGGTAGCAGCTATTACACTGTACTCTACATGATTACAGTGTACATGAAGGAACTAACCGAAAAACTCATTTATTCAGTGGTTGGCACTCAGTAATTAAGGAGTTTCAAAAAGAGATTGATGGATCATCTACACAAGAAGCCTTTTTTTTTTCTTTTAAGGCGAGGATTTTCCAAAGCATTGTCTTATATACTATTCTTAAAGTTTTCTTGTGTAATTCATTATAATATATAAAACTATTAGATTTTATTAGATATCATAATTATACAGCTGATTCAATAAAGGTGGCTTTAGGCATTGGGAATTGGGATTTGGGCATTGGGAAGCTGTTGCTTGGTGGTCTTTCAAGTAATTCATTGGATTGTTCAATATGTCCAAATGCCCAATGCCCAATTACCAATGACCAATTACCAAAGCAACCTAGTTTTTTCATTTTAGCTGTATAGCAGCTGTTCTTAGTTTCATGATTTTATATTATTCTTAACTTTTCACATATATATAAATCTTGGGACTTGCCCTATTATGGGGACTTAGTTCCTCTTTGGTGACACTATTTTGTCTCATTATTTTGACAATAAAGTTATTATAAATATATAAATAAAATCTAACATAAAAATAACATACTGGACTTTCCATCATCTTTACACATATCTGCCCAGGAATGAAACAGCTTGAGTCTTTTCTTCATGGGCAGCATGGCAGTTAAAAGGGACGCAATCAATGCACTTTCTTGGTATCCACCTGGAACACTGAAGTACTCTGGTAGCAAGGAGATGTCAATTGCAAACTCATAATTTGAGCGATCACTTACAAAGTCATTGAATGCTTTGACATAGTTAGACTCTATGAATCCAGCAATTTTTGTCATCTTTGACATGAAGTGCTCATGAAATCGCCTCTGTGCATCAGAGTAAGATTCACAGAACTCTGCCTCACATTTAATGCTTTCAGCATACTTTCGTAAGAGTGGATGAATATCATACATCAACTGCTTGACATCAACTACATGTTGAATAATTTCACAGGCTACCAGTCCCTCTAGCCGTGCTATAGCTTCTGGTACACTAATGCCAAGAATTTTGGCCGCTGTGGAAGGAGAGAAAGGTCCATGAAACAATGACACTGATACAGCAGACACTCTCAAACTATCAGAGGGGAGAGTGTTGAACATTTCTCTGATAACTGACATCTGACTTTCGTCAATTCCTTGTCCTTCAAAATCAAAAGGTTCCTCTTCACTTTTCTCTGTTGAGCTAGTCTTAGAAGAAGCTTGAACTTTCCTTTGAGGGGTCGTCTCTGTTACACTAATCAAATCATTTGGTGATTTTCTTCTTTGTCTCAAAATTGCAGCTATCCCTTTCAGTATCAATGGAACTCCTTTGCAGATGCCAAGAAGCTTCTCCCTTTGCCAAGCATCAACATTTGCACTTTTATGTGGAACAGATGTGGGAAGCAGAAGATTCTCTGAAAATGACTTTTCAAGAGGTTGCAAGTTATAATCAGTCACAGTCTGTGAATCTTTAAACTGATACCTCGAGGTCAAAAGGATGTTTAACGTTCCTGCCTTGCCCTGGAATACTGAAAGCTTTTTTAGAAATTGTATGAACTGTTTTCTTAAGTTCTTGCCCTCTAATTCTTGTTCCTCTATGAGCTGCTCGACATTGTCAAGGAGAAACAGAACAGACTGGCTTTTGCTTTCTTTTTCGACATGCTCATGAATTTTTCCAACGACATAATTCATCGCTAAAAAACCAACAGGGACACTTAGGTTCAGAGAACCCATAATGTTAAAATATACTGCTCTCATGTCTTTAGCTTCTCGTAAATCAAAGACATAATTCTTTCCAGTCCATTTATTACAAATGTTCCTGGCAAGTGTTGTCTTTCCCACTCCAGCGGATCCATACAAATTAACAACAGGATTTTGTTTACTTTGAAGGATTTCTATTACTTTCTTAACGTCACCACTTCTTCCCCGCAATTCCATCTTTGTTTTGGTCTGTGGCGATCTAGAGGCCTTGAAGTTCTCGATCCTTTTGTAAATTTCATGTTTGTTGTTTGATTTGTTCGCGACAAACTCGTCGAGAAGTGTCAGGTTCGAACTCGAAACATAACCGAATTCATGCAAACGATCAAAACATGCGGGCAAATCTTGATTTCCCAGCGATTTGAATGGCTCTCCGTAAACCTTCTTCAAAGATTGCACGACATTTTCTGATTCCGCTGAAGAAAACTTCAAGGATATGTCCCTAAAAAGTTGATTTAACTCTGATAAGTTATCCACTACATGAGACGCCATCTTTGAACATGCCGCTGACCAAAGAATTAAAAAGAGACAATCCAGAAGTACCCGGAAGTTTACCAGGAAGTAGAGGGGAAGTGTCCGTGATCTCGTAAGATAAGGCGAGATCTGGGTACGAGATTAAATTAAACCACTCGTTGGTGCCTTATAATTTCCATTTCGTCAAACTGATTTCCGAGCAAAAAAAAAAACAGGTCGAAATACAAACGGAACGCTTCAGTGATGTTTGTACCTTGGTAGGATTCTAAATTTAAATTAGAAAGAAATAAATAATAAATAAAATTCCGATACAGTCCCCACCCCCCCCCCCCCCCCCTCGCCTCCCGCCACGATGCAGTTTTTATAGAAGAGCAACATTGCCATCATGAAAATGACGTGATAGTTATTCCAGCAGCGGCGGGTAGGAGCTGCTCGTAAGGTCTCTCCTGATTGGTCGCAGGAAACAATCACATAACATGTCATTCTTTCAATTGCCGTGCCTTCCAAAAAATTGGTAAAATGTATATATATTCCTGATTGTAAAATCAGCCTTGCTTCCTTTGTTTTATATTTTCACTTATTGCTGATTAGATCCTTTATTAGGATCCGGTCCTTCTTTTTTGTAAGCTTGTCTCCGCTTCAAAAATTGAATATGACAATGATGTTCGTAAACTAAAAAACATTGCGGACATATATGGCCTCCACCAACTTATTAAAGAACCTACTCGTATAACAGACAAATCATCTACTGTAATCGACTTATAATCTGCCCAAATTGCCCGGAGAGGGTTGTCTGTACTGGAGTCGCTCATGTTAGCATAAGTGATCAGAGCCTTGTCTATGTTTAAAGTAAATATTATAATTTATAATTAAGGGCCATAATTCAATTATCTACAGACTGAAGTTTTAAAAATTTTAATCGCTCCGATTTTCGTAATAATATCTGTAATCGGATTTGGAATTTTTAAACCTGATTGCAGATCCCAATCAACTTTGGTCTGAATGGAAAACGAAATTCCTGCTCATTGTCAACAAACACGAGCCAATTCGTTATAAGCGGAACAGTCTGCCCTCTTCTACTAAAGCAAAATCTCTGGCTAACTTTCGAAAGGCGGTTAAACGTTTCAGTTAACTGACACGGCATTCACGGAAAACAGGCATTAATTTCTCTTTCCTCTTTTATGTTTTACGTATGTAGATATATTTTTATTTCTTCTACTAACTTATATTTGTATTTGCATAATTGTACACCGTTTGATAAAATCACTCTAATATGTAATTATATTTTAAGTCATAAATAGTCAATACCATATTTATTTATTTTAGTATTAGTAGTACCGTAAATCCTCTTTTACGACCCCCCCCCCCCCCCCCCCCCTTTTCAGGGGAGGAAAGTTAAAAAGCCCCACCCTTCTCATCCTTATTCTTCACAAGCAATTAACGTGGATTGATCAGTTATGGTTTATTCAGGCTGGAAGTTCATGTTTTGGGTCTCCAGCCGCATGACCTCCAACTCCATGTGCTTAATTTTTTCAACTTTGAGCTTTAGTACTTTGTGGAGAATTGTTACCATTTTCTTAATTTTAGAAAAAGCAGTATAACGCCCGGGAACCACAAGTCCACCCTCGAGAAACGTTGCTCCCGTCGGGTAAAAATTCTATTCTACTGGTGATACGTTTGGCTAAATGAAATAAGCCCCGCCCGGTCTCCAAAAATTTTATTTCGGCCCCTTCGGGCCTCATTTTGGTCTAAAAATAACGGGAGGCCGGGCGCCTTCCCTGGATCCGCCACTGTCCAGCCCGCCCACCACCTTTCAATCTTTCATCAACTTCTTACCTATTTTTTACTCTTGCATTGCTGCTTCTTTTAGTAATGTCAGCGCAATCATAGACAACTGATTTGTATCTTTTTCTTCAACTTGTATTTTGCTGTAAATGGACAACCGCCCCCCCACCCCCCCCCCCCCCCCACCAAGAAAAAAACATCAATAAATAAAACAGGTCTACGAGACATTATCTGTGTAAAATGTTAAAGCAACAGATTACTTTGAATATTTACCGTATTTTTTATCCTTTTTACGGACCATCTTGACTATTATTTTCTTTAATCTTCAATTATGATATGTAAAAAAACCTAAACTTGCCTTAAAATCAGAAGCGTTAAATTAACACCATTTCACACTGATATGTACATTCAATATAAAAATCAATAAATAGATTACTTTTCCCAAAAAGTTATGAAGTCTTGTTTTGATTAAAACCCATCTAGAAAACAAATCTTCTTGGATTATTGATTAATCGTTAATTAATATATGATTTTTTACACCGACTAAATAAAGAACGACCGAAAGGTTGTCAAAATGCGTAAAGTGATATTTTACAAGTGGGATAATTTCCAATTGAAACTAAAACTGTCATCAATGTTTCACCAGTTGACAGTCAGCGTTGGATTTGGTGGAAAGGCCAGAAGAAGCAGAGTTTCCTACTTTTTCTTGTCAAAGCTTGGAGTGCTCTTTGTTTTTGTTTATTTGTAAGCTTTCTTCTATTTTCAAGTATCAAATTTTCTAAAAATTGAAACCCAAGAAAAATCAGTACTCCTTGCGAACGATGGCCGTCTTAAGTACCACCGATCAACATGATTACCGTCGTTGTCGTTATCATCATGATTATTCATCCTATTTGTCCAGGACTACTGAACAAAGATTCATCTTTACACGCGCCAGTCCTTTCTCCTCCTTCTCTCTAGGCAAGCCAAACAGTTTGCATTCTACAAGAACGCACAATCACTTAAATATATAGTCTTCGAGTATATACTAATAATAACCAAAGGTTACGGAGTGCTGGCGACAACGATCGGAGGTCCAAACGCAGTAAAAGGCTTGTGCTCCAACGCTGTGCTTTTGCATAAGTTTCACTTGACAGATGGTCAAAACACGCGTGGTCAGATCACGAGTGAAAGAAAATCCAAACGCCCGTGATCAAAGTGCGTTTTGTTCATTCCATTCATGCTTAGTGGAAGTCCAAACGAATGCGACGCATGCGTAATAACAACCTGGAGATTAGGATTGCGGGCTCCTCTTGTCGCCCGCAATAACAACTTACGAGACTCTTATGGAAGTGGAAGAGTTAACAGAAAAGAAAAGAAGGTCTGATAAAACTCTTAGCCTAGGTTGACAATGCACCGGACGAATTTTCTAGCGGTTGCAAATACGTGCGTTTAGGTGTTCCGTTCACACGGAACCAAATTAACCGTACGAAAATTTAGACGCTTAGCCGTACAAAGTTCCGTCTGAACAGAGCGAAAACGTTAAACGGTCCCGTGTGAACGAAGTGTTCGGTCAAATTCTTCAGCCGGTCTAAAATTGTCCAGTGCCGTGTGAAGGCAGCATTAATCAGGGTTTAAAAGATCCAAACATTCCATTATGTCATTGTTCACTTCTGCCTTTCCTGTTTTTGTTAGAGCAATCATGAGTTTTCTAATGGTAGCATCTTTTCCTTTCAGTTGACACCATTTTTGGAGAGTTAGATAGCAGCGCTCCTCGTCATCACTTTCCTCCACTGATATATTGTTAATTTGTCCGTCTTTAAGCTCCAGCTCCCTTGCGAGTTTCTTCCAAGATGATCCCACTTTTCCAGACACGTTCTTGATCACTTCATATTTTTCTCCCAAGGGAAAGTTGACCTTCTCACGAGCTATCGAGATCAAAACAGAAAGAATAGCAGAGTAATACTAAGTTCAAGCTCTGTTTATTCAAACATTGCCTGGCACTATCGCCTGGATAAATCACTATCCAATGGATAAGCATTTGGGATACCAACCGCACTATCCGCTGGATAGAGAATTATCCGGTGGATAACTCTATGCACGTTTTCAACAACTGGTGCCAGGATGTTGCTAAACAAGGAAAAGCGAAAATGAAAAATGGCAACAAAACCGAGAATAAGTAACGCGGGCTTACTGATAGGGTTAAATTTAAAAGGGTTTAAATTCAGTTTCTTTACCGTTTTTACATCAACAAGCAAACAATCAAGCAAACAAACAAAACAAAGACAAAAATGAAACAAAACTACCCAAAATGATAGGTAGCAGGGGCAACCCAGGGCGTTTCAAAGTGCAAATGGCATGTAAACATATAAAACTGTAGGCTTCCTTTTATTAGCTTAGTTACTAAAACAAAAGTACCAAAGAAAGAAAAAAAACATTAGCATGTCAGCCGTCACGCAGGTCTCGACTTTACCTTCCAGAAGACGTTTAGCGACGTGCATGGATCCTTCCTTGGTTTCCTGTTGTATATTAACAATGGCATCGAAACAGTCATCTTGGCTTTTAGAGTCAAGTCCTGCTATTTTCTGCAAGAAACTCTTCAGTACTTGGGTAGGTGCTTGATTTCCAGACGAAAAGCGGGTAAAATGTCCTGCATATATTTCATCTGATATAAAACCTCGACATGCTCCCAGCACATTTCCGACATGAGCATCCAGTAAGTGTGTGTCGTTTAAAGGCACGCCGAAAAACTCAACTGGAGTTTTCTAAAAAATAAAAGATGGAGAATGGCTGCAAGTTGAACAAACCCTCTATCAGCACCATTAATAATGCAGAAAAGTCCAATATTTAATGTCTAACAGGTTTAAAAGAAATTAGTCAACGTGATCGTGTTCTACCAAATTAGGACTCTGGTCTCAAAACTAGTTGTGATTAACCTAATACTGCAAAAGTATAGAGAGTGTAATTCCATTTCTCAGAGGATTAATTTTTCCAATATGGAGGGATGGCTTATCAGCACGTACACGAAAGGGTTTGCGTAGACATTATCTGAGAAGCATAACATTAAAAATCACCATTTTTATGGGTACTGAGAAAAGTATTGAGTAGTGTGCGTAGCAGGAGCCGGTTTATTTAGGGTGAAAGAAGAGATATCGGTGGCACGCAAGCGCAATATAAAAGTTACCAAAAAAACTAACCTCGCCTACCACGCAGGCTGCTAAGTATGGAGCTCATAAATTGTCAAAGTAATAGAGAGCTTTAGCCTGCGAACAGCAGACGCATTTCCGGTCGTCGCTTCTCTCCGACGACCGGAAATGCGTCTGCTGTTCGCAGGCTAAGAGAGCTTAAGAGCAATTCTCTGTAAGAATCAAGCAAAGTGGGAAATGAAAAATTTTGACCTCCCCTCAAATTTTGCATGCAATTAGATATTGTGGGGGGATGTCTTAAAATGCACTTTGTTTGGGTTGCTACTTTATTGTTGTCATGGTAACACCAATTGTTTGTTGGTGGCAAAATATCTAATATTTAACTCAGAAACTGTTGTAAAAAGTGCAAAATGTGTAGCTCTGTTTCTCAAGTCCATTAAAACGCTACAACCCAAGACTTTAAGCAGATATAATATCATCATTCTAGTTTACATTTGTGTATATTGCTCTTTATTATATCAAATTTGCGTGTCATAAACGGTTAATCAACTACATAGAGTTTCGGCCATTTGAGTTGATGGCTAAAATATGGTTATCCTTTCCCTGAATTTCTCCAAAAGTACGGCAGTTCCAGAGCTAAAACTAAGCAGGCAGTTTACACACATATCCTAGTTACTAAGTCTGTAAAAATCTCTGCGGGGCGGGCTCTTCTGTTTGCAAAGGCAATTAACGAACAAACGCCAAATTTCAGTTTTTGTATATTTCATCGCAGTTGACAATCTATCTACTAGCCAACAAAATTTCTAAAACACTGAAACTACCTTCAGTATAAAAGAATATTATGTACTGAGTCATTTGATGATCAAAAAATTATTACTGGCTTTCAGTTTTCTAAACAATATCGATCAAAATAAGGCTTACTTTATGGTTTTCTCTACTTCACCGCTTGAAGCGTAGCGTTTACATTCAACGAACACTCGGTTTCTCGAACTATTCTCATGTGTCTGGTTATGCTGTTTCCCATTGTAAACCATTGCAAGTCTCCTCAGTCACTTACAGCAAGTTATAAAGTGATACAGAAGCCGATAAAGAAGTCATACACAAGTCCTTGGCAAGCCAAGCCACATCTTGTAAACACGCACGCTTCCACTTTGCATTTACGCCGTATTTCTTCATTAGATGCCATCAGTCGCTCCAGAGAGAGTTAAACCTCATTAGGTTTTAGTCATTAAGCCCAAAATAGGAATTGCAAACGTATTTGATAAAATCCGAAACTTCAAGTCGAAAACCGAGCTTAGAAAGCTGAAAAAGACACTCGTTGACATCTCTGTGAACATGCAACCTCTCCTGGTCAGCGGTGTTAATCAATGCAACATGAACAATTTCCGGTAGAAATAAAATCCTTTTCCCTTCGCCTCCTGGAGATAATGGGAAAAAGGACTGCCTGATCGAAGGTTACATCCCTACCTTGCTCAGAGAGTGAAACCAAATTATGCTTTCTTAGTGAAAGTAATCGTGATGTTTGTACCTATCTGCAAATTTACGGGCTCAGCAAATATTGGAAAGGTATTACCGATGAAGTTGACTTCCTTTAACCTGCCGGTAATAAAGTTCGTTTTATTTTCTTCACTCTTCTGCAAAGTACTAGGGGGAAAACAAAAATTTGAACAAGGAAATTTAGGGAACATAGACTGGAAGTTATTTGAGAGACTGTAATTTCTCAGCTTGTGTATGGCTAGCAACACTAATTTTGTCTCCACTCTCCGTTAGAGGTTTCAACTGCCAGTAGATGGCTATTCCTTTTTAGTCACTATTTGGGTTGTAAATTGTTCACAAAGCCTTTTACAAAATGACACTTTACTTGGACGGCTTGTCTTCTTGCGGTACATGTTGTTTGGACACTTTGCAGATACATTCTCACCTTTTCCTCGTTTTCCTTGATTTGAATGCTGACCCCTCTGCTTTCTCTGAAGTTAGGATATGTAGCTAAGCCTGCGCGGAGTTTCTATTGGATCACGCTTGCATAAATTCCTCCCCCCGCTTCAATCCCTTTTACGCCGGCCACGCATGCGAAATATAGCTAGAATAAGAGTATAAGAGAATGTATAAGAGCAATATAATTTCAGCGCAATGTGTACTGAGATTGATAATTTAACATCAGTTGTAATAAAATCATTCACCTAATACCGAATAACGAAAGCTAGAGACTTGAAGTACAGGTATACGTTTAAAGTACTTTGTTGTAGCCAGAACCCAGGGACAGTCAGTCGTGTCAGGAGACAACAGGGAACAACAAATTCTGAAGCTACTTGCGTCGATAACTAGTGTAAAATCGAAAACTCCTAAAGAAGGTACGGAAGCCCTTACAAAACAATATGCTCCTCATGTTATCATGATATTCAAGGGCCAGGAAACAGTGACCTGCCTTGCTTTTAGCTACAAAAAATTCCACAGAAAACTAGCTTGCAAGTGTATGTATGTACGAATCCGAAAGCCGATTTCTGTAAAAAAAAAGCTTTCTTCTATATTAAAATATATTTAAATATCTCAAGTCCATGTTCCCAACATTCCGGTGTTCCAGATTTTCTAATTACTGCATTTCAAAGTACAAGTTACGAATTTGTGTTGGTACAACATGTTTCAAATCCTATGGTGAGCGGCCATAGGAGTTACTTGATGGGTTCCCCCCTAGTATTTAACAGAAGAGTGCAGAAAATAAAATGAACTTACCTGCACGGCAGACGGTAGGAAGTCAGCATGCAACTCCATTGGTAATATCTTTTCGAAATTTGCTAAGCCCGTAAGTTTGCAAATAGGTAGAAAAATTACGATTACATTCACTGAGAAGGAAAAATTTCGTCTGACCCTGCATGCAACCTTCGATCAGGCGATCCTTTTTCCCCATCATCTCCGGGAAGTGAGGGGAGAAGAATGTTACCGGAAATGACCGGAAATTCCCGGAAATTGTTTATGTTGCGCGATTAACACCGCTGACCAGGACAGGTTGCATGTTCACGGGAATGTCAAAGAGTGACCACTAGCTCAGCGTTCTGAGCTTCTCGACTCGAGATTTCGGATTTTAATACGTAGATAATTCCAATGCTTGGCTTAATGACTGAAACCTAATGAGGTTTAACTCTCTCTGGAGCGACTGATGGCATCTAATGAAGAAATACGGCGTAAATGCAAAGTGGAAGAGTGCGTGTTTACAAGATGTGGTTTGGCTTGCCAAGGACTTGTGTATGACTTCTGTATCGGCTTCTGTATCACTTAATAACTTGCTGTAAGTTACTGAGGAGACTTACAATGGTTTACAATGGGAAACAGCATAACCAGACACATGAGAATAGTTCGAGAAACCGAGTGTTCGTTGAATGTAAATGCTACGCTTCAAGCGGTGAAGTAGAGAAAACCGTAAAGTAAGCCTTATTTTGATCGATATTGTTTAGAAAACTGAAAGCCAGTAATAATTTTTTGATCATCAAATGACTCAGTACATAATACTCCTTGATACTGAATGTAGTTTCAGTGTTTTAGAAATTTTGTTGGCTAGTAGATAGATTGTCAACTGCGATGAAATATACAAAAACTGAAATTTGGCGTTTGTTCGTTAATTGCCTTTGCAAACAGAAGAGCCCGCCCCGCAGAGATTTTTACAGACTTAGTAACTAGGATATGTGTGTAAACTGCCTGCTTAGTTTTAGCTCTGGAACTGCCGTACTTTTGGAGAAATTCAGGGAAAGGATAACCATATTTTAGCCATCAACTCAAATGGCCGAAACTCTATGTAGTTGATTAACCGTTTATGACACGCAAATTTGATATAATAAAGAGCAATATACACAAATGTAAACTAGAATGATGATATTATATCTGCTTAAAGTCTTGGGTTGTAGCGTTTTAATGGACTTGAGAAACAGAGCTACACATTTTGCACTTTTTACAACAGTTTCTGAGTTAAATATTAGATATTTTGCCACCAACAAACAATTGGTGTTACCATGACAACAATAAAGTAGCAACCCAAACAAAGTGCATTTTAAGACATCCCCCCACAATATCTAATTGCATGCAAAATTTGAGGGGAGGTCAAAATTTTTCATTTCCCACTTTGCTTGATTCTTACAGAGAATTGCTCTTAAGCAGCAACGTTTTTGAGCGACCCACCTCAACCGGAAGTGGGTTTTTTTCTTGTTTTATATTCCTTGATGCTACCAAATTTGTATGGCTAAGTTTTTTTACTCTTATAGAGAAAATTTGCCCAAGAATTTGTTCAAAATCACGGCTCAAGAATGCAAAAAGTCCACTTGCGGTTAACGTGCGTCGCTCAAAATCGTCGCTGCTTAAACTCCCTAATAAAGGCAACTATAGAGAATTTCTTCAAAACTAAAACACAAACAGGGGTGATAAGCATTGTGAGCTTTCGCACTTTTGTAAACTTGACGTTTCGTAAGCTATTCAACACACATTTTCAAAAGTGATCTAAAGTGACCGTTGGAGATAATGACGAGACATATATAAAAATTTACAAGGGGTCTGGAAGTGAGATAAAGAACTCTTTAAACAGTAATGAAAACAGTAATGAAAACAAAAGGCAAAAGCTAATAGAGCATCAGAATTTGTTCTGACCCGAGTTTTTCGAGGCGTCCCTCGTTTCCAGGGTCCTGGGAGGAAAAGAGGATCGTGGGAACGAGGTTGCTATAATCTTCAGTCAGCTGCAAACAAAAAAGTGATTTGCGCAAATCCCTGTTGGTACGACTTACCTTGTGATCAACTTTCAATGTGGACAACTTAAAGTTTAGTTTAGACAGCAGGTTTTTCGCTGTAGGATCCGGGCTGCTGCGAAACTCCACATGGGATAGAACTTGGTCGCTTATCAAACGAACTTGCAGTTGATCGGTGTAGCGGAGGTTGCTTTCAAACCTGAATATAAATAATATATAGATTTAGCCAGGGGTAAAAGCAAAGCTCTCGATAATATTTATAGTTTCTTCAAACAAAATATAAAATCGTGTAATGCTAAGCGGCGAAGGCAACGCCGGAGAGAGGTGAAAAACAACGATTGGTCTAATTAGCAAAAAAGCAGCTTTGCACGTGCAGCACACTTATTTGTACATTTCTCTGCCGTTGTTTTGAACGACTACAACGTGAAACTTCCAGAAACTTCTTAGTTACACGTTTTATGGAGGAAATGTCGTACGTGTTCTCGTTCACTTTTTCACCGCCGCTCATTTTCACCTTGAATTGGTGGCCGCTAGCATTTTTCATTTTGTCACCGCCGCTAAGAATCTTCATGCTGTTCTTCCAACAAAAAAAATGATGTTTTTATTTCTCGCTCTAGATCTCTGTCGCCCTTTTTCTCGCTGAGCTTCGCTGACCTGGTGCCTACTTTCACTGTTTTTTCTGTCTTTCTCTTGCTCTATATTCCAAATTTGTGGACATGAAAATTAATCTAAGCTTGATACTTTAGACAACACGGATACAGAAACAATTTCCGCTTTCCGTTTTCGTCTTTATTGACTCTTTAGTTGTCTCTGCTTTACAAGACGCCGGCGGCTATGCGATTTCCCGCCAAAATAACCTCGAGTTGCATTTGGGTTGCCATACCTGTTGACTGAGTTATTCCTTTTAGTTTACATTGGTATACCTGTGGTGCGGACGGACGGGCGGGGGGGGGGGGGGGGGGGGGGGCGAGAGCACGGACACGTGATTTCTTACCCATGGTGCTCCGCTGTGCGCGCTTCGCGCGCGAGAGCTGTGTTATAAAAGTTATCTACATTAATACCATTAGCCCTTAGATTTTCGAGGCAATTCACACCCTACAGAGGAACAAGCTTAGAAGGCTGCAGGCCCGCCCTCCCCTCCCCTTCCTGTCTCCCTCCCTTCTTGCTTTGAGCAAGGGTACCTGCTGTTCTCTATCCCTGGCATGTTTATTATATGCTTTTGGTACCGTATGTATTTATCTCTGTAATGAATCCGTGTGACCGAAAGAGAGAGAACCTCAGGGCCTTACATGGGGTAACACAATTGCGTGACAACTTGCAAGAAAAGTCGCAGTTCTTGGTGTTGCAGACAGGTGCAATCAGCAAATGACGTAATGCAAAACATTGAAAAGACACTGAACAATACCCACACAACAACACACAAGCGAACCAATAAGGGTTTGCGCCACACCAAGAAGCACCCAAAAAAGCTGTCTAGTGAGAAACAACGCCTTATAACTTACATAAGGTGAAAATCGTCCATGTTTTCTACATCTACTGCACTTATTCCACCAGACAGAAATACAAATGCTTTGTCACGCCCAGGAATCATCTTCTTCCGTGAATTTCCCTCACTCGGTACCACGTTTCTTTTGTCCAGCTCTTGTATTATTCCCTCTCTCAAGTGAGCCGGACAGCAGATAAGATGGAGAACATCTTGCGAATGGGCCCGATCTTGTTGCTCAAAGTAAGCGAAGAAAACTGCTAGTATTGGCTGGGTCCAAATTAGGCTTGACATGTAACTAATTACTCCAGAAACACTGAATTCCTCTTTATACCATTCAAAAACGCAAGTGTATCTAAACGAGAGACACCGAACAAAATAAAGTAATTACTACATCGCTTAAGATATCTGTTGACACCTCGGGAAAAAACACCCCTCCGGAATTAAGGGGACTTAAGATGGCGGTCATTCACGCATTATGACGTCATGCATTACAAGAATTCACTACAGCAAGATCTGATTATTAATGGCCTGGTAATAATGGGCAATTGGTAGAAGATTATCCAATCACAACGGTTTTCGAAAACAAAAGATTCTCATTATTTTTTTGCAAACGGACCAGTGAAATTCAAGGTGCAACTATGCAACCATTGAAAACTTTAAAACCATTTTAACTTACCTGACGTCTCAGAAAACAGCTCTCAAATCCAGGGGGAAAACAAATAAGAATCTTTTGTTTTTAAAAAACTTTGTGATTGGATAATCTTTTTCCAAGCGCGCTGGTTCAAGTAGTCAAACTATAACACTACAAAAACACAAATAAACATCAGCTACACAAGAAAAGCAATACATTTTCATGCAAAGAAATAAAACAAACAAACAAACAAACACACAAACAAACAAAACTGGCAGAGAACCATTACAGGTATAGAGGTTTAAAGAAGTTCGTGGCGAGTCAACGAATGTTTAAAAGGCTGGACAAAGACAACGCTTTTAATGCACTTTAACTTGCATACAAAATTAAAAATCAGGGGCGGGCAGAGCATTTTGCGATAGACGGAGTCTTGGGTTATAGTATACAATGGCAATATGGGCGATAGCGCCCATCAGGACTCCAGGTGATCTGTGACGTCACTGCGGGGGCCTGGGGAAAGAAATTCTAATGCCGTATCCCATAAACCAACGCGCGCACCAATTCAATTCAATTCAATCTGTTCCCGTCAGCTTTGGTTTATGGGATACGGCATTAAAATTTCTTTCCCCAGGCCCCCGCAGTGACCTCACAGATCACCTGGTGCGAACGGCGCACTTTTCTAGGGGGGTTCGGGCGCATGCTCCTCCGGGGAAATGTTTGAGTTTGAAGTTCTCTGGGATGAAATCTAGTGCATTCTGGACGCTTAAATTTAGCAAATGCCTGGATTCTTTATTGAATATGTAAAGCTGAAATATTTAATAAACTACAAAAGGGGGACGGGGCCCCCTGGGTCCACCCCTAAATCCTCCCTTGAAAATATTATTCTATTTCGCAAGAAGTGGGGAAAAATGACAAAAATGAGAGAAACAACGTGCAGAATCCCTCTTACCCAGAGAAACGTTCAACCTGGAACGTAACAACTGATCCGTCAAAATTTACAGGACCATTCAGATCATCAGTAATTTCCATCCAATTTTTATCCTCGCCATCAGAGTTTAAGAACAATACCCTGACACGGCATTTCGAGGGGTCAGGAGTTCCTTCCTGGTCGCTTTGTAGAGATACTGGCAACTGAATTGTGACGGGCTTCAAGAACTCGACGAGTTGGAGGCAGGTTATACGCAGCACTGGGCCAAGAAACAGGTCCTGCTCTCCAAATTCTTCAGCTGGAACTTCATGTACCTAGAAGAATAAACCACAGGACTACAAAAACTTAAATCACTAGTTTGACTGATTCATATTCCTAATATTTTATTTTTCGAGATTTGACAACTTGCCTTGATTTCCCTCGGGCCATATCTCGCCAAGCAAAACAAGAGCATTTCCCGGTTGTGTCAGTGACGCTGTAAAGGTGCGTCGGTATAGTTATAGGCAGCCTAATTTCACTCTAAATTCTCGCATTTTTGTCGAAATTAGAGAACCTGAAGTTTTCTTAGACTACTAAACAAGCCACCAATCGAAAACAGCTAAACTGTACCACTACATTAGCTTCACGTATCTGTCTGCCTATCATCCTGGCACGAAAATTATACAAAACTAGAGAGAGATTATTCAATTGACGGACGTGCCTACCTTCAATTCCAAAGGAAACTTTGCTTTTGGTGGAACAGCCTTTTTAGGGACTTTAATACTCACACCAGGATAGTCAGGGTGACTGAATAAGCCGCCATTAGTTGTGATGATGTAAGTCGGAGAAGACTTGAGACGACATACCACGGCGTATGTTGAGCATTCAGTGATGTCAGCTTGAGCAACGGGAAAGAAAAAGTCTGGGGTGCCATGTTGAGAGAAAAAGTCATCTTCGATGTCTGTAGACAAGATATATAAAAAAACAACGAAATATGAATACAGTGCTAGTGTTATTTTTCATTATCATTATCATTGTAAAAAAGATCATCACAGTTGAAGACGCAAAAAAAGAACGTCTAAAAAAATTCAGGCGGGAAAGAAAACTCTGATTATCTCATGTTTGTGGAATCCAAGTCCAGCCTTAGAGTCTGGATTCTATGCCATGGATCAGTCCAGATTTCAGGTACTGGATTCCAGTCTTTGTCAATAGAACTTGAATTCTGGATTCCAATCGGTAAGTGGGATTCCGGATTCCTTGAGCTGTATTCTGGATTCCAAAGCCCAAGATTTCTGATTCTACGAGCAAAATTTTCCCGGATTCCTGAATCCTTTACATGGGTCGGAAACTAACTTGGGGCTGGTAATTTAAAAATTGGTTCTTAACTTACACCCGAACCGGCGGAAGCAATAGAGAGTTTTTTAAAAACCTTTACGTATAGGGAAAACGGCAAACATCAGATTCAAGTTGAGAATTTCTCAAAATAGAAAACGAACAGATAAAAACAACGCAAAACAATTCTTATGGGTAAAAAATTGATTGAATCTACTAATTTAGGAGTAGAAATGATGAACAGTAAACGACAAGTAAGGGGGAATCTTGGTCACGCACGTGGTACAAATTCGCGTTTGCCATTGGACGTAAAATGAAGTTGTGCAGTCAACTCCCTCTTTGACTGGCACCATATAAGATACACTATGATTCGGTCTTAGACAGATATCCATCTTAAAAAGAGTCAATTAAAAGTAGTGGAAAAAAGCAGAGGCCAGCTCTAGATGTCTTTTTTTGCGAGGTGTTCGTTAAGAGAGACCTGACTGTAAAACCACAAAACAAACGACCTTAATTATATGGCTATAACGTGTATAACAGGTAGTTTAACCAATACATAAAGACTAGCATTGGGACGATGGACTGCTGTTCAAAGAGCAAATGATTAAAAACCTTGCCAGCACCGCAAGTCCTCAGTTCCATCCACTTCTTTCCATTCATATTCATTGCTTTCCCATTCGATCAGTCTCTTTATCACCAGTTCGTAGCCCTGTAAGCCAGGCGCACTGTGAGACAGAACCAGCTTCGCTTCAGCATTGAATTCCAGTTCATCACCAGTGATGGTCGAAATCTCAAGAACATTGCTGACAACTGCCTCGTGCTCTTGCAGTGGGGGTGAACGTGCACTGCATTTCCATCGGTGGACCACTATTGGGGTGGGCTCAGACACGGTGTTACGAGGGAAGAAAATATGGGCGCCCCCTCGTTTGAGGACCCAGTGGGTACCTTCACTGGTAAGCGTTCCTCTGCAATAAATCAATCAATCAATCAATCACACAATCGTCAAACAATCTATCAATTAGCGGACCTGATTGTCCTTTTGCATAAAAAGTTCCCAAACGCTCAAACGAGTTAAAACAAAACTTCCCTTTTTTGCTAAACAGATAATAAGGCCGTTTTGCCAAGTTGAGCATTATCAGGCAGGTATGACATGACTATCATGTAACTATCATGTAACGTTGACCTTTCATTTTCAAAACACAGAAACTAACGAGCTTGCTTGCTTAAAGATGGTAAAACGTAAAGTCTTCAGCTACAGCAAGATGTATTGCTATGGGATTACTCATTGTACTCTTACACTGTTCCTTACCTGTGTATACCCTCAAACAAAATCCTATTTCCCTGAGATCAAAAAGTCTAAAAAAACATCAGATTGTAAAAACGGCTGTGTAGCAGACTAGAGTTGTCTAGTGTCATCACGCAACGCTCCTCCCCAGAAGCGTTGCGTGACGATACTAAAAACGGCCGTGTAGCAGACTAAGACAACACTTGAGACAAAATGAATGGCATGATTGGTCAGAGTGGAGGTTTCTCAATGTCAGTGTGCTCTTACAGTGGTCTAAAGGAACATTCATTTAGTATACATACTCGTGTATCTTAACTTTTTCTAAGTCTGATTCATCCAAGTCCTCTGTTTGTCCCTCAAGGTTAAGTTCATGAATTTGTTGTGGCAATTCGTGTTCTTCTGTAATCTCATCATCTCCAGTAATGTCCATGTTATTGTCGTTTACATCTTCATCATCATTATCAGCGTCATCGTCACCGATATCACCACCATCATCGCCACCATCATCGTTGCCACTATCGTCGTTTTCATTAAAATCATCATCTACACTGTCATCGTCATCATTACTACTATCGTGGTCGTCATCATCCTGATCATCATTGTCAGGAGACTTCTCTATTGAAAACAAGTAGAATGCTTGTTGCATGTATCAAAGGTAATTTCTATTTTCTTAGTTAAGAAGAGGAAGTAGAAAGAATTTGTTGATCAGCAGCTTGGTAGCCTGCGCGCAGACGAAATTAAACTCTGGTTAACTCCGTCTGCGAAACAGCGCCGAAATCCTTGTTCTGGACTTCCAGCTGTGTACCCAGATTTGATTCTGTTGAGTACGCGCCACGATTGGCCAGTTAAAAAAGGCCTTTGTTTTGTCTGTCGTGATCGCCAATCAGGGTGAAGGGAAATTCGAAACGCACTTCCGGTAATTCGTTGAGCCCGTTGGTGGTCCAGAACAATGCAAGGATCTCTGCACTGCCTCGCAGACGGTACCAATCAGAGTTTAGTTATCGTCTGCACCCAGGCTACAGCTTGGCGACGGAAGAGCATAATGTAGTAAAATATCCCGCAGTCAAGCTTGGGAATCAAATTGTAAGTTTTAGTTACACGTAATGCCGAAACTGTTAACAAATCTTGCAGTTGAGTCGAAATCTTCGTTACTTATTGCATCTGACAAGAGATGTAGGGGCATTGTGATGAGGTGCACTGATTTCTTACGCCAGAGTCAAACGTTGAAATTCACATGGGACGAAAATAATACTAATTCAAACAATTTCGCTCATTAGCATTAGCTTCGTTAAGAGTGAAGTTCGGCGTTTGCCTGGCCTTAGTTAACTATCTTTCAGTAAATTCTTTTACAGTTGCGAGACCCTCTTTTGGTAAATGTACTTAAAGAAAGTAGTGTTTGTGATATCATGATAAAAATTAATAATTACTGTTACTATTATCATTATTTAAATACCTGCTCCTGCGAATAGATTCATAAAAGAGCGCCAGGAAATAGATTTCCCCCGCTTGGTTTCCTAATTGAAAATAAGATTAACACATTCGGTTAGAACACTTTCTTTTTTCACTCGTTCGATTTTTCCTCAATGACAAAAACGGGTGTTTAATCGTACATATGCTAATGTTGCCTGACTTGTAACTTACCGTTAGCTGGGTGTTGTACATTTTGGCCTTCCCTTCATATCCAAGTAAAGTAGCCAGATCCTGTAGTGTAGTAAGCAGATCGATTTTGTCTTGTTTTTCCAGCTCTGAACCTTTCTTTTTCCAGCTTTTCTCGTAGAATCTGAATAATTCCTTTTGATATTTCTCAAAAAGTTCTTTATTTTTAGTTACCTTACACAACCTTAACAAAGTTTGTAAGATGTGTTCTCTCTGCTCGTAAGGTAACCTCTTGGTGTCTTGAGAATTCCACGCTCCTTCGTAAAACCAAAAAGCTTCACTTTGATATTTCCTCCTTGTCTTCACATCAGCCTCTTCCTCAAGTCGTTCGTTTATAGCATCAATGATTTTCATGTTCGCCAAAGAGAACTGAAACCCTTCAAAGCTTTTCTCCTCGTCCCAGGATCTTTGATAAAACTCCAATACTTCCTTCTGAAATGCCCTCTTTCTCCCTTTGGGAAGCATTCCCTCGTAGCTTTTAATGATTCTGTCCCGAACTTCACTGTGGTTCCCTTGTCCCAGAGATTTCTCAATCTCCCATGCTTCTTCGTAGTATTCTTCAGCTTCATCATAATCCTCAAGACTTCGGGAATTTTCCGCCATTTGAAAAGTGCTACGCGCAGTCAATGGATGTTTGCCAAGGATATCTTTCCGAATTTGGTACCCGTTATAAGCAAACGGCTTCGCCTTTTCAAAATCCATAAGCCATGAGTAAGCGTTAGCAATGTTTCGATTATAAAGTGCTGTGTATAGAATCCCAGTGAGTTTGAGTTCTTTGGCAAGATCTAAAGCCTCCTGATAGTATTCTATAGCCTTGAGAAAATTCATTTTGGCCTCGGGCGTCATTCTACGTTTGTTGTACTCTTGAATGGCCATAGATTCATAAGCTGTCCCAATTTGACTTCTAAACAGAGGCAAATCAAAGTGTTCCCTTGAACCAGAAAGCTTTTGACGCATTTCGTATGCTCTTGTGTAAAACTTAATCGCTTCTTCTGGTTTCCCGAGATTGCTGTAGCAATTTCCAATGGCATTCAAACATCTACAAGTGCTTGTGTGATTTTTCAATTGGTCTTCCATTATTTCCAGGGAACGCCTCAAACTTTTAAGTGCTTTTGGCCAATTTCCTGCTTTGTTGAAAACTTCGCCTTCAACAAACAGACAAGAGCTTTTTGCGAGCTTGAAAAGCTCGGTCTTTTTGCTCTCTCTCTGCACCCTCTTCAGCAACTCCCTCGCCTCTTGAACAACGTTTGCGGCCTTACGCCATCCTTCAAGATTAAGCACCTGCAAAGTTTCCCAGCAGCGCATTTCTGCTCGAAACATGGAACCTGCCGAGAAAAATAGAGAGCAGAACAATAAAAAAACATTTTTATCCGAACACTGAGGAAAAGAAACTGGGTCAATGCTCATATTAACCCTTTAAGATCCGAGATCCACATACGAATTCTCCAGGCTGATCTCCATACATTTTATTTAAGAATAGTTGAGAGAATTTGGTTTAAGATCAATGCGTTGGCCCTTTGATTATTAATTTAGTAATTCTCATAACCTTTACTCTTGATGATCTGCTGATGTTGTTAGGAGAAAATTCATTTTGGTCACTCTTGCGACCTAAAGGGTTAAGGAGTTATGGACATTGACGAAATTAATGGCTGTTTTCTCAGTTTGTAAGAGGAACTTATCCTCACCTTCTTTTCCATCTTCCTCGACCTTTTCAGCCCAGGCTTGAAAAATCTTTCTTCTTTGCTTTTGATCATTGAGCATGGCTTCCAATAAATAACAAATCATAACGCTTTGTTGATGATGTCTTGGAATTAGAAGGTAGCTGGACTTTAAAGAAATGTCCAAGGCAAGTTCAAAATTGAGTTTTTCAAAATCATAGCTGTCAAAAGCTTTAACGTACTCCTTGTCCAAAAGGGCTGCAATTGTCGTCAACTGAGAAATGAAGTGATTGCAAAAGTTGTCTTTTGCTTTCTGGAAAGCATCCACGAAAGCCTTGCTATTGCCGATGCTCTTAAGAAACTTACGCATCAAAGGGTGTATATCATACAACAGTTCTTTTGCCTCTGGAACCACGGAAACCACCTGACTGTTACGCATTCCTTCCATTCTTATTGCAGCTTCCGAAACGTTTACACTAAGTATCTTAGAGGCTGCTTCCAATGAAAAAGGGCGGCAGAAGAGTGACACTGAAACAGCAGACTCTTTAAGTGTCTTACTTGGAAGGAAAAAGAACATTTTCCTCAAACATGACAGCTGTTCCTCATCGATACCTTCTTCTTTAGCATCAAACGTTTCTTTCTTCTCAGCCTCTTCATCTCCAGGTTCTTGGGACGGCTCTACCTCTAACTCCTGCTCAATGGTTCCAAGTAGCCTTTCTGCATCAGCTATCTCTTGTCTTAAGATTGATGCCATTCCATTAAGCAATAGCGGCTTTCCTCTGCACATCTCGACTAGTCTCTCTCTCTGATTGCCGTGAATAACAGGGGTCCCTTGCCTTTGAAGGAGCTCCCCCGAAGAGATCTTTTCCAAACCTTTCACTTCGTAATTATCCACACCGTGACGAAATGCACTCCTAGATGTCAAAAGAATCTTCAATGAAGATTTCGCGTGACCAGTTATAAGTCGTTGGAGGAAAGTGACAAAATCATCATTAAGGCTAGTGGCAGCCTTGCTGCGTCCACCCGAAAATTGATCAACGTTGTCTAGAAGCAGCAATATGTTCCCTTGTCCCCGTTGCCTTAACTGCCGCATCTTAAAAATAATGGGATTCGCTTCATAGCTCACAGTTGTTGTCTCCTTTGATCCAATCCCCAATGCCTGTAAAACTTGGAAGTTAAGGTCCTCCATCCTCTCCACTTCTCTCAAGTCCACTTTGAATTTCATCATTCCTTGCCACTGAGATAAAACTTCAGTTGCAAGTCTCGTTTTTCCGACACCGCTTGATCCATACAAGTTTAAGACGCTTGATCCACCAGTTGTTAACTTCGACACAACATTTTCTAAGTCGCTGTGTCTCCCGGTTAACTCCTTTCTTGTCCCTGCCGTTGGTTCCTCAATCTCTTGCAAGCGGATTTCCTTGAAACCTTTAATCTTTGCCTCAATTCCTTCCTTCTTAGATGTTTGTGGAGTTACCACAAACTTCTCCAACAAAGTCAAATTGTCCTCCGAAACAAGACCCTGATTTGCAAAAAGATGCAGGCATGAATATAAATCCTGATCTCCTTTATCCGCGAACTTTCCTTTCTCAAAATTCGTTTTGATAGACGATACAGCATATTTAAGTTCTTCTGGGCTCAGATCATCGACGACATCTTTTAAAAGTTTATCAAACCGAGGAGAAATCTCTCCCGTCCTTAAAGGTGTCTCAAGAGACGCCATATCATCGCGTGTTCAACGAACCGATGTCGTGACATGCATAAAGTTGAATAAATTTAGCCTCATGGCCAGATGTCATGCGGAAGTGTATGTCTGAACTCCAGACAACAGTGATATTAATAACTTATACTACGCATTTAAACTAAGAATCCTGCAAAAGAATGCGAAATTGTATTGTGTTGCAAACGTAAAGTTTCAGAACTAAGAAATGCAACAATATAAAAAGAATAATTGCAAAATTAATATATAACATGTTGATGTAATTTAAAATAGTCTCACACAAACTGCAAAACATGACAGATACATACTTCAGTAATCCATAATCGCGTGTTGTGTGGTGCGTGACATAAACGATAGTGTCGCGATATACAGTTTAACAATTGTTGGTTTTCACATGACGTCACTAAGATGCAAACTAAAAAACTATCCATCCTACGGAGATTTTACTTTCACGATGCATTAGAGCAGCTGAAAACTAATTTTCACACAAATTTTCGCTTCAAAAGGGTTCTTGGTTTTGTGATAGAGGACGCTTGAATTTCTAAGTTTTTGCGTGACGCGTCATTTACATGACGGCCAAGAGAGCTGCCATGTAGGTTAAAAAAATGACTTATTTGAGGAAATTTTGCTATTTAAACAGTTCATGTATTAGAAAAAGTATTACTTTAATGTTTATGAGTTTCTCGAGGAATAAATTCACGCTTTTGTTGCAAAACTCGGTAACAGATGTTTCTGTTGGTTTCCGTCCACCATGTTGGAGCTCATCCAGGTGAGCACCAGCATGGCGTCTCCATACAAATCTCTATAAATTTGGGTAAAACATTTCTTCGGATTTCTCGTATACGAAATATTCATCTGACCTGAATCTTGGCGAGGGTCTTTGTATATGTACTTCCTTTCATTTCCCAGATTCTGGATTTTATCTACTGGACGGTTTTGATTTTTATTTTGATCTATTTTGAATGGCGTGACACTGAAAACCAGCAATATAACCGACTGCATATTTTACAAGAGGTCGTTACTTTTCCTGTATTCATAATTATTATAAAAATTTCCTTTTTCATTCTATTTGCCTTTTTTAATCTTAAGTCGCAGACTTATAAATAAAAAGTACTATCTGTCTATTTCTTCATACAAATGAAGCAGTTGTCGTTTGAGTGGGAGAGGGGAGGGGGTGTTTAACCAGGCCCCGAGATAGTAGACAATTCCATGGTAGGAAGGGAGTATACTGGAAAAAAAACGGGGGGGACGACTATTCTCCCAGCAATTTCTTTTTTTTTTTTCTTTTTTTCAATTTTTCTCCCGCCCTCTACTATCTGAAAGCCTGGACCAAGCCCCGGGATTGTGCTATCCACTCCTGATACTTATTCGTTGGATAGTAATTCAGTTATCCGATGGATACCACTATCCAATTCAACGTTTGAGCAACAAGGCTTAGGAGAATAGGGGCGGGGGAAGGGCGGGGGGGGAGAGGAACAAGCGGGAGGTGGGGGTTCTAAAAGGGTGGGAAGAACAACACAGCTAAAAATGTAGCAATCAAAAAAGGGCTCATGGGAGGATGCCATAAGAAACGGGGCGGAGTGGGGGAGGGGGGGGGTTGCAGAGTAGGGGAAGTGGGAGGTTTGGACCTCGGCATTTCAGTGTTTCAAAGTCTACAATTATTTTTTAACTTGGTAACTTGTAAATTATGCTTATATATTTCATTGTTTTTCAAGAGACTGTGATTTTGTCCGCTATAAGAAGTAATTTATTTCAAAAATGTTTATACCAAATTGAGGCAACTAAACAAAAGAAAATAAATCGCAGGCACTGACACAACGTAGCATTGCATTAACGACAACAAAGACGCCCAGAAAGTTCAAGCTCTTTATAATTTTATAGGTAAATTTTCAATTTTGATTTCAGTACACAAATAATACCTTAACTCCATGAGCTACAATTGTAAATAATGTAACGACCATTAAGAGCTTGTTCTACCTGAAACAAGCTACCCAACCTGTATTAATTTTGTCTGGTTGTCTTTTTGTCTCTGTTTTTGTTTTTTTGTGTCGTCCGAATTAGAAGGAAATATTTTTCATACGGATTAACTTGGTGAGGGAGAATGAAAGTAATTAATGTAACGACCATTAAGTACAAAATTGGGTGGTGGTGGGGGGGACGTAATCACGTGAAAGTAATATTGAAGCATTTCTTTTAAAACGTAATGACTTCATCCAAACTTGAACGTATCCCTTGGTAACTATTAAGGCTAAACAGTTTTCAATAATATTTTTTTAAAAAGGAACTGATCATACCAAGAAATTATTCTGTGCTTAAGTATTCAAGGCCTCGGACAACAGTTTGAATAAAGGATGTCTTTGAATCTTTTATTTATTATTTATTTACTATTTTCTAGATAGATTATGAAAGACGTTTACAGCCCTTTTCCACGCTCAAATAAGGCAATTAGCCAGAGCTCTAGATGAAAATCATCATAGATTCTGCACTCACAATGAAAATTGTATTTTTATAATAATTTATTGAGAACAACAATTTGAGTCAATGAAATGAATTGCCATTACAATGGGAAGTTAACTGAAGATTACTGTTTGCAAATGCATGAGAAATCGAGATGGATATACTTTTTATTGTTCTAATAAAACTTTACTGAAACAACTTTAAACAATAGAGCACTTTCTGATGAATTTTATGAAGGTCTTAATTGCTGACAATTGCAAGTTCATGGAGGTTTTATTTTATCATTTTTTCAGTGAAAAGCAAAATCTGTGTGACCAGGAGTGGGCCATCTTAACGAGTTGTTACTTAAGGTAGCACATACTTAAGCAAATTCCAAGAAAGGTTAAGTACAATACTTTACAAGTAGCATTTTGTTAACTCGTTTTAGAACATTGAACCAACAGCTGATTTGACTGTGGATGAGACTTTTGGCATCCCTTGAAAAGTGAACAATATAAAAAAAAAATTATGAGTTTGCGATAAACATTTTGGGAGAAAAGACTTACAAGGCCATTCTCATAAGAATTTTTAATACAAACAGACTTTGCTTTCATATTGTGAAAATAGATCTGATTGTTACCAGTAAAATGATTTTAAAAGAGAGACCTTCTTAGATAGCTATAGATCCTACCATCTCTACAGTAATAACAATGTCCCAGTTAGAGTCCCTCCTTCTTCTATAGATCCTAATATCTTATATCATTCAGTATAATTATATTGATGATTATTGAAAATAGAGCACTGTGATTGGCTAGGAGCCTCGCTTTTTCCCTCTATAATAACTGCACAGTGATTATAACATTGAAGGCTAGCAGTTTTTAAAATGGCAGCCAGATTTTTTTAAGTTTCGGAGTCGGAAATTAATCAATAATTTTATTTTCTTGAATAATCATCAATGTAATTATACTAAAACAATTAGTCACCTCAGGCGAGATGAAGTCAATGTGACTATTTGCCAATATTCACATAGCCTTCGGCGACTTTCTTAAATAACCTGAAACTACAGTAATAACAATGTCCCAGTTAGAGTCCCTACTTCTGATGCGGAACCAAAAAGACCAATAACTGTCAATGAACCAGATGCTACCTGCAAATTAAGCAATAATGCAATACAGTGTGTGAGCAAAGCAACACATTGCAAGAGATACATGATGTAATTATCAGACACACATGTGTATAATTGACATTTGTATAAAGTACAGGAACTGATTAACTGATTTTTCCTGGGAGTGTCCAACCCACCCCAACTGGGGGGAGAAGGGGGGTGATATTCAACAAATTTGTATACAGGGCTTCATCCCAAGGTCCAACTTCAACCCCTTTTTCTTTTAAATACCATTTTGGACAGAAAATGTACCCCTTTTGTATACCCAGTTAAGAACTTTAAATTATCACAAAACCAGAATATTTTCTCAACCTTTTCACATACCACAAAATGCATCTGCTAGCCCCTTTACCCCTCTCCGATCTCTAGACTGAAATGGCAGATTTCCCTACCCTTTCATATACTTCAGCTAGTGAAATCCCCAGCTTTTCACATAACTGGATCCTGAAAAAGGCCATTATATGGAACAGCCCCAAGGAGTGCATATCCTCACTGGCTCAGAACAAAATTACCCTGCTAGCAGAGGCCTTTCCCTTGGGTTTCTCAGCGTTGTACTGCCATTCTCTTCGCGGTTTTGGCTGCTCGCGTTTTGTTTTGGTTGTTTCTGTGCCGAGAAAAAGACCTCTGCAGACAGCCGTTTGAGATTCCTGTTGAGCATGCGCATTAGATACCTCCAAGATCTAGGAGGTAATCACATGACTAAACTGGTTGTGGAACCGGTTTTATCAACTCACGCATCTTTTATGTACTAGTTTGCTGTGCAAAAGTGAGCCTACTATATCAACATGGCGAGTGCGAGTCATTCCCGTGGGAAAATTGACTCAAGAATACATGAGCAAACTCCGGTGGCGGCATCTTATTACCAACACATGACACAGAAATTCCATGGTAACCGCATTTTCATCTCGCGCATGCTCAACAGGAATCCCTAACGGCTGTCTGCAGAGGTCTTTTCCTTGGCACAGAAACAACCACAACAAAACACGAGCAGCCAAAACAGCGAAGAGAATGGCAGTATAACGCTGAGAAACACAAGGGAAAAGCCTCTGCTAGCAGGGTAGAACAAAATTGCCTGTGAGGAAGCTCTCTATTTGGGTGATATCATAAGAACAAACAAAGGTACATGACTGTCAAAATCAAATGAAGAATGGTCCTCGCAGTTGTGAATGCAATTTATGCAATTGCATAAGAAGCCTGAAAAAAATTCAGAACTTCAATAGGATTTGACCTCAAGTACCAACTGGTGTGATACTCTAACCAAAGCTATGAAGCCACTGACATTGGGAGCTGGTCAATTATGTGTTCATTTTTTCCCATCAAGAGATGAATGTGGCAAATGTTTATGAAACAAAATTAATGTTATGTGCAAACTTAAGTGTTAATTTGAAACCAAGGAATGGACTTAGTTGGTCAAGACTGGAATTGCAAAAAAGTATATAATTATATCAAAGTTCACACCTGTGTCTTTCCAGCATCATGTACAAGATAGTATGGCATGTCAGCTTTTTGAGCTAGATCCTCTAGGTCGAATAAGTGGGCTGAATTTTCACCTTTCAGCACAATTTTTGTTCCTCTAAAAGATTAAAATGGAAAAAGGGGTAATACAGACATAAATTGAATTTTAAAAAAAACACAACAAAACAAGACAAGGCAGGACTATAGCTCTGTTGGTAGATTGCCGATGACCTCAGAGAGCGCCTGACTAGTTTACAAAGTGAAAAAGAAAACAAACAAAACATTCTTAACATCCTTATATCAGCCTACGAATTCTCACAACTTACCCAAAATCATCCCATTGGGACAACATGAAGTCATACTTCTGTGGTTTTGAGGCCAGTTCCTTATAAAGACCAACAGCAGCATGGCCAACCTGGGCCGCAATTTTACCAGGACCCATGTTCAGTTCTGTGTTGACAACAAACACCATCTTGTAAGGGCTTTTCATGGTCTTTTCATCCAGAGGGAAAGTGCGTGCAAATGGATGGGCTTCCAGCACTGGGGCATCTTTACCTGGCTGCAGACAAGATATAAAATTATACTTTAGGCATCAAAAATAAGAGTGCAAGACATGTACAGTCAACCCCTGTTAATACGGACAGTGAAAGTCCCATAGAAAGTGTCAGTATTAATGGTCTGTATTTAGCGGATTGAATTTAGAAAATGATGTATGGGCTTTTTTTCCCCATTGGGTCAAAGCAAACTGTCTTTTATAATGAGGTTTCTGTATAAAGCAGGTGTCCATGAAGCGCGGTTTGATTGTACAAAACTTTAACAGAACAAAAAACTTACGGTCTACAGTTACATGTACTTAACAAAACCAGACACTAGCAGATATGGGACAAATAAACTGCTTATAGACAAAAATACCCCCAGCCCTTTCCCCCATCTTGGGTAAGGAACAAGGGGAAAAATCTGACGTTCATTTTATAACAGTGGTAAATTGACAGATCAACTCTTGTTAAAGACCCACATTTTTGTATTTTACTCTTGTACCAATGCAGCACACACCTCCAGGAGGGGAGATACTCTAGATTTCAAGTGATAGGGATGTTTGAATGGGGCCAAAAATCGAAATCTAAAAAAGTCCCTAAGGCTTCAAACAAAACCCAAAAAAGTCCCTGGACCAAAATTTAACCCCCCAAAAATCCTACTCTGAATTTCTAAGCCTCAAAAATCTCCAGAACGGAAAACAAGTTGGGTTGTACTTTAATCAAAGAACAATGTGGCTGGGATATGTGGGCCTTAAATCAAGCCACCAAAAAAAATACTTGCCAAATTTTCCTACCCAAAAAAATCCCGGATTCAAAAATTTAAAACCCAAAAGAATCCTTGGATCATCCCAGTCACTTGAAATCTGGAGTACCCTCGCTGGGAACATACTGTCACATGTGTTTGATGAAACTAAACTAAACCACATACTAGGGAGTTTAAGATGTCACTATGGCGATGGCAACAAGAATGTCAAAAAAGCAATAGGTTTAGGTTAGCAAAACAACAACTTCGCACGTACATCATGCTTTCTTGTACATTTCTTTGCTGTCACTGCATGACTACGATTTGAATGGCCTAATTTTACATTTTATCGAAAACATGAACATATGACAATGAATTTCTCTTTCTCTCTTTAAACTTGAATATCTTTCTTAAGAATTCAAATCCAGGAAAGTTTGCCTACATTAGACAAAGTGAGCAAGTTGTGATAATCGAGCTGCAGTTTTAAAGAACATGAAGTCACTTTTTAAGTGACGTTTTTACTGCCATCGCCGTTGTGGTACCTTAAACTCCCTACTCTTATATCCTGCTGAAAACGGCAACAGACCATTGTTTTTCTTTATAATAATTATTTATGTACCTTGAAAGGCTCATCTAAATCCTCCAGATGCTGATTGTCCAGCACCCAGCTTGCAGCAGCATCAACAGAAGTGTTATCAGTCATGAATAGGCCCTGGAATGCATAAAATTTTGCGTGTTATTTACCAACTTGACAACATTAAACTCGAGATCTTTACCTATGCCAGAATGGTGGGAAATTCAGTTATTATTTTTTCTTCATAACAAATTATTGGATCAATAATTTGATCCAATAATTTTGATTTGAATTTTGCAGATGCAATAGAGCAAAGACAGCTAATTTTCTAAGCTAATTAAGAATTAAAGAAATTTAATTGCCATCATTCTGGAGTATGGACAGGGCTCAAACTTAACATTTGCAAACTCCCAAAATGCGAGTGATTTTGATAATCTGCAAGTGAGAAAAATATCCACTAGCGAAACATTTGCCAGTTAGAATCATCCATGTCCCCAAACAAAGGGAAAAATTTGCTAGTGGTCTCACCAGTTTGCTAGTGGAAAAAATTGTTACTAGCAAAACTTTGCAAGTGTACTAAAAAGGTTAACTTTGAGGCCTAATGTTGTATCACCCGCTTTAATTTTCTGATAAGAGATAATTCAAGGGAAGTCTGAAATTCTATTTTGCAAAACACTCCTGCGACTAAAACAGAACAATAAGAATTAACAGGAATGTAGGTTCCACTCTTCACTCAAAAGTTTTAACTGCATCCTTATTTCCATGAAACCTGTTAATTTTACCAAATTTTAATTTGAAAGTTTTTTATCGATCTGTGAAAGTCTTTCATCTACATGAAAATAATTACCAAAAAATGAAATTTGTATGACATCTGAAAATTCAACTGGTGGCCCAATGGTTTATTTTTAGGGGTAAAACAACTACCATAGCCATTATTTTAATATCTGTAAAAGAATGCTAGCACAGGCCTCTCTTCTCTTGTATTGGAGGAAAAAGTCTTTGTTAGCAGGGAATATTTTGATAGCGTTTAAAGGGCAAATACACTTGAATCACTTTTAGATTGATCCACGCCCTTTTTCATGGAGTTCCCCCCTGGAGGCGACCCAGGGGACGGGGGGGGGGGGGGGGCTTCGCCGCGTGACATACGAGTACTGTCAGCTTTCTAAGCAAATAAAAGTTGTTAAAAGTTTAACAGTACGGCAAAACGCTTTTTTACAATTCATAAGGAAACTGAGACTAATAAAAATCCAAATCGAGAGGAAAATTTTGTTTTCCCCGCAGCGTAGCAAATCTCATGACACGTGAACAAAGCAATCTTCAGGGTACCTTAACGGCTGCGTTTTTCGATATCCCCAAATTCAGCAGCATTTGCAGGAATTCCTCGTTAGGACCTTCCCATTGTGATACTCTTCTCCCACGAGGTGCTGTTTGCTCGGCCGCCCCTGTGGAGCCGCCAACAGGTTGAGCAAGGTTCTTCCTCGTGTCATCCATCTTGAAAACCGTACTTTGAAGGAGTCTGGGACAGAGCGATTTTTTGGTGTCCCATATA